>CM047809.1:25068374-25775874 GCA_026214975.1 Gentiana macrophylla | reverse complement strand
ATAAAGTAAGTGGTCAGTCTAACATACGCATTCTCTAATACACATCCACATACACTAAGTGTCCCAACACTTCGTTAGACGAGATCAATCCCTACCTTCATAAGATAGAAGACATCCAATACCTACTAGTCTAATCGTACTATTAATGTCCTATTTAATAGTATATACGACTAGAGACATTCAAGTACCAAACTCAATAAAGTGGTTTAAGATCTCATCAACCATATGTTAGATGTAATATCGTCGAATCAATCATAGATTGACCCGATTACGCAGCGGAAGTATCGGATCTAGATCTAAACGAAACAAAATACATAAATAAAAGATCAAACTACAAGGAAGTTTGGATTTTTACCTTTTTATGGTGCTTAACTCCAAGAACAAAGTAGTATCCACGCAAGTTGAGAAGCCACAGCCTTCCAACGTGTGTCTCCCAGCAACACCTGGTGGATGGTGTTTCCCGCCGCCGGACCTCCTTGATATGCTACCGGAATAATCCCGAAGATTATTCTAACTCGAAACCCAAAATACTTGGTCGAAATATCAACCCAAGTATTTGTCAATAAAGGCGTGAATTATGTGTGTCAAAAGGCTTAGAAGAACTCTCTTTATATAGGAGAGTAAAACTTAACCTCCAAGGATTAAATAATTAAGAGATAATTATTACATTAATCATTTTTCCAAATAAAAGATAAATAAAATAATTATCCCAAAAAAATTAATATAAATCATATTATTATCTAATATTCCATGAATTATCAATTAACAAATAAAAGATAAATCACATATTAAATAATTATCCAAGAAAACTAATTCCTTAATAATTATTAACATCAAATGGCGCCACCTTTTTATTAAAAAGGTTCACACGCATCTTTCTATATTTGACCAATTAGGTCAAAGGTCAAGGTTGTCAAGAAGGAGGTTATAAAGTGGCTCGACATAGGAATCATCTATGTCGCCCGATAATGAGTAGGTCAGCCCTACTCAAGTTGTGCCAAGAAGGCGGAATCCTGGTTGAAAAAGAATGAAAAAAGGGAGGAAGTTGCCTTGCGTCTCGTGACCAGGCTACGAGTGCAGTATAGACTATCGTGAAGCCGAATGAGTTCTTGCCAGGACCACTTTCCCCTACCCCTTCATTGACCCGACTTATTGAAAGGCGAGTGGTCACAAAGTATTGTGTGTTTTTCGATGGATACTGCGGTTACTTCGGATAGCCATCGACCCCAATGACCAGAGAAGACAAGCGTTTACGTGTCCATACAGTACTTTTGCACCGTAGAATGCCATTCGGTCTATGCAATGCACCCGCGACTTTTCAGCGGTGTATGTTGGCCATTTTGATGGACTTGTTGAGAAATGCATGGAAGTCTTCATGGATGACTTCGATCTATGGCGATAAGCTTGATGAAATCTTAAAGAATCTAGATATGGTACTCCGGTGTGTTGAGAAAAATCACGGTGCTTAAGCGGGAAAAATGCCATTTTCTAGTAAGGCGGAAGGAATCGTTTTGGGACACAAGGTGTCCAATCTTCAGCATTCAAGTTGATAAGGCTAAGGTGAAGCCATTGAAAGATGGCGTACCACTAAGGCGTTTCGAGGTTTTCTAGGACATGTTGGCTTCGGCGTTTTCAAAAGAGACTTTTCTCGATTGCCAAGCCTTTATCAAATCTCTTGAAAGAAGATGTAGATTTCTTGTTCGATCACGAAGTGCAAAGAAGCTTTCAATTGTATACGAAAGATAAGCTTATCGGTGCCCCTATTTTAGTACCTTTGGTGGACCAAGCCTTCGAGTTGATGTGCGGCGCCTCTAATTCTATTTGTAAGTGGCAGTTTTAGGTCAAAGACTTGATAAAAGGTTTAGGCCCATTTATTATCTGCGAGTCGTACCTTGAACCCGGCTCAATGCAATTATACTCTGACCCGAGAAGGAATTCTTATTTGTTGTTTTTGCCATTGACAAGTTTAGAAAGCTATCTTCTCGGTCTCAAGTGATTGTATGGATGAGATCATGCGACTTTTACGCTACCTTATGGACAAAGCGGATGCAAAACCAAGGTTACTTAGATGGATTTTAATTACCACAAGAGTTTGACCTTGTGATTAAAGATAAGAAAGGTAGTGAGAATATTGTGGTGATCATTTATCTCGCTTAGTAAATGAGGTCTGAGAAAATCACAATGATATAGGCATTGATTTTCGGTGAGCAATTGATGAAGCTTGAAGCGGTTAGGGCCGTGGTATCTTGATTCGTCAACTATTTAGCGAGTGGTCATTTAGAGGACATGGCGTATCGGAGAAGAAAAGTTCTTTACGACCTTAAATATCTCGTATGGGAAGATCCTTATTTGTTCAATGCAGTAAAAGGCGGGTTGCTTCGACGGTGTGTTCTGAGCATGATCAGTGGGATATTTTGGAACAATGCCATAGTAGTCCTACCGAGAGTCACTATGGAACACCACGAAGGCGCGTTGCTAAAAGATTCTTCAATTGGATTCCTCTTGGCCAACTCTGTTTAAAGATCACGAAGCCTTTTGTAAAGGTTGTGATAGGTGCGGGCGGGGCGGCGAGTAGTCGGATGGAAATGCCACTTAAGCCCATTCTTGAATCACGAAGTTTTGATGTATGGGGCATAGATTTTATGGGACCCTTTCCATCTTCTTGTGGTAATAAGTATATCCTGCAAATGCAGTAGTGGATTATGTTTCAAAGTGGAGTCGAGGCCATAGCTACTCAAACTAATGATCATAAGGTGGTAAAGAAATTCTTGCAAAAGAACATCTTTACTAGATTCGGCTGTCGAGAGCACTCATTAGTGATGAAGGTACTCACTTTTGCAATGCGCCGCTTGACAAGATCCTTGAAGTATGGTGTCAAACATAAGATTGGTACACCATATCATCCTCAAACTAGTGGCCAGAAGTCGAGGTAAGCAACGAGGCTTGAAAAGAATTTTGGAAGACCGTGAACAATAATCGATCTAATTGGAGTCTTAAGTTGGATGGCCAGCGTTGTGGGCTTATCGCACTTTGCATTTAAAACCCCGATGGGCACGTCACCCTTCCAAATGGTCTATGGCAAAGCTTGTCATTTACTGTCGAACTTGAACATTGTGAGCTTTACGGGCAATTAAATTCTTAAATTTTGATAGCCAACTGACAGGGAGAAAAGGTTATTCTGAGTTGAGCAGGCTCGGCGCAGTCCGGACTCCGTGCATCACGAGAATGCTAAGCTCGGCAAGAGAAAGAAAGATACTCCATGCCTTAAGATGAGACCAGAGAATTCAAAGTTGGTGAAATGGCTTTACTACATAATGCCGGATTATTAATTTTGTGTTGTTGGTTATTCTTTACGTTCATTGTAAGTGTTTTGTGTTATGTAAGATTATTCTAACTGAACTCATCTCTCTTTATATAGGAGAGTAAAACTTAACCTCCAAGGATTAAATAATTAAGAGATAATTATTACATTAATCATTTTTCCAAATAAAAGATAAATAAAATAATTATCCCAAAAAAATTAATATAAATCATATTATTATCTAATATTCCATGAATTATCAATTAACAAATAAAAGATAAATCACATATTAAATAATTATCCAAGAAAACTAATTCCTTAATAATTATTAACATCAAATGGCGCCACCTTTTTATTAAAAAGGTTCACACGCATCTTTCCTATATTTGACCAATTAGGTCAAAAGGTCAACACAATAATTTAATAAAGTAGGAGTCACTTAAAATGTCTTTTCTGTGTATTTAATTATTTAGTCCAACTAAATAATTAATCCACATATTAAATTAAATAGCCCAATCCACTATTTAATTATAAATGAGGTGCAACGACGAGAAACCTATATGCTATATTAGGAGCCACATCGGGGACCATGGACCCATATTCAGTAGCTACAATAAATCGAATAAAAAATTATTCATCAGACAGAATAATTATATCCAACCTATTAATTCCGGGATTACACCACCATAAACCCAAAACTGAACTCTATCGAATATAGATAACTTACACTCAATTTATGAGTCGAAAACGTCCATTGATATAATCATTACATACGGATAAATCCTCCATAGACTGTTCACTTCGATTCGGGATATTTCCGTAAACCCTTCTTGAAACATATTATCCTTATTTACCATTAACCCCCTAGTGATCAATTAGTTCATATCCAATATAAATGAACTCGGCCGGTCGATCAGTTTCTAGGGTTAACAAATAAGGGAACTGTCTGTCTACTTCCCGAGGGAAGGAATGGATTCCATATCTGTGATAACACAGACTACTCACTCATTCTAGAATAGAGCCAACGAGAAGTGTTGGACCACATACTACGAAGTGATCCTTACTAACACATCAAACCCTACCCCAGTCTAAGCAGTCTTCTGTGATCACCTCAGGATTGAGATTAATCCATATATGATCATCTTGTGATTCGATAAGACTTCTCGATCATGGAATTATATCAAGAACTCAAATCAAATTGGTCCAGCCCTATATGATTATCATCATATATAAATGCCTCACTAGGTACCCTATTACCGACAGTCCGGATAAGACTATCACACCGTAAAGTGTTCTGGGCGCATTATTAGCATATTAATCATGAGACCCGTACTCAGATTAATCAACGCTACGGACTAAGTTAATTTTAAGTACATCTCACTAACTCAATCCTCTTGTGTATAGCCATACACTGAGTTATGTGATTACATAAACGAGGTACTTAGGGTTTTCAGTAGTGTCTTAATTATAAGCACACATGCATATAATAAGATGAATTATTAATTCTGTCCTAAAAAAATTACATAATTGTCTTTCGGGCACTACACCTAACAATCTCCCACTTGCACGAAAGGCAAGTGGATTAATTGTTTTAGAGCACACCATTTATTTCTATATCTATAACATTCTCCCACTTGCTCAAAACAAGTGAGACATATCCCTAAAAATCATACCCTCCAAGCGCATCTTAGTAATTCATCCTTCCAAGCACGACCGGAGTGTCTTTCACAGGTAGGTCGGTGACCGGTGCGCATTTTAGAATCCAAATACCATGTGACTCGGTACCTTGATCAGGTAGGTTGGTGGCTTGAGTCAATCTTTGGGATCGAAACGTCGCCCTTCCATCTAATCCGGTGGTACGATTTCAATATGCTTATGACTCTAGCGACTGCAAAATCCTTATGAGCTACCTCTCCAATGTTTTCACAATGAGATGGTACTATATAATGCGTTATCACATGAGTAAACACTGAGACCGAGATCGATTTAACGATCATCCTCAATCTGACCTAAAGCCAGAATCAGTGTTATCACTTATATTCTAGTTTGCACCTGAATATACTAGCATATTATTCCTCATTCTCCCAAAGAGACTTGAGGATTCACTAAACATCCATTTAGCATTCATCTGCAGGTTTAGATAACCATTCCTGAGAGGTAGGGTAGACTACATCGTTGAATGTTGCATAAATGCAAGAATATCTTAACCAGGTGAATGGATGGGATTGCCAATGATCGATTCTCAAGAATTTGAGCGAATCAAATCCTTTATAATGAATCCCGATGGCATGTCAGACTCTGACTTCAGATAACACACCCATGTTGTTTCCAACTGTTTCAGTGTTACCTTTCACAAACACTAATCTACATACTACTTTACTAATCTTGATGCCCAGTCTACGAAAGACTTATCAACATTCTGGTCAAGTCCACATATTAAAATATATGACTTTGAAATGACCTAGAGGTGTGCTTTAATCCCCAAAGGATATAAGCTATGGCAGGCATCCTGCCAAAGGTTCTTTCTGAATAAATTAAGATACCGTTAGTCTCGCAAAAAGGTCTTAGGGAATCACCCCTATTTTCTACTTTGTAACGAATCCGTTATTTGTTCTTAGCTAAAACCCTTCTGTTGTGAATGAATTCAAATTCCGTTGTTCGGCAAGGAAGTCTCAGGGAATCACCCTATTTCACCTTTCGACTAAATCAAGCAAGACTGAGTGGTAAGAGAGATCACGGTCTGGTTAACTCTCTACCTTTTAAGGAATCACCCCTAAATTACTCAGCTTTACGGTGAAAGTTGAACTTTCCTATTCATTCTACTCTTCTTCATGTAGTTCCAATTACTCCCACTGGGCCTGAGATACTCAGGTGGTTCTACAAGAGTTTCAACAGAACTGAAGTATCAAACTCCATTTACTGGGTTATGGCTTTTAAACCAACCTCTATGATCAGGATCCTATACAGCCCACGAAGGACTATAGGTCATCAATCTACCCTATAGACCGTAAGGTCCTACAATAGGTAATGGACAAACCATACTCCTACTGCGTTCGGGGTGGAATGATATACTGATCTAGTTTAGTAGTTCTTATTAGTGTTATCACCAACTGCCGGTGTTGGATGAGGACTGAACACATCAGTTAGTAACATCTTGAGTACAAATACTTCAAGAAGGTTGTTATCTATGGACTCTATCAAACCGAGTTTGACAGTATAACCGTCATTCTCTGATTTTATGAGTTTTATAACCAACCTTTACTCAATGCATTAAGATATTTCACGACCTGAACGTGTATGCAAAATTGCCAGTCCTACCTTCAAGCACTCGGTGCTAAATGCCTCTATTTACGGAAGTGGGGTGAACCGAATTCACTCATTATCCACAAATGCTTAGGCATTTTCAAGGTAGACTTCTCGGTTTCACATGATAATGTAAACCGTTATTATTACAACTAATATCTTAAATGAGTTAAGCAGTGTATCGTGGCACATCAATAACTATATAAGGCAAATTGATGGTATATCCTTAGTGAAAACATTCCACTGGGAGGCAGGCCGAGCATCAGTCCTGAAGACTACGCAATAACCTATTTCTGAGTATGGAATACTCTATATCTGGTGAAATCAGATATTTCCTTCAAATATTTTGGATAAACTTACCGGAGTTTCGAGTAGTTATCAGACAATATGTCACTACTCCAAAAGCTCCCACTAGCTTGTATATTTTATATGACCCCGAAGGTCGATATAAACAAGCTATGTAACTTCTTTAAATCTATTACCCTTTCCCGATTGAAAGGAAACTTAGGCATTGTTCCTTTGAGACAGGGTTCCTTTGACTAGGAGATAGGAATCACCCTAAGCCAGTCTGCAGATCTTATCGTTAGGGAATATGCACTAATTAATAGTATATAATGAAGTGTTTATCTAAATACGGAAACCATTTGCATTTATATAGTTTTAAGATGCGTTACTAATACATTTTTCAGCAATGCTTAGTGGCTCTGACTTTATCAAACAAAAGTCCGATTCTTGGATTCGTGCTACGAATGTTATATTCTCGTCAATAAGACAAACAAATTACCCTATTGAACATGAATACGTTCGTTCCAACGAATCCGAAAAACAGAAAATGGATTTTCTGTGATACTCAAGAATTGAATCCGAGATTCATTTCCTTATATCAATCCCACTAGTCTATCTGAAATAACTGCCCGTTGTCTATTTTATTTATCGTTTAATGCAAAGCTACTTAGTTCTTCCAAAGAACTTTAGCTTTCGAGAAAATTACTAAGGATGCATTGGTCAGTGATCCGAAATCACTTTCCTTATCCTCAAATCTCCAATTTATTAATTTTCCGGTTTAGCCTTAAAACTACGTAGTTTAGACGACTAACACATATATGTTAGGTGTGATGCCCGAAAGACAATTTTTGTAATTGTTTTATTTAATAAATGAAATGATATTATTATTCATATTTATTATTCTCATAATCACCGATGTGACAATAGTATTTACACTACAGAAAACCCTAAGTATATCGTTTATGTAATAACTTAACTCAGTGTATGGTATATACACGGGAGGATTGAGTTAGTGAAGATGTACTTAAAATACAATTAGCCCGTAGTAAAGTTAATCGAGAGTATCGGGTCTCTCCTTTAACGTGCTATTAATGCGCCTGAGAACACAATAGGTGTGATTGTCTTATCCGGACTTTCGGTTAAGAGAACCTAATGGGGCATTTATATATGATAGATATATCATATGTTTGGACCGATTTGATTAGAGTTCACGATATAATTCCGTAATCGAGAAGTCTTATCGAATCAATTGATGATCATATTTATGGATATATCTTAATCTGAGGTGATCACATACCAAGCGCTTGAATCGGTATGAGGTTTGACTTGACGGTTAAGGATTACACGAGTCTGTGATCGAATTACCCCATCTTGGCATTGTCTTGGATTGAGTGAGTAGTCCGTATTTATCACAGATACGGAATCCATTCCTTCCATTTATGGAAAGCGGATAGAAACGATTCCACTTATTTGTTAATCCTAGAAAGCGATCGATCGCGCGAGTTCATATTGCATCGATTAGCTACCGGTGAGTTGTATGAATTAATTGATCACTAGGGGTTAATGGTAAATAAGGATAAGAGGTTCTAAAAAGGGTTAACGGTAACTTCCCGATTTAGAATGAAGCATCTATGGAGGATTAATCCATATGTAATGATTATATCAATGGACGCTTATTATTATTCTCGTGAGGAGATAAATATAATCTCATAATCGGAGGAGTGCGATCACGGGATTATGGTGGCATATTCTGTGATTGATTTATCAAATATAATTATTCATTCGTAAGATAATTATTTATTTGATTTATCGGAGCCATTGATTATTAGTCCATGGTCCCCGACGTGCTCCTAATATAGCATAGCTATTCTCGGACGTCGAATCCTAATAATATTAATTTAGTTCTTATTGGACTTTATTAAAACGATATGTGAATTAATTGTTTAGTGGACTATTAAATTAGTTGGGCTAAATAATTAAATATGTGGAAAAGACATTTTTCATAATCTTGGCTAAAATTAGTGTGTTGGTGAATTTTGTGACTAGGTCACAAGAATGATAATTTCGACCCAAGCATATATTAGTCTACAAGAAATTAGTTTTCTTGTGATTAATAAAACATGTGCATAAAATATTTATTGGATAAATATTTATGGTAAGAAATAAAGATAAAGATTATTCTTGATTTGTTCTAGAATATTTTGGGATTATCTTTTATTTAATAGGATTATCATAATTGATTTTGTATTAATTATAAAATCCTTGGGGCTTAAGTTTTACTCTCATATATAAAGAGAGTTCTCCAAGCCAAATTACACACTACAATTTCGACTTTCACCTCTTAGAGAGGAGAAAGAAAATTTCGACCAAGGGGAGACAAGGGAAAATCTTGGAGATTTTTCCGAAGTATATATCGGAAGGGTTCGAGTGAGAATTCCTTCCACGGGAATTGCTCGATCACGCGCGGAAGATCGTGGTGCTCTTCACATCTTCTTGCAATCTTTCTCTTGCGGTTCTTCAACTTGGATTTAGAGATCCAAGAGGTATGATCTACAACCCCCTTGTAGATATAGATCTAGTTATTTTATTACGTGTAATTTATAGATCTAGATCCTTAAATCGCTTCCGTTGCGGATGGTATTACTAACAGTGGTATCAGTCGCCAAGGGGATCTATATTTATTCGTATAAAATATTAAATCTAGGAGTGGAAAACATGTAGCTTTTATTTTAAATTTTGGCCGATGCATGTTTACATATTTTTTTTATGTTGTTGCGATTGTTGTGGTTGAAGAGATGGATTGGGGTTGGCATTGTTTACCCGTTAGATCTATTTTACACTCATATGAACGATGAAAATTCGTTCATATGAGTATAGGAAATTATGTAATTTATCTTTATTGCAAGTTTAATTTCCAGCAAATAGATCTAGTTAGTAGCTGTTTTAGTATTTTTTCCTTTCCCGTTGATCGAACCGTTGAAACAAAGATCCCTCCGGTCAGAATCAAGATTAGAAGATGATGATCAAATCCACAAATTTTGCCGTCGATCAGAGTCCGTTTCAATATCCGTTTGATGCTGCGAAGAGGCTGCTGTAACAGAAAAACGCAGGATTCACAGAAACACTACCTGTGACTTCCTCGATTTTCTGGGAGAGTTTGGACCGTTGAAACGCAAATCCGACCGTTCATATTGATCAACTTGGAGTTTTAGACGTACCATAAAAATTTTAGGTCGATCGGGATTCATCTCGATTCCCGATCTGCCTCAGGAAGTCCTTGATGCAGTGCAGTCAAAGTCAGATTCATCAGCAAGTTTGGCGGTTTACTGGAGAAAATTGGTAAGTCAAAGCACCGATCCAACCGTCCATATTGAATTTCAAGAATTGAAGATATGATCTGGAAAGTTTCGTCCCGATCCGAGTTCGTTTGTTATGCCGATCGTCGAAGAGTTCGAACAGCTGCAGATTTAGTTAGAAAGTAGTAAACCCTAGTTAGGGTTTTGGTTGTTTTTTTATTTTCTAATAGATTAGATACGGGGTTGCCAACGATCCATCTCGGTGTTTAAATTTTCCGCATTTATTTTTTATGTGTTTGATCATAAAATAGATATAAAACCGGAATTGCCATGACATGCATCATATTATAAATCCACTCCATGCATACATGTAGAATTTTAATTTTGGTAATTAAAATAGGCATGTATACAAACTCGCGTAATTAGTTGAAATTTTATTAATATTTGGTAATTAATTTAATTTAGTAACTAATTAAAGATCCGAGGACGGGTTATGAAATCGTTAAGCCTTTCGGTGTGTGTTCTCGGTGAACCGCCTTAAAGCACAAACGAGATCACGTTTTCGATTCGTAGTGTCTACGAGATTGAATGATGGTAAAAGAACAATAAATCTTGGATAAAAACGGTTCGCCTATAGGTTGGGTGGTCAACTGAGCTAGGCTCGACAGACTTATCCCTCCTAGTGTGATGTATGCACGGGGGTCCGGCAAGACTAAGCCAAACCGAGAGCGGAGGGGTGATTCCTTCTAATCTCAATAGGGCTCTCTTGACCCGATTTCGTCCGACTGTCACATATGTTCCAACGAATAGGACGGGTAGGCTTGCCTACGTTACCGACACCATTCGGAATCCTTGATTTGATGTGCTTTTATGTTAACATCAAAAAGACGTGGTTAGTTAACCCACCACCACTTCCAAAATATTGAGTGGGAGCGGGGGAGGCGACAGCCAACCCCACGGCCTCTACTATAGATACAAGTAAGTGAGAGAAGGGTGACGCCTCGCGGCGCTTTGATTTCGTCCCCCTAAGGATGGTGTTCGCCCCTATCAACATTCATGGCTTGGTCTCCGAAAGGATAGGATTTCCGGTACTCGTCGGTCACCGACCTATCCTAAGACGGCATACTCGGGCGTACCTAAGAGATCCGATATAGTAGGTCACACTCATCATAGGTATTTTTGATAATACCTAGGCTAAAAAAGGAAGGTAGTCAATGAATAAAGGGATGTTAGATTCTCGTGGGATGTTCGATTCTCACAGGTTATTCATTGATGAGATTGTCTCGATTTAACCGTCATCTCTTTGACCTACCCTACGGCGGCACTGAGATGCGAGGTTAAAACCTTGGAATGGTAGAGTAGACTTACTTATAGTTTACAATTCCTAAAATAAAATAATATAGTAGTGTTAAAGTTGAATTAATATATGTCATTTTATTTACAACATTATATCCCTTACTAAATTGCTTAAAATTTATAATTGACTAGTATTGACTTCTTTAAAAATTGGAAAGTAACTAGGACGTTGAACTAGTTAATCGATAATGCAATTATTTTTCGAAAGAGATATTTTCTCTTAAGCCTTTTAAAAACCAGAGTGACATATAGGTATGTCACTAGTGTCACTCGTGTCAAACGGGAGACAAACTTAGGTGATTTCGGGCTTTAAAATTCTTCTAGTGAATTTTGAGTGTGTAGTGATTACACGAGTAATTTTCTAATTGAAAAATCGGAAAATCATGAAGTGTTACTAGTTGGACGATATTTGGAATCGATGAACTAGTGGGAGCTTTATGATTTGTTGTTTTTCTAGAACATTAGAAAAGTGTAATCGACTACTACACACGAATCGTTCTAATTGAAAAACCGGAAAGTCATGAAATGTTGCTAGTTAGGCGATATTTGCAATCGATGAACTAGTGGGAGTTTCTATGATTTGTTGTTTTTCCGGAAACAATAGAACTATGTACGAAAGATTTTCTAATCGAAAAAATCGGAAAATCATAAAAATAAAGCATTGCTCGTTAGGCGGTATTTGGAACCGATAAACTAGTGGGAGCTTTAATGTTATGATTTGTTGTTTTTCTGGTATATTAGAAAATCGAGAAGTCCCGACAGTAACACTAGAAATAGACATCCCACGGTTCAAGAGTAGTGTCTACTCAAGCGAACCATTTGGTTCAAGACTGTTTCCATTCACGGAAAGTCAAGAATGGGAGAATATGTCTAAAAGTGTTAGTCATCTAAAGCGAGAAAACTTTAAAGTCGAATCGAAAATTAATTAATCGAAAATCATAGGATAAGGGCGGTGATTTTGGATCACCAACCTATGAATCCTTGGCGATTTTCTCGAGCTAAGTTCTTTGGAAGAACAAGGTAGCGGTGCATTTAACGATTAAAAGAGTAAACAACGGGCAGTTAATTTTAGCTAGAAAAGTGGGAGTGATATAAGGTAATGAATCTCGGATTCAATCCTTGAATATCGCTGGAAAATTATTTTCCGTTTACGATTCGTTGGAACGAATGGGTTTACCTTCTATTCGATAATTTGTTTGTCGATAGAAAGTGAATATACCATTTGTAGTATTTAATCCAAGACTCGGACTTTTGTTTGATAAAGTCAAAAACCACTTAGAATCATTTGAAATATGTATATAAAACACATCTTAAGAACTATTAAGAGCAATTGGTTTCTATATTTAGATAAACGCTTCTTCCTATTCCATAGTTAGTGCATAGTCCCTAAAAGACAAGACCTGAAGACTGGCTCAGGGTGATTCCTTTCTCCCAGTCTGGTTATATTGTCTCAAAGGTTCAATGACTAAGTTTCCTTTCAATCGGGAAAGGATAATGGATATAAAGAAGTAACATAGCTTGTTCATGACGACTTCGAGGTCGATGAAAGATACAAGCTAGTAGGAGCTTCCAGTAGTGACTTCTTGTGTGATAACTATTCAAACACTCCGGTAAGTTTATCCAAAATATTCTGAGGTGTCTCTGATTTTGTCGGAGATGGAGTATTCTCTACTCAAAAATGGGCCATCACATAGTCCTAGGGACTGATGCTCGGCCTGCCTCATAGTGAAATGCTTTCACTAAGGGAGAAACCGTTGAATTGCTTTACATAGTTGTAGATGTGCTATAATACACTGCTTCACTCAATAAAGATATTAGAAGCGAAATTTCGGTTTACATTGAAATGTAAGGCCGAGAAGTCTACCTAGAATATGCTTTGGAATTTACGGATAAGGTGTGAATTCGGTTCACCCCACTTCTATAAATATAAGCATTTAGCACACGGTGCTTGAAGGTAGGTCTGGAAATTTCGCGAACACGTTCGGTCAGTGACCAATCGTTATATATCTTGTAGCATTGAGAAAAAGGTTTGGTATAAGATTCTTGAAATCGGGAAGGGACAGTTATACTGTTGTGTCCTTCCTGATAGAGTCCATGAACATCGATACCTTGAACCTTGAAGTACGTTTACTCAAGGTAGTTACTAACTGATTAAAATCAGACCACATCCAACATCGGTTGTTGGTGATAACACTAAATACTACTAAACTAGATCAGAATTTCGATCCACCCAGAATGTAGTGGGAGTATGGTTTATCCATTACCCGTTACGAGTTACGTAGACTTTGTAGTCTAAGGATCGATCGATGACCTATGGCTCTTTTGTGAGAGCGTATGGGATTACGATAATAGAGGTTGGTTTACAAGCCATAACCCCGTGAATGGAGTTTGGTACTCCAGAGTTGTTCATACTCTTGTAGAACCACCGAGTGTGTCTCAGCCCAAGTGGGAGTAATTGGATCTACACGAAAAGAGTAGAATGCATAGGAAAGTTTATCTTCAGAGCAAAGATTGAGTGGTCTCAGGTAATTCCCAAGCAGTAGAGAGTTAATCAGACCTTGAACTCTCTTACCACTTAGTATTGCATGATTTCGTTCAAAAGCAGAAAATAGGGGTGATTCCCTGACACTTTCTTGCCAAACAAACGGAGTCTGGATTCATTCGGAACAAAAGGGTAATGCCTTATGAACTCATGACAGGATGACTGTCAAGGCTTATGTCCTTTTATGGATAAAAAGCAAACCTCTCGGTCATTGGAAGTCATATATTTCTACAATATGTGGATTTGACCAGAATATTGATAAGTCTTTTGTAGACTGGATATCAATTTTAGTACAGTAGCGAATATATACATATATTAGTGTTTTGTGAAGGATAACACTGCACCAGTTGGAATCAACATTGGTGTGTTATCTGAAGTCGACCGACAATGCCCATTCTCTGCAGCAGAGATTTGGACAACATTCTTAAGAGTTTGACTCGGTCGAATTCATTAGAATCGATCCATTTGGTTTCCCATCCATCTTATTGGTTAAGATGATGCATCTGTGTATGCAACATTCAACGAGGAAGTTCTACCCTATGCCTCAGGAATGACTCTCTAAATCTTCGGATCAAGAGAAATGGGATAGATTCTCTTTCTAGTAAGAGATAGTCAGGTTATTGAACGTCAATTTTGATCGAATCTTAGATTCGGCAGTTAACAAAGCAAGTTTAGTATGTCCTTTAGTATCTTGAAGAGAACGAGGAATAATATGCGGACATATTCATGTGTGAACTTGGATATGTGTGATACACTGATTTTGACTTTAAGTCAGATTGAGGATGATCGTTAAGTCGATCTCGGGCTTAGTGTTTACTCAGTACCACATGATTAGATGGACCGGTAACGTTTCGATTCTATGGATCGTCTCGAGCCGACAACCTGACTAATCATTAAGACCCGTGACATTTAGATGTAGGTGCTCCCCGAGTCACTGACCTATCCTACGACGGCATACTCGGAGTGTACTTTGGAATCTGAAATGGTTATGACATGCTTAGTGGGTACTAGAATACGGGATGAGTCTCCATTGCTTTAGAGCAAGTGGGAGATGTAGTTTGTTGTATTTTAAATAATAGGGTGTGCTCTAAAACAATTAATCACATGCTTTCGTGCAAGTGGGAGATTGTTAGGTGTGATGCCCGAAAGACAATTTTTGTAATTGTTTTATTTAATAAATGAAATGATATTATTATTCATATTTATTATTCTCATAATCACCGATGTGACAATAGTATTTACACTGCAGAAAACCCTAAGTATATCGTTTATGTAATAACTTAACTCGGTGTATGGTATATACGGGAGGATTGAGTTAGTGAAGATGTACTTAAAATACAATTAGCCCGTAGTAAAGTTAATCGAGAGTATCGGGTCTCTCCTTTAACGTGCTATTAATGCGCCTGAGAACACAATAGGTGTGATTGTCTTATCCGGACTTTCGGTTAAGAGAACCTAATGGGGCATTTATATATGATAGATATATCATATAGAAATTTGGACCGATTTGATTAGAGTTCACGATATAATTCCGTAATCGAGAAGTCTTATCGAATCAATGGATGATCATATTTATGGATATATCTTAATCTGAGGTGATCACGATCAAGCGCTTGAATCAAGTATGAGGTTTGACTTGACGGTTAAGGATTACACCGAGTCCGTGATCCGAATTACCCCATCTTGGCATTGTATCTTGGATTGAGTGAGTAGTCCGTGTTATCACAGATACGGAATCCATTCCTTCCATTTGTGGAAGCAGATAAACGATTCCACTTATTTGTTAATCCTAGAAGCGATCGATCGCGCGAGTTCATATTGCATCGATTAGCTACCAAGTGAGTTGTATGAATTAATTGATCACTAGGGGTTAATGGTAAATAAGGATAAGAGGTTCTAAAAAGGGTTAACGGTAACTTCCCGATTTAGAATGAGCGATCTATGGAGGATTAATCCATATGTAATGATTATATCAATGGACGCTTATTATTATTCTCGTGAGGAGATAAATATAATCTCATAATCGGAGGAGTGCGATCACGGGATTATGGTGGCATATTCTCGTGATTGATTTATCAAATATAATTATTACATTCGTAAGATAATTATTTATTTGATTTATCGGAGCCATTGATTATTAGTCCATGGTCCCCGACGTGCCTCCTAATATAGCATAGCTATTCTCGGACGTCGAATCCTAATAATATTAATTTAGTTCTTATTGGACTTTATTAAAACGATATGTGAATTAATTGTTTAGTGGACTATTAAATTAGTTGGGCTAAATAATTAAATATGTGGAAAAGACATTTTTCATAATCTTGGCCCAAAATTAGTGTGTTGGTCGAATTTTGTGACTAGGTCACAAGAATGATAATTTCGACCCAAGCATATATTAGTCTACAAGAAATTAGTTTTCTTGTGATTAATAAGACATGTGCATAAAATATTTATTGGATAAATATTTATGGTAAGAAATAAAGATAAAGATTATTCTAGATTTGTTCTAGAATATTTTGGGATTATCTTTTATTTAATAGGATTATCATAATTGATTTTGTATTAATTATAAAATCCTTGGGGCTTAAGTTTTACTCTCATATATAAAGAGAGTTCTCCCAAGCCAAATTACACACTACAATTTTCGACTTTCACCTCTTAGAGAGGAGAAAGAAAATTTCGGCCAAGGGGAGACAAGGGGAAAATCTTGGAGATTTTTCCGGGTAGCATATCGGAAGGGTTCGAGTCGAGAATTCCTTCCACCGGGAATTGCTCTGATCACACGTGCGGAAGATCGTGGTGCTCTTCACATCTTCTTGCAATCTTTCTCTTGCGGTTCTTCAACTTGGATTTAGAGATCCAAGAGGTATGATCTACAACCCCCTTGTAGATATAGATCTAGTTATTTTATTACGTGTAATTTATAGATCTAGATCCTTAAATCGCTTCCGTTGCGGATGGTATTACTAACAATATAAACGTTCTTTCCCATTCTCGACTTTCCTTAGATGGAAACAGTCTTGAACTAGCAGCTCGTTTGAGTAGACACTACTCTTGAATTGTGGGATGTTCAGTGTTACTTGCTTGGACTATCGATTTTTCTAATCGTCAAATCATAAGACCAAAGCTCCCACTAGTTTATCGGTTCCAAATACCGTCTAACTAGCAATACTTTGTATTTATGATTTTTCCAAAGATTAGAACATCACCTAGAACTAAGGTCCCACTAGTTTATCAGTTCAAATACTGTCTAACTAGCAATGCAATGTTCATGATGTTTCAAAGATTATAAAATCTCCAGAACTAAGCTCCCACCAGTTTATCAGTTCCAAATATTGTCTAACTAGTAACGCTTCATTCTTGTTTTTCCAATAAATGGAGAAACTCTTGTGCAGTCCATTACACATTTCTGTTGATTCAGAAAAAATCATAAGACTAAGGCTCCCACTAGTTTATCGGTTCCAAATACCGTCTAACTAGCAACGCCTTATGTATATGATTTTCCAATTTTTCAATTTAGAAATTTGTTGTGTAAATACACTTTTAAAATTCACTAAATGAATTTTATCTGATAGTCCTATGTCATCTTTTGTAAACAAAGTATGGTCATCTCTCGTTCAACACGAGTGACACCCGTGACATACCTCTAATATGTCACTTAAGTTTTTAAAGGCTGAAGATAATAAATCTCTTCCGAAAAAGTAAATGCCTTGTTTGATAATTTACAACGTACTTGTTACTTTCCACATTTTTTAATGAAGTCCTATTAGTACTAACAGTTTAGTAGCCTAGAGATTAAAGTTGTAAATAAACATGACAGAAAGTTAAATTAAAAATTAAAATTTCACTACTAGATTTTTATTTTAGGAATTATAAACTTAAAAAAAATTATCCTACCATTCCAAGGATTTAACCTCGCACCTCAGTGCCGCCGTAGGGTAGGTCAAAGAGGTGACGGTTAAACTGAGACAATCTCTCTCAATGATTAAACTTCGAGAATCGAACATCTCGCGGGAATCAAACATCCCGGACATTAATCATCGATTACCTTCCTTTTTAGCCTAGATATTTCGAAAATATCCATAAGAGTGTGACCTACTATATCAGATCTCAAAGTACGCCCCGAGTATGCCGCCGTAGGGTCGGTCAGTGACCCGACGAGTACCCAAAATCCTATCCTTTCGGAGACCAAGCCTTGAATTTTGATAGGGGTGAACACCATCCGTAGGGGGCCAAAATCAAAGTGGCTCGAGGCGTCACCCTTCTCTCACGTGCTTGCATCTATAGTAGAGGCCGTGGGGTTGGCTGTCGCCTTCCCCGCTCCCACTCAATATTTTGAAAAAGTGGTGGGTTTACTAATTACGGTTTTTGGCCTTGACAATAAGAAACAATGAATCAAAGTACTCCGAATAGGGTCGGGTATGTAGGCAAGCCTACGCCGTCTTATTCGTTGGAACATATGTGACAGTTCATGCCAATCCGGCAAGAGAAGCCCCGTTTAGCCCGAAGGCTTATCGGCTATGCTAAGTCCTGTCGGATTGCTGTAACGTACATCACACGTGGAGGGGAGTCGATTGAGCCGAAGTCGGTTGAACTCGTCCAACCATGGTTAGACCATTTCCGAACCCATGTACTAAGATTCTCCGATTTCTAAATTGTCACCGAAAGCGTAATCTCGTTTTTGTTTAAGGTGGGTTCACTGAGAAGCCATCACCGAAAAGCTCAACGATTTATCCAAGTGGGATTCACCGAGAATCCATCACTAAAATCGTAATGATTGACAAAAACCCGGGTCCTCGGTTTTTATAATTAGCTACTTATTATTTAACTACCACATATTAAATTAATAAGCATTCACACTAATTATTCTAGTTATACACGTCTATTTTAATTCAAAATTAAAAAACTACGTGTATGCATTGGAGTGGAATCATGAAGATGCAAGTCATGGCAATTTTCCGGTTTTAAGCACGTAATTTGGATCAAACACAAAATTATACCGAAAAGTAAACACCGAGATGGACCGTTGGTACCCCCAACTAACTATTTTCTAAGGAAAAGTAAAATTTATACTATGTCTTCGAGTCTTGATCTTCGAATCTTGAACTCGAACCGCCGGATCACGAACCACGAACACCCGAGAGGAGATAGGCTTTTTAGTTAAATAAACAAATATTATTATAATTATTAAAAACCCTTTTAATTTTTTTTTTGTTGTTCCGGCTGTATATAAAAAAAATAATTCCATAAGAAATTTTTTTCTGCCAATATTTTCTGCCAATACGTTGAATGTATAAAGAAAATTTGATAACCAAAAAACATTTGATTCAGCCGCCAAAAAACCCTAGCCGCATGCTAGTTTATAGTAAAAAACAGACTTATAGCGACGCTTTTCAGCGTCGCAGAAAGTCTTGTAGCAGTTTTTTATTAAAAAAAAAGGTTTTTAACCGTTTCTCCTCGTTCATACCTTGGGTTTCGCCTTGATCTTCAACTTTTCAGCAAGATCTTCATATTTTCGAGCCCGGAACATCAAAATTACAATAAAAGATGCTACTTTTACATGGAATTTCGAAAATTGCATAATTAAAGATACAAATCTTATGCTCAATTGTTACTAAACAAAGGAGCTACAAAATAGATCTACGGGTAAACAATACCAACCCCAATCCATCTCTTCAACCACAACATTCACAAGCATACAACATGATTGTTAAGGGTGAATTTATACGATTTATAACGCTATATTTTATGATAATTTCCTTCATATTTATATTAATTTGTATAAGAATCGAGTGTTTAATGGATTTATTGAGTAAATGACATTTTAAATGAGTTAATCGCAAAATAGGTTGATTTATGTGTTTTAATTGTGATTTTTCGATTATTTGGACATTATTACATTTTGCGATGTTTTCATGTGTTATAGATACATGGTTGAGGCTCAAAAGATGATCAAAAGTCGATTAAGTTAGAGCTAATTGATGATAAAAGAGATAATGAAGGAATTGACAAGAAGAAAAGAGATAAAGATCAAAGAGATCAGAATTCGATCATGTTGGACTGGCGTCCAGAATCTCCGTCCAGTGGACGGGCGTCTGATGAAGTGAACGAGCGTCTAGGATGATCTTTGATTCACGAAGTTTGGACGCTGGAGTGGACGTTGCATGGACGGGCGTCTGGTCATGACTCGGCCCGATTCGAAGTTTTATTGAAGAGTGGACGGGCGTTCACCCTTTCCAAACGGGCGTCCGGTAGCCGACTTAGCTGAACCGCCTTCGAATTCTATATAAGGCAGCGTATTTTCTCCACAATATGAATACATTACTCAAACCCTAAACCTAGGGGCGGCTTAGCTGCGATTTACTTTAGTTTTCATCCAGTTTTTATGCTTTTAATTTCTAGATAAACACCTTCAAATTTATGTACTTTTCTCAAGCTTTTCGAGTTGATCAAGTAATGTTGAGAGGCTAAAGCCTTATCAAACGAGCATTGTGAAGCCATCCGACACGTTTTGATTCCGTTTCTGTGATTATATTGTGAGTTTTATCTAAAGTTGTTTCCTTTATCATTGTTTATATTGTTTAATTGCAATTGTATCGAAAGACTTGCATGTTATGATTGTTTTGTGTTGATGAAAATCTCTATAAACCTTAGATCATCATGATAAGGAATGGTTGTTTAATCTATCATAACGAGAGTTAATAGGTCAAATTGCTAGGTTAAAGTTCACACCTTTGATTAGTAAAATCGTTAATCTTAGATCGAAAGATATAGATTAATAAGTGAATCACCTAAGAGATTAGGGTTCATGCTTTAGACAAGGTAAAACCACAACTTGGTTAGAAAACGCAATATAATCGAGATAGGAATTGATACTTGTTAGGATAGGTGGATCAATCGCTCGTTTGTTCGTTAAAATCTGAATTTAATCCCGTGAAACTCGAATTGCCTAGTTTAGTTACTTTTATTTCATAATTAGTTTAAGTTTAATAGTTCGCAACCCGTACTTTTTTCGGCTTTAGATCTCGATCTTCCATCCGGCTTTACGTTATTGCTATCTTTCTTGTGAATTATTTACTGTTTTCATATCTGTTTAGTTTAGTAATCGTGACATAGGTTAGTTAGTTAAACAAAATTAGGGTTAGCAATCGCCAGTCCCCGTAAGATCGACCCGGCATTAACCACTATTACTACGATCCTTATACTTGAGGTTAACCGGATTATTACTTGTTTGTTTTGTGTTAATAAAATCCGTGACAAGTTTTTGGCGCCGTTGCCGGGGAACCGGACGGTTGTCTAGTTTTTGTTTTTTGTTTTTTTTTTTCTGTTTGTTTCTGTTTTTCCTGTTTTTATTTCGTTTTAAATTCCTATTTTTAGTTGATAATTGTTTTAGGTAGTTGCTAAGTAGATAATTAGGGTTTAGTTAGGGTTTAAGACCTTCCCTTAGTAGTTTCCTTTGAGATTGGATCGTCTTTCTTTCTGTTTTTCTGTCTTTCTGTCTTACCTTCTTTTCTTTTCTGCAAATTTCTGCTTCTGTTCTAGTTTTCCCGCTACCAAACGGGCGTCTGAATATCTTGGACGCCCGTCCGCTGGAAAATTATCGATTCTGTTCTGTTTTTATTCACTTAGACGAGCGTCCATAAGATTTGGACGCCCGTTCAAGTATTCTGCCTTTCAGACGAGCGTTTGGAACACTAAACGCGCCCGTCGATCAAATTCACCGGACGCCCGCCCAAACCTTGGACGTCCGTCTGGCCCCTTTTCTTCAATAATTTTGTTTCCTTTTTCTTTCCTTTCTTTTCTTTAGGTTTTTAATTTTAGTTTAGGCTTTTAATTTCTTAGTTTTTAGGCTTCGCTTCACTTGTTTTTGGTCCGGTTTATGCAAACTCGAGTCAAAAGGACCGTTATTATACACCCACGACCCGAGCGAACCGTAGTCCGCCAAACAGCGGATTTTCCGTTTCGCGGTTACGCGACAGAGCCGAGCAAGATCTTGAAGATCAACTAGCAAAGGAAATCACTGATTTTGTGATAATGGCCGCTAACAATAGACGTACGTTGGTAGACTACGCCATGCCAGGCGAAGTCAAAGTCAACCCGGCTATTGTTATTCCAGCCATTACTGCACAAACCTTTGAGCTAAAGCCAGGACTTATCCAGATGATGCAGCACGCATCAATTTTTCATGGCTATCAATCAGAGAATCCGCATACCCACTTACATACGTTCTTAGAGATATGCGGTACTACACACATCCAAGGAGTAAGTGAGGATGCTATCAAGCTAAAACTTTTTCTATTTTCTTTGAAAGGAGAGGCTAAAGAGTGGTACACCTCTCTCCCCTCTGAATCTATCACTACCTGGGAAGAACTCGAAAAGGAGTTCTTGAGTCAATATTTTCCACCTTCAAAGACAGCCCAGTGTTTAAATGAAATATTCACTTTCTATCAGAAAGAGAATGAATCCTTCTTCGAATCTTTGGAAGAGATTCAAGTCTCTTCTTAGAAAGTGTCCCCACCATGGCCTCGCCCTTTGGAAAAGCAAGTCAACACCTTCTTTAGTGGATTGACCGAGCTTACCAAAGGCATGGTCAATAGTTCTTCTGGTGGGGCATTTCTGAAGAAAACACCTGAAGAGGGATGGGCATTGTTTGAGGACATTGCAAAGTATAATTATGCCCCCTCTTATCAAGCAATCCAAGCACCTCCTCCTCCCAAGGTTGAGGAAGTCAATTTGCAAAGTTTGATCGCCATGCTGCAGAAGCAGATGGCAACACCTCAAGTTTCAAATCCGGCAAATCAAACTTCTTCTTTTCCGCAGTAACCTCGAGTTCAGACATGCGCTTCTTTGCCGATTTGCCCATATGAATGGCCAATGTCAATTTAATCCCCCTGCACCTTATCAAGTGAATGCTGTTCATGATTATGGACAGTACAATCAAATCACATGTCAGAATTGTGACGAGGTGGGGCACACTTCTAGATTCTGTCCTATGAACGGACATAATGCTGAAGTGAATGCATTCTATGGCCAGAACAATCAAAGGTTCAATCAGTTCTCTGGCCAGAACAATTTTCAAAACCAAGGGTTTAATCCATCTTCAAATTTTAATCCTAATTCGAGTTTTAATTCGAATCAAAATTTCAATAGAAACCCTGGTTTTAATCAGAACCCGAACTCGAATTTTTTCCAATCCTACTCAAAGGTTAAATCAGAATTGGCCTTCCAATTCAAATCCTGCAGTCCAAAGTCGGCCCAACCAGCCCTATGCTCAAAATTTTCAAAACTCTCAAAGCCCCTCCCAGTCTAACAATCTTGAAGCTAAGTTGGTGGAGCAAAGTAGATCAATGAAGAATCTTGAGAGACAAATTAGGCAACTGGCTGAACAGTTAGCTTCTAGACCCCCAGGGCAGCTGCCCAGTTTCACCGAGAAGAATCCAAAGGGTGGTCAAGTTGCTCAAGCTGACTTGAACAAAGGCCCATGTACTAACCACGTGCCATCAATTCAATACGGTAAAGAAGAGGCCAGTGCGATGAACCTTAGAAGCGGAACTCAAGTTAGTGGTCCTTCCCATCAGGGAAACCACTAGCCCCTCCTGCCATTGATAAGGCATGAGGGGAAGCCGAGCACCTACACTCCCCTCAACTGCAAGAAAAGACTCAGGTGGCTGAACCCCTGAGAGGTGAAGAAGTTGGAGACCCTCAAGTGGCTGATCCCTTGAGAACTGAAAAAGCGAGTGAAAGTCAGGAGGCTGATCCCCTGACTACAAAAAAATCTGAAAAAGCTGTTCGTTGGAAGGATCTGGAAGACAAAGCTGTAAGTGCATCCTCAAAGAAAGTCTTTTCTGAGAGTGACCTTAAGAAGCTTCCATTTCCACCGAGAAAGAGCAACATTCCTTGATTGAAGACAAAAGTATGGAAAGGTCTTGAACCTTTTGAAAAATACTCGAGTAAATCTTCCATTATCGAAGTCTTGGTTGAAATGCCTAAGTATACAAAATTCATTAAGGATGTTGTGTCTTTGAAAAGAAATTAGCAGGCATGGAAAGGCAAATTGGTGAGGATTGCTCCATGATTAATTATGAAAACTTACCAATTAAAAGAGGTGACCCTGGCAAGTTCGTACTTACAAGATTAATGGGAGGTCTAGTCTTCCCTAATTCTTTGTGTGATCTAGGTGCCTCTATAAGTCTTATGCCAATGTCTCAGATGCAACATTTCGGTTTACAAAGCCTTCTAGAACCCACTACTATGAGTCTACAATTCGTTGATAGATCTTCTAAGAAAGCTTCAGGGATCCTGAAAGACGTTTTGGTTCAGATTGACAGATTTACCTTTCCAGTCGATTGGTATGTTTTAGATATGGAGAAATATGAAAACGTCCCCCTGATTCTTGGAAGACCTTTCTTATCTACAGCTAGAGCCCTCATCGATTGCGATGGTGGGCAAGTGACTATCCGAGTTGGTGATCAAGAGGTGAGTTACAATGTCTTAAAGTCCATTCAAGTACCCTCTGGCCCTCCAACCGGCTTCTCCATTGATTATATGACAGATGATTTCACCGATTATATGGATAAGCAAGTCATGGTTGTAGAAGCTGAATATGAGCAATTGGTTGATAATCTAAATACTCATGGTGTGGTTAATCTAGATCAATTAAGCAGCTGATTTTGAGGAAGAACTGTTGAGAGAAGAAGTCAAGGCAGTGGGACCACTGAGTAAGCTCAGTGATGTTGAGTTAAAAAGTGGAGATCTTAAGTCAAGTTTGGAAGACCCCCCTACTGATTTGGTTCTGAAGCCGTTGCCCAAACATCTAAAGTATGTGTTTTTAAGAGAAGGCGACAGGCTTCCGTTAATCATATCCGCCAAGCTGTCTCGACTAGAAGAGATGAAATTGATCAACGTCTTGAAACGAAATGAAAAAGCTTTTGGTTGGCAAGTAGGAGATATCAGAGGGATATCTCCTGACATCTGTATGCATAAGATCAAGACAAATGAGGGTGCGAAATGTGTACGACAGCCCCAGAGGAGGCTCAACCCTCATATGCAAGAAGTAGTTAAGAAAGAAATTTTCAAACTTCTGGACATGGGAATTATCTATGCCATCGCTGATAGTGAATGGGTTTCCCCGACTCAGGTAGTTCCCAAGAAAGGTGGAATTACGATTGAGAAAAATGAGAAGGGAGAGGAAATAGCATTGAGACTTGTCACTGGTTACAGAGTCTGCATCGATTATAGAAAGCTCAATGAGGTAACCATGAAAGATCACTTCCCCCTTCCATTCATTGATTAGATGCTTGAGCGTCTGGCGGGACACGCATTCTACTGTTTCCTAGATGGCTATTCAGGATACTTCCAAATACCCATAGATCCAGCTGACCAAGAAAAGACCACTTTTACCTGCCCATATGGTACATTCGCTTACAGGCGAATGCCATTTGGTCTCTGCAATGCCCCAGCTACATTTCAGAGATGTATGCTGGCTATCTTTGACGGGCTCGTAGAAAAGTGTATGGAGATTTTTATGGACGATGTTTCGGTTTTTGGTCAGTCTTTTGATGATTGCCTTGACAATCTTGATCAAGTGTTATCCAGATGTGTGGAAAAGAACTTAGTACTCAATTGGGAAAAATGCCATTTTATGGTAGATGAGGGAATAGTTCTGGGCCACAAAATCTCCGCCAAAGGTATAGAAGTTGACAGGGCAAAAGTAGAAGCTATCGAGAAGATGAGCTATCCTAAGAATGTGCGTGAAGTTAGAAGCTTTCTTGGACATGTCGGTTTCTACAGAAGATTCATTCAAGATTTCTCCAAGATAGCCAAGCCCCTGTCTACTTTACTAAAGGAAGACGTTGAGTTCAATTTTGATTAGAGCTGCAAGCAAGCGTTTGAGGAGCTTAAGGATCGTTTAATATCTGCTTCAATTCTTATCGCTTCGACCGGAATATACCTTTTGAGCTTATGTGCGACGCATCGAACTATGCGGTTGGTGCTGTTCTAGGACAAAAGATCAAAGGGAAATTCCAGCCTATCTATTACGCCAGTCACACATTGAACCCCTCTCAAGTTAACTATAATACTACTGAAAAGGAACTACTGGCCGTAGTCTTTGCTATGGACAAGTTTCGTAGTTACTTGTTAGGAGCTCAAGTGATCGTGTGTGGATCGATCACGCCGCTATGTATATCGATGACTAAGAAAGAGGCCAAACCACGCCTACTGCGTTGGATACTGACCCTACAAGGGTTTGACGTTCAAATTAAGGACAAAAAGGGAAGTGAAAACGTAGTAGCTGATCATGTTTCTAGAATGTTAAGTGAGGAAAAGGATGGTCCAGATGATATAGATATTTACTTTCCTCTAGAGAACATTATGCTAATAGACGGTTGTCCTCCTGATGTTCCATGGTATTCTTCCATTGTAAATTACCTTCTTGCCCGATATCTCGATCCGGAAATGTCTTATCAGGAGAAGAAAAAGTTCTTCTCTGATTTGAAATCTTTCGTTTGGGATGAACCTTATCTTTTTAAGATCTGTAAAGATGGTCTGCTTAGAAGATGTGTTCCCGAATCTGAGCAACGTGATATTATTGAGCAATGCCACAGTGGACCCACTGGAGGTCACTTTGGTCCGTGGAAAACCGTTGCTAAGATCTTCCAATCCGGTTTCTATTGGCCTACGATCTTTAAGGACACAGAAGCTTTCTGTAAAGCTTGTGATAGATGCCAACGAACCGGTACTCTGACGAGGCGTTTTGACATGCCTTTGAAACCCATCCTAGAATGCGAGGTCTTTGATGTATGGGGTATCGATTTTATGGGACCATTCCCATCATCTTGCGGTAATAAATACATCTTAGTCTGCGTAGACTACGTGTCTAAATGGGTGGAGGCTCAAGCCACTCCTCACAATGATTATAAGACGGTCATGAAATTCTTAAAGAAGAACATCTTTGTACGGTTTTGATGTCCACGTGCCTTGATCAGTGATGAAGGGACGCATTTCTGCAACCGACCTCTGGAGAAAGTGCTTGAAAAGTATGGTGTTCGTCACAGAACTGGCACACCATACCATCCGATGACTAGTGGTCAGGTTGAAAGAAGCAACCAAAGCATTAAGAAAATCCTGGAGAAAACGGTAAACAGTCATAGAAAGGACTGGAGTTTGAAGTTGGATGATGTACTATGGGCATACAGAACTGCCTATAAAACCCCTATAGGTACATCTCCATATCAAATGGTCTATGGAAAGCCATGTCATCTGCCAGTCGAGTTAGAGCATAGAGCCTATTGGGCTACCAAGTTTCTGAACTTTGATTCCCAATCTTGTGGAAAACATCGACTGCAGCAGTTGCATGAATTGGACGAATTCAGACTCCAAGCCTATGAAAGTGCCAGGATTAGTAAAGATAAGATGAAACTCCTCCACGATGCTAAGATTAAGAAAAGAGAATTCCAAGTCGGAGAACAAGTTCTTCTATACAATTCTAGGTTACATCTGTTTCCTGGAAAGTTGAGGACACGTTGGTCCGGTCCCTTCGAAATTCTCCAAATTATTCCTGGAGGCGTTCTAGAACTACGAGGTTATGGTGACCAACCGTTTCGAGTGAATGGTCAAAGGTGCAAGCACTATATTGGTGAGCCTAAAGAGAAACCTTTGAGTGTCCGTTTCCTCGATATCCTCGGGTGTGGTGTTACGGAAGTCGAAGAATTTGACGAGTTTTCACCCGACCTGTTTTCAGAGGATGACGGTAGTGGTCGATCTGAAGAAGTTCTAGCGGGTAGTTGGGATATGGAAGAGTATTGGAGGGAGCGTCAACTGAAACGTCATCAGGAGAATCAGAAGAGGAAGAGGTCAGTCATGGGGAAGTTTACGCGTATTTGGAAAACTGTTAAAGATTTCATCCCATGTGTGAGATGCTGTTTCTGCAGCCACACTACTAATCAGAGCTTACACGAGGTAGTGGCTGGCAGAAAAGTCAAATGGCCTGATCCAGGCTGAGCTTTAAACGGTGTCGAGCTAACGACATTAACTAAAAAGCGCCACCAAGGGCAAACCTAGATATCGTTCTTTTAGTTATTCTTGTTTTATGCTTTAGTATTTAAGTTTAGTTTATTAAGTTTTAGCCTTACTAAGTTTTTGTTTTATCTGTCAGTTAGTTGTGCTTTCTAGATATGGATTTCGGTGTTCAGCCAGAGGAGTTACCTTTCCTTACGAAGATCCCACTAATCACTGTAGATGACGGACCGGGAGGAACCATTGTTTTGCACGTAGACTTCAACATTAGTACCCGCATCAAGATGGTCACCTATGTTCTCATTGTTCCCCGTTGTTCGGGAGGTGGAGACTTTACTACTGTGGAGTTACAGGCAGCTCTAGGACGTCCGTACACGATCCTCAATGATCCGATGCTGACAGATTTAGCGCTAGTGCTGCAAGCTGAGCATTTTCGAGGTGTTGATGTAGCTGGTGAGGATTGGGGTTTGCAAGATGAGTATGACTTCCCTCCGGCGATTGACATGCTCCGCCGTCTCATTCGAGTGGTAGATTGGTCGGCAATTTACGATGACTAGCGTTCTTAGGATGTTTCGTCGAGCAAACGACGTAAAACAAAAGCGCTGAGTGGGAGGCAACCCACTGTTTTCTATCTGTTTTTATTTTGTTTTCTAGTAATTTTATGTACTTCGTCGATTTAGAGTTGTATTTTTGAATTTTTGATTAAGTTTAATAAGAAAGTGCGAATTTGAATTTAAATTGTATAAATTTTTATGATTTTTGCATTCTTCCACCTTGGACGGCCGTCCGGATGTCTGGACGCCCGTCCGCCATGACCAATTAGTGGACGAACGTCCACTAAGCCTGGACGCCCGTCCGCTTTATTCCCTCCAATCCTTTATGTGATTTGAATGTTTGGACGAGCGTCTGGTAATCAGGACGCCCGTCCAGTTCATCTAGTTTCCCAGTGGACGCCCGTCCACTGAGTTGGACGAGTGTCCAACATCTGTCTATATATACCCCCTCCTTCGATGAACATTCATTTTTCAGATTTTCAAACGCGATAAACCGAATTTTTCCCTCCTTTTGCCCTAAAATCTTCAATTCTAAACCTTTTTGGGCGATTCCAAGTGCTATAGACCGCTCTTGGCACCCTCTTTTCGATTTTCATAACCAAATTCCCCAACACGCCATATTTTAGGAGAATCAAGCTCCATTGCAGTCCGACTTTTTGGAAAAAAATTCAATTTTGGAGGCCATATTTGTGTTGTTTGGACTCCCTTTCATCTCGATCAACATCTACTCACCCTACTTGGTAAGTTAGTAACAGCTTTTCTAGTTTTTATTCACGTTTTTGCAAGTTCGATCTTTGGGTCGGCTCGTTCACTTGAATATTACCTTAATTCGTTTTTTTTTTTTTTTTTTTTTTTTTTTTTTTTTTTTCTGGTTTTGTGTTTCTTTATGCTCTGTTATGGTGATATGGTGTTGTGATGGGTGATGAATGGGTTATTTGGTGATGATTATGGTTGTGGTTGTGGTTGTTTTGAAATCCCGCTTTGGATGTTAAACGGGTATCTTTTGTGCGAATTGGGATTGTTTGGTTTAGTCTAAGCTTGGATAATGGTTCATAAGAAGGCAGTGGTGAAGAGGCATGGTAAGGAAGTGGCCCGGGAGGCCGGGAAGAAGCGTAAAGAGATTGATCCTACCTTAGTTGATCCTAACCGGGGTGTTAGTATTCGGGAGCAACCCCCTAGAGCCACCCAAACTAGGGCAACCTTAAGAGATGACCCAACCTCGGACTCTGAGACGGATGAGGATGTACCATTGGCACGGATGCATAGGGTTCCCCGAGGTGGAGGATCATCTAGAGCTGAGGAAATTGTAGATGCTTCTCAGGAAGAGGAACCGGTTGAAACTAGGGCTACCCAACCTAGAAAGAAAGCCAAGACCGTACCTCCTATGCCTCTGCCTCGTAGATTCGTGAATCCTAGGGCCCACGACGCCTATACTAAGCATTATTTCTCGAGAACGATGTTGATAGAAAGGGCTACGTTGGAAGCTAAGGTAGATCCAGGGTTTGTCAAGTTGCTAAGAGACCGGAAATGGGATGCCTTGATGACGATCCCGACTACCCCGGTCAATGGTTCCTTGGTTCGGGAATTTTATGCCAATTGTTCAGAAACCGACTTGGAGACGAAGGTAGTTGTGGTTCGAGGGGTAGAAGTTCCGTTTACACCGGAGGTGATCAATGCGAAGTATGGGTTGGCAGCTTTTGAGGGTCGAGATTATAATGAGGAGATTGTACATAGACAGAGTTTGGGGCAGGATCCTTTGGAGGAGTTAAGGTTGAGAGTTTGCCCGGATGTGGCTTGGACGTTAAGACCGGGAGGAGACCGGAAAGAGTTGGTTACCACGACCTGGACGGAGGATTGGAAAGTCCAGTGTCGATTTATTCATAGTCGGTTGTTGCCTAAGAACAACCTGACACACTTTCATATTGGTGACCTAGGCATGCTTTATGCGTTGACGTTTGGCCTGAATGTGGATGTGAGACAGGCGTTGTACGATGAGGTGGCTATTAATCAGAAGATCTATACTCGTTGCCTGATTATCCCTCACCTGATCCACACTGTATTGATGCCGGTGTGCCTGAGTATGGAGCCGATCACAGACCAAAGAACCCGAGGCCTATACAGAGAGAGAAGGGTAAGCCTTCGGGTCAGTCAGAGTCAGGGGCACCGCGTGAGCCTGGTACGTCATCAGCACCGCCTCCAGCATCCTCACTTCCTACTTTATCTCCCTCAGTCCGGATGAGGTTGAGTATGGCCAACAGTGTTCGAAACTAGATGGAGGACATTCGGACTTCTCAGAATAACATTTTGACGATTCTGCAGTGTATCAGTGAAGGCCGACGGCCAAGGGATGACAGGATCTTCAGTCCGAGCATCATTGATTACCATTATTCTGACGAGATTGAGCAGGCCATCGCAGATGTTCTTCACGAGTCTGAGTCGTCTGATAAGGAGCAGCCTGACTCAGTGGATAGGACTACGGCTCCACCACCTGGACCCTCTTCCGATCCTCCGGCTGATGATCCTCCGGCTCCGGGGCAGTCATGATTTCATTTGTCCATTTTTCGATTTTGATTTGCCCTAGATACTGTGATTGTATATTTTTGCTACTTTTGATTACGTGATTCATTGTGTTTCGTATTTAGCTACTGGTTATTCTTTCCGATGGATCATGTAAGCCATAAGGCATCAGAACTTTTATTTCATATTTTCTTTCGACTGGTGAATGTATTCAATGCTTTATCTTTTGGTAATACTCGTTTTTTATTATTTCTTTTCATTCTGGTATAATTCCCCGTTTTCCCCGAGATGGTTCCGTGTTTGTCAAGTCGTGCAGGTATATTTTTAGCGGTTTTATCGAGTTACATTGTATGGTTACGAGTTTCCAGTGTCAATATGTAGGCTCCGGCCTGACCGACGAGTCATGTATCGGGTGAAATCAGCTAAGTCTTTTCCTTTTTCTTTCGTTCTGCACAACATGAGGACATGTTGATTTTTAAGTGTGGGGGAGGGGAATGATTCGTTATGTATCTATACATTTGCTTAATTCGTAATGTTTCTATGCAAAATGAGCTAAAATTTTCGAAATTTTTCGACACTTTTGTTTTTGTTTTGTCCCGAATAGGCAATTCAGATCTATGTTCGTTATTTTTATAGTCATTTAAGCTGTATATCATATGTTTGATGAGTTAGTTGTTTCACCTGAGATCTATTTTTTTCACGAGCCATAGTAAATGATGAGCTAGTTTATACAGTTATACCCCTTTTCGACAAGTGATTTCTGATTATCTTATAAGTCTTGTGCTTAGTGCTACGTATATATCTTGAGATTTATGATAGTTTGTATTTAGATCCAAAGTATGTTATACTGTGAATATCTAAGGTTTGAATGTGATAAGTAACACGTAACTTAATGTCAAATGAAAAGTTAAATTAAATGAATTACTTGGGTGTGTCGAAAGCTAGTCGATGATTTGAGTGCGATAGGGTATACCACGTATGTCCTATACCACTATGATGACCAAAAGCTCACGACAATCAGAAAAAGCTGCCTTATGATTGGAGTAAGGTAGGGTATATCACGAATATCCTATTCTGCTATGACAGGGCAAGAGCTCATTCTGATGTGTGTTTAAAAGTGAAATAGTTGAATCAACTCATATAAGAATTGTTATGAAATGAATAAGAGACTAAGTTATCGTCTATCTTATCCCCAGTAAAAACTGACAGATATGCTGTAGGGATTATCCTCTGAGTATTCCAGAAAGGCCCTAGATATGTTCTATCATCCTTTTCGGGATATGCCACGTTTGTAGGGTGCATCTTATAAGTGTCATTTATCGCTAGTCTACGAGGGGGTATTAGCTAGTTTTGCTTTGAGTTTCTCAAGTTTGGATTCAGTGGAAGTTTTCTATGGCTTTGCACACACACACTGGTGAACTTCTGATTTATTGAATATGTGTTATATATGTCTAGATGTCTATCTTTTCTCGAGCCTTTATTCTGTCTTGTTTTGCTCGGGACGAGCAAAAGCTAAGTGTGGGGGAGTTGTTAAGGGTGAATTTATACGATTTATAACGCTATATTTTATGATAATTTCCTTCATATTTATATTAATTTGTATAAGAAACGAGTGTTTAATGGATTTATTGAGTAAATGACATTTTAAATGAGTTAATCGCAAAATAGGTTGATTTATGTGTTTTAATTGTGAATTTTCGATTATTTGGACATTATTACATTTTGCGATGTTTTCATGTGTTATAGATACATGGTTGAGGCTCAAAAGATGATCAAAAGTCGATTAAGTTAGAGCTAATTGATGATAAAAGAGATAATGAAGGAATTGACAAGAAGAAAAGAGATAAAGATCAAAGAGATCAGAATTCGATCATGTTGGACTGGCGTCCAGAATCTCCGTCCAGTGGACGGGCGTCTGATGAAGTGAACGAGCGTCCAGGATGACATCTTTGATTCAGGAAGTTTGGACGCTGGAGTGGACGCTGGATGGACGGGCGTCTGGTCATGACTCGGCCCGATTTGAAGTTTTATTGAAGAGTGGACGGGCGTTCACCCTTTCCAGACGGGCGTCCGGTAGCCGACTTAGCTGAACCGCCTTCGAATTCTATATAAGGCAGCGTATTTTCTCCACAATAAGAATACATTACTCAAACCCTAAACCTAGGGGCGGCTTAGCTGCGATTTACTTTAGTTTTCATCCAGTTTTTATGCTTTTAATTTCTAGATAAACACCTTCAAATTTATGTACTTTTCTCAAGCTTTTCGAGTTGATCAAGTAATGTTGAGAGGCTAAAGCCTTATCAAACGAGCATTGTGAAGCCATCCGACACGTTTTGATTCCGTTTCTGCGATCATATTGTGAGTTTTATCTAAAGTTGTTTCCTTTATCATTGTTTATATTGTTTAATTGCAATTGTATCGAAAGACTTGCATGTTATGATTGTTTTGTGTTGATGAAAATCTCTATAAACCTTAGATCATCATGATAAGGAATGTTTGTTTAATCTATCATAACGAGAGTTAATAGGTCAAATTGCTAGGTTAAAGTTCACACCTTTGATTAGTAAAATCGTTAATCTTAGATCGAAAGATATAGATTAATAAGTGAATCACCTAAGAGATTAGGGTTCATGCTTTAGACAAGGTAAAACCACAACTTGGTTAGAAAACGCAATATAATCGAGATATGAATTGATACTTGTTAGGATAGGTGGATCAATCGCTCGTTTGTTCGTTAAAATCTGAATTTAATCCCGTGAAACTTGAATTGCCTAGTTTAGTTACTTATATTTCATAATTAGTTTAAGTTTAATAGTTCGCAACCCGTACTTTTCCTGGCTTTAGATCTCGATCTTCTGTCCAGTTTACGTTATTGCTATCTTTCTTGTGAATTATTTACTGTTTCATATCTGTTTAGTTTAGTAATCGTGACATAGGTTAGTTAGTTAAACAAAAACTAAGGTTAGCAATCGCCAGTTCCCCGTAAGATCGACCCGGCATTAACCACTATTACTACGATCCTTATACTTGACGTTAACCGGATTATTACTTGTTTGTTTTGTGTTAATAAAATCCGTGACAATGATTAAATTTAGAATTTACCAAAAAACGAAATAAAAACACCTAAAACATGCTTTTCCACTCCTAAATCTAAAATTCATATACTTTGATCGTTAGATCAAAGGCTCTGATACCACTTGTTAGATGTAATATCGTCGGATCAATCATAGATTGACCCGATTACGCAGCGGAAGTATCGGATCTAGATCTAAACGAAACAAAATACATAAATAAAAGATCAAACTACAAGGAAGTTTGGATTTTTACCTTTTTATGGTGCTTAACTCCAAGAACAAAGTAGTATCTATGCAAGTTGAGAAGCCACATCCTTCCAATGTGTGTCTCCCAGCAACACCAGGTGCATGGTGTTTCCCGCCGTCGGACCTCCTTGATATGCTACCGGAATAATCCCGAAGATTATTCCAACTTGAAACCCAAAAAACTTGGTCGAAATATCAACCCAAGTATTTGTCAATAATGGCGTGAATTATGTGTGTCAAAAGGCTTAGAAGAACTCTCTTTATATAGGAGAGTAAAACTTAACCTCCAATGATTAAATAATTAAGAGATAATTATTACATTAATCATTTTTCCAAATAAAAGATAAATAAAATAATTATCCCAAACAAATTACGATAAATCATATTATTATCTAATATTCCATGAATTATCAATTAACAAATAAAAGTCACATTTTAAATAATTATCCAAGAAAACTAATTCCTTAATAATTATTAACATCAAATGGCGCCACCTTTTTATTAAAAATGTTCACACGCATATTTCCTATATTTGACCAATTAGGTCAAAAGGTCAACACACTAATTTGGGCCGAGTCCACGAAAAATGTATTTTCCGTGTATTTAATAATTTACTCCAACTAAATAATTAATCCACATATTAAATTAAATAGCCTAATCCACTATTTAATTATAAATGAGGTGCAACGATGAGAAACCTATATGCTATATTAGGAGCCACGTCGGGGACCATGGACCCATATTCAGTATCTACAATAAATCTAATAAAAAATTATTCATCAGACAGAATAATTATATCCAACCTATTAATTCCGGGATTACACCACCATAAACCCGAAACTGAACTCTATCGAATATAGATAACTTACACTCAATTTATGAGTCGAAAGCGTCCACTGATATAATCATTACATACGGATAAATCCTCCATAGACTGTTCACTTCGATTCGGGATATTTCCGTAAACCCTTCTCGAAACATATTATCCTTATTTACCATTAACCCCTAGCGATCAATTAGTTCATATCCAATATAATATGAACTCAGCCGATCGATCAGTTTCTAGGGTTAACAAATAAGGGAACTGTCTGTCTACTTCCCGAGGGAAGGAATGGATTCCATATCTGTGATAACACAGACTACTCACTCATTCTAGAATAGAGCCAACGAGAAGTGTTGGACCACATACAACGAAGTGATCCTTACTAACACATCAAACCCTACCCCAGTCTATGCAGTCGTCTGTGATCACCTCAGGATTGAGATTAATCCATATATGATCATCTTGTGATTCGATAAGACTTCTCTATCACGGAATTATACCGAGAACTCAAATCAAATCGTTCCAGCCCTATATGATTATCATCATATATAAATGCCTCACTAGGTACCCTATTACCGACAGTCCGGATAAGACTATCACACCGTAAAGTGTTCTGGGCGCATTATTAGCATAGTAATCATGAGACCCGTACTCAGATTAATCAACGCTACGGACTAAGTTAATTTTAAGTACATCTCACTAATTCACTGAGTTATGTGATTACATAAACGAGGTGCTTAGGGTTTTCAGTAGTGTCTTAATTATAAGCACACATGCATATAATAAGATGAATTATTAATTCTGTCCTAAAACAACTACATAATTGTCTTTCGGGCACTACACCTAACACCATAATCACTATCATGGTTTCTCTATCACAGTTTAATACTATGAACGTTATCATATATATACAATAATAAATTAACAGAACTTATAAAAACAAAAGTGCTTTTATTATTCATAATAATATTATTACATGAACTAAATAGACTGTAATTGACCCGAACCGGTCAGATTTGGTCCAACCCGATTGGGTTTATGACACTATTTCAATAAAAACCACTTTGAAAACAGGTCTAGTGATACAAGGGAATCCACTTTAAAACCGATTTTTAAACAATGCATAGAAAAACATGCATATTAACTTCGTTCAGGTCATATAGCACATACATGTTCGTTCGTTAATTACTTACTATGATTAGTCCGATGATCAAACTTACGGAAGCCCTCTAGCCTCCGTTTGTTTTGGTTTGGGTTTGTGTTTGAGTTTATTTTATATCACTTCACATATCATTTCTTACAATTTCTCTCATCAATCATTTCTACAACTGAAAATAAAAAATATTACATTATCTCTCACCATTTCATTTTATTTACTTTATTACCTTTTTTTCACCATTATTTTATTTAAGGTTAAAGGTTGTATAGGACATGTTTTAATCTAAAATGGTTAAGAAGGAAAAACATGTAGTAACACATGTAGTAACACATGTACAAAAATGTAGTAACATATGTAGAGACTGTCCTTCTCAACCATTTAAGTTTAAAACCTGTCCTTATGGACTCTGACCCCTTTTATTTATTATACTACTTTATTTTGATTTCTCTCACCAATCATTTCTTTATCTACACAAATTTCAAAAAAAACATTTTAACTTGCTAATCATTACTTCAATCATTTTTATCATATTTTATTATCTGCTAGTAAATAAAACCAACCCCAAAACTAAACCAAACCCAAAACAAACGGAGCCATACCAACCCATGCCTTACTTACCTACTAACCATATCTTACTTACCTACTAACCATATCATGTTCATGTCTTGTCTGCCATGTTCCAATCATAGGACTTAAAACCCATGGGACTTAGCATAAAGGCTCATGTTTCTTACTAACTTATCATGAGACTTAAAACCCACGAGACTCAACATAAATGATTGGTGCAACATGGCTAATATGCCTAACCATACCTCCAATGATAGGACTTAAAACCCACGGGACTTGAAATTGTCGTCTCGATAACGACACGGTGAGCACAACTTGTCATACCTCCGACACAGGACATAAAACCCATAGTACTCCTCTCAATACATTGTGAGACACTAACTACAAACGCGTAGGAGCACACAAAGCGCATAGAGTTCATGTTAAAGTACATGCTAACCTATAGGGGAATACAACAGCCATAACCACACCGAACTACCATCATACCTCTACTAATAACATGAAAACAAGACTAGAAATGTAACTAGCACTTAAAACAACTTTCTGAAAACCTTATTGTCAACATAGGAAGCCCAGAAACTAAGTCTAAGGATCAGTTGGGGTGCTTTACCGAGAGCAGGCTAGGGACAATGACCCAAGCTTTATCTCCATACTAAGTTTCTGAACACAAAACACCTAAAATCTGAGTCTAAGAGTCATCCAGACGCTTTCTCAAGTAGAAGGATGAGACATCGGCAAAGGATTTAGCCAAAGATTTAACGTCTGGTCTTACAGCTTCCCGACATAACCCTAACACATAGATACGTCCAATTTTGTGCAGTTTCATCAAGAAAACAGAACAAAACGACTTAAAACATAAACTCCAAAAATTTGAAATCTTTTGACAAAAAAAACTTCTTACCTTGTAAATGAGCCAAACAAACGAACCAAACAACAACTAACTTATGAATCTTATGTGAATCTACAAACCGACAATGAATCTAACACAAATCTTACAAGAATCTAACCTACAAAGATCAAAGCCAAAACAACTACGAAAAGATTAGATTTTACTTTCAAAAAGAGATTCAAAGCCTAAAAGTGCTGCTGGAAATTGAAACTGGTGCTAAAGGATCCCAGAAACCAACCAGACTGCTCCAGAAACTTAGTCTGTAGATCATTCCGGCCGCTTTCTCGAGAGAAGGCTTGGGCAGCGGCAAAGCCTTAACAAAAAAACTCAAAACACAAAATTTGTGAAGTCTAGGGCTACTGTGACTTTATATATATATATATATATATATATATATATATATATATATATATATATATATATATATATATATATATATATCATACTATGGAGTATATATTAAATTTCCATCTTGGTACGACAATTTTGTCCTCTTATGCTGTTTTTTTTTTTTTTTTTTTTTAAGAAAAACCTGCGAGCAAAACGAGTCGTCTCTTGCCATTCCATGGCCTTCTACGTGGAGCTATTCTCAATTTGCCATCTACTTCTCAGTGGAGTAACCCACCACCGCCTCAGCACATAGGTGTTAGCTGTAGTGGAGGCTCCACTAAGCGTATGTACCGACTGGATATATATTCAGATAGTATATATAGGCCCCATGTCTGACTGGTATGGGCTTCGCTCCTTCCATTTCCACTGCATCGACTATTTCATAATTCTGACACCTGTAATCACCAAAGCTATTGTCGGAAGACATTCTGACGACTTTCTATTGTCTATACACTGGTAAATTCTCCCTCTTCTTACTGTTAATTGGTGGTGTGCTTTGTTTTCTCCGTGTCTGTTGTGCTTGTGTTTGGTGCGGTTCTATTCTTTTCCAATTTGGTGTCAATTGGTGTTTGTGGATCTTCAAATTGAATTCTTTACTGCTTCGATGTTGGCTGATGCATGTCTGTGAAAATGATTCACTACTATGATTCATAAAGTCTCTGCGACTTGAGTTCCTGTCAATTGTGTGTTTTTCGGAGGACGAGACGGGAGAGAGAGGCAACAAGGCGTTTTAATCTAAGACTTCCTTCACTCAGCTAAAGGAATCAACTGTGATTTTGCTTTTATTACGTTTTGGGTAACGCAAATTCTTTTGGTTTGTTGATTTTTTAAGTTGTTGAGCCTGTCAATTTCCCATCAGGTTGTGATTCTCCGTCTATTGGGTTATAGGTGAGTATATTTTCATTTATGTTTCTTATGTTCTTTTTCAAGGTGGGTATTTATTATCTATTCAGGTTGATTTGACCGATTGTTAAATTGCATGCCTTGTTTGGTCCACAATAGCTTCGTATGTAGGGTGTGATGAAATGTAAGGTTGTCCACAATAGCTTCATATATTGTATTTGGTTTGGAATATTGTGAAATTGTATGAGTGTTCATCATCCGGTGGTGTGCAAAATCATTGCATGTCTTGTTCAGCTTGGAGAGGTAATTGAAGAGGAATTAAAGTTGTATGATGGGTCTGATTCTAAAAAGCCTTTGCTTATGCCTATTAAGGGTCAGATCTACGTTGTTTCTCAAAGCAAGTATAATATTATTTTTTGTATTTATATTTGATGGGGTATTGAATCGAAAGGTGACCTTTTTTTAGCCGGAAATTCTTATCTTTTTGCCTTTTTTTATGGTAAAATTCTAAATTCTCAGCTTTTGGGGTTTATAGATTTTTGGTGTCTTAAAGTTGAAAGCTTTTCACAGTGATGTAATTGATTATGGTGTGGAAGATCTAATAAGCTGTGTATGATGCTCTATGCTAAAGAAGTTTTAAGAACTTACTTTTGAAAATGCTATAAGATGATATCATTTGAACTATATGCTTCTACAGAAAATAGTTATGATATAAATTAGCTACCAATGCTTCTGAAACCCCATTTGTTGCAGCCTCTGAGTATGTGTTTCGGTGTTTTCTTGCTTTGTGTGATTTCGTAGTTTTAGTTGTTGATTTTGAAAGTCAATTATATGGTCTATAATCGACTTTATATGGTCCCGAAGCTTAAAACCCCAAGATACAAAAACATTAAACATAAGCACGAGACGGCCTGTCGTTGCGACAGCGGCCTCAGTTTTCCAAATTTGTTGTTTCAAGCTCTCTCAATTTGCCCCAATCGGTAGATTGTGTTTACAAATAAAAAACTAAAAACAAATTTGCTTTAACATGGAAAACTATTGTTTTTACACGGTAAAGGTTCAGATATTTATGGTTTTGTCGGTATCTTGCACTTGTTTATCATCAACTCCACCATCAGTTTTATTGAAGAAAACAATGCTCGAAATGCCGCTGCTACTCTAATGGCATGTTTATCCCCGAAAGCCAAGATGTGCCTAATTTCTCGAATCAAATAAACCTCTGCTCTAATTTCTTTCGTCTTGTTTCATTTCTTTTTAGGTTTATAACCGGGCCTTTACTTTGATAACTAAATTTGACAGAATGTCATGCTTTTGTCCATCTGCAGTTCTTATGTTATTTAGAGAATATGCACCCAATAACCTACAACACCAGTGGGCACCTTCTGTAACTATTTTGTCCTAGAATGTAATTCATCTCGCCTATGTAATACCAACTGCAAAAACACTTAGGTTGTTTATATAATTACGCTTACACGCATCTAACAAAAGCCTCAGAACTTACCTGTATAATTTACGCACACAAAAAACCGCAAAAACTAGGGGAAAAACGTGCATCGCATGTTTTCGGCTCTAGTATATATATATATATATATATATATATATATATATATATATATATATATATATATATATATATATATATATATATCATGATTCAATGGTTATCAAACATCTCTATTTTTTTCTAAATTAAAAAAATGCATGTACATTTTACTAAACTACCATTCTCTCTGATTGTTCTCTACCATCAAATTCATTTCAACATTTAAAAGTCTACACATTTTCTTAAAAAAAGTTCATTTATTCGTTTCTTTATTTTAAAACTCCATATGCATTGTCGAGCCTTCTAGTGATGCCACAGCCGATGCCTGGGCAACATAGACGGAATCAAGAATTGGTGGTCGGGTGGGTTAATAGACTATATTTGTAGAGTAGGGTGGGCTAGATTAAGACAACTAATTTTGTTGGACTTAATTACATAATGTTTTAGATGTACCGAGAATAAAAACCGGATGGGCTGCGCCCACACTATATAGCCGGCCCCTGAGTTCCGTCCCTGCTACGCAACAAGTCACTGAATAGATTAGGCCTTTAGGGTTTTCTATGCATGTTTATGTACTGTCTTATCCCTATTACATTCTCTATGTAAAGAACACTGAACACATATGTTTGACGAAAAGTGACGTTCATTGATCAGTTGTGATTACAGTACTTGTTATATATACATTTTAAGAGAGTATTTTGGAATATTCTAGAGCCTATAAATATAATTACAAATATAATTACAAAATTACTAATAACCTAATACGCACCTCATGCGGGACGATGGGAGTGAAGGCCCTACTTGAACTTAAATGAGCAAAGGGAAGACGAGGCTATTGTTTGGTTAAGGCATCAGCGAGCTGATCAGAACTGGAGACATGCGAAACCCGAATTAGACCATGTTGCATTTGATCACGAATAAAGTGACAATCAATCATGACATGCTTCATGCGAGAATGGAAGACCATGTTGGCACATAACTACGTAGCACCAGCACTATCACAAAAAATAACGGGAGTGGTCAAAGGCGTAAAACCAAGGCGGCCAGTAAATAGGAAACCCATGCGGCCAGTTCAGCAGCAGTTGCAACAACGAAACGATATTCGGCTTAATCGAAGAACGAGCAATGGATGATTGCTTCTTAGAGCTCCACGACATAAGATTTTGACCAAGAAAATCTAAATAAGCTGTGGTAGCGGAATAATCACCATCTTTGTTGGTGCCCCAATAAACATCGGAAAAGGCATGAAGGGCAAGAGGAGATGCGGAGAAAAACTGGAGGTCCTCATGCATTGAACCACCTAAATAACACTTGACAAGGACCCAATGATAATCCGTGTGGGAATGTTGTATTGTGAGAGTTTATTAACAACATGAGCAATATCTGGGCGTGTAAACAAAAGGTACCACAATGCACCAGGAACCTGACGGAATTGAGTACCATTGGAATAAGGAGGGGCCGTAACATCACTAGAGGAAAACTGTTAGGAACATTTTATTATGTTTTGATGATGGCCATACTAGCTGTTATAGCAAGCCTGAAATAAGTTAGAATTCTCTGTATAAGTCTTTACTTAGAGTCTGACATGTTGTATAAGTTGAGTCAGACAAGTATTGTACTAGTTGGTAGGACGGCAAAGTAAAACAGATATCCGGCAGAGTGAAGCCAGCCAAGTACCAACAGATAAGCATGAAGACAGTGTGGTCTTACTTATTACCAATGAAGTCTGTGATGACCTTGGATAAGTCTAAGTTATAATTCAGATGATGAAATACATTGTCAAATATGGTGTACACTGATCTCACCCAAATCAAGGATCAGTGAAATACAAAATGTACTTGAAAGAATTAAAGAAAATAACAATGCAGTGAACCAGCAAAGTAAACTAACTTTTGGCTGAGTAAAGACAGAGCTGTGAAGGAAGAACCAAACAGCCAAGTCAGAAGAATCACTTAACCGTTCAGGGAACGGCCAAGTAAACTTTACTCATTCAGATTTCAAAAGATGAAGATCAAGCATTAAATGCACAATCAATTGAGGATCAATTAATGACGGATTTTCTGATAAACGTTTGAAGAAAAATCCGATCACCGAAATCAAGGTGAATATAATTAAAGGGGAATCAAGGTTTATTCACAACATTAAATAGCCAACGGACCGAAATTCAAATAAAGGATTATCAAGGCTATAAATGAAAGGCATTGACAGACAAGAAAAACAACGATTGAATCTGATAGAAACAAGCAAAAACTCTGTCAATTTGAAAAGCCTTCTATCTATACTTACAATAAACATCTAGAGATCAACTCAGAAATCAGAGCTCAAATTCCACAGCAAGCACTGAGATTGATCACAAGTCTGTGAATCCAATTCACATCAAATGAGGCAAATGAATCAGAGGAATCTGAGAAAGAGTTGCAACCTTTGTGAAAGCTGCTGAAAGATTTGTTCTCAATAAGCAATGATAGAGACTGAGTCACTGAAGGTTTTGAAGCCATGGAGTGATAGTCTTGCAGATTGTGAAGCTTGTGTAGCCAAGGACAATCGTGCTATTGTAATTGTGAAAAAAATAGTGAATTCCTCCAATCATCACAGGAGAAGCGTAGATTAAGGGATTACACCACCCTGAACCACTATAAACCTTTTTGTCTATTTACTTTCAGCAATTTACTTTACAACACTTTATTTCATTGCATACTCTATATCTGTGATCGAATAATCTACTTTGAACCAACATTTAAAGACGGGACTTATCCGCTGCCCAAAAGATTTTAAATACAAGAAAAGTTTTTGAAACTCCACTATAGTCATTCACCCCCCCTCTGACTATAGTATTACCCTTCTCTGGGACCAACAATTGGTATCGGAGCAGTGTTCCTAGCATCAGAACCTGTTCAGATCTAATTTCTTGTAACAAAGAGATCATATATTTTCAAAGTAGTTTTTGAATTTGTGCTTTCTATAAATATCTCTTATTTGTACTTATGGATTCCTCAAATTTCATGTCAAAGGTACCTGTATTCAATGTTAATAATTTTGATGAATATAAAATAAGGATGTATTCTCATCTTGCAGCAACTCATGAGGAGATGCTGGATGTAATCAATGATAAAGCAATCAAGATCACAACTATGATAACCACAGGAGCAGATCAAGGAAAAGAAACCGATAAACTAAAGAAAGATTGGACCAAGGATGACAGGAGAAGAGAAAATCTAGACTTTGTTGCAAAAGATATGATTTTGAAGACTCTGGACATCAACATATTTATGAGGATCAAAGATTGCAAAACAGTAAAGGAGATGTGGGACAAGTTGGCACTGTTCAATGAAGGATTAGAAGCAGTTAAAGAGAATAAATTATCTGTTGCAAAATAGAAATTTGAGAACTTTAAAATGAAGACTGGTGAATCCATTGATCAAATGGATAATAGATTTTCAAGCATCATTAGTGAACTGCAACAACTTGGACATACATATCCTCAGAAGGAAGTATGTCTGAAGATATTCAGAGACCTACCTGAAAGATGGAAGATCATCTCATCAGTGCTTAGAGTAACAACAAACCTTGCAAACACTGACACTTTGATTTGATGTCTCAACTAAAGGCTCATAAATTTGAGTTGAACGGTGAAGATAATGCACCAGTAGAGGTACATAAGGCCAGTGCACTGGTTGCACCCGAGCAAAGTAAAACAGCTAACTCAAGCAGCAAAGAGACACTGGAGCTAAAAGAACAGGTAGCTCTACTAATTAAATGCTTTGACAAGTTTAGCAAAAAAAGAAATTTAGAGGAAGCTCATCATCAAACAAGAAGTCTAGCTCAAGCAAAGACATGAAGAAAATGGATGATGAATACAGATGCTTCAACTGCAAGAAGAAAGGTCATTTCAAGGCTGATTTCCCTGAAAAGACAAAGATGAGGACAAGAAAAAGTACAAGACAACTGAAAAGAAAAAGATCAAGAAGGCACTCAAAGATGAATCTTGCAGTGAAAAGAATGAAGAATCATCTAAAAATGATTCTGATGATGATGAAGCTGACATCTTAGACAATGAAAAGGCATACCTATGCCTTATAGCTAAAGAGTCAAATGAAACTGAGGTAACATCCAGCTCATACTCATCATCTAGTGCATCCACATCTGACACTGCACGATCTTCTATTATTCCTTCCGCAAAACTAATTCAAAATCTCATGAGCAAATTTGAAGAAATTCAAGCAAATCATGAAATTCTGGAACTAGAATGTGAGAATCTGAGAAAGGAAAATAAAAGATTTAAGAAAGAACTGGAAGAAATAAAAGCTGAGCAAACTAGTAAGGAGATTCACTCAACTGATCAACAAGCAGCAGATGATCACTCATCTAATGTTGAAAGACCACCTGAAAAAATATCCATACTAGTTAAGAACTCCACTGCACCACTTAATGCACCAGCTTACAAACCCCCAAAAAGGTTTGGATCCAGATCTGGTCTTGGCTACAACAATCAGGATGAAATTATAAACAATGGACACCACAATTCTGATTCAAGGACCAAGCCTGGGCCAAAATTCAGAAAAGGACAGACCATAGTTTCAACCACTCATCCTGTACCGGTGAAGTCAAAACCCAGTGTAGTGAAATAGCAGAATAAATCATCAATCCAGCCAAATAAAGGCAAAGGAGTTCAGAAAGGTAAGGGAAGACTTTACCCTTCTGAGGATGATTGGAATATCACACCCCTAAAATACAAGAAGAAACCATTTCATGCCATGCATCATGTGTTCAAGAAAAGCCAGCTAAGGCATAATCTTGGACACAATAAGCAGCATGGAAATAAGTTTCCTTCTACATATTGGAGAGTGAAAAAGGATGTAAATGCACCAAAAAGTAGAGAAAAGTATCAGAATACCTTTAGTAGAAATATTAGAAGCTATTCTGCCATGCCTTATACATATGAAGTTGATGACTTCAATTATCCTAAAAGAAGATCCTTTGGATACACACTAGGAGTAGGAGGCATGACTGCTAACAGGTATGGACCCAAACAGTGTTGGGTACCTAAACATAATTAATTGGTTTTGTAGGATGTCTGGTATATAGACAGTGGATGTTCCAGACACATGACAGGGAACAAGGGATGGCTCACTGACTTTAAAGCTTTTGATGGACCCAAAGTTACTTTTGGAGGCAAAGAAAACCCTGGTAAAATTAAGGGGAAAGGCATAATGCTCAAAAACAGTTTGAAGATTCAAAATGTTGCTTATGTTAAAGGACTGAATTTCAATCTACTAAGCATTAGTCAATTCTGTGACAAAGGCTACAATGTGCACTTCAACAAGGAAGGGTGAAAAGTTATTCACAACCAAACCAACACAGTTGCTCTTGCAGAAGAAGAGAAGATAACATGTATGTATCAATCATCGAAACATGTTTGCTTGTCAAAAATAAGCAATCAAAACCATGAATCATCTCAACTTCAAAACCATCAACACACTGTCAATGAACAAGCTAGTTGAAGGCTTACCAGAGATCACATTCAAAAAGGAAAGTCTCTGTGATGCATGTCAAAAAGGGAAGCAAATTAAAAGCTCTTTCAAGTCAAAGCCCTATCAATCAACAACAAGAATTTTACATCTGTTACATATGGATCTTTTTGGACCAGTCAGTGTAAGTTGAAAGAAATATACTTTAGTAGTGGTGGATGACTTTTCCAAATTCACCTGGACCATATTCATGAATAAGAAAAGAGAGACACTCAAAAAGTTTCTAGATTTGCTAAGAAGAATTCAAAATGAGAAGGAACTGAAGATCATAAAGATCAGATCAGGCAGAGGCACAGAGTTTCTAAATGAAATTATCATAACCCACTGTGAAGAAAATGGAGTATTGCATCAACTATCGGCAGTAGGGACTCCACAACAGAATGGTTTAGCAGAAATAAGAAATAGGACACTCAAAGAAGCAGTCAGAACAATGATTGCAGAAGCATGCTTGCCAAAGAGATTTTGGGCTGAAGCAGCAAATACAACATGCTATACTCAAAACAGATCAATCATCAACAAACATCATGGAAAAACTCCATATGAAATATGGAATGGAAGAAAACCTAACATCTCACATTTGCATATGTTTGGACCTAAATGTTTGTTTTGAACAGAATCAGTTACATACTTTTGATGAAAAAGCTGATGAATCAATCTTTATGGGATACTCAGACGCTAGAAAAGCTTTTAGAGTGCTCAACAAAAGAACTTTGGTGATTGAAGAATCAATTCATGTAGTCTTTGATGAACCAAACACAAATGGTGAAAGCCTTCAAGAACTTGAAGGAGAGGTAGGTCAAAGACATGTTTATATGAATACAACAGTACCAGCTACCATTATGAATCACAATTTTGAAAATCAAGATGAGCCACCAGTCAATACAACATAAGAGGCACCAGCACAAGAACATGAAGCTAATGCACAAACTAAAGTTGTGGAAGCACTAATTCAAGAGAAACTTCAACCTAACCTCAACTGGCTCAGAGACCATCCTGAAGATCAAGTTATTGGAGGTATTCACACAGGAGTCAAAACCAGAAGGCAACTGGAGAATATGTTAACAAGCTTTCTATCACAAGTAGAACCCAAAACAATAGATGATGCAATCCAAGATGCTGATTGGATTACAGCCATGCAAGAAGAACTAAATGAATTTGAAAGAAATGAGGTCTGGGAACTTGTTGACAGACCAGACATAGCCAACATCATTGGAACAAAATGGGTATTCAAAAACAAGTTGGATGAACAAGGGACAGTTGTCAGAAACAAAGCAAGGCTAGTTGCAAAAGGCTATTCTCAAGCTGAAGGAATAGATTATGATGAAACCTTTGCACCAGTAGCAAGATTGGAAGCACTCAGACTCTTTCTAGCTTTTGCAGGCCACAAAGACTTTAAAGTTTATCAAATGGATGTCAAGAGTGCATTTCTGAATGGACTTTTAGAAGAAGAAATATATGTGGAACAACCTCATAGTTTTCAACTAAAAGGGAAAGAAGATAAAGTATACAAGCTCAAAAAGGAACTTTTTAGACTTAAACAGGCACCCAGAGCTTGGTATGAGACACTTTCACAATTCTTAACCAACAATGGATTCAACAAATGAACTATTGATAAGACTCTTTTCAAGCTAGAGGAAGGATCAAGCACCTTGTTAGTCCAAATCTATGTTGATGACATTATCTTTGGATCAGAAGGTGAAAAGCTATGTGAGAAATTTTCAAACTTAATGAAAAGAAAATTTCGTATGAGCATGATGGGGGAACTAAATTACTTTCTTGGTCTACAAATAAAGCAAATGAAAGATGGCATCTTCTTTAATCAAGCCAAGTACACAAAAGACTTGATACACAAGTATGGTATGGACACAAGTGGCACATCAGATACAACAATGTGTGCAAAGGTTATTCTTGGAAAATATGAAAGTGGAAAGGATGTTGATCAGAAGCTTTATAGAGGAATCATTGGATCCCTACCCTATCTAACTGTAAGCATACCTGACTAGCTTATGGAGAAGGAGTATGTGCAATATTTCAAGCTCAACCAAAGGAATCACACCTTCTAGGAGCCAAAAGAATAATCAAATACCTGAAGAACACCATCAATGTTGGAATTTGGTATCCAAAAGATGGAGGATTCAAGCTAATATCATATTCAGACTCTGACTATGCTGGATGCAAGATAGATAGAAAAAGCACCTCTGGAATCTGTCAAATGTTAGGCAGCAGACTAGTATCATGGTTTGCAAAAAGCAAAACTCTATATCCACATCAACAACTGAAGCATAATATATAGCAACATGCAGTTGCTGTGCACAAGTACTATGGATTAGACAACAGCTAAGGGATTATAGAATAGAGGAGAAGACAATTCCAATTATGGGTGACAACACAAGTGCAATATCTATCACTGAAAATCCAGTATTGCATTCAAGAACAAAGCATATTGATGCAAGACATAATTTTATCAGAGATCATGTTGAAAAAGGGATGTCATTCTCAGATACATACCTACTGAAGATCAATTGGCTGACATTTCACAAAACCACTCAGCCATGAAGGATTTAGCAAGTTGAGAACTGACTTGGGAATGATAGAAATTGACTAAGTACTAAGGAGCAGCTAACTGGAGTAATCAGCTAAGTAACTTCACCAGCTGACGGAAACTTTGCCGTTATGGGTGAGCTCATTTGGCAGGTAAGGAACTGGTACTCGGCGAAGTCAACTACACTGATTGTTAGGAACAATTATATACAGCAGCTTAGTGAAGAAGTCACTACACCGGCTTAGTGACCAGCCAAGTCACTCCACCAAAATATACATTGGAGTAAACAGCAAACCAAAGTGTGAACTAAATCATTTTTATACATGTGGAAAATAAAGAAGTTATGGAGGATTATACTGTGGAGGATTACACACGTGGAGATCAATTCATAATCGTGGAGGTAACTATAATATTTTTGAATTACAAACGCCTCGATATCCGGGATTTATCATTACTTGCCTCAATCCACTCTCCCACTTCACTCAAACACCTTGATTTACATACACAAAATCATGCCATTATGTCACAAAATCCTTCCATATTCAACAACGTTCACACTACAAAAAATTCATCCTATATAAACCACACTTAGTGGTTTTTCAGAAATCTTTACGCTCTTTTGAAAATCATAAACCCTACTTCGCTTTCTCTCTGAAAAATCAAAGCTTTCTCTTCAAAATCTCAATCCCATCCAACAATGGCCTCATCCTCTTCAATTTCTACCACAGAACAATACTTCGAAATATCGATGATCACTGGATCGTTTTTCAGGCCTGAACACTATCTCTCCTTCTTTGACAATGATGCACAAGCCAGACGATTAGTTGATGGCTGTACTAATCTAAGGTTAATGACCTTCCTAAACCCCCAATCACTGGGATATGCTATGAGAACCTGATTGCATTTTGGAAAAATGCAAAGTTTGTCCTCAGCACAAAGAAAAGAGATCCAAATTGCATTAAGAGTACAATATTAGGTAAAGAAGTGGTTATCACACCTGGTCTTCTAAACCGATTTCTCAATCTTCCTAGCACTGGTCAGGTTGATGTGAAAAACATACAGATCGACATCAACACATTCTGGACCGAAATAGCCAAGAATCCCAGAAAGAACAACAAGACATACAACCTCCCCAAATTAGCACTCAAACGTCCTTTTGCTGAGTTTGCACCAGTATTCACCAAAAACATTGAAGGAAGAAAAGGGTCGATGGAGAACCTGACTGAGCTATGGGTCAAGTTAATGGCGATTATCTATCAAGGTATTCTCTTTAACTAGTCACAGTTTGTTTTCAATAGGTTGAAAGGCCAAATCCAGAAGGAAATTGATCTGGAAATCATGGCACCAAGCCAGAGTTTGCAGAAGAAAGGTGACTTCTGGGAAAGAAAATCTTATGGGTTCCCTCTTCAACACCTGTTTGATAAATTGAAGGTGAAACCCATCAATCTGCATCCCCCACATAAGGCCAAGGTAATGTTCACTTATGTAAAGGCATCCTAGAAACCCAAACCCACTCCCGGACGTAAAAGAAAAGAGCCTGAAGGCAGCAGATCAGGAGTGGGGAGAAGAACCAGATCTCAAAGGCACAGGATGGCACCCTTGTGACTGAAAACAGCAACCAGGATAACCTCGTGGTGATTAGTGATGATACAACAACTAAGGAAGAGAAACAAGAACAAGCCACCTGTCTAGAAGAAGGTGAAGAAGGATATCATCTTACTTCATCTGATGAAGAAGAGATTGAAGGTGAAGCATATGCTACTGAAAGTGAGGTGGACAAAGGTGAACAAAAATAGAGTATGTTCGGACTCCGGTAGATGGAAAGGAAAATCAGCTCTCTCAGGGTCAGGGAATAGCAAACACCTCCCAGCAACCTCCCTCTGATCCTAAGATTGGTGAAGAAGAGAAATAAGAAGAAAAATAAGAAGAGAAAGAAAAGGAAGCAGAAAAAGAAGAGGAAGAGAATGAGGAAGGTGAAGACAATGAGGATGATGCCTCAGCACCAGCAGAAGTTGATCCAGATAGAATCTTCAATCTGGACATTCAACCCCTCATTGTGGACATGGAGAGGCAATACCAAAGCATGCAAAGCCTGAAACTTGCCTTAAGGAGTGATGCAACCTCCTTAAACCACAAAATGGAGGCCCTCATCAGCCACATTAAGGTTCAAGATGAGGTAATGGAGAAACATGGCAACTTACTTTGCAACCTACAACATCTCATCCCCTATCATAACCAGACCAGCCTTGAGTTTCTTGGTGACAAAATTGATGACAATCTCAAACCATTAGTGGATACCTTGAATGCTCACACACAACAAATCCACCATCTGGATGTGGTTATGGACTACTCTGGCCAACAACTCAACATTCTCACAAATGTCACTGAAGCAAATAACACAATTCTGGAGAAAAAGGTATGGTCCTCTCCCAGAGTCTAAGGCAGCAAACAACATTCTTGATGTTTGATGCTACCAAAAAGGGGGAAGGAAGCTCAAAGCCCGAAAGCTCCAGTGGAAAGAAGGAAATCCCAACAGAAAAAGGCAAGGGAATCAAAGGCAAAGGCATCAGGTTTGAAGAAAAGAAGAAGTAGCCCTTTTGTTGAATCTTATTTAATTAATTCTATGCCTCTGACTTTATTAAAAAGATGCAATATCTTATTGCCCTTGAATGGATGAATAAAATTTATGTGTTATGTTCTGTTGTTTATTGTGAAAATTATGCATACTTATGTTCAGGCTTATGAGGGTTTTGGCATCATCAAAAAGGGGGAAATTGTTAGGAACATTTTATTATGTTTTGATGATGGCCATACTAGCTGTTATAGCACACCTGAAATAAGTTAGAATTCTCTGTATAAGTCTTTACTTAGAGTCTGACATGTTGTATAAGTTGAGTCAGACAAGTATTGTATTGGTTGGTAGGACAGCAAAGTAAAACAGATATCCAGCAGAGTGAAGCCATCCAAGTACCAGCAGAGAAACATGAAGACAGTGTGGTGTGACTTATAACCAAAGAAGTCTGTGATGACCTTGGATAAGTCTAAGTTATAATTCAGATGATGAAACACATTGTCAAATATGGTGTACACTAATCTCACCCAAATCAAGGATCAATGAAATACAAAATGTACTTGAAAGAATCAAAGAAAATAACAATGCAGTGAACCGGCAAAGTAAACTGACTTTCGGCTGAGTAAAGACAAAGCAGTGAAGGAAGAACCAAACAGCCAAGTCAGAAGAATCGCTTAACCGTTCAGGAAATGGCCAAGTAAACTTTACACATTCAGATTTCAAAAGATGAAGATCAAGCATTAAATGCACAATCAATTGAGGATCAATCAAGGACGGATTTTCTGATAAACGTTTGAAAAAAAATCAGATCACTGAAATCAAGGAGAATATAAATAAATGGGAATCAAGAGTAAAATCAAGGATTATTCTCCACATTAAATAGCCAACGGACGGAAATTCAAATCAAGGATTATCAAGGCTATAAATGAAAGGCATTGACAGACAAGAAAAACAACGATTGAATCTGATAAGAAACAAGCAAAAACTCCATCAATTTGAAAAGCCTTTTATATGTACTTACAAGAAACATCTAGAGATCAACTCAGAAATCAGAGCTCAAATTGCACATCAAGCACTAAGATTGATCAATAGCCTGTGAGTCCAATTCACATCAACTGAGGCAATTGAATCAGAGGAATCTGAGAAGGAGTTGCAACCTTTGTGATAGCTGCTGAAAGGTTTGTTCTCAAGGAGCAGTGATAAAGACTGAGTCACTACAGGTTTTGAAGCCAGGGAATGATAGTCTTGCAGATTGTGAAGCTTGTGTAGCCAAGGACAATCATGCTATTTTATTTGTGAAAACAATAGTGAATTCCTCCAATCATCACAGGAGAAGAGTGGATTAAGGGATTATTCCACCCTGAACCACATAAACCTTTGTGTCTATTTACTTTCAGCAATTTACTTTACAGCACTTATTTCATTGCATACTCTATATTCGTGATCGAATAAATAAAGAAGAGACTTATCCACTGCCCAAAAGCTTTTAAATACAAGAAAAGTTTTTGAAACTCCACTATAGTCATTCACCCCCCCTCTGACTATGGTTTTACCTTGCTCTGGGACCAACAAAATCACATCTGGCGAAAGTGGTGTGGTAACAAGATTGGATTCCTGCATGTTAACTTTACAGAGAAACTAACGAAATCTTCATTAAAGTCAAATTATAAGTGTATAAGATTTTTTCAACTCCAATTAAAATTCTTTACTCTGATAATGGCACTGATTATATTGTCTTACGTCATTTCCTTGCTTCTCATGGCATTTCCCATCACACCTTATATTTAGTTTTACTAAGTAAAAACCCACATAGGAGTTGGGGGTAACCTCAAAACCAAGAAAATATGATAACACCCCAAGGTCCGTAATAGAAAACCGCTGACCAACATGGTCAATAACCTACTGAATATGAGATGTAGAACTTCTAGTAGCAACTATTGTTGGAAGTAGAATCGAAAGACAATTATGTAATTGTTTTTATAATTAATAAATGATAGATTTATTCTCATCTTATTATTTGCTTCGTGCTTATATGTAATACACCGCTGAAAACCCCAAGTCGTATCATATGTAGCCATATAACTTAGTGTGTGTCACACGTGAGGATTAAGTTTATGGTGATACACTTGAACTATTAGTCCGTGGTGAACTTAATCAAAGTATGGGGTCTATTGATTAAACCACTATTAATGCGCCCAGAACACTTTATAGTTTGACCGTCTTATCCGGACCGTCGATATTTGATATCTAAGTAGGGCATTTATATATGATGTAGTCATATAGGACTAGACCGATTTAATTTTCTTTTCTCATATAATTCCATGATTGAGAAATCTTATTAATCACAAGATGATCATTTATGGATTAACCTTAATCCTGAAGTTATTGCATACTCCTACTTGTTTCAGGATAGGGTTTGATGTGTTCGTTAAGGATTGCTAAGAGGAGCGGTCCGTGATGGCTGTTTTATAGTATACCAACTTTGACCGACAGAGTACCGAGTCGGTTGTAGTATAAAACTAGTGAGCAAGGTCATAATCCCACAGGGAATCTAGTTAAGTACCAAAGCTAGCGTCATCTCTAGTTCAGATCAACACGATTTTTGGAAAGGTTATTATACTACAACGTGCTATTTCTTCGATGACAGAATTAAAACGAGATTTTAAACGATTAAAAGCGATAGTCGAGCTATGATCCAATCAACTACTTACCAAACCCTAGCTAAGTCCGGAGGTATTCTTGATTCACCTAAACGTCTCGATGTCATACGTAGGGTGTCGTTTCCTACTTCAATAATCTACCCTCCTATGTCAGGTTCAAAAGTCTGCTGACCGGATTTAACTAACCCAACACGGTCTATGGTCAATGAAACGCTCGACGAGTCGATATAAACCTCACACACGAAACCGAATCTAAGCAACGCAGTCGGTTTACAGGGTGATCCAAGAACCCCGGTTCCCGTACCCTCTAGCAAAATACATATGTAAAGAAGATAAGTGTAATACGATTATCAAATGGCCAATTCAACAAACATGGTTAAGTATAAGTTCTAGGACTATAAACACATCAAGAATAATCAAATCAAACATCAAGAACAACACATGAACAAGCTAGGATCCGGTTTCGATGATTATCGCATAACTCGGCTATAATGCGATTAGCTACTCATATTAACTACAATAACACTAGATTTCATCATAGGACAAGAACATAAAAACAAAAGATCATGTTTTGAAATACCTATGTAGAGAAAAACCGGAAGAAAGATCGAAATCGAGAAAACTAACTTCAAATATATAAAATCCCAGATTGATCCAAGTGCTTATTACAAAAAAAGATGTTATAAAAACTTAAAATGTATCTATGGTGATTTTTGGGGATTGAAAATCGCCAGGAAATGTTGTAGAAGATGATATATATCCAACCTCCACAAATATTTAGGCCTTTATAGTGTTAGGGAAGGTTGACTGCTAGGCGTGTGCCTAGGAAAAGGCATGCGCACGCCTAGAAAATATCCAAAATATCTCAGCCTGCAGAGCACTAGGTAGGCGTACGCCTGGCATTTTCAAGGTAGGCGTGCGCCTGGCATTTGCTACGTGCACCTAGCATTTAAGAAACATTGACTGAAACTTTGCCCCATTTCAGACCCTCAGGCGTGTGCATGGTAAATTCTAGGCGTGCGGCTAGCATGTTTTATCCCCAAAGTGAGCAACCAAGCGTCCCGAAGCTCCGTATCACGTTTCCCGGGCATTCTCGAACACCTAGTTCCTGAAAAGCATCAAAACACATACCAAAAGTAACCCCTATGGGACACTAGGGTGACAGAGAATGAATTCAAAACACCGAAAAAACCGAGATTCCCGGATTGTATATCCAAACCTTGTAAATAGCAAGACGGTGTAAAATGCACCAAAACATAGCAAAAAACTCCCGGAATTGTACAAAGTGAGTCGTCACGGGTATAAAATCCGTAGGAAAATAGGGTTGAGTTGACTCTCATCAACTACCCCCTACTTAGCGTTTGCTTGCCCCGAGCATCCAAACAGAAATAGAGTCAACATTGTCACTGTATGACGAATCTCCCGTAGCAAATAGATATGCAAAAGTAAAAACACGAATACATAAAACGTTGGTTCTACCTTGTGTTGAATAATAAAGATGTGTGTGTGAAAATTGCTTCTCCGACATTAATTACTAACGACCGGTTCGGTTTATAGACGCGTACTTACCAGGGTTACACCATAGGCTTATACGTCGTAAACATCTCCAGTAATCGAGGTCTAACGTCGTCCAGTACGGTCAAGCAGGACTTGAAGGGTTATATCGTTAGGCTAGGGTTCGGGCTACGAAAGGATATTTACGGAAAAATAGAAAAAGAAAGTGCAAATGAGCTTTAACCAAGTTAAATATAATCATGAAACTCGGTAACAACTACTACTTCAATCTCTTGACTCTATACATTTCCGAGACCAACACGAACCCTAACTCAAAAATTCCTTTTTTTTTTCGTTACACACTTTAGTTCCTTTTATTTGGACTGATAATTGTATACATACATATATATACTCTGTTGTTTTTTTTTTGATTGAGAAAAGATAGATACAAAAACATGAGTAGATACTATACATCAAAATTTTGATCAATAGCCACAACTGGCACATTGTTACCATCCTCTTTCCCAACAACTCGTAACTTACGACACCATATCATAATCCATGTCTCAATGATACCTTGCTACATCGTATAAGAAATGTGCGGAACTAAAAGCTCAAATGCAAGGTGATCAAGGGTATGTAGACCGAAATAATGCTTAGGGCATCGGTAATTACGGGTTAGTAACACGAACAGCTAGTTCGGGTGGAGGTCTGGCCACCCTACAAAAGGCTGAGAGGGGTAACTGTGGATAAACATATAAGGATGGATTTTGGCTCTGATCGGGTCAAAATAAATGCCAAAACCGTCATCCTGTACCTAACCACGATGACCTTTCTATTTCGCCTCAAAGTTACTAATATAAGTTCTAGGTAATCGGGTCATAACACAACTATAATCGTTCACTAATCGAGTATTCAATGACGTTGAAGCTATTACGTGAAATTGTTTCAATTTTCAACACACGATAGACACTACAAAGTAAAATGTATTCGAGTAGCTACACATACCTTACTACAAGATATGAAAACTTGTGATACAATAGACATCATCGATACTATAAAAATTTGAAAAAAATTCGCCCGAAATTTCACACAAAGGCGATAAAAACTAAGTCACGACTCGAGAAAAATAAAACCTGAAAAAATGTGCTAACTAGCCTCCACCCCCTACTTAAAAATGAACACCGTCCTCGGTGTTTAAATAAACAAAACCGAGGATTAAAGGCTTAGCTGTAGCCCGGAAAACAACGGAATTTCAGCATGTAGCATCCGTAATATGGACTCTCAGGATACCTGTACTATCAACAACACACTCTACCAAACACAAGTAGACAGGTATGGAGTATACATATACAAATGATTGGGGATGCTACAAAATTTCAAAATGTGCTCGGCGCATCACACAAAAAGTACTATACATCATGTACAAATCAACAAACTGAATATATTAAAAAAGGGGCAAAAAAACAAGGCCTAAACCAAGTCAAAATGAGGCTGAATACGGCCTACCAAAAGTCGACAAAAGTATATAATCATGTGCAGAAAAGAAAAAACTGAACAAAAAGAAACAAGTCTTCGCCCTCCGGGCTTACAAAATAATCTCCAACATAGTCTAATAAACTATGCAAAAGCCACAAAGTTTTCCAAAACGTACTTTTTCAATCATTAGAAAAAGTAGCAAAATAATATGAAACCGCAAAATGAATGCTAGAAAATTCTATCTTCCTCTCTTCGGCTTACTCCTCATCTGTCTCTAAATCACGTTGCTCCGCCCCCTGTCCTTGTTGAGTGCTGATGTTATCGTACAAATAATCCTCGGGATCCATCTTTAAATCCGTCCCTAGTGTAGGCGCCAAACCGAAATCATCAAAACCACCTCCACTCGGACCAACACCTCAAACACCACCTCCACTCGAACCACCAACATCTCCAAACGCAGCCCCACTCGACTCACCTCCGAGGTTAGGTCCCCCACCCTCAAAAGGTTGCTGAAATTCCACAAAGATCTGATGTGGAAAGTCCGGGACAAATTCTTGGACAAAGGGTGGATATTGATAAGGCCTTTGAGAAACATTTGGGAGGTGCGATGTAGCGATGTCATGACGTTTGGCAACCTCGTCACTGATTGTTCGTAATGGCAACATTGCTAGATGGTTGTCATAGAACCAATCTCATTGAGCTCCTAGGGCGGCAAAGGTAACTTGTTCTTGATTAGAGCGGGCAACCCTAGTTGGTTTGCGAGGTGGTTGAGGTTGGTGTTGCACTCCATGTCTCGCGAGACTGGACTTCTCGACAATAGGTGGGAATTTTCTATAAATTAAAAAATCACCAGGCATGTTGTCTAAACCTGAAGTAATGGCCATATCCGTGATCATACATGGAAAAACCATATTAGGAGTTTGCTTCCCGATATATGAGGTGAGCTTATCCCTAATGATCTTTGCTGCGTCAACCGGGATATTGTGAAGGATGGCGTAGACAATCTTAAGAAGTTTGGAGCTTATCGTGGTGGACTGAGAAGTAGGATAAAGACGGTAAGTGACAAACTTGACGACTAGTTTCTCGGGTGGATCCCACTGGGACGTATTAATATCATGTCTATTATTGGTGTTACTTGGGATCCACTCGCAGTTGGGACAGATGGCTCATTTTTCCATTTCAAGGACATCAACCGGGGGTTGTTGTTGGGAAATCCTAGCAAATACTTGGGTGTACTCTTCATCAAACGGTACACTCGGGAGTCAGAAATGGTTAGCTATTCCCTCACGGCTAATATTAAGTCTCTGACCTCTAAACAGGATGAAATTAGCAGCTGCCCCTATGGTTTTAGCATTCGAGAAAAATTCCCTAACCATGGACAGATTGATTGGCTCGGGCTTAACCGTAGTAAGATTTCCCCATCCTCGTTCTTGTACGTTTGTCCAGAATATTTCACTCACATCAGCCCTAAGCAACTCTATCTCTATGAGCACGGTTTTGGACCTAAATTTATCATTGAAGTGGTCCAGGGCCTCATCTATGAAATGGTTCAAAGTATCCCGGTTACGTTCTTGCCTAGGGGGGTCGGCTCGTTGTTCTCCCGTGGGCTCTTCTTCAGGCAACTCAACCACATTCTAACAGGTTCATTCTCACCAGATGGTGCAGTCCCACCACGGCTGCCACCACCACCTCTCTTACGACCACCACCACTACCACTACCCTTTCGACTACCGGGCACATAAGGGGTCTTTCTTTTCGTATTCCCACCAGTCATTATGCTACACAAAGAACACCCAACACCCACAACAACAAGAAATTATTCATAAGTTTTTCTTTAAAGATAAAATAATAAAAACAAAAACAAGTGAATTAAACAAATTTAAATCGAAGAGGGGTTGATTAGGGGTTTCAAAACGAAAATAAAGACAAGGGAGCCACCCTTAACACACTACAAAAGAAGCTTGACCGGAAACAATGGTGCTCCGCCGGAGTTTGTGAAAGGCCGCCTTAAACTTCCACAAAAGTGGAGTGGGTGCCCAAAAATTTGGTGAGATGAAGAGAGGGAAGGGTAGGGATTATTCTAAGGTATTAAAGGTAAGATTTTGGGGTGGTTTAATGGTGGAATTTGAAGGAGGGGGCCGGATTTTTCTTGGTGCCGACGGTGAGAGAAGAAGGGTTGAAGAAGGAGAAAGGGAAGAAGTGAGGAAAAAAGAAATCGGATTTTTTAAGGGACCGTAGGCGTGTGCCTGGCATTTTCTAGGCGTGTGCCTATCAAGCAAAATACGAGCTGAAATTGGCAAAACACGATGTGCATGTTTGGCACCAAAAATGACCTTTAGGCGTGCGCCTGGCGTAAAAAAAGGCTAGGGTCATGAAAAATCGACTTTTCGGGGTGTTTCGACCTACGAGACTTCCCCAAGACTCCTAAAACTCAATTTTCGGGGTGTTTCGACCTACGAGACTTTCCCGAGACTCCTAAAAATCAATTTAAACATGGGTTGCCTCCCACAAAGCGGAAAAGCGGGGAATTTTGTTAGAATACCACTACTTTGAACCACTATTTGTGAGAATACCATTTATTTGTTAGAATAGCACTCCATAGGTATGTAAAAAATGTGTCTTGCAGAAATGGGGGAGTGGTATTCTAACAAATAAAAGGTATTCTCACAAATAGTTGTTCAAAGTAGTGGTATTCTAACAAATTTCCCCACAAAGCACTGTTGTTTAACGTTGTTAGATCGACGTGATGATTCAATAGAAAGAAATGTGGAAATGGATTATAGGAACGTCAACGGATTCTTATTCATTGGCGTTAGGCGAGGAAATTTTGGACTATTCGGGAATTGACACCGAGACGAGAGATTATGGGTGAATCGTGTCATATACATGACTCACAATCCTCAGGACATGGAGGAGGATCTTCCAAGTTCACGAATACGAGATTAGTGTCGAAGTAAGATTTCTCATATATTTTCAACCGAAGGGCGTTTGTCAAAAACGTCCCCTTGGTTTCATGAGTCACTTCAACAGCTCCAGACAGAAACACTTTAGAAACTCTATACGGCCCCATCCACCGAGACTTCAACTTACCCTGAAAAAAGTGTAAACGAGTGTTATAAAGTAAGACGTCGTCTCCATCTTTAAACTCACACTTTTTGATCTTAGCATGGTGGAGAATCTTAGTCTTTTCTTTATAATTACGAGCACACTCGTAAGATTGCAATTGGAACTCATCGAGTTCAGCCAACTGTGACAACAATTTCTCACCTACGGATGTCTCGTCGAAATTTAGGAACCGAGTCGGCCAATATGATCATTGTTCCAACTCGACTGGTAAGTGACAGGTCTTACCGAACACCAACTGGTATGAGAACATCCCTATCGGGGTCTTAATAGCAGTCCGATGGGCCCAAACTGCATCATCGAGCTTTTTAGCCCAATCGTTTAATCCCTCTATTCGAAACCTCGACCTGCCCCCTCGTTTGGGGATGATACGAGGTTCCCAACTTGTGTCAAACTCCGTATTTGGTCAGAAGTTTGCTGAAAAGCTGATTTTGAAAGTGACTACCATTGTCACTAATCATCGATTGAGGAACTCCGAACCTCGTGAAAATATGCTTTTTCAAGAAACGGATGACTACATTACGGCCATTAGTAGGAGAAGCCATTGCTTCGACCGAGACGTAATCCACCGCTACAAGAATGTACTTGTTATTGTTGGAGGACGGGAACGGTCCCATAAACTCGATTCCCCAAACATCGAAAATCTCACACTCGAGGATCGGTTGCATAGGCATTTAAAAATGTCTCGAGTTTCTCCCCGATCTTTGACAAGCATCACATATACTTACATACTTGTGTGAATCATGAAAGATCGAGGGCAAATAAAAACCACTCTGGAGAACCTTCAAAGCTGTTCGGTTTCCGGAATAATGGCCACCGGTCTCCTTGTCGTGACAAAACGAAAAAATGCTCGGTATCTCGCCATCATGAGCACATCTACGAATTATACCGTCAGAAAATCTATGAAATAGATACGGGTCATCCCAGTGGTAATACTTTAGATCACTGAAAAATTTCTTACGTTGTTGGTAAGTCAAGTCGGGTTCTAAATACTCACACGCAAGATAATTCACAAAAGAAGCGTACCACGGGTTACCAAACTTTCCGTGAATCAGAGGGCTCTCTTTCATTTCTAGAATAACCGTATGTATAGCAAACAACTTTTCATCTAGAAACTCGTCATTTATCACTCTCTCTCGTGCAATAACATCAGGGGTCAACTGTAAGCGACTAAGGTGGTCCGCAACCACATTCTCATAGCCCTTAGGGTCTTTAATTACAACGTCAAACTCTTAGAGTAAATGTACCCATCTCAAGAGTCGAGGTTTCGCATCTTTCTTATTCAGAAGATATTTCAGTGCCGCATGATCAGTGTGAACTACAACCTTCGAACCAATCAAATATGAACGAAACTTATAAAAGGCGTAAACTATCACTAGCAATTCCTTCTTAGTGGTTGCATAATTGATTTGAGCTGGATTCAAAGTATGACTTGCATAGTAGATAGGCTTGAACAGTTTATCGCATTTCTAGCCCAATACGACCCTAATTTCCATATCACTAGCGTCACACATAACTTCAAATTCCTGACTCCAATCCGGTGCTATCTAAATCGGGGCAATCACTAATAAATGTTTAATCTAAACAAGAATCATCAAACACAAAGGGCACATCTTTCGAAAGTAAATGCGTAAGAGATTTAACACATTTCGAAAAATCCTGTATAAACCGTCAATAAAAACCTGCGTGTCCAAGGGAACCTCTAAGCGTTTTCAAGTTCGTGGGAGGTGGCAATCGTTCAATAGCCTCAACTTTTGCTCGATCTACCTCAATACCTCTCCTCGATATCTTATGCCCTAACATGATACCCTCTTCTACCATAAAGTGACATTCTCCCTATTTAACACGAGATTAGTTTCCTCACAACATTGCAACACTTTATCAAGATTATCTAAACAATCATAGAAAGAATCACCAAAGACACTGAAATCATCCATAAGCACTTCTAAAAAATTCTCAATCATATCAGAAAATACGGCAGTCATGCAATGCTGGAAGGTCGTTGGGCGTTACATAACCCAAACGGCATCCGAGTGTATGCAAAAGTGCCATACAGACACGTAAAATTTGTCTTTTCTTGGTCTTTAAGGTCGATAAGAATCTGATAATAACCACTAAATCCATCTAGAAAACAATAAAAAGCATGTCCACTCAAACGTTCCAACATTTGTTCAATAAAAGGTAAAGGGAAGGGATCCTTACGTGTAGCATCATTCAGCCTTCGGTAGTCTATGCAAACGCGGTATCCGGTGACTAGTCGAGTCGGAACAAGCTCATTATATTCATTGGGCTGCACCGTCATTCCTCCTTTCTTCGGTACAACCTGTGTCGGGCTGACCCACTCACTGTCACTGATAGCATAAATGATACCCATCTCGAGCATTTTGATCACATCATTTTTCAAGACCTCCTACATACGAGGATTCAACATGTTAGGTGTAGTGCCCGAAAGACAATTATGTAATTGTTTTAGGACAGAATTAATAATTCATCTTATTATATGCATGTGTGCTTATAATTAAGACACTACTGAAAACCCTAAGTACCTCATTTATGTAATCACATAACTCAGTGTATGGCTATACACAAGAGGATTGAGTTAGTGAGATTTACTTAAAATTAACTTAGTCCGTAGCGTTGATTAATCTGAGTACGGGTCTCATGATTAATATGCTAATAATGCGCCCAGAACACATTAAGGTGTGACAGTCTTATCCGGACTGTCGGTAATAGGGTACCTAGTGGGGCATTTATATATGATGGTAATCATATAGGGCTGGACCAATTTGATTTGAGTTCTCGATATAATTCCATGATCGAGAAGTCTTATCGAATCACAAGATGATCATATATGGATTAATCTCAATCCTGAGGTGATCACAGACGACTGCTTAGACTGGGGTAGGGTTTGATGTGTTAGTGAGGATCACTTCGTAGTATGTGGTCCAACACTTCTCGTTGGCTCTATTCTAGAATGAGTGAGTAGTCTATGTTATCACAGAGATGGAATCCATTCCTTTCCTCGGGAAGTAGACAGACAGTTCTCTTATTTGTTAACCCTAGAAACTGATCGATCGACCGAGTTCATATTATATTGGTTATGAACTAATTGATCACTAGGGGGTTAATGGTAAATAAGGATAAAATGTTTCGAGAAGGGTTTACGGAAATATCCCGAATCGAAGTGAACAGTCTATGGAGGATTTATCCGTATGTAATGATTATATCAGTGGACGCTTTCGACTCATAAATTGAGTGTAAGTTATCTATATTCGATAGTGTTCAGTTTCGGGTTTATGGTGGTGTAATCCCGAATTAATAGGTTGGATATAATTATTTCGCATCGACGAATAATTTTATCTAATTTATTGTAGTTACTGAATAAGGGTCCATGGTCCCCGACGTGGCTCCCAAAATAGCATAATTGGATTTCTCGTCTTTTCACCTCAATTATAATTAAATAGTGCATTGGACTATTTAAATTGGTATGTGGATTAATTGTTTAGTTGGACTAGATAATTAATACACGGGAAAAGAAATTTTTCATGGGCTCGGCCCAATATGTGTGTAAAATACGTGGCCCTTATTTCTAGGGTATTTGGGGCGCATTTTTTGTCACACAATTATTAAGAAATTAGTTTTCTTGGATATTTGTTTGACATGTGATTTATCTTTTATTTGTTAATTGATAATTCATTGAATATTAGATAATAATTTGATTTATCTTAATTTGTTTGGGATAATCATTTTATTTATCTTTTATTTGGAATAAAGGATTAATGTAATAATTATCTTTTAATTATTTAATCCTTGGATGTTAAGTTTTACTCTCCTATATAAAGAGAGTTCTTCCAAGCCTTTTGACACAATAAATCACGCCATTAATGACAAATACTTGGGTTGATATTTCGACCAAGTATTTTGGGTTTCGAGTTGGAATAATCTTCGGGATTATTCCGGTAGCATATCAAGGAGGTCCGGCGGCGGGAAACACCATCCACCTGGTGTTGCTGGGAGACACACGTTGGAAGGCTGTGGCTGCTCATACACGTGTTCTAGGAGGCCTTTGTTCTTGGAGTTAAGCACCATAAAAAGGTTGGCTTCTAAACCCCCTTGTAGGTTTAGATCTTTAATTTATGTTCTTCGTTTCGTTTAGATCTAGATCCGATACTTCCGCTGCGTAATCGGGTCAATCTATGATTGATCCGACGATATTACTTATAACAAGTGGTATCAGAGCCTTTGATCTAATGATCAAAGTATATGAATTTTAGATCTTGGAGTGGAAAAGCATGTTTTAGATGTTTTATTTCGTTTTTTTTTGTTGGTAAAATTCGAATTTAATCATGTTGTATGCTTGTGAATGTTGTGGTTGAAGAGATGGATTGAGGTTGGTATTGTTTACCCGTAGATCTATTTTGTAGCTCCTTTGTTTAGTAACAATTGAGCATAGAAATTGTATTTTTTCATGTATTTTTCGAAATTCAATGTAAAAGTAGCATCTTTTATTGTAATTTTGTTATTCCGGGCTCGATATATGAAGATCTTGCTGAAAAGATGAAGATCAAGGTGAAACCCAATGTATGAACGAGGAGAAACGGCTAAAAACCTGATATTTAATAATTAAAATTCTGCGCTACAGGACTTTCTGCGACGCTGAAAAGCGTCGCTATAAGTCTGTTTGTTAGAAACTTGCATGCGGCTAGGGTTTCTTTTGGCGGCTGTCAATATTTTTTTTTTATTGTTAAGTTTTTTGTATAACATCTGCCGTATGGCAGAAAAAAAAAGAAAAAAAAAATTTAAAATTTTTTGGAAATAATTTAAAAACAGCCGACAATATCAAAAAAAAATCTGTTTTTTTTATTATACATCCGCACCTAATAATAATAAAAAAAAAAAAAAAGGTTTTTGATAATTATAATAATATTTGTTTATTTAATTAATAAGTCTTTTCTCCTCTCGGGTGTTCGTGGTTCGTGATCCGGCGATTCGAGTTCAAGATTTGAAGATCAAGACTCGAAGAAATAGATTAAGTTTTACTTTTCCGTAGAAAATAGTTAGTCGGGGGTACCAACGGTCCATCTCGGTGTTTACTTTTTGGTATAATTTTGTGTTTGATCAAGATTACGTGCTTAAAACCGGAAAATTGCCATGACTTGCATCTTCATGATTCAACTCCAATGCATACACGTAGTTTTTTAATTTCGAATTAAAATAGACGTGTATAACTTGAACAATTAGTATGAATGCTTTTTAATTTAATATGTGGTAGTTAAATAATAAGTAGCTAATTATAAAAACCGAGGACCCGGGTTTTGTCAATCGTTACGATTTTAGTGATGGATTCTCGGTGAATCCCACTTGGATAAATCGTTGAGCTTTTCGGTGATGGCTTCTTAGTAAACCCACCTTAAACAGAAACGTGATTACGCTTTGGGTGACAATTTAGAAATCGGAGAATCTTAGTACATGGGTTCGGAAATGGTCTAACCATGGTTGGGCGAGTTCAACCGAGCTTCGGCTTAATCGACTCCCCTCCATGTGTGATGCACGTTATGGCCAGATTCGACAGACTTAGCATAGCCGATAAGCCTTCGGGCTAAACGGGGCTTCTCTTGCCGGATTGGCCTAAACTGTCACATATGTTCCAACGAATAAGACGGCGTAGGCTTGCCTACATAACCGACCCTATTCGGAGTACTTTGATTTGTTGTTTCTTATTGTCAAGACCGCAACCGTAATTAGTAAACCCACCATTTTTCAAAATATTGAGTGGGAGCGGGGAAGGCGACAGCCAACCCTACGGCCTCTACTATAAATGCAAGCACGTGAGAGAAGGGTGACGTCTCGAGCCGCTTTGATTCCGGCCCCCTTCGGGTGGTGTTAACCCCTATCAAAATTCTAGGCTTGGTTTCCGAAAGGATAGGATTTCGGGTACTCGTTGAGTCACTAACCGACCCTGCGGCGGCACACTCGGGGCGTACTTTGAGATCTGATATAGTAGGTCACACTCTTTATGGATATTTTCGAAATATCTAGGCTAGAAAAGGAAGGTAATCAATGATTAAAGACCGGGATGTCTGATTCCTGTGAGATGTTTGATTCTCAAAGTTCAATCATTGAGAGAGAGTGTCTCAGTTTAATCGTCACCTCTTTGACTGACCTTGCGGTGGCACTGAGGTGTGAGATTAAATCCTTCGAATGGTAGGATAAACTTTTTTTATAGTTTATAATTCCTAAAATAAAAATCTAGTGGTGAAAATTTATTTTTTGAATTTCAGTTTCTGTCATTTTGTTTACAACTAAATCTCTAGGCTACTAAACTGTTAGTAATTGGACTTCATTCAAAATGTGGAAAGTAACAAGTACGTTGTAATTATCAATAAATGCAGTTAATTTTTCGGAAAAGATTTTTTCCCTTGAGCCTTTAAAAACTTAAGTGACATAGTATAGGTATGTCACGGATGTCACTCGTGTTGAACGAGAGACGACCATACATAGTTTACAAAAGATGATATAGGACTATCAGATAAATTCATTTAATGAATTTAAAAAGGTGTAATTACACAACAAATTTCTAAATTGAAAAATTGGAAAATCATATACATAAGGCGTTGCTAGTTAGACGGTATTTGGAACTGATAAACTAGTGGGAGCCTTAGTCTTATGATTTTTTGTTTTTCTGAATCATTAGAAATGTGTAATGGACTGCACAAGAGTTTTTCCATTCATTGGAAAAACAAGAATAAAGCATTACTAGTTAGACAATATTTGGAACTGATAAACTAGTGGGAGCTTAGTTCTGGAGATTTTATAATCTTTGAAACATCATGAACACAGCATTGCTAGTTAGACAGTATTTGGAACTGATAAACTAGTGGGAGCTTAGTTCTAGGCGATGTTCTAATCTTTGAAAAATCATGAATACAAAGTGTTGCTAGTTAGACGGTATTTGGAACCGATAAACTAGTGGGAGCTTTGGTCTTGTGATTTGATGATTAGAAAAATCGATAGTCCAAGCAAGTAACACTGAACATCCCACAGTTCAAGAGTAGTGACTACTCAAACGAACTGCTAGTTCAAGACTGTTTCCATTTAAGGAAAGTCGAGAATGGGAAAGAATGTTTATACGTGTTAGTCATCTAAACTAAGTAGTTTTAAGGCTAAACCGAAAATTAATGAATTGGAAATTAGAGGATAAGGAAAGTGATTTCGGATCACTGACCAATGCATCCATAGCAATTTTCTCAAAAAGCTAAAGTTCTTTGTAAGAACTAGGTAGCTTTGCATTAAACGATAAATAAAATAGACAATGGGCAGTTATTTCAGATAGACTAGTGTGAGTGATATAAGGAAATGAATCTCGGACTCAATTCTTGAGTATCACAGAAATTTCATTTTCTATTTTCGGATTCGTTGGAACGAACGTATTCATTTTCAATAGGATAATTTGTTTGTCTTATTGACGATAAATATAATATTCGTAGCACGAACCCAAGACTCGGACTTTTGTTTAATAAAGTCAGAACCACTAAGAAATGCTGAATAGGTATATTTAACACATCTTAAACAATATAAACGCAAATGGTTTCCGTATTTAGATAAACACTTCTTTATATACTATTAATTAGTGCGTATTCCCCAACGACAAGATCTGAAGACGGGCTTAGGGTGATTCCTATCTCCCAGTCAAAAAGAACACTGTCTCAAAGGAACAATGACTAAGTTTCCTTTCAATCGGGAAAGGGTAATAGATTTAAAGAAGTTACATAGCCTGTTCATATCGACCTTCAGGGTCTTATGACAGATACAAGCTAGTGGGAGTCTTTCGGAGTAGTGACATATTGTCTGATAACTACTCGAAACTCCGGTAAGTTTATCCAAAATATTTGGAGGAAATCTCTGATTTCACCAGAGATAGAGTATTCCATACTCTGAAATAGGTTATTGCGTAGTCTTCGGGACTAATTCTCGGCCTGCCTCCCAGAGGAATGTTTTCACTAAGGGATACACCACAAATTTGCCTTACATAGTTATTGATGTGCTACGATACGCTGATGAACTCATTTAAGATATTGGTTGCAAAATAACGGTTTATGAAAACCGAGAAGTCTACCTAAAAGATGCCTACGAATTTGTGGATAAGGAGTGAATTCGGTTCACCCCACTTCCGTAAATAGAGGCATTTAGCACCGAGTGCTTGAAGGTAGGACTGGAAATTTTGTGTGCACGTTTAGAGGGTGAAATATCTTAAAGCATTGAGTAAAGGTTGGTTATAAAACTCGTAAAATCAGAAAATCATAGTTATACTGTCAAACTCGGTCTGATAGAGTCTATAAATAACAACATTGGATCTTGAAGTATTTGTACTCAAGATGTTACTAACGGATTTGTTCAGTCCATATCCAACACCGGCAGTTGGTGAAAACATTAATAAAAACTACTAAACTAGATCAGTATATCGATCCACCCCGAACGCAGTGGGAGTATGATTTGTCCATTACCTATTGCAGGACCTTACGGTCTATAGGGTAGATTGATGACCTATAGTCCTTCGTGGGCTGTGTAGGATCTTGATCATAGAGGTTGGTTTAAAAGCTATAACCCTGTGAATGGAGTTTGATACTCAGTTCTGTTGAAACTCTTGTAGAACCACCTGAGTATCACAGGCCCAGTGGGAGTAATTGGAACTACACGGAGAAGAGTCGAATGAATAGGAAAGTTTAACTTTCAACGCAAAGTGAGTAACTTAGGGTGATTCCTGAAAGGTAGAGAGTTAACCGGACCGTGATCTCTTACCACTCGATCTTGCATGATTTTCGTCGTAAAGCGGGAAATATGGGTGATTCCCTAAGACTTCCTTGCCGAACAACGGAATCTGAATTCATTCAGAATAGAAGGGTTTTAGCTAAGAATAAATAACGGATTCGTTACAAAGCAGAAAATAGGGGTGATTCCCTAAGACCTTTTGCGAGACTAACGGTATCTTAATTTATTCAGATAGAACCTGTGGTAGGTTGCCTGCCACAGCTTACATCCTTCGGGGATTAAAGCAAACCTCTAGGTCATTTCAAAGTCATATATTTTAAATATGTGGACTTGACCAAAATATTTATATGTCTTTTGTAGACAGGGCATCAATATTAGTAAAGTAGTATGTAGATTAGTGTTTGTGAATGGTAACACTGAAACAGTTGGAAACAACATGGGTGTGTTATCTGAAGTCAGAGTCTGACATGCCATCGGGATTCATTCTATAGGATTTGATTTGCTCAAATTCGTGAGAATCGATCATTGGAAATCCCATCCATTCACCTAGTTAAGATATTCTTGAATTTATGCAACATTCAACGATGTAGTCTACCCTACCTCTCAGGAATGGTTATCTAAACCTGAGGATGAGTACGAAATGGGATGTTTAGTGAACCCTCAAGTATCTTCAGGAGAATGAGGAATAATATGCTAGTATACTCAGGTGCAAACTAGAATATAAGTGATAAACACTGATTCTGGCTTTAGGTCAGATTAAGGATGATCGTTAAGTCGATCTAGTCCTCAGTGTTGAATCAAAGGCATATTGAAATCGTACCACCTGATTAGATGGAAAGGCGACATTTTGATCCCAAAGATCGACTCAAGCTGCCAACCTACCTGATCAGTGTACCAAGTCACATGGTGTTCAGTTTTAAGTACGCGCCGGGTCAATGACCTACCCTACGGCGGCATACTCCGGTCGTACATGGAAACGTGAATTACTTGGATGCGCTTGGAGGGTATGAATCTTAGGGACATGTCTCACTTGTTTTGAGCAAGCGGGAGAATGTTGTAGATATAGAAATATAGGGTGTGCTATGAAACAATTAATCCACTTGCCTTTCGTGCAAGTGGGAGATTGTTAGGTGTAGTGCCCGAAAGACAATTATGTAATTTTTTTAGGACAGAATTAATAAGTCATCTTATTATATGCATGTGTGCTTATAATTAAGACACTACTGAAAACCCTAAGTACCTCATTTATGTAATCACATAACTCAGTGTATGGCTATACACAAGAGGATTGAGTTAGTGAGATGTACTTAAAATTAACTTAGTCCGTAGCGTTGATTAATCTGAGTACGGGTCTCATGATTAATATGCTAATAATGCGCCCAGAACACTTTAAGGTGTGACAGTCTTATCCGGACTGTCGGTAATAGGGTACCTAGTGAGGCATTTGTATATGATGGTAATCATATAGGGCTGGACAGATTTGATTTGAGTTCTCGATATAATTCCGTGATTGAGAAGTCTTATCGAATCACAAGATGATCATATATGGATTAATCTCAATCCTGAGGTGATCTGCTGCATTTAACGCTTAGACGGGGTAGGGTTTGATGTGTTAGTAAGGATCATTTCGTAGTATGTGGTCCAACACTTCTCGTTGGCTCTATTCTAGAATGAGTGAGTAGTCTGTGTAATCACAGATATGGAATCCATTCCTTCCCTCGGGAAGTAGACAGACAGTTCCCTTATTTGTTAACCCTAGAAACTGATCGATCGGCCAAGTTCATATTATATTGGTTATGAACTAATTGATCACTAGGGGGTTAATGGTAAATAAGGATAATATGTTTCGAGAAGGGTTTACGGAAATATCCCGAATCGAAGTGAAAATTCTATGGAGGATTTATCCGTATGTAATGATTATATCAGTGGACGCTTTCGACTCATAAATTGAGTGTAAGTTATCTATATTCGATAGAGTTCAGTTTCGGGTTTATGGTGGTGTAATCCCGGAATTAATAGGTTGGATATAATTATTCTGTCTGACAAATAATTTTATCTAATTTATTGTAGCTACTGAATATGGGTCCATAGTCCCCGACGTGGCTCCCAAAATAGCATAATTGGATTTCTCGTCGTTTCACCTCAATTATAATTAAATAGTGGATTGGACTATTCAATTTGACATATGGATTAATTGTTTAGTTGGACTAGATAATTAAATACACGGCAAAAGAAATTTTTCGTGGGCTCGGCCCAATATGTGTGTAAAATGCGTGGCCCTTATTTCTAGGGTATTTGGGGCGCATTTTTTGTCACACAATTATTAAGAAATTAGTTTTCTTGGATAATTGTTTGACATGTGATTTATCTTTTATTTGTTAATTGATAATTCATGGAATATTAGATAATAATTTGATTTATTTAATTTGTTTGGGATAATCATTTTATTTATCTTTTATTTGGAATAAAGGATTAATGTAATAATAATCTCTTAATTATTTAATCCTTGGAGGTTAAGTTTACTCTCCTATATAAAGAGAGTTCTTCCAAGCCTTTTGACACACATAAATCACGCCATTAATGACAAATACTTGGGTTGATATTTTGACCAAGTATTTTGGGTTTCGAGTTGGAATAATCTTCGGGATTATTCATGTAGCATATCATGGAGGTCCGGCGGCGGGAAACACCATCCACCTGGTGTTACTGGGAGACACACGTTGGAAGGCTGTGGCTGCTCATACACGTGTTCTAGGAGGCCTTTGTTCTTGGAGTTAAGCACCATAAAAATGTTGGCTTCTAAACCCCCGTGTAGGTTTATATCTTTAATTTATGTTCTTTGTTTCGTTTAGATCTAGATCCGATACTTCCGCTGCGTAATCGGGTCAATCTATGATTGATCCGACGATATTACTTCTAACACAACCTACGCTGGGCTTGTCTCACCGTCTTCATACCATCATCGAGAATGATTTTATGTTTACAGAGCTCCGGGCTTATTCCCTGTATATCCACCATTTTCCACCCGAAAGCACGTTTATGACTCCTCAAAACATGTAGTAACGTTTCTTCCTACAGATTAGTTAAAATAGATGATATAATCAACGGAAGTAAATCAGTTTCGAGAAAACCATACTGAAGGTGAGCCGGGAGTTTCTTCAAATCAAGGTTTCGAGGCGGATATTCTATAGGAGGCTTTGCTTTTTCGTCACTCAATTCAAGTTCCAGGAACTTGTGCCATATCGTAACCACAAAATCGGTGATTTCGAGCTCACCGGTGGCTTCTGCCAACTCTTCGTTCTCATCATCAATTGTACTCAACTTCACTAAACATTCCTCCATAGAATAATCATCTTTGTAGCCCTGGGTGTTAGCATTTTCAACAACAAGAGGCATAATAGTATCTAGAAAATTACATTCATTTACATCATACGGGTGCTTCATAGACTTGAAAACATTTATGGTAACACTTTCCTCATCCACCCGTAATACAATCTCTCCTTTCTAGATATCTATCATTGCACTCCCAGTTGCTAGGAAGGGTCTCCCTAACAGTAGGGGTGTCCGACTATCGGCTTCCATTTCTAGTACCACAAAGTCCACGGGAAAAACGAACTTGTCCACCCGTACTAACACGCCTCGGCTACACCTAACGGTTTCCTTAAAGACCTATCCGCCATTTGCAATGTTATAGCGGTTTATGTATGCTTACCTAAACCTAATTCATCGTAAATGTGGTGGGGCATCAAAATCACACTCGCACCTAGGTCACACATTACATTCGCGTATGTCTGAGAACCTATAGTACAATATATAGAAATACTGCCCGGGTCTTTAAGTTTATGGGGTAACTTCTTCTGGAATACGGCAGAAAAGTTCTCATTTAAACACACGACCTCTTCCATTTTCTCTTTGTTAGACAATATCCACTTCAGAAATTTTACATACGAAGGCATATTCGCAATCGCATCAACAAATTGGATATTAATCTAAACTTTATGTAAAATGTCGAGGAATCTATTCTGACTCTTCGATAACACGGTCTTTTTAGGACCTCTCGGGGGATAGGGTAATGAATTAATGTCAATAGTCATAGGTCTAGAATCCATACCCTTTTTACCTTTGTCACGTGCCTCACTCGGTTGTGCCGGCTTGCAAGACTCAGCATCCATCCACATGGGATTCAGAATCTCTACAACCTCATTAGAGTCGTCCTCACTATCCATCGGCTCAATCCTTACCTTTACCAACTCAGAATCGACCCCGCCATCCGCTTCCTCATCATCAACCACCGGTGCTTTCTTATTCTCATCTCGAGCTATCTCCACTTCAACAGGGTGATCCTCGGTTCCCGTACCCTCTCGCAAAATACATATGTAAAGAAGATACGTGTAATACGATTATCAAATGGCCAATTCAACAAACGTGGTTATGTGTAAGTTCTAGGACTAACAACACATCAAGAATAATCAAATCAAACACCAAGAACAACACATGAACAAGCTAGGATCCAATTTCGATGATTATCGCATAACTCGGCTATATAGAAAATAGCTACTCATATTAACTACAATAACACTAAATTTCATCATTGGACAAGAACATACAAACAAAAGATCAGGATTATAAATACCTATGTAGAGAAAAACCGGAAGAAACTTCGAAATCGAGAAAACTAACTTCAAATATATAAAATCCAAGGTGATCCAAGTGCTTATTACAAAAGACGATGTTATAAAAGCTTAAAATGTATCTATGGTGATTTTTGGGGATTGAAAATCGCCAGGAAATGCTGTAGAACATGATATATATCCAACCTCCACTCACATTTAGGCTTTTATAGTGTTAAGGAAGGTTGACTGCTAGGCGTACGCCTAGGAAAAGGCATGCGCATGCCTAGAAAATATCCAAAATATCTCAGCCTGTAGGGCACTAGGCAGGCGTGCTCCTGGCATTTGCTAGGCATGCACCTAGCATTTAGGAAACATGGACTGAAACTTTGCCCCATTTCAGCCCCTCAGGCGTGCGTCTGGTAAATGCTAGGCGTGCGCCTAGCATGTTTTATCCCCAAAGTGAGCAACCAAGCATCCCGAAGCTCCGTATCACGTTTTCCAGGCATTGTTGAACACCTAGTTCCTGAAAAGCATCAAAACACATGCCAAACATAACCCCTACGGATATTAGGGTGACAGAGAATGAATTCAAAACACCAAAAAGACCGAGATTCCCGGATTGTATATCCGAACTTCGTAAATAGCATAACGGTGTAAAATGCACCAAAACCTAGCCAAAAACTCCCGGAATTGTACAAAACGAGTCGTCCCGGGGTATAAAATCCGTAGGAAAATAGAGTCGAATTGACTCTCATCAGTCCGAATCACTTTCACGTTGGCACTGTTCTGGAATGAGTGAGAAGAGTGTGTCTCACAGATATGGAATTCATTCCTTCCTGTGGGAAGTAAAAAGACAATCCCCTTATTTGTTGATCCTATAAACTGATCGATCGGCCGAGTTCATATTGGTTTTGAACTAATTGATCACTAGTGGGTTGACGATAAATTAGGATAAGATGTAGTGAAGAAGGTTTACGGAAATAATCCCGCTTCGTTACGGATAGTCTATGGAGGGTAAGTCTGTATGTAATGATTATATCAATGGACACTTATTAACTCGACATCTTGAGAATAAGTTATATCTATAATCGATAGAGTTCAGTTTTGGATTTATGGTGGCGTAATTCCGGAATTAATAAGTTGAGTAGAAATATTCTGTTCGATGAATATTTTGTTCGATTTATTGTAGCTACTGGTTATAGGTCCATGGTCCCCGGGTTGGCTCCTAACACGCGAGTGTTTTCTCGTTTTGTGGAACCTCGAGAATAACTTAAATAGTTGGTCTATTTAATGAATATGCGAATATTATTTATTTGGTAAATAATATGTAAAATAGAAAATACATTTTCTATTAAAATTAATGGCATTAAGTGGCGCCATATTGTGTGATAAAATTAGGAAAATAAATTTTCCTAGATTATGTCACATGTGTAATTAGTTAATTATTTATTTGTTAGATAATTAATGATAAAGAGATAAGAGAATGATTTTTTGGGAATTATCTCTTATTTTATGACAAATATCTTTTCCTTATGGAAATAGGTAATTGTAGTGTGAAATTGATAACTCTCTCTTGACTAGTTATTTTTCTATATAAAGAGAGTTCCTCCTAACACAAATTACAATCATAATTTGCGCCACTTATAATAAAAAGGAAGAGAAAAATTAGATTCTTATTCTAGCCATTAAGAGAAGAAAAACCTAGGGTTTTTTCTTGGAGCCTATTCAAGGAGGTTCTGTTACGAGGATCGACGTGCACCAGTCGTCGCTTGGAGATACAATCCGGAAGATCACAGCTTCTCTTCTTTTGGGTAAATCTTCATCCTTCTTGTAGTTGTGTTAATTAATTATGTGAATTAAAATGGTGGTAACACTACAAGAAAATTGTGTTTCGGCAGCATGAATTAGCGGCGTGCATTTAAAATACGCTGCCAACATAATGTTTTTGCAGCATGCTATTATATATGTGCTGCGGATAATGGAATAATTTTAAAAGGAGCATACCATACACGCTGCAAAAAATAGTAGTTATGGCAACATGTTTTTACATGCTGCAAAAAATGAAAATACAATTGCCGGATGGTTTTTGTGCGCTGCGAAAATGAAATAGAATGGCAGCCCGGTGTTGCACGTCGCTACTACCCAAAATTTTACCCGGTTCTTTTTTGAGGGAAATTCTTTTCCCGGGCAAACAAAAAGAATAGTGCGCTGACTATTTTTTATCCCTTAAAGGAATAAAAATTCTTATTGTACATTAAAAAAATCACAATCTTCTCTCATCCTGTTCGTATTTTTTCACGCCAATCTTTCTTCTTCAAATAAACTTTGCATCTCTTCTCACCGCATCTGGTAGACAGGTACTCTCTCCGGCGTCGCTTTTCTCCCCCAGCACATTAAATATCTGTGAATTTTCCGTTGATAGGTTAATCTATATTTTTCCTTTTAAGAATTTCCTCTCATTCTTTACGATTTAGGTATTTACCGAGTGATTGTTGCTGATTTAGGGTTTTTCCTTCCATTTCAGAATTTCTTCTCCTTCACAAAATACAAAAATCAGATTTCGTTTGAGGGGATAGATTCTTCGCTGGCCTTCCGAAATTGCCCCATTAAGGTGATGCTTAACATAATCTCTTTTTTTAAATCCTGCTTTTGAATTTAAGGGACATCGATCATTGTTTCGGAATATAAAATAAGTTGTGGGGGATGAGTATTAGTTCTCGCAATTGCATAGTTGTGAAGGAGTTTGTATCATTGTGGAGGTGGGGGGACTTATAGAGCCATAATGATTCTAGAAGTACCTTCCTCATTATACTAGCGATAAGAGAATTTACCAGTGGGTGTTCTTTTCCCAACGAGTCTCAAAATGAATAGTTGAATCCATTTTGTGAATTTGACAATTTAGGGATTTTTGAGTGATTGTTGAATTTTCTTAATTCTTGTGTTTTATGGACTTTGATTGAAATCGTGTGTTGCTTCATTGCACATGGCTTTAATGCTTGTTTTTTGTTTTTTTTTTTGTCATACCTTTTGTAAATTGATTGTTGTGTGTTTTGGAATAATCAATATGTGAATATTTTTTTGCCCACAAGATAGACGGTACCAAGAATGTTACTTTTTCATATCATGTGACCTTTCTGATTAGGACTTAAGCATGCTGCAAATAGAATTTTCATATTGGGATGAACATTGTATATAGATAGCGTGAAAATAAATGTATGTAAGCACATTTGAAGATGTTTTCTAACCTATTGATTCTGATGCTGTTGATGGGAAAACGGTGATTGGCTCTGTTTTTTTGGTGCAGAGAGGGACACAATATCACTGAACCGGGCTCGCCAACCTGTCTTCTCAAAAGGGAGCATTCTAGGCCAAGCCTCTTATCATCTAGGGTATGCTAGCTTCTTTTATCCTTATCTATCCTTCATTTTTTCCCTAGAGTCTACACAGTTACTTTATGCTTTGTCAAAGACTCCCCTTCAATTTTCTCTTATAGCTTTTTGTAAGTACCTGCTGAAATGGATATCTCTTTTGTAGATAGACCTTTAGTATGGTCAAATTCTTTGTGTTCTCTACCTGTGCACTTACTTTATGCATTTACATTGCTTGTCTTGACTTGCTTGAAAATGTGCCCAAGGGTGATTGAATATAAAACATTCAAGAGCCTCTATAATGTGGTTCATTTGAGCATGTTTAGAACATGGTGTGATTCTAAGCTTAGTCAGGTCTTGTCTTGATTTACGACTCTTCCCAGATCAGTTGGTTTATAGGAACACTTGCTTCACCATGGAAACTTCTTCAGGTATACTTATCCTATCGAGATCTTTGTTTCATTTTATCAAATGTTTTGACCATGAGTTCACTTTGTTACTCTTGTTTAGTCAAAGACGTTTTAAATATATGGTTCCAAGGTAATTCAGATTTACAAGTGACATGGGAATATGGGTGAACCGGAGTTGTAAGCGTTTATGTATGGGGACATGCCTCCCAACCGTTGTGACATTAGTTATTGTTTTACACAAAGTTGAATAACAAATTTATTATTATTATTAATTTTGTTTTTTTTTTTTTGAAATTCAAACAACGATGCAAGTCCATATCAGAAAGGAATTGGTCCTCATGGACAGACAATATATGTTAGAGGCTTCAATACAACTGGTGATGAACATGGGGTATGTTTCGCAAATGAAGGCAATTCTTCTTTTTTATTGTATTTCATCGTTCTTTATTCAATGTGTTGGATTTAGTAGGACATTGATATTTGGATTTTAATGTATTGTATTAGTTGTGGGTTGAACCGGATACTTGAATTTTGTATTTCTATTGTTGTAGGTTGAATTAATTGGGCCGGTATTGAGTTGTGTATTGTTGAAAAGATGTTGTGTACTCGATTTAGTATTGTGTGAATGGTTTTGTTTTTATATAGGTTAGCATTGGTTGTTGTATTGGGTAAATATATTTTTTTTAAAGAAAAAATCTAATCCGCAGCGCACTTATATATGTTGCCATTAGAAGAGCCATCAAATTGGCAGCATGATTATGCATTGTTCTTTTAATATATCTATCATTTTGGTGGCACACAACATGAGCTGTCAATAATTGCAATCACGGCATGCAGCATATGCTTCCAATAATGGCATTTGTGGCATGCAACATAAGCTGCCAATAATAGTATCGTGGCGCACAAATGCATGCCGCTAATGACATTAAACTTTTAGCGGCATCGAACTTTGCAGCGTGAGATGTGTGCTGCCAATAGCTATTTTGCATGCTGCCAAAAGCCTTTTTTCTTGTAGTGTAAAATCGCATGCGAATTTATTTCGTACCTTCCGTTGTGCATGATCGAGCGTCTCGATTGGTGTTGTGAATCAGATCTGACGATCCAATTATGGATCGGATCCGGATTCGGGTTTCTGTATATCCAGCAACTATATCATCAACATACACAAGTAAAATAATAATAATAGAGGAAGTGCAGCAAATAAACAAGGACGAGTCAGCAGCAGAATTAACAAAGCCAATGGAAAGAACATATGATCGTAACTCATGGTACCATGCACATAGAGCCTACTTGAGCCCATAAATAGCCTTATACAAGTTACAAACAAGAGTAGGATGGTCATAATCCTCAAAACCGTGGGGTTGGACCATATAAACATCCTCATCAACAGAGATCTGCAAAAAATCATTATTGACCTAGAGCTGGCAGAGAGACCAACCCAAACAGGCTGCAGTGCTTAGAACCAAACGCATAACGGTCGGCTAGACCACAAGACTGAATGTCCCCAAATAATCAATGCATGGTCTCTGCGTAAAACATTTGGCAGCTGATGACGGTCAAATTATACCCGTAAAAGTCATCAACGTTGACCTTAAATCGAGATTAATAATATGTATTTTATATTAAATCACATGTTTATATGTATTATTTAATGTTTTGTGATTTATAAAATATAATTTGGTATTTATCCATTTTTTATTGGTATTTATCTGTTTTTATTTATAACTCGGTATTTATCTGTTTTTATTATATTTATCCGTTTTATTTAAATATGATTTATTTTGGGATAAATATCTATTTTGCAGATTTGGATAATTATGGAGGATAAATACAAGTGGAAGAATTAAATTACAAGATAAATCCAAGAAAATACAAGATGCATTGAAAATAAAGATCGGATAAGCACGAAAAGATGAGTAAGCCAATCCAAGTTGGCGCCAATGGACACGCATGAAAGAAGGGGGGGCGCATCTTGATTTTGAGATTAACCGGGAGTTATCTCTTATTTGTTTTGACATTTTGAAGTATATCTCTTAATTAGCTTGAACCCCGATAAATAAAGGCATACAATACACGCCTTTTACACACTTCTTTTACACAATACATTTATTTTACACTTCTCAGTTTATAATAAATTCTTCAGTTTTTCTTAGAGCAGTTCTTATGCAAGATCTGCAGTAATGTAAGTTCTTGTTTTTATTTGTTCTTTGTTCTTTGTAATTAAGCCCCCAATTATTATTTATCATTTGAGGTTGTTCGTTCTTCACCGGACGATGTAGATCTAAGGATACGATATGAGGCAGTGGGGATTCCTTGTCTATAAGGATCCAAACGCCCAGATCTGTTATCCGGTGACCTATAGATGACTTTGGTATGATCAACAACCGTGTTTTTAGTAGATCTATATAATTACTTTATGAATCTCTATTTTATCCGTTACGTATGTAGAAACGCTAAGATTTAGGTTTTCGCCGCGTCAATCTAGCCACGTCTTTATGGTGTGATTGTCCACCTAGAATTTCTTATCTTAGTAGGTATGGCTCTGCCACGTTGCTCGTCTGTTTTAATTAGCGTATTATTAGGAAATACCAATATAGGGCTCCTAGGTCGGCTCATGAATTGATCTTCCGGGACTTTAGCGAGATCTAGATCTGTTCTGTATTCGGGAATTGCTAGCACCTAGTTATACGTTTATCGTAGATTAACATGATACCTAAAAAGTTAGTGTTAATGAGACGGAGACTGATGCGATCGTCTAGGAAGTACGCCTGAACAAAGGAATGTTGCCTAGGTGAGGAATACGGTTAATATCCGCATCCCTTGTTTTGTAAGCGTGCAAGTCATATGAGATGGAGGCCGAAAAAGTGAAGTCACGTGATGTAGCATAGTGATCTGGATGGCCTACCCGGAGCTAGATCTAGTTTAGGGGATGACTCCCGTAGCCACTATAAAATAAATACGGATCGGATTAATAGTTGTCGAGTCTAGCTTAATTATATAGAATCTCTAGATCCAAACGATAACATGATAATTGGGGAGGTTAATTACGTTATGTGTTGTGTCGAGTCGTGTCCTTTATCTTTTCTTGTCCTTCGTTGGTCATAGACCGCCTTTGTGTCCTTGACATGAATGATTAGTTGTTTGTATATAAATGACCAACAATTTGGTTCCATGTGGGATCGACCTTGATTCGCTATAGCAATACTACGATGGACCTAGTCCTCTTGCTAGTATTGGTTTATGGTGGTCAAGTATTTTATTATCACTTGATCTACGTCATCAAGTTTTTGGCGCCGTTGCTGGGGAACCAACGGTCAATTTTATATATAAATAATTTATTATTCATGTCGAGTTTTCTGTTTTAGAGTCTATTTTTATGTTTGAGTCCCTCTGGTTGTCTGCTCTGTGTAAAAATTCCAGATTCTAAAAAACTGGTCTCGCTCCCAGCAAGACTACCTCTCACTGCCAGCGAGCCTGGTTCTGTTTACTGGAACTTTGCGTGTCTGTTTATCTCCGTATGTTTAATCCGTAGGTCTGATAGCAGCATGGGAAACCATGTTAAAATCAGTCTACGGTTCGTTTTGTTTTTCTTCTGTTTGCAGAAACCAGGGAAGCAATAATCTGAGTCAGTAATTTTTAGCGGGCGCTGAGAAAATAACCCAACAACATGTGGAGCTACGAATCTACGATGGGAAAATTGATGGAGGCAACACCTTTAAAACACCAAGATGGCTCCGAGAAAATAAATATTAAGGTTTGAATTATTCGTGGTACAATGTTGAAGGCAAGGTACTACCCTTTTTGCTTATATTTTACTATCTTTTGATCTTTTGAACATAAGCTAGTCTTTACATGAACCTGAATGAGAATCTTAGCCCGGAGTTGGTTTGTAAGATTTATTCTATTAGTGTGGAAGGATCTGCCCCAAATCTGTCTCATCTAGAGGGTGTAAGGAAACATGTAGTAGTTGAAGAAAGCAGTGAATAAAGAGTTCCTCGTAGTTCTGTTAAACTCTCATTGTCCTATGCATGAGATTGCTTCTACTGGCCATGGGAGCAACACTTTGTGTAGTTTTAAGAATTCTCAATCTAAAGAAGACGTTGAGTTTTGAGAGAGAGCATAATGAAGCAACATTATTGAGGACATGATTAAAATGGGTCCCTAGGACTAAATCTTCTTAGAATTCACTAGTTCCTAAAACGAGAGCCGAGGTAAGAGCTTTGTATAAATGGAATGGATAAATGTCGTTTCCTAGGTCTCACAACCAAGGAAGGGTATTAATCCAAAAAAGCAGCGAGCCCACCTCATATAGTGCTCAAGGGATCAAAGATCTAGCGATCCAAGAAGGATAACTGACAAGGATAATTTTGGAAAGTCGAGCTGAGGACTTTAAACTCAGAACTACTTCTTTAAAACCCTTAGGATTTCTTTTTAGGATTTTAAGTTTTGTTTTCTTTGTGTCAAATAAGAGTAACGTGACATATGTTGAGGTTTTTTATTTTGCCGTGTTCCGATGGCCATTAGGCTAAGGATGTGCAAAACTTTTTTACTCAATATAGGCCACGTGAATTAGAGTTCCGTAGGAGAGTCAAGAAATTGCTAAAGAAAAGGAAATTTAGCAATTAGCCTTAAGATGGAAGCATTAAGAGAGCTTGAGAATTACTGAAAATGTAACAGAGAGTGATTGGTGCGAACAAGAACAATTTTGGTCAACTTCCAAAACTTTTTAGAATGGCGATCCGAGTGAAAATCCAAAGTTGTGCGCAATTCATTCTGCAACTACCCTTATCCATTCCTTTGTACCTTTTCACCCTTTAACCTTTCTATTCTCTCACCAATCTGCCTCACAATTCACATTTCTAACCATTCTTTCATCCCCTCTCTTTCTTTCCATCTATTTCACTCTACCACCCAGACCCAATCCCTTAACCAATACCCACCCAACACACCATTTCTTACCCACCCTTTATCTTTTCTTACCATCCTTGTGTACATCTATTTCTAAACCCATCATACTCTCAACCTCCATTTTGTTACAAAATACCCTTTTGTTGCGGAATTTAACCGTTGCTAAGTTTTAATGATTATCTTTTATCATTTTGGATTTCATGATCCTAGATGGGGTAAGTGTAGCTCTGAGCCCAGCTAGATTTTAAAAGTTTTTGGTTCGATTAAACTACAACTTATCTTTCTACCGGAAGTTTTAAATTTCACACTTTTACGCCTATTCCGGTATTTCTAGATGATGAGTTTTGTTCTAATAATATCACATCGATCCGACCTTGTTGATGACGGTGATGACTTTAATTTACGTGATGCATTGGGTTGTTAGTAATTTCGAGGAGAAGCTACATCTCCCTAAGTTGTTGATATCCAATCCAAACGTGAAGCGTCTGCGCCGAGTTTCTGATCCTATCTTTTACCACTAGGTCACATTGAATCTGTTATACCTTACCAAGTGTCTCTTTGATCTTTGTCTTCTCCACCCGGTTTTAAGAATATTTCAGCGATGGAGACTACCATCTTTAGTTGCTTGGTTATCTTTCTTTCTATTTAGTATTTTTCTTTTTGCGTCTGAACGAGTAGTTTTAACTCTTTGGTTTTACTTGTCATTGGTTGTATAGAATAAAGTGGCTTAATTTGTTTTGGATATTTTATATCTAAGTACTGCCACATTATTTTATAACTTCCATTGACATGTTATTAACGGTTTCGTGGAGTTTCCGTTTGGCTTGCTTAAACAGGTTTTCACTTGCTTCTCCATGACGTGCTCCGATAATCTGCATCTACTTGAGAGCCGTTTCCAGAGCTAAGTCTTTTTCTTAAATTCTCATTTTTATTTGTCATTGGGGACAATGCCATGTTTAAGTGGGGGGTAGGAGACTTAGCTATGATGTGTTATAATTGAAAATTGAATGAAACGGTGAAAAAAAAATGAAAAAAAAAATTGCATAAATGCCAATTATATCTCGTACCCTTAGAATTGTGAGTTCCTAGCTAAAAATTGATAGGAAAGGAACCAAGTTGCATGATTACGTGATCATTTTATACTTATGTGAATGAAAATTTAAGGATATTCATGCCGATTGTTGCAAGTAGTTATTTATTATTCGATTACTCAATCTTTGAATCGAGTTTTGCCGCGCAAATTGTAATAACTAAAGAAATTATGTGTACATTGCGTAGATGATTGGTTATGCAGACCTAGTGTCGATATTTATCTGCTGATGTATTCCTATCTTCTGGCCATCAAAGCGGAGTAATAAGCTTGAGAATTATCTGTGTTTTGACAATAAGTTAAACACTGGGCTTGTAGTAACATTACCAAAGTAGCCTCGCGCTTGTGGTAATATTCATGTTATTGACCAATCCGTGAAAGGGGAATCTTGCAATGCATAATTTACTTTTAAAGCAAGTTTCTTTCTTGAGATGTGTTAATGCTTGAAGATATGAAAATGTGAAAAAAAAAAATTCAACTTTTTAAGAGGCTTCGAGTATTTTTCTCGGTCTCCAAGTCCAAAAACCTTCTAGATGACGCTCTTGCTTATTGCACCATGTCTTTACCCATTGCGAGGCTTAGGAAGTGGGAATGCTGATGTTGGTAGATTTAGACTACGAAGTTAGCATAAACTTTGATCTTGCCACGAATATATAAAACTAAATGCACATGCACACATCACTTCGATTCATAGAGAGTAGTGAATAATGGATATCTTATGAGCATGACTGGTATGAGTTGACTCGAGTTTCTTGTGTAAGTATGATTGACCATGGAAAATTTTGTCTTGGGGAATGCCTTATTGATGCTTTGTTCGGGACGATCAAAGTCTAAGTGGGGGGTAGTTGATGACGGTCAAATTATACCCGTAAAAGTCATCAACGTTGACCTTAAATCGAGATTAATAATATGTATTTTATATTAAATAATATGTTTATATGTATTATTTAATGTTTTGTGATTTATAAAATAATTTGGTATTTATCCATTTTTTATTGGTATTTATCTATTTTTATTTATAAATCGGTATTTATCTGTTTTTATTATATTTATCCGTTTTATTTAAATATGATTTATTTTGGGATAAATATCTATTTTGCAGATTTGGATAATTATGGAGGATAAATACAAGTGGAAGAATTAAATTACAAGATAAATCCAAGAAAATACAAGATGCATTGAAAATAATGATCGGATAAGCACGAAAAGAGGAGTAAGCCAATCCAAGTTGGCGCCAATGGACACGCATGAAAGAAGGGGGGGCGCATCTTGATTTTGAGATTAACCGGGAGTTATCTCTTAATTAGCTTGAACCCCGATAAATAAAGGCATACAATACACGCCTTTTACACACTTCTTTTACACAATACATTTATTTTACACTTCTCAGTTTATAATAAATTCTTCAGTTTTTCTTAGAGCAGTTCTTATGCAAGATCTGCAGTAATGTAAGTTCTTGTTTTTATTTGTTCTTTGTTCTTTGTAATTAAGCCCCCAATTATTATTTATCGTTTGAGGTTGTTCGTTCTTCACCGGACGATGTAGATCTAAGGATACGATATGAGGCAGTGGGGATTCCTTGTCTATAAGGATCCAAACGCTGAGATCATTATCCGGTGACCTATAGATGACTTTGGTATGATCAACAACCGTGTTTTTAGTAGATCTATATAATTGCTTTATGAATCTCTATTTTATCCGTTACGTATGTAGAAACGCTAAGATTTAGGTTTTCGCCGCGTCAATCTAGCCACGTCTTTATGGTGTGATTGTCCACCTAGAATTCTTATCTTAGTAGGTATGGCTACGGCTACGTTGCTCGTCTGTTTTAATTAGCGTATTATTAGGAAATACCAATATAGGGCTCCTAGGTCGGCTCATGAATTGATCTTCCGGGACTTTCAGCGAGATCTAGATACATGCTCGTATTCGGGAATTGCTAGCACCTAGTTATATCGCTTATCGTAGATTAACATGATACCTAAAAAGTTAGTGTTAATGGGACAGAGAGATCGATGCGATCTCAGAAATACGCTGAACAAAGGAATGTTGCCTAGGTGAGGAATACGGTTAATATCGGCATCCCTAGTTTTGTAAGCGTGCAAGTCATATGAGATGGAGGCGAAAAAAAGCGAAGTCACGTGATGTAGCATAGTGATCTGGATGGCCTACCCGAGCTAGATCTAGTTTGGGGATGACTCCGTAGCCACTATAAAAGAAATACGGATCGGATTAATAGTTGTCGAGTCTAGCTTAATTATATAGAATCTCTAGATCCAAACGATAACATGATAATTGGGGAGGTTAATTACGTTATGTGTTGTGTCGAGTCGTGTCCTTTATCTTTTCTTGTCCTTCGTTGGTCATAGACCGCCTTTGTGTCCTTGACATGAATGATTAGTTGTTTGTATATAAATGACCCACAATTTTGTTCCCTGTAGGATCGACCTTGATTCGCTATAGCTATACTACGATGGACCTAGTCCTCTTGCTAGTATTGGTTTATGGTGGTCAAGTATTTTATTATCACTTGATCTACGTCATCAGCAGCCAAACGAGCTTTTTAGTGCTCAATGGAACCATCAGATTGATACTTGATATGAAAAACCCTTTTACAACCCACAACAATAATGGTCATGGGGAGAAATCAAGTGGTTCAGGGAAGGAATCTCAAGTTTATGGGGAGTGGAAGCAAAGGGAAACATATCCTCGACAAAATGAACATCACGAGAAACATACATTCGAGCTCCTGTCAAATCATAGCATAGGTAGGCACTTTGTGTGAGTGAAAAGCCAAGGAAAATACAGGGCAAGAAGGAGGCTTTCAGCTTATGATGATTGTACGGTTTGACCTAGGGATAACGAAGACATCCAAAAACCGAAGTTTGGCATAGTTAGGTGGAGAGGAGAAAAGTTTTTCATGGGGAGATAGCATGTCGAGAGTCTTGGTGGGCATACGATTGATTAGATAGGCAGCAGTACTAACAGCATAAGACCAATAAGTGATGGTCAAGGAGGCTTGCTTGAACAGGGTAAGAGCAGTTTCAACAATATGTAGGTGCCGACGTTCGGAGATACCATTGTGTTGGGGAGTGTGAGGAGGGGGAAGAAACATCAGATTTACAGGTTAAAAGATAAAGCCATATAAAACGAGTGAAATGATCAACAAAAATAACATAATATTTAGAACAATCAATCGAATAAACAGGTGCAGTCCAAACTTCAGAAAATATAATCTTTAAGGAATGGCAAGAATGTAAAGTAGATTCAAAAAAAAGTAGCTTATTGCTTTTATTACTCAAACATTCATTATAAGGAGAAGAAACAACAGATGATGCCCATGCCCAGAAAATCATAGGCGTGTGCCTATTGGAACTGAGAGTTCCCTGAACTCTCTGTTTTCGTAGGCCCGCACCCAGCAGCGCCTAGCTACCTAGGAAGCTTGTCTGCACTTTTTTCTTTCCAATACAATTTTCAGGCTTTTCCAAATCAATTTTCAGGCTTTTAACACACCGAAACATCAGCAAACAAGTACTAAATCATGGTATACAACACTCTATATCAATCTAACAATCACATTTACACACAATTAACACCACATTTACTTAATCTAAACATCATAAAACAAGATTTGTTCAATATGAAAACCCTCTTACCTGTAATCAAAGCAAAAGCAAAGCAATCCTTTAAACAAAACTGCGAATTCCTGTATTCTTCCAACAAAACCCAAGAGAACATGATCTAATCTCGAATTAGCAGTAAAAAGGCTTCCGAACGTTGAGAACTACTATAAACACGAACTGGTACTTTAATTCATGATCAAATCACCAAGATTAAAAAATTAGGGCAAATTTCATACCTTACTAAATTGCCACAAAACTTGTATAAAAACGTTCTTCGTCTCACAAAATTTCTGTTGCTGTACTCGAATCTGCAATCCGACCAAAGATTGATAAGTTCATTGGAAGATTCATTTTTCTCTATTTTGGTTTCTCTCAAGTGTTTAAAGTTGGAACCCTTGTTTTCCAGAACACCTGGGAAATCCCAAATAATTGGGGAGTTTTATTTTTTTCCAAAATAACATCCCATTAATGTTTTTCTTTCGAAATGCCTTTAATTAAAATAATAATTTTCCAATTTTTACTAATGAACAAGTTTACATTTTTTTATTACATAAAATTCGAAATATTACAATCCACCCAATTTTTTGTTTGTAGCATCACAGCGCCCTCCTGGTAATAACCAAAACAAACCGAATGTGAAAATTTCTCATGATTAATGTGCTTTATATAAGCGAAATGGTCATTGCAAGGCTCAAATCCCTATTGTTGTTGAGTAAAGGTAAAGTCTCACGGCCTAAACAACAACACCCGCAAAAAATTTCTGGATCACCTCCATGGCTATTAGCTTATCAGTTCCAACCAAATTTTTGGCTTCCTCAACAACCCAATGTCATGACTGCACGTTCGTTAGATCCATATTTGTTTGAGCAATTCCAAAAGTTTCTCGGTTCTTAGTCACATGCCATGGCTGCTGCCTCTCAAATAAGTTTGTCGCCTTCTGGCATTTCAGGTATACATTTCACCATGCGAGTCTTGGATTCTGGTGCGTCTCATCATATGTCTCCTTTTATATCATACCGTTTATGGAAGTTTAGGTTATCTCACTGTCGCCCGTCCAGACATTGCACATGTTGTGCATGAAGTTAGTAATTAGTTTGTTACATCACCTACTTTGGGATGTTGTACTTAATTCGTATTCTCAGATATCTACAGGGAACACAGTTTCAGAGTCTTTTAGTTCCATTTACTTACTCCTTAGTGTTGCATGCTTACTCTGATGCTGATTGGGCGGTAGATTCCACGGATCGCAAGTCTACCACTGACTTTTGAGTTTTTCTTGGTGATTTTGTTATTTCGTAGAAAAGCAAGAAGAAAGATGTTGTTTCAAGGTCCTCAACAGAGGTAGAGTATCGTGACATGGTTTCTACCTCTTGTGCGATTTTCTGATTACGTTGGTTACATGCATATATGAGTGCTTTGCTTCGCCATCCAACTCCATTGTATTACGATAATAAGAGTTCCAATAACATTGCTCGTAATACGGTTTTCCATGAGCAAACACGACATATTAAAATCGACTATCACTTCACCCGTCATCATCTTTAGCTTGGTGCTATCACCTTGCCTTTTGTTCCTTCGATTGTGTAAATTGCTGACATATTTACCAATGTGCACTCGGCTTCACGGCTTTGTTTTATGTTTACAAACTCTGAATGCTCGTAACTGTAGCATCGTGAGTTTGACGAGAGATGTTGCAAAGAATTTTTGTATTGACTCAATGCAATGATCAGAAGCATCCAACAGTTTTTTTGTAATTGTTTTAATGTAATTTCTATGTATCAAATTATGTGTTTTTATATTTGATTTATTTTTCAGTAAAAGTAAACTCCAGCCACAAGGGTCTCACACCCCTGTCCTATGAGATGAGTGGAGATGTTAATCAGATAACCTAGTGGATCAGAGTAATGGACTTGCTATTATACCAAACAACTGAAAAAGTGACCCCTTTACGGGGTTCAAACCTCCACACTTCAGGTTTAGCTCCAGCTGTCATCTTAAGGCACTCAAACCGTTTACTACAAAACCGTGTCCTGAGGGCATCTCCAATGGTTCCACCATTTTTTTCGCACAATCACACCAAAATGGTGTAAAATTACATCATTCTTCTCTAACCATTCTACACCAAATTTTACACCAAAAAAAATATGGAAAATTAGGGATAAGGACACAATCTAGAATATTTTTAAGTAACATGACAACTACATATTTTTTATAGGGAGAAGGACAACTGCATAATTTTTATAGCGAGAGGGACAAACAGTGAATCCCAAAAATCAGTGAATCTCCCCAGTGAATCCCGAAATCAGTGAATTTCGACAGTGAATCCCGAAAATTAGTTAATTTCGACAATGAATTTTGAAAATTAGTGAATTTCGACAGTGAATTTCGGCTGTGAATTTAAACAGTGAATTTCGAACACAAGTGAATTTCGACAGTGAATAAATAGTTTTGTCCTTTATACAAAAGTTTCAAAAGACTGTCGTTCTACTCAATTGATGAAATATTTATGTCCTTCTCCCTTATTCCCCCAAAAAAATATTCCATATTCATCTATTTTTTTGAAAATAAAAATAAATATACTTCTTTCATCAAATAACAAAACACACTAGTTCCGTCTCATATATAAATTAATGATACACAATATATATTTGGGAGATATTGAAGATACATCAACAAGTGTTTAGAAGAGTTCATGTAACGCCCCTCCCCGAATATCCGAGCAAATACTCGGGGCGGGTCGCTCGGCACGTGCCCCAATTAAACCAACCGAGACACGTCAGCCTCACGTGATGTATACCAATGACATACACAACGGAGACTTAAAAGATAAGATAAAGCTCGTACAAGAAGAACTGAAAAAGAAAAATAAATATCCAGTTCACAGTCCTGGCGTCAAAACGCCAATACCGACGCCATAACGCCGGCACGGAAAACAGCCACCTGAAAGGAAAACTGTACCAAAACCTCGACAATCTATGACTTCATAATTCATAAAACCAAGCCAAGTTCACAAGAACCAGAGTCTGAACCCAAACAAACAATCTATAACATAAGGGAAGATACATAAAATCCGGCCTCAAGCCTCATAAATCTTCAAAGGAAACATAAATAAACTAAACTACGACTAAGCTCCACACCATCGCTAACCTTAGTCCTCCTTATTCAAACCTCGAAAAAGAATAATAGTAGTAGAAGGGTGAGCACCACAAGGCTCAACAAGGGATAACAACACATAAAAGCATATCCGTGTTTGCTTACCGGCTATCACAATACACGAATCACAGTTCTAAACATGAATACATGGATATATCTTTACTAAAGATAATTAGAACAGCGAATGTAAAACACTTATAAACTTTCAAAAAGGTGCCAAAAACATGAAAGAGGCACTTAAGTAGTTTGTTGTTCGGTTAACTTCAGTACGACGCTACTGTCTTGCGACCACAGGGAAAATCATCATGAAAACCCACTATCAGGAATCCACCTTTGTAAAGCCCGTGGACTAGGCACATGACATGACATGACTGACCCAACCTTGACTCCATGTCTAGAATCATAGAGCCAAAACGTGACATATACATGAAAGGTTGGGGGTTTGCGCAAACACTGTGGGGTTGTAGTTACCGTACCTAACCATGAGCTTAGCCTTACATATTTTTTTTTTTAGCTTGTTCATTCACGAAATCTTGTACATTCATAATAACTTAAACTTGCATAACATATTTGTCTTTCTGTCCATGTAATTTCACAAACATACATGCTTGAATCTAACTCATTGGATCATACTTTCAAAGTAACGTGCTTACTCGTTTAAAGCTTTAAAACCATTGGTCTTAAAATCATTTAAGAGGTTAAAATCACACAATCTTGAAGCCAAATAGTTCATCACAAAGAAATTACTCAAAACAGCCTCTAAACATGTATTCTTAAATTCTTGCAAAGCACACTTTATTTGACAAAACCTTGAAAACAGCCCGGTAAAATCATGCAATCGATTTCGTAACAATTCTATCATGAATTAAAACATGCTAAAAGTATGAATTGAATAAAAATAACTACTTTTAGGAGATATCATCCCTTAGCTCAAAAAAACAGCCCAAAAGATCAACTCTTGCACCCAAAAAGTATCACCTAAAAATATAAGATCATCACCTAGTTAATAAGCATCACGAAAACGCAACCCTAGGCCTAAAACAAGTGCTGGCCGAAACTAAAAAGGAGAGGAGAAAGGTGAGATGTTTACCTCGTTGGAATCTACTCGTCGAGGTGATCGTTTTCCGTCTCAAATGTTTCTTGATCTGAGCAACGAAAATGATTCGTTAGATTGAAAGAAAAAAAAAAGAGGTGAAGAAGTCGACACCAAAAGTCGACCAAGCTCGCCGCAAACACTCGCTTGTGCGTTGTGAATAAGGAAAAGAAATGAAAGGGTTCCAAATGTGTTTACTTAATTAATTGATTTTTCCTCCACTTAAACAATTCTAGACTATTCCATTTTTTTTTTTTTCCAAAAGTGCGGGTTTTACATTCTTCCCCCCTTAAAGGAGTTTCGTCCTCGAAACTTGACATACCTTCATTCTCGAAGAGGAAAGGATACTTCGTCCTCATTTCTGATTCCGTCTCCCAGGTCGCCTCACTCTCGGCATGATTCGTCCATTGAACTTTGACAAAGGAGACCAATCGCTTCCTTATCTCATTCTGCTTACGTTCCACGATCCGAAACGGCAATTCCTCATAAGTCATGTCTGGCTTCAAAGCTGCCGCTTCCAAATCCACCACTTGTCCTGAGTCTGACATGCTTTTTTTCAACATAGAGACATGGAAGACGTTATGCACCTTGGACAAATTCTTAGGTAACCTCAAACGATAAGCCAATGGCCTGATACGTTCAATAATCTCGAAAGGCCCCACATATCTAGGACTTAGCTTACCCTTCAGCTTGAACCTCATCACACCCTTCATTGGTGACACCTTAAGAAACACTCTGTCACCAACTGCAAACTCCAAAGGTCTTCTTTTCAAGTCGGCCCAACTCTTCTGTCTATCTTGAGCTGCCTTCATTCTCTGTCTGATCAAAGCCACTTTCTCAACTGTATCTTGGATAATCTGAGGTCCTGTCAGACGCTTCTCACCAACTTCATCCCAATACAAAGGTGACCTGCAACGTCTACCATACAGGGCCTCAAACGGTGGCATACCAATACTAGCATGGTAACTGTTGTTGTAGGCAAACTCTGCCAACACTAAACAGTCATCCCACTTCTTTCCCACATCCAAAACACAGCATCTGAGCATATCCTCCAAAGTCTGAATGGTCCTCTCAGACTGACCATCCGTCTGTGGATGAAAAGCAGTACTGAACTTCAAATCTGTACCTAAATTTTCCTGAAGTTCTTTCCAAAACTTGGAAGTAAATCTGGTGTCTCTGTCCGACACAATACTAGCTGGCACACCATGCAACCTAACTATCTCCTTCACATATAGCTTAGCCAACTGGTCCAACGACGTGGTCCCCTTAATTGGTAAGAAGTGAGCTGATTTGGTCAGCCGATCAACAATCACCCAAATCGAATCCACTTCATTCTTAGCTTTAGGCAAACCAACAATAAAGTCCATGGTAACGTGTTCCCACTTCCACTCAGGTATCTCAAGAGGACGCATTAAACCAGCCGGCCTTTGGTGTTCGGCTTTCACCTGTCTGCAAATATCACACTCAAACACAAAAGCAGCAACATGTTCCTTCATACCTGACCACCAAAAACTTGTCTTCAAGTCCTGATACATCTTAGTACTACCAGGATGAATAGAAAAACCAATTTCATGTGCTTCCTGCAAAATCTCCTTCTTCAGACCTATATCATCCGGAACACACAATCTGGACTTGAACCACAATGAACCATAATCTCTGACCTGAAAATCCTCACTCTTACCATCCAAAACCCTTTGCCTCATCTTCAAAAGAAACTCATCCCCAAGTTGACCTTCTTTAATTCTGTCAATTAAAGTAGGACGAGCTATCAACGGCGCCATCATATCACCAACTGATGGTGGTATCACCTTCAATCTGAGCCTGTCAAACTCTTGGATCAAATCATTCTTATCTGTCAACACTGCACCTGGTTCCGGTGACACTTTCCTGCTAAGAGCATCTGCAACTAGATTTACTCTACCGGGATGGTAATGGATAGATAAATCATAGTCTTTAATAAGTTCTAACCACCTTCTCTGCCTCATGTTCAACTCCTTCTGGGTGAAAAGATACTTCAAACTTTGATGATCTGTAAAAACTCTACAAGTAACACCATAAAGATAGTGCCTCCAAATTTTCAAGGCAAAGACTACATTGCTAATTCCAAATCATGAGTGGGGTAATTCTTTTCATGTGGCTTCAATCTGTCTCAAGCATAGGCAATTACCTTACCTTCCTGCATCAGAACACAACCCAAACCCTGTCCCGACGCATCGCTGTAGATATCAAATTCCTTATCTGGGGTGAGTAGAACCAAAATAGGAGCTGATACTAGCTTCTGCTTCAACTTCTGGAAAGATTCTTCACACTTATCTGACCACTGATACTTGACCCCTTTCTGAGTCAACTGGGTAAGTGGCACTGCTAGCACTGAAAATCCTTCCACAAACTTCCGGTAATAACCTGCTAACCCCAGAAAACTTCTTATCTCTGTAGCACTAGTAGGTCTTGGCCAATTCACCACTGCCTCAATCTTAGATGGATCCACTGAAATTCCATCTGCGGAAATCACATGACCAAGAAATGCTACACTGCTGATCCAAAACTCACACTTGCTGAACTTGGCATACAACTGCTTCTCCCTTAATGTCTGCAACACTAGCCTCAAGTGCTCCCTATGCTCTTCTTCACTCTTAGAATAAATTAGGATGTCATCGATGAAAACCACCACAAACTTATCCAAGAAGGGCCTGAACACCCTGTTCATCAAGTCCATGAATGCGGCTGGGGCATTAGTTAACCCAAACGGCATCACAAGGAACTCATAATGTCCATACATGGTGCTAAAAGCACTAATAGGAACATCTGACTGCTTGATCTTCAACTGGTGATAACCCGATCTCAAATCAATCTTAGAGAAAACCTTAGCCCCTTGCAATTGGTCGAACAAGTCATCAATCCTGGGAAGAGGATACTTGTTCTTAATTGTCAACTTGTTCAACTCCCGATAATCGATACACATCCTCATCGACCCATTCTTCTTCTTCACAAACAAAACTGGAGCACCCCAAGGCGAATTACTAGGTTGAATTATTTTCTTGTCTAACATATCCTGCAACTGTTCTTTCAACTCCTTCAATTCAGCTGGTGCCATCCTGTAGGGTTGCTTCGATGTTGGCTTACACCCTGGAATCAAATCAATTTGAAACTCGATTTCCCTATCCGGAGGAGGACAAGGTAAATCATCTGGAATGACATCCTGGAAATCTCTGACAACTTCCAAATTTTCCATCTTAGGGGTTTCCTTGGCTGCCTCCACTGCATACACCAAGAAACCTTCACGACCACTCTTCAAAGCCTTAACAGCCTTCAAAGCGGAAACTAGAGGTGTCTTCTTATAACTCCTACTAGTTCTGGCAAATTCCCTTGAAACTCAAACTCAACTTCAGCTGGGTTCTTGAACACTACCTTCTTACCACGGCAATCCAAGTGAACGAAGTTCTTGGATAGCCAATCCATCCCCAAAATTACATCAAACTCCTTAAACTCCAAGATAGCTAAGTCACAGACTATCTCCTTGTCACCCAACTTAATCATACATTCTTTTATTCCATTCTCTACTTGGGAAGATTTTCCAAATGGGGTAGTTATAGCTAGTTTCATATCCAAAATAAAACGACTACCCTTAACCTTTCTAGCATGCTTCTTAGAAATAAAAGAATGAGATGCACCTGAATCAAAAAGAACTGAAGACTGAACACCATTAATAAAAACAATACCTGTCACCACATCTTCACTATCTTCAGCCTCCTGAGCCACCATAGAAGACCTCCTTGGAGCAAAGAGCTTTCGGCCGCCACTTTGTTCTTTGAAGTATTACCTGAAGTCATAGTAGCTGGTGCTTTCTGAATCTTGAGACTAGGGCAATCCCTCATTCTATGACCAGGCTTCCCACACTGAAAGCACAACCCGGAAAGTCTCATACAAACACCCTGGTGATGTTTCCCACATGTCTTACACTCTGGGTTGGTCTGCTGAGAAGGAAAAGTTGTAATTGGCTTCTTGTTAGCAATAAAACCAGGCTTCTGCTGAGATGGTCCTGACCATGGTCTCTTGACTCCTTGACTTACCGGTGCACTAGTAGTAGCCACACCCTTCTGATTTTCCTCAGCTCTGCAGGCCCTCTCAACCGCGAAGGCAAAATCTGGGGCGGCGGTGCCACCCAAAGCCGCTCTCACCGTTGCCCTCAGGGCCGCCTCGTACCTAGTAATCTTAACAAAGTCATCCTTTAGTCCGGTGTACCTCCATAACTCATTGAATTTATGAGTGAATTCCATTACACTCATGCTGCCCTGCTTCAGACTCAGACTCTCATTTATCTTCTGAGTACGAACCGACTCAGGGAAGTAGTTCCTGAGAAACCTTTGCTTGAAATCTGCCCAAATCTCAATCGGGCCATGCACTTCTTTCACCGTGTTATACCAAACCTTTGCATTACCTGTCAACTGAGCAACTACTAATTTCGCCCACTTATCTGCTGGTACACCCAACGGATCAAAGATGTCTTCCACCTCGTGGATCCATTTCTCCACCTCGAGAGGATCAGCGGAGCCTTCAAAAGTAGGGGTATTCGCCCTACGAATCTCTTGGAACCAATTAATGAACCTCGGGGTAGGTTCAACTGCAGCTACCGGAGGAATATGTACAACTGGGGCTGCCTGCTGATTGCCGACAACCTGTTGTAGTAGAGCCAAAAGTGTGTTCAGCACTGGCTCAGCTGCCACCGCTGAACCAACCGTAATAGGAGGAGGTGTGGGTAACCCTGTATCCACTGGTGGAGGAGGAGGGGGGTTGTTGGTGGTAGTACCATCAATCACAGGAGCATTCTGATCAATAACAGGAGTTCCATCCTGTCCATTAGCTGTAGGGAGAGTAGGAGTGGTTCTTGAAGATGCATCAGTCCCAGAACGAATAGTGTTTCGAGTATCCATCCTATAAGAAGAAACACGCTATCAATCACTTAACAATTCAACACTTAGCATGATCAAAGCCTACTAGATTAAAGCCTAAAAGACACAAGGATTTCAACCTTTCTCTGATACCATTTGTAACGCCCCTCCCCGAATATCCGAGCAAATACTCAGGCGGGTCGCTCGGCACGTGCCCCAATTAAACCAACCGAGACACGTCAGCCTCACGTGATGTATACCAATGACATACACAATGGAGACTTAAAAGATAAGATAAAGCTCGTACAAGAAGAACTGAAAAAGAAAAATAAATATCCAGTTCACAGTACGTCCTGGCGTCAAAACGCCAATACCGACGCCATAACGCCGGCACGGAAAACAGCCACCTGAAAGGAAAACTGTACCAAAACCTCGACAATCTATGACTTCATAATTCATAAAACCAAGCCAAGTTCACAAGAACCAGAGTCTGAACCCAAACACACAATCTATAACATAAGGGAAGATACATAAAATCCGGCCTCAAGCCTCATAAATCTTTAAAGGAAACATAAATAAACTAAACTACGACTAAGCTCCACAGCCACTGCTAACCTTAGTCCTCCTTATTCAAACCTGGAAAAAGAATAGTGGTAGAAGGGGTGAGCACCACAAGGCTCAACAAGGGATAACAACACATAAAAGCATATCCGTGTTTGCTTACCGGCTATCACAATACACGAATCACAGTTCTAAACATGCATACATGGATATATCTTTACTAAAGATAATTAGAACAGCGAATGTAAAACACTTATAAACTTTCAAAAAGGTGCCAAAAACATGAAAGAGGCACTTAAGTAGTTTGGTTGTTCGGTTAACTCAGAGTACGACGCCCTGTCTTGCGACCACAGGGAAAATCATCATGAAAACCCACTATCAGGAATCCACCTTTGTAAAGCCCGTGGACTAGGCACATGACATGACATGACTGACCCAACCTTGACTCCATGTCTAGAATCATAGAGCCAAAACGTGACATATACATGAAAGGTTGGGGGTTTGCGCAAACACTGTGGGGTTGTAGTTACCGTACCTAACCATGAGCTTAGCCTTACATATTTTTTTTTTTAGCTTGTTCATTCACGAAATCTTGTACATTCATAATAACTTAAACTTGCATAACATATTTGTCTTTCTGTCCATGTAATTTCACAAACATACATGCTTGAATCTAACTCATTGGATCATACTTTCAAAGTAACGTGCTTACTCGTTTAAAGCTTTAAAACCATTGGTCTTAAAATCATTTAAGAGGTTAAAATCACACAATCTTGAAGCCAAATAGTTCATCACAAAGAAATTACTCAAAACAGCCTCTAAACATGTATTCTTAAATTCTTGCAAAGCACACTTTATTTGACAAAACCTTGAAAACAGCCCGGTAAAATCATGCAATCGATTTCGTAACAATTCTATCATGAATTAAAACATGCTAAAAGTATGAATTGAATAAAAATAACTACTTTTAGGAGATATCATCCCTTACCTCAAAAAAACAGCCCAAAAGATCAACTCTTGCACCCAAAAAGTATCACCTAAAAATATAAGATCATCACCTAGTTAATAAGCATCACGAAAACGCAACCCTAGGCCTAAAACAAGTGCTGGCCGAAACTAAAAAGGAGAGGAGAAAGGTGAGATGTTTACCTCGTTGGAATCTACTCGTCGAGGTGATCGTTTTCCGTCTCAAATGTTTCTTGATCTGAGCAACGAAAATGATTCGTTAGATTGAAAGAAAAAAAAAAGAGGTGAAGAAGTCGACACCAAAAGTCGACCAAGCTGCTATGACTGCTTGCTTGTGCGTTGTGAATAAGGAAAAGAAATGAAAGGGTTCCAAATGTGTTTACTTAATTAATTGATTTTTCCTCCACTTAAACAATTCTAGACTATTCCATTCTTTTTTTTTTTTTTCCAAAAGTGCGGGTTTTACAGTTCAAGTGTTCTTGTAGACATTTCATCAAATACTAAAGTCGAAAGTTAGTTAGAGGACTGAAGTTAGTTAGAGGACTGTTAGCAAGTTGTTGGGCAGTTACAGACGGTTACCACATCTCATTACACTCCAAGACACTCGAAGACAATCCTATAAATACTAGATTAACATAGAGAAGTAATTTATCAGTTGAGAAATTGTAAAACATACTTAAATGCTGCAGATTTTCTTCCTCTGTTTTTTTACTTCAAACCAGTTTACATTTCAATGAAATTTGTTCAGTTTTCTTCAGTTTTGTATGTTGATTCTTGTTCGATTCAATAAATTCTTCATGGTATCAGAGAGATTTCACGCTTATTCGCTGTAATCTTGCACAACAGTTCCAGTTGAAGTTCTTGGAGCAGTTTTGCTTTGTTTGCTAGTTCCTGATTCAACTGTTTCGTTTTCATGGATTCTATAGCTCAAAACCAAGGCATTTTTCCAGGTAATCCTCTGTATCTTCATCCTAACGAGAATCCGACTTTAGTGCTAGTACAGCCATTGTTGAATAACAAGAATTATCACCCATGGAGTCATTCCATGAAGATGGCCTTGATAACTAAAAATAAAATCGGTTTCATAGATGGAACTATTGGTACTCCTGCTGTAGATTCTTCTGAGTTCCCAGTTTGGTTACAATGCAACACGTTTGTGAAGACTTGGATTCTTAATTCAGTAATACCATCGATTGCACAAAGTGTAATGTACAAAGAAACTGCTAGACAGATTTGGCTAGATTTACAGTCAAGGTTTTCAAGATTGGATGTATTTCGTTTGGGAGATTTATTAGAGCAGGTTCATGCTCTTAAACAAGGAGATTCTGATATTACTACTTGTTTGACTAGGCTAAGAACATTGTGGGATGAAATAGCTATCATGAAGCCAGATCCTGTATGTTCTTGTGTTCCTAGGTGCCATTGTGATATTGTTAAGGTTTTTACTGGTTATGCTAAGATAGAAAGAGTTGTTAAATTTTTGAGGGGTTTGAATCTTGAGTTTTCACATGTTCTAACACAAGCACAATTGATGGTGCCTGTGCCAGATCTGGATACAGTTTTTTCTATGGCTTTAAAGTTGGAAGATCAGAAAGATTCTGACAATAAATTTCCAGAGAGCACAGTCTTGTATAATAGGGCTTTCAATCCTAATTTGTCTAACAATAGTACACAGAGTCAAGGTAATCCACACGAAGGTGGAGCAGGCAACAACCAATTAGTGGTAACAATAGTGGTTCTACATTCAAGAAAAAATCGGTTATGCACCAACAGGCAAGAAAGTACAGTGTACCTTTTATGGTTATACAGGGCACACAGTGGATAAATGCTACAAGAAACATGGTTTTCCACCTGGCTGGAAACCTAAAAGCAAGGTAAATATGGCAGAATCAGTTGCAGATGTCCAGGGTGTAAATTCTGGTGCTTCTTTAGTCAATACACAGGATACTGAGGGCTACACATTGAATAAGGCTCAATTTCAACAACTAATGCAATTTCTGGATACACACAAGGCAGAACAGTTTCAACATGTAGCCAATCAGGCTACTGTCTTGGCAACAAACTTTGCACCTACAGCTGATGTGTCAGGTTTGTCTGTATCCAGTAATTCTTTGACTTGGATTATAGATTCTGGTGCTACTGACCATATAATCAGTAGCATGCACTGTCTGCAATCTCCAAAGCTAGTTGATAACATGTTCGTTGGTTTACCAAATGGTGCCAATGTGAGAGTTACACATATAGGCACAGTTTGTATAAATGACAAACTGGTACTGACTGATGTATTATGCATACCAGTTTTTAGTTTTAACCTAATATCTTTGGCTAAACTTACTGCTAACCCTGATTTAGCCATTGTGTTTGATCTTAATTCTTGTCTAATTCAGGACAAGAGGCTTGGGATTCAGATTGGATCAGCTAGCAAGTCTAAAGGGCTTTATGTTTTGCACAATGCACACAATTCTACAAAACAGTCTGTAGTAGCTAATAATGTTTCTTTGTTGAATGATCAGTCTTCTATTCTAAATGAACAAGTCTGGCATTACAGACTTGGTCATTTGACTAATAAAAGAATTTCAGATTTGGTTTGTACAGATTCTGTTTGTAATAATGGTCAGGAACCTTGTCACATTTGCCAACTAGCTAAACAAAAGAAGAATTATTTTCCTTTAAGACAGTCTGTTGTGCATAATGTGTTTGATCTTGTACATTTTGACATATGGGGACCTTATACACAAAAAACAGTGCATGGCCATTCATATTTCTTAACCATTGTTGATGATTTTTCTAGATTCACCTGGATTTTTTTGTTAAAAGCTAAATCTGAGGTCAGACAACTTGTTCAGTCTTTTGTTCAGTATGCATTAGTCCAATTTGACAAACATATTAAAATCATAAGGTCAGATAATGGTGCAGAATTTGATATGCTTGAGTTTTATGCTGAGAAAGGGATAATACATCAAACATCCTGTGTGGATACACCACAACAGAATGGTATTGAGAGAGAAAACATCAACACATCTTGAATGTAGCTAGGGCATTAAAATTTCAGTCTAACCTGCCTCTCACTTATTGGGGATACTGTTTGTTACATGCTGTGTTTTTGATTAATTTGACTCCCTCACCTGTAATCCAGCTTAAAACACCTTACTACTTGTTATATGGGAAGAAATTTGACTATAATGAACTTAAAGTTTTTGGTTCCCTTGCATATGTATGTACACAGTCACACAATAGAACAAAATTTGACCCAACAGCAAGACAGTGTGTTTATCTTGGTGTTCCTAAGTTCACTAAAGGCCACATTATGCTGGACAAACAAACTAGAGATATCTCTGTGTCTAGAGATGTGCAATTTTATGAAACAATTTTTCCTTTACATATCAAAGACACAGGTATCAGCAGACTCTGTACCATTACCTGTGCCATATGAAGTACTTGCAGATGAAGTAATACAGCATTCTCAACCATCTGTGGAAGCAAATGAGGAGTCTATAATAACCACAGATCACACTCAGCAGCCTACACAACAGGAGGCTAGAAGATCCAACAGACAAAGACAAGCTCCTACATATCTTAAAGAATATGTAGTGCCAACCAGAAAATCACCATATTCAATAAACAATGTGATGACATATGACAATCTTCTCAACAAATATCAGAAGTTTGTTTGTGCAACAGATAGTATACAAGAGCCTAAAACATATAACCAGGCTATCAAACAAGAATGCAGGAAAGAGGCTATGCAGAAAGAGCTAGATGCACTACAAGCAACAAAAACATAGGAGGTTGTAACCTTGCCACCTGGAAAAACTACCATAGGCTGCAAATGGGTATACAAGGTCAAGTATCGTGATGATGGATCCATAGAAAGGTACAAGGCTAGATTGGTAGCAAAAGGCTACACACAAACCTATGGTATTGACTACCAAGAGACATTTTCTCCTGTAGCAAAAGTTACTACAATTAGAACTTTGCAAGCACTTGCAGCTTCTAATAAGTGGCATATACCAAATGGATGTTAATAATGCCTTTCTACATGGTGAACTAGATGAGGAAGTCTACATGGATCTACCATTAGGATTTCAAGCAAACAAACCTAATCAAGTGTGCAGACTTACAAAATCTCTATATGGTTTAAAACAAGCTAGTAGGCAGTGGAATTCAAAACTCACTGAGGCATTGACTGAAATGGGATTCATCCAATCACCCAATGATCACAGTCTGTTTACAAGAGGATCAGGATCAGATTTCATAGCATTACTTGTATATGTGGATGACATAATAGCAACAAGTTCTTCTATGGTTCCAATTGATGAGGTCAAGAAAGTCTTACACAAGAAATTTCAGATCAAAGACATTGGAGACCTAAGATACTTATTAGGCATTGAAGTAGCCAGATCAGAAAAGGGTATATACATTAATCAAAGAAAGTACATCATGAATTTGCTCCAAGAATATGATTTCTTAGAAGCCAAACCAGTAACTACACCAATGCACTCCAAACAAAAGTTGTCTACTGGTGATTATGAACTACTAGCTGACAACACATTATACAGAACAATTGTTGGGAAACTAATCTACTTGTCTTTCACTAGACCTGACATAGCATATGTGGTGCAGCAGTTAAGTCAGTTTTTATCTAATCCTACAGTTAATCACATGCAGGCTGCACATAGAGTATTAAGATACTTAAAAAACAATCCTGGTCAGGGTATTTTATTTGAAGCTGACAATGAACTTATTCTGAAAGGATATCTTGATTCGTATGCGGTGTGAAGATTCAAGGAAGTCTATTTCAGGCTACATCATGTTTCTTGGGACAGCACCAATATCATGGAAATGCAAGAAGCAAAGCACCATAGCAAAAAGCTCCTCTGAAGCTGAATATAGAGCAATGGCTAATGCCACTTGTGAGTTGCAATGGTTGGTGTACATCCTAAAAGATATGCAGATACATGTTCCTTTACCTATATTACTGTTTTGTGACAATGCAAGTGCTATGCATATAGCAAAAAATCCTATTTTTCATGAGAGAACTAAACATATTGAACTTGATTGCCATATCACAAGGGCAAAAGTTCAAGCAGGCTTTCTGAAATTGATGCCAGTCAGGACAACAAATCAATTAGAAGACATCTTAACAAAACCCTTGGACACTCCCATTTTTAGCTACCTATTGTCCAAGTTAGGCACATATTCTATCATCAAGCCTACATCAACAAGTGTTTAGAAGAGTTCAAGTGCAAGTCGCCCCCTGATTCGACTTGGAGGGGGTATTGAAGATACATCAACAAGTGTTTAGAAGAGTTCAAGTGTTCTTGTAGACATTTCATCAAATACCCAAGTCGAAAGTTAGTTAGAGGGTGAAGTTAGAGGACTGAAGTTAGTTAGAGAATTTGTTAGCAAGTTGTTGGGCGATTCTGATGCACGGTTACCACACTCATTACACTCCAAGACACTCGAAGACAATCCTATAAATACTAGATTAACATAGAGAAGTAATTTATCAGTTGAGAAATTGTAAAACATACTGAAATGCTGCAGATTTTCTTCCTCTGTTTTTTTACTTCAAACCAGTTTACATTTCAATGAAATTTGTTCAGTTTTCTTCAGTTTTGTATGTTGATTCTTGTTCGATTCAATAAATTCTTCAGGAGAGTGGTTTAAAAGGACAAAAAAAAAGGCGAAAATAAGAATCAGGACAGTGAAAATGTAAATTGGGTGATAATAACAAATCTATTGTTCATAACTCCAAATTCACTGTTTGCTGCAGTGGAACTGGCCTTAAATCCAATGTTCCACTGTTTATGTGTTTTTTTACAAAAATTACCTCGAAAAGAACGTTGAAAAAATATCAAATGAGATGTCTAAATAAAGAGGACGTAAAGAGGAAAAATATAATAAAAGAATTATCATCTTTCGACAATCAAATCAAAAGATATATTCGTTTTTGTAGTTGAATACGAAAGAATATAAATCATAGTGGAATAATGATATGCCCTTTTTACCCAGAAAAATATTCCAATGTCCTTTTCGCATATTTCTATGTTCAAATTGTCATTTTTAATAATAAACCCTAAATATTTTATACACATATCTCTCATTTCTAAATTAAATAAAACCAGAAGGAAAAAAAAAAAAAAAAAAAGTAATGTTCTTGGAGTATCACCCTTTACCTATTTTGGGGGAATGGTGTCTGGTCACCAACGGTTGGAGTTGCTCTGAGGACATTAGCTTTATTTTCATATTTTGATGGAGATGAGTGAGAGGGGGCTTGGGAGCTAGGATATTTCTGGGAAAGAGCTATTCCAGATAAATCAAACCAATTTTGTCGCTTTAAAGGCTATCAGCTGATTTTGGTTTATTGGCGTTTTGAGCCAAAAATAAAAGAATAAAAGATCATTACTATTACTTCCCTTTTTTCCAGGCAAGTGTTTATAAATAACATAGGATAATGACAAATATTGGAAGTATCCTTTCCCTACCCAAAGGAGAGGGAATTACAATTGAACCAGCTGCCAAGAAAAATATTAAGAATGGTGGGTACATAACAGAGATAGGAATTGTTTTTACAATTGAACCGAAATGCTTTCTGCAAACACTAGATTAGGAAGGCAAACACTAGATTATAAGTGAGAGAATGATGACGTAATATAAAATTTCCTAATGGATTTCACCTAATAGTAAGACCATTGAACATCAGTATCATCAATCAAAGATTATTTATCACTTGGTGTCAACGGCAAAGATGTCAACAAAGAAACTAAATCAACGACAAAATCTATATATCTTGCGTTCTTCAGCTAAACGTTGTTGTCATTCAATATTCAAGTAATCGTATACCTGAAACTTTACCAAAATACAAAAAAAATATAAAATTATTCCTTCTCTTTCTTTTTAGTTGTGTATTGTTGGGACTTCTTCAATCGAAGATAAACTTGGTCCGCAAGACATTTATGGCACGTTTGGGCTGTGATAATGGAATGGATTGGAATGGAATGATTTTTTCATTTTATTCCATTCCATTCATCAATTTGTCATGTTTGGCAACAGAAGAATGAAATATATTTTATTCTAACGGAATGAAAATGGATGACTATTGACTTTCATTCCATCAAAATTCCAATTGAATTGTCGGAATAGAATGAAAAAATAAATCCTGCAATAAGAAACGATTTCAATCCATTGCTTACCAAACGCAATAATGGAATGATATCATTCTATTCCATTGCATTCCATTCCAACAGATTCATTCCATTCCATCAAACCAAACACTACATTGGGTTTAGTTGATTGTTATTTACTCCCTCCATCCCATTTTAATTGTCGCGTTTGACTTTTCACACTGATTAAGAAAAGTGTAGTTAATGCTTTGAATTTTATTAAATGATCCAAATTTTTTACATTTATGCCCTTTAAATAGTTGTTGGAACATTTAATCCTACACACTTTTTATCGTAAATATTATAAAGAGGGAAGGGAATTTTACGAAATTTGACAATTAATACATAAAGTGGACACTTAAAAATACAGTTGATCCCTATGTTTTATATGGTATCAGAGCCTATGGAACTTTTCTCTCGTGTTCTTCTCACAACGTATAAACCCTAATCCTACCAAAAAAAACCTTTGACGCCACCTCGAATCGGCGTCAATGGCAAACAGCCAAACTTCTCTTTCAACATCCACCTCTTCTCCTAACACGGCTGAAAATTCTTCTTCCCCCTCCTACCCCACCTTCACACCTTCTTCCACAATACATATCACGAAATTATCTTGCTCGAATTACCTTCTTTGGCGCGCACAAATTCTCCCATACTTGCGTGGTCAAGGAGTTACATGCTATATTGATGGCACTTTTAAACCGCCTCCTGCTTCCATCGTTGCCGACGGTGTCACAAAGGAGAATCCGGCGTTCTCCCATTGGATTAAACAAGACAGCTTAATTTTAAGCACCATCACGTCATCCCTCACCGATTACGTTTCTCTCCAGGTATACCATGCCTCAACATCTACAGAAATTTGGTCTTCTCTATAGAAAAGCTTCGCCTCCCAATCCCGTGCTCAACTCGTACATCTTCTGACTAAACTTGCTTCTACTCAGAAAGGATCAATGATTGCATCCGATTATTTTATGACCTTGAAACGCCTTGCGGATGATCTGAATATGGATGGCCATCCCTACATGATGATGATTTGATCGCTTATATACTCGCCAGATTGGGGTCGGAATACGACTCACTCGTAACCATATGTTCCTCACGTACAAATGTTACGTTGGACGAAGTTTATAGTATGCTGGTGACCACTAAGACACTTATTAACCATCTTCAGCCTCCACCAGTTACACCTCCATTTTCCACCAATGTTGCCATTGCTTCTCAATCCGGCGGGTTTCGTGGCTGTGGTCAGTACGGCAATTCTCAGAATTATCGGTAGGGGGTTCTCAAAATTACTAAGGTCGGGGGCGTGGGTCTTCTCGAGGTCGTGGCCGTGATTCCAATTCGACGGCCCCCTCCCCTCAAAGCCAGTTATGTGAAAGGTTTGGCCACATGGTTCATGATTGTTGGTATCGGTTCGATTCGACCTTCTTTCCTCCCCAGCCGCATCCACAATGCCCTCCTGCACCTCCCTGTGCCTATTCAACTATGGCGAATGCTCCATATTCCTCAGATTGGATTCTCGATACCGGTGCTACTCACCACACCACCAATAATTTCCGCAATCTAAACCTCTCTTGTGATGCTAATGACGGCTCCGAAAAATTGCACATTGGTGATGGTACATGTTTATTTCTCATTACGGTTCTTCCCGTTTTACTTCACCCACTCATTCTTCTGTTCTTAATAACGTTTTAGTTTCTCCCTCCATGTTAACCAACTTACTATATATTTCTCAATTAACAAAATATAATGTCGTATTTTTTGAATTTTACCATGATTGAAATGGGAGAAGAGGGAATCCTTTTTTTAGTTATACGAAAAAAGGATATGATTTCTAAGAACTCAAAGGGATTCCCTTTTTTGTTTGTCGGATTCTAGGGAAAAGTGCCCAATCCTTGTGAAGGATTACTCGGGCTGAATCCATCATCAGGGGTTCCTTAAAGACGGCCTCTACCATTTTACCAAGTCCTTTGATCACTTTCCTGCTCAAGCTCTCATTTCCCGCAGCTCCAACGTATCTCAATGGCATCACCGTTTAGGTCATTTCTCATACCCGATTCTTCGTCAATGTTTTCATCAAATTAATGTCTCGGCCCCTACAGATCCTCTTACTTCTGTTTGTGTTGTGTGTCAAATGGCCAATAGCCATCGTCAGTCCTTACTATTTTGTCTTTTACTTCTTCTTGGCCTTTAGATTTGATTTATTTTGATGTATGAGGGCCTTATGTTGAGAACTCGATTTATGGAAATAAATATTATGTTATTTTTATTGATGATTTCACAACATTTATTTGGTTTTATCCGTTGCATCTTAAGTCTAATGTTGAATCCGCTTTCCATCAATTTCATGCACTTGTTGAATGTCAATTTAACACCAATATAAAAAGCAGTTCAAACTGATTGGGGTGGCGAATATCGCCGACTTAGTACCTTCTTCACATCCTTAGGCATTCATCATCGTCGTTCGAACCCACACACTTCTGAACAAAACGGTGACATTGCGAGAGTTGAAATTGTCTACTTGCCCACTCACATCTTCCCCTGTCCTACTGGGAAGACGCCTTTCTCACCGCCACTTACCTCATAAATCGACTTCCCACTCGTATCCTTAATAATCGTTCGCCATACGAAATGGTCTACCATCGTCTTCCTGAGTATAACTTCCTTCGTACCTTTGGTTGTGCCTGTTGGCCACATCTTTACCCTTATAATAACCATAAGACGGATTTTCGCTGTAGAACTTGTATTTTCTTGGGTTATAGTCTGAACAATCACGGCTGTAAATGCCTCGATCTCGGCACTGGCCGCATTTATGTCTCTGCCATGTAATCTTTGAAGAAATATCCTTTCCTTATTCCAATCCGCTACTCCCGTATTATCTTCAGATTCTCTAACCCCATTACCGTCCAACCTTGCACTTCCGGCCTCTACTCAGCAAACGTTGTCCCTATCTATGCCCGACTCCCATTGGGCCCCTGCCTCCCCTTCATCTCTGGACCCTTCTCCCTCAAGCTGAGAATCTGAAGCTTCTCCTACTACGCCACCTCCGCATCAAATGGTCACTCGCTCTGAAACAAACTTCCTCAAACCTAAAGCCTTGCCCTCCGACTTCATTCGTTAACCTCTTCCCAAACCCATTAATGTGGGTCATTCTTCTTCTGAGCCCAGTACCTTTACTGAAGCCCTAAAATCCAAAAATTGGATAGATGCCATGAGAGATGAGTTCAATGCCTTGGTCCGTAATAGTACATGGGATTTGGTCCTTATTCTTAACATATGAATGTTCTGGGAAATAAATGGATCTTTCGTATTAAACATCATGCAGATGGTCACATCAAACAATATAAGGCTCGTCTTGTGGCCAATGGTTTTCTTCAGGCAGCTGGTGTTGATTATTCAGAGACCTTTAGTCTGGTTGTCAAGCCGGTCAATATTTGTATTTTGTTATCTTTGGTTGTCTCTTGTCATTGGTCAATTCAACAGGTTGATTTGCTGAAGGCCTTTCTCCAAGGTTTTCTTTCTGAAGATGTTTACATGCAGCAGCCTCAGGGGGTTCATCTACCCTGACTATCCACATCATGTTTACAAGCTCAAGCATAGTCTCAATGGCCTTCGCCAAGCTCCTCGGGCATGGTTCTCTCGTTTTACGGATGTTCTACGATTTTTGGCTTCTTGCCTTCGCAGCTGACACCTCCCTTTATATTTATAAGCGTGCCTTGCACTTTATTTTTGTTTTGATCTATGTTGATGATGTGCTTATTACAATTTCTTCTGATGCGCTTATTAGTGATACCATTGCTAACTTATTTGCTCAGTTTCCGGTTAAGATCTTGACTCTCTATTATACTTCTTAAGGGTTGAGGCCATTCACACTAATGATGGCCTTTTCTAAGTCAGCACAAGCATATACACTCCCTCATTCGCTGTGCCAAAAGGGAACATGCTAAGCCGTGCATTACCCCTACGGCGTCTAATCTTCGCCTCAGTTGTACATATGGGCAGCACTTTGATGACCCTTCCCTTTACCGCAATATTGTTGGTGAATTACAGTATCTTAGCTTTATGCGCAATGACATTGCTTTTTCCGTTCATAAAGTGTGCAAGTTTTGCATGCTCATCGCACCACTCATTGGGTTGCTGTTAAACGCATTCTTCGGTACCTAAAGAATAGCATTGACGATTAGAATAAGGGCCTATTTTATTAAGTGACATAATGTATCTTGCTGATGTGATTCCTATTGAAGCAGAAATAAATTAAGTCTATTATTTTTGTTATTGGGCTTGTAAAAAATATTTGGAGTCTTTTGTTTATTTTTAGTTGTTATTTTGGGTTTAGGTCTTTATTCCATTAAAGCCCATGTTGGGCCTATTAGAGTCAAGTAAGCCCATGTTGCTCTACGTGTTTATTTATGGAGCCGATCCTGTGCTTTATCTAATTGTTTCTCGGGAGACCCTCAATGATTATTCGGATCTCTCTGTCATACCGGCGAGCCTGGGGATTGTTCCGATTAGCTCCTGCCTTATCTCTCTTATAGTGGTTGAGAATACCCCGGGCAACTAGCTTCTCAATCTCATTTTTTAGAAGCTTGCATTCCTCAGTGGTGTGACCATTGTCTCTGTGATATTCGCAGTATTTGGTTGGGTCACGGCGGTTGCCCGGTTTCATCGGGAACGGATTGGGGAGCTTGTCCCTTACATCATTCATGATCTGCGTGTATGAGATGGTAAGGGGGTCAAGTCTGCCTCTCTTAATTTTGTCAGGCTTCATTATGTCCTCATCCCAATTCCTGCGGCTATCCCTGGGTGGACTGTGCTCAGCAATTTGCTTGCCCTTGTGAGAGGTGGATGCATGTTCCGGCTCTTTCACGGCATACTTTCTTGCTTTGCTCAGCATTTCTTGCAGATTGTCTGGAGGGTGAAGTGCATAATATGATTTGAGATAGCCTTTTGCCAACCCGCTTTCGAAGCTAGTCATTACCACGCTGTCCATTAGGCCTCTTGTCAACTCGTAGACTTTCCTGAAACACTCAAAATAACTGCTGGTCGACTTATTATCTCCTTGTCTAACCTTATGCAAATCGGTGTGTGTTTTCTTGGTTTGACCCACATATATGAACTCGGTTGTGCACTTGTTCACTATATCATCCAGGATGAGATCGAACCTAGGGGGAACTGCGGATCCATAAAGCCGCTCTATCTTGCATGGTACCCACAAAGGCTATGCACCATGCATCCTCGCTTGGTGTGGCCAAAATGATGCGGATCTGGAAAGCTAAGAGCCAATCATACGGGCAAGTTGTACCGTGATAATTTGTGAAGGTCGGGTAGTGTATTCCTCCTATTGGAACCGCTTTCAGGATGTCCTCGTGAGGGACACTTGTGTCCCATGTCGGCCTATCTTCCCTGACAGCCTTTCCCCTCTGCAAGTCCTCAATCTCTTTCCGCATTCTCCTCAACTCATTTTCGACATTTGATGCCACGGGACGTCGGGGAACACTTACTACTGGCTGTGATTCTCCCCGTCCCTCTCGTCGGGCCCGGATCTACCGGGAGTTAACGGGTCGCTCAATGTTATATTGTACAAGAGCACCGCGACCGTCGGTCGTAGGCCCAAGGTGAGCCAAAGGCGATCTTCTCCCTTTCGGGTTGCGTAGTGGCGTGAATGCTTGATTACCGTTCAGTATGTCGGGAGCATACAACTCTTGGTGGTAGTGTCGGCTCTTGTACCTCTGTAGGTGTTGCGGAGATTTTGCATCATAAAAACAAAAGAAAATTTATAAACCTATACTTAACATGCAAACTAACTCCTAACCGACCAAATATCGGGTAGTTGATAGCATAGTAGGGTAAGTACAGGGGTCGATCACAGGGAAAAGGGATGAAGGATCTAATCTCACTAATTCTCTCAATTGCTACTCAAGAAACGGAAGACAAAACGTAAAAACAGAAAATAATTCAAATAATCTAACCTAAGGAATAAAATAAACAATCTAATCTAAAGACATGGGATCAAATAATGTACAAACCTATGTGATCTCAATCCTAGTTCAATTTATGATTTTAATTCAAGTTGTGGTTTCACCTTTTCACGAGATATAAACCCCTAATTCCTTAGTGAATTTAATCTCAAGCTACGGATTCCTAATTCCTTAGTAAATCCAATTTATCAATCTCTACTCTCTCGTAAGTTGAAACTGATTTTCAATACAAAACTCGGTGTAGATTCAGGTTAACTCTCGTATTTTAGAATCTAACAACCTAGATAATTAATCGATTAACTTGTCATCATTAACGATTAAAAAATCCTATCTTTCTATGGTGATCTAACGTTTACACAACTTCCGTATTATAAACATCGATAGAAAACTAAATCTCTCGATCTATTCTCACATAGCATCATAATCATAAAAATATACAAAGTGAATTAAAGATCATGAACATAAACTAGAATTGAATTAATTGAAATAAAACAAACTCACATAGTTTTGGTACATTGGATGAACTCCAAGCATCAACAATGAAAGAAACGAAAAAAAAAACGATCCTAATCTAACCGGATCACCCGAGCACAAGGCTCGGGTGACCGCCTAAGCTCAAACCACCTAAGCGCGGCCGCTTCTCTGTATTTTTGTATAGAGAAAATATGATGTGATTAGGGTTAAAATCGCAGCTGTTTAAATAGAAAAATCAAGTCGGTTGCTACAGTAACGGTGTTGGACGCCCGTCCATAATGTCGGACGCCCGTCCAGCTCTCGTGGAACAGATTCTGAACTTGTAACGCTCATATCTCGGGCCTCGTAAGTCGGAATGGAGTGATTCAAAATCCTGTAGAATCCTCTCTTCAAGCCCTACAACTCTTCTCTTGAGGTCCAGAGTCAAATCGGTTGTTATCATATAAAGAACTGCGTTGGAAGTTCAGCGCTACCCGGAATCCTGATTTTCTTCCTCTGGACGCTCGTCCAGTATCTCAGACGTTCGTTCATTCAGCCTTGAACTTGTGCCAGACGTTCGTTCACTTCACGTCCAAACTCTCTGAATGTAAAATACACCTCTGAACGCTGGTTCCGCTTCTCAAACGTGCGTTTGAATCGGACGCCGCTCGCTTATAATGGACGCTCGTCCACTTAGCATTGACATCGAATTTATTGATTTTTCCATCTTTATCTTGATTGATTTCTTTCCTTATCTCCTCAAATCTTCCATAAATCTGATTGATCCTTCCTCAACTCGAATTTTAGCTCTTTAGGATCACCTTTTCCATCATCAATGAGTATCTACGAATATCAAAAACATACCAAAACGTAATAATTTCCAAAATAACATAAAATAATCATTTAAGCACATAAATCAATACGTTTTCATATTTAACCATTAAAAACACCATTTACTCAATATTTACATATATAGCTCAAAATCTATGAAAATCATACGAATGTAGGGGAAATTGATATAGAAAATATATGTAAAAATCACTATAAATCAGCCCTTAACAACACCCCCACACTTAAACTTTTGCTCGTCCTCGAGTAAAACAAAAGAAAATCAAACTCGAGACAAATAAACATCTATACAAATATTAAGTATATTCAATAACTTAGAAGTTCACCCGTGTAGTGTGTGCATAGCCATAATAAACTTCCACTAAGTTCCACAATTTGAAAGTTATTCAAACCAAAACTAGCCCGGTTTCCCATCTAAGTTAGAAATATTCAAAAATTATAACAGGCACCTTACAAAACATACATATCCCAAAAAGAAATAGTAGAGAATATCTAAAACATTTCTGACAAACTCAGAGGATAATCCCTACAACATATCCTTGATTTATCTTTGGGGATAAGATAAGCGATAACTAAGTCCTTACTTATTCATAATAATATATTCCAATATTTTCACTTTTTTTCACTTTTTCTAACACACATCGAGAATAAGCTTTTGCCCTCATAGCGAGAATAGGACATTTCAAGATAATCCCTACCTTACTCCAATCATAAGGCGACTATAAAGCGACTATCGTGAGCTTTGGTCATCATAGTGGAATAGGACATACATGGTACACCCTACCGCACCCAAATCATAAACGACTTCCGACACACACAATTACAATTATGTTTACTTAGAGATTTACAATTTGGCAAGTGGAAAAGATTATTTCTAGTAGCACAGACCAACCGAGCATAACACCTCAAGTAAACAATTTATTACTATTGCAAAGACTTAATCACGTTTCACTTATCACATTCAAACTTACAGATATTCACAGTATGTCATACTTTAATCCTAGAATACAAACTACTAAACTTTTCAAGAATTGTACATAAGCAAAGAAACATGCTATAATCATCAAAAATCTCCAACTAAAATGGGGTAGGCTTTCAACATTTAGCTCATCATTTACTATGGCATGTGAAAAAGAGTGTCGGGTGAAACAACTAAAGTTACTAAATATACAGAATATAGCAAAAATGATATAAACTCAAGCAAAGATATGCCTTTGTCTACTCGGGATATAACAAAAAAAAAATTGAAAATTAAGCACTTTTCATAGAAATACTAAAAATATGAGCAAACGAAAGTAGATACATAAATCATCTATCCCCTCCCCCACACTTAGATTGCAACTTGTCCTCAAGTTGTGCAGAAATAATAAATTAGAGAACTTAGCTGATTGGATGCTGGCAATTCTGGAAAAAACCCTTAGAAACCCAAAACTGCTGCATAGCTCAGTAGACTGTGGAGCATCACAGGACAACTGAATACATCGTGAAAGTGCACAATCGCTATAGAAAGTATCCTGCAGACTTGATCAGTGCAAAAAGAGTCTACGGGGAAAAAGATTAGACTTATACAAATAAAGCACATAAGGAAAAGAATTTATAGAGATATTCAAATTATGCTCACATATGCATGAAAATATCACAAACTCGTGGGCTAGGTGCAACTACATGAAAATGCAATACAATGCAAACTACATGAAGAATCCTAAAAATAAAATAAATAAAAATAAAAACGAGGTAGTATTACGGAAACCGACAGTTAACTACACTCAAGAAAAATAAAAGAAAAATAGAAAAACAATGCAACTAGATGACATGCAACTAAATGATATGCATCTAAATGATATGCAAAAATAAAAGAAAATAAAAGAAAGAAAACTAGCCCACTCATTTGCAACATGACATATATAAAATAAACGTCTACCAAATAATAATGACGGAGTTACGATAAGCAGCAGTCTTTGTTCATTACATGCAATGTAGACGCGCCTTAAGACTCATCAAAGGTGATAGCATTATGGAAAACCAACGATTAGCTATACTAAAATGTATATAACTCATATGGATTTGGACGTAGCATACGGAAAACCGACGTGATAGCTACCCAAATGAGTTAAAAATAAAAAGAAAGCACATAAGTCTTAAAGCTTAAAAGATTCATCATAACGGTATGTAGCATACGGAAACCGACATTAGCTACTTTAACTATGAAAACAAGACAAGTTATAGCTTACGAGAACCGACAGTCACTATAACTTGCATAGATGAATCATATATAAGGAATTGATCAATTATCTAACATGGATTCATAGATGGAAATTTGGACACATGCAAGCTCAGGACATCTATGTAAAAGAAATAGCCACAGAAGCTCATATGAAAGAAATCCATATTAAATAAAGCATTAAAAATAAAGAAAAAGAAAAATTCTGGAACCTGGACGTGCGTCCTGAATACCAGACGGGCGTTCACCTGGGTTTTCAGCCCTGAACGCTCGTTCATAATGCCAAACGCTCGTTCCCTGCAAGTTAAGAACTGGACGGGCGTTCACTTACTGAGCGCTTCGTCCAAACATCGAAAAAACCACGTAAAAGCGAGGAAAACACAAAGCAACCCTAAATACTCGGCATGCTTTGTATACACAATATATCATCACAAAGACCACATCATAATATAGCATGAGAGGTTAGATTAGATACAACTTCACGTTTCACAAATTGAGTAAAAACTTTTGCACATTCTTAACCCTACGGTCATCGAAACACGGCAAAATAAAAACTCTCAATCTATTAAACGCTACTTTTATTGAAAAAAAAATAGATTGTAACAAAATCGAAAAATAACAAGATCAGATTCAACATGACACCTATTCCCCGGCAACGGCGCCACTTTTGTTGCGGAGATTTTGCATCATAAAAACAAAAGAAAATTTATAAACATATACTTAACATGCAAACTAACTCCTAACCGACCAAATATCGGGTAGTTGATAGCATAGTAGGGTAAGTACAGGGTCGATCCACAGGGAAAAGGGATGAAGGATCTAATCTCACTAATTCTCTCAATTGCTACTCAAGAAGCGGAAGACAAAAGCGTAAAAGCAGAAAATAATTCAAATAATCTAACCTAAGGAATAAAATAAACAATCTAATCTAAAGACATGGGATCAAATAATGTACAAACCTATGTGATCTCAATCCTAGTTCAATTTATGATTTTAATTCAAGTTGTGGTTTCACCTTTTCACGAGATATAAACCCCTAATTCCTTAGTGAATTTAATCTCAAGCTACGGATTCCTAATTCCTTAGTAAATCCAATTTATCAATCTCTACTCTCTCGTAAGTTGAAGCGATTTTCAATACAAAACTCGGTGTAGATTCAGTTAACTCTCGTATTTTAGAATCTAACAACCTAGATAATTAATCGATTAACTTGTCATCATTAACGATTAAAAAATCCTATCTTTCTATGGTGATCTAACGTTTACACAACTTCCGTATTATAAACATCGATAGAAAACTAAATCTCTCGATCTATTCTCACATAGCATCATAATCATAAAAAGATACAAAGTGAATTAAAGATCATGAACATAAACTAGAATTGAATTAATTGAAATAAAACAAACTCACATAGTTTTGGTACATTGGATGAACTCCAAGCATCAACAATGAAAGAAACGAAAAAAAAAACGATCCTAATCTAACCCGGATCACCCGAGCACAAGGCTCGGGTGACCGGCCTTGAAACCACCTAAGTGCGGCTGCTTCTCTGTATTTTTGTATAGAGAAAATATGATGTGATTAGGGTTAAAATCGCAGCTGTTTAAATAGAAAAATCAAGTCGGTTGCTACAGTAACGGTGTTGGACGCCCGTCCATAATGTCGGACGCCCGTCCAGCTCTCGTGGAACAGATTCTGAACTTGTAACGCTCATATCTCGGGCCTCGTAAGTCGGAATGGAGTGATTCAAAATCCTGTAGAATCCTCTCTTCAAGCCCTACAACTCTTCTCTTGAGGTCCAGAGTCAAATCGGTTGTTATCATATAAAGAACTGCGTTGGAAGTTCAGCGCTACCCGGAATCCTGATTTTCTTCCTCTGGACGCTCGTCCAGTATCTCAGACGTTCGTTCATTCAGCCTTGAACTTGTGCCAGACGTTCGTTCACTTCACGCCCAAACTCTCTGAATGTAAAATACACCTCAACGCTGGTTCCGCTTCTCAAGCGCGCGTTTGAATCGGACGCTTCGTCGCTTATAATGGGACTTTCGTCCACTTAGCATTGACATCGAATTTATTGATTTTTCCATCTTTATCTTGATTGATTTCTTTCCTTATCTCCTCAAATCTTCCATAAATCTGATTGATCCTTCCTCAACTCGAATTTTAGCTCTTTAGGATCACCTTTTCCATCATCAATGAGTATCTACGAATATCAAAAACATACCAAAACGTAATTATTTCCAAAATAACATAAAATAATCATTTAAGCACATAAATCAATACGTTTTCATATTTAACCATTAAAAACACCATTTACTCAATATTTACATATATAGCTCAAAATCTATGAAAATCATACGAATGTAGGGGAAATTGATATAGAAAATATATGTAAAAATCACTATAAATCAGCCCTTAACAGTAGGCGCTTGGATTGGTGGAACAAATTTCTTGACCAGTCGAGGAGGCAGCCCCTTGGCTATAAGCTGCGGGTTGTATTCACGCATTTCTTCCAAGTAATCCATATGAGCCTTTAGTGCCATAGCATGAGGCAGTGGGCCTGGATTCACCCCCACGTTCGGTGATGTTTCCCGTTCTAGGTTGCAACGATAACCCTCCATGACATTATTTCTGCGGCTCTGACGTATAGCGGCTGCATGGAGTTCTAGAGCTCTGTCTCTTTCATTTATATAGGCTCGCATGTCGGACTCTATATCCTGTCCGGCGATATCCCCGTGGAATGTGCCCTTCTACTAGGCTCTCCATGATTGGACGTTTTGGTGCCACGTGGGGTGTTTTCATTGCCCCCTTGGACGGTGTGGCAGGCACTTTACCTTTCCCTCTAGTCATGTTTATTTGATAGATGACTTGATGAACACTCAAAGACAATGGTGCCGGGTGGCATAAATCTTTCTACACAGAATCCGATGAAGCTCCGATGATATGAGCACATACAAGAACAGACAAGCACGATCCTTTGGTGTTGCAAAGCTTAGCCTACCAAATGTGCATGCAAACCTAGAAATTTTGAAAAAAACTTACGTTTGGACTATGAAGATGCCAGCAGTAACCCCCTTGAATTTGAGGCGATTTGAACGAGAATAAGGCAAAGATTCATGGAATTAGTGCTTATTCTGTTGAATCTACAACAATAATGATGATGTTGATGATTTTTAGGCCGTACAACCCGAAAAATACAAGCTTTTGTTGATCTAAAAACCGAAAATGGGCAGCATGAGCTCATCGGCGATGCAGTGAAAACGATTTTACGGTGGTGGAATCACCGGAAAATGTTAAATAGCAATGATGTTCCTGGTAAATGAGCCAACTGATATTGTTGGAAATATCACGGTGGCGATAACGGTGTTTATATGTGGATATCTGGCTATTTATAGGTGATTTTCCGGAGAGAATAGGTGGTTTATATGAATATTGGTGGTCGGACTCAATGCTAGAAGAATACGAAGTTGGAGTCGACAAATTGGCAGAGTCGGGTCTGCTTTTATTATAGGCAGAGGACTAATGCCGATTACAAGTTGATGACAAGACATAATTAAGTATGATGCGACATAATTAATAGTCATTACAGTATAACTACGTTTACCAGCTACTTTGGCGGCCTCGCTTGGTGCCTGATCAAACTTTTAGCCACTTGTTGAGCGTGTCTCGTCATCGCCATGTCTAAGTCTTGATCGCCTTAAAGTGTGGCAGGATCCGGTCTGGAGGACCTCGGATAGTAGGTGGCGAGCTCGTCCCCTTCCTTAGTAGTGAGTAGAGTTTGACAGGTTAGGTCGCTTCTCGGCCCACTCCCCCTTATGTATGCGTGGGTAGGAGGCTCCGAGAAGCTTTCCGCGGTTCTAGCTTTCCCGATCGAGTTAACCGCGGATCCATGAGATCGCTGGCAGGTTTGGTATATCAATGAGGTTGATGATGGATTATTTATAGATGATACTCCTCATAATTATGTTAAAAGAAGTAACAAAACAGTTATAACAAAAAAAATACAAACAGATTTCAAGTCCCTATACTTGCTGAAGTATGCTCTGTTGAAGTCTTCTCAACTGAATTCTTCAAGTCAGATGATCTGATCACACTTGAATCCTCTCAGATGAACATCCTAAGTTCTGAGTGTGTGCACAACCTTGCATCTAGCACTCATTTATCTATATATTGTAACACCCCTCAAGCTGAGAGTGATGAATGAATCTGCTTGCACATCTTTTCTTGATCCTACACTCATTTATCTTCTGGAACATGGTTGGAAAATTTCGGAAATACCTAGTTGATGCATCAAATAAGAAAATATAGGTGCATCCAGAGCTTTGGTGAAGATATTAGCAAGTTGTTTCTTGGTCTGGACAAGCATAAGTTTGATCAAAACGGATTTAACTTTGTCTTTGAAAACATGACAGTCAATCTCAATATGCTTTGTTCTTTCATGAAAAACAGTGTTATGAGCAATGTGAAGAGCACTGGAATTGTCACAAAATAGAACAACAAGAAGCCGAACTAGAATCTTCAAATCTTGCAAAATTTAATAAGCCAATAAATTCACAAGTTTCATTGGCCATTGCCCCTACATTCAGCTTCAGAATAGATTTTTGTTAGTATAGTGTCCCAAACCCAATCGGGTTGGACCGGATCCAACCGGGTCGGATCATTTCTATTACGCTTTTATGTTTATACATATAACAAATTGCTTTTCAGTAATTATATATTTGTTCGTTCAATGAACCAATTATGATATTGTATATATGATAACGTCCCTAGTGTCATAGTGTAATAGATAAATCAAATAGTGATAATGATTGATGAGATCTCGAATCCTTTAAAATGGTTTGATATTTAAATGTCTATAGCTGTATGTATTATCAAATGAGACAATAATAATACGGTTACACTAGCACGTGTTAGATGGCTTCTATCTTGTGAAGATAGTGACAATTCTCATTTATCAAAGTGTGGAGACACTTGGACTGTACGTGAACGTATATTAGAAAATGCGTACGTTAGATTGACCCACTTACTTTATCAAGTATCGCACTATGTGGCGTTGTGTAATCATCCTCAGACCAGAGTCATCATAACATCATGGTGTGGATTGCCATGCTTTGACACTATTAAGGTTTCCCCTATCCACAGGGTGATCGTGCTGTAGCGCTTGGGTTTGATATTGAAGCATGCGTAGGATTTATGTCGCTCGTCCGGAAATTACGTTTCCTAATAGTAGGAGTAAATATCCGAAAGGGCCTCCCTATAAGAAATGTCTTATTCTTGAAAGTCTTTGCAAAGTGGAAATAATGTGTTACTTTGAGAGGATGGGATATCCAGATTATAAGATATTGTCGTTAATCTTTTGACACACGAGTTACGACTGTATGGGTATTATATCTACGATAGGATTCTATTTACACGGTAACTGTTTCACATGAAAAGATGCAGTCATAGCACTTGACTCTTTCCGATGATTGGGAGTCGTGACGTGTTGCTAGACGCTAATCACGATCGTTAGATGTGAATGGTATTTTCATAAATACCTTTTAAACTTAAGGCCAACATATTCGGAAACATATCGAGTCACACATATAAGGATAAATAGCCGGAATTATTTTGTGGTTATAGTGATAATCGAATAAAGATTTATTTATGCCAACTATAAAGTGATATATATATATATATATATATATATATATATATATATATATATATATATATTAAAGATATTTATGGTATAAATAAAGCAAAATACTTGATGAGATAATCCCCAACCAATTGGGAGAAGTAGTATGTGTCAAAATAAGTGTCAACTTTGTTCATTAATCGACAAAAATCTTTACATGTCCTTCCATCTTTACATAATTTACAACAAAAGTGTGTAATATTTTTTTTTTGAGAAAAAAAGCTTTTATTATGCAACATCCACCAAGCAAGCGGTTAAAACGTCATCCGGAGGCGAGGTGCCCCAAGATGTCCGAGTCAAAACTAGAAAAGCATGTCGAGCTAAAAGGTGCGCAGGGATATTCCCCATACGCCGAATAATAGTAAATGAAACAAATGTGAAACTAGATAACAGGGCCAAACAGTCTTGTACTAGACAGCCATAGGCCGTAAGATCTTCGACAAGTCTGCGAGCCTCGAGATACACGCCAAACAATCGCTCTCTACCTATAGTCGCTAAATCCCCAAATGACGTGCTTCTTCCAATGCCAAGGAAATAGCCTTTAGCTCCATATATTCCACCGAGTCCTCTGGATCGAAGTGATATGCAAAAAAATGAAGAACTGCCCCATAAGAATCTCGGAAAATGACTTCAACCCCTGCTCCTGCCTCAGAAACTGACACATCAACATTGCCCTTTATAACTCCCTCTGATGGCCGCACCCACTTATCCACAAAGTGTGGAAAGAGAGGCTGCGTCCGATAAACCTCCATAGCCTCTGCATACTCTGCCGATGCTGCCAGAGAGCGCGTACACACCGCGGAGACATAAACAACCTGATCATCAAACACCGCAGAGCAACGCACCTTCCAAATCCCCCACATAAGCCACACAAAGATTGCGGTGCCCTGAACACCCTGATATTGTAGTAATCGCATAAAGAAATTTGGAAATGAGGCAGAACGTAGGCGCCTCAAGATCCCATAAAATGGCGACACTTGCCAGATCATATATGCCATCTCACACTCGAAAAGCACATGTCGTAAAGTTTCAGACCCTCCCCGCATGCCAGGCAACGACCATCCCCTATTTGCCTCCTCTGTAATCCCTGCCCAATAGCGAGGTAATCATGTAGGCACCTCCACAAGAAGTGCTCAATACGTGGCTGCACAGGAAGCTGCCAGCAACTTCTCCAACTCTTACTCTCCCCGCCTGAAGAAGCTGGCCATGTAACAGAAGATGGGCGATAGAGTGATAAGGCCAGGTAGTACCCAGACCGAAATGTATAAACTCCCTTGCGATCATAATGCCAAATCCGCCTATCTGGATGCCCACCAAGGGCTATGGTGGTGGCCAGAATGGCATCTGACTCCCATGGTATGAATATCTATTGAATGCGCTACACATCCCACTCTCTGGATTTAGGAATGAATAAATCTGACACTTTGGCATCTATTGGGAGCTCATGCCCTGCAAAAGGAATACGGAACGAAGGTTGCCGATTTGTCCAAGCATCATGAAAAACATACACCGAGTCCCATCCCCCACTCGCCATCTCATCACATTGAACAACAGGTCCCGCCCCTCCAAAATACTACGCCAAAGAAAGGACAGCTGAGGCCCCAACCCAGTTGCAAGGATGGTACTATCCTCGAAGTACTTCGCGTGTAAAACTTGAGCCGACAGCGATCCCGGGCTGGTTAGAATCCTCCAAGACTGCTTCGCCAACAAAGCCAGGTTGAAACATTCCAAATCACGAAATCCTAATCCCCCCAAGATTCTTCAGTAAACAACAGGCCTCCCAATTCTTCCAGTGTATCTTGCGCTTATTGTCTGTATCTCCTCAAAAGAAACTCCAAGTCGCTTTCTCAAGTTCCCGTATAAGGGTGATGGGAACCTTGAAACATTGCATGATAAATGTAGGGATAGCCTAAAGTGCCAATTTGATTTTCCCTGTAGGCGAGAGCAATTTATCCTTCCAGCCAGCCACATTTTTACGAATTTTGTCCTTTAGGAAAGCGAACACCTGAATTTTATTCCTCCCCACCACAAAGGGCATCCCCAAATACTTGCCTGAACCGTCCCCCAGGGGAATATGCAGCTGATCAGACATCGCTTCCCTTACCTCCACCGAAATTTTATCCAAAAAATTTGAGCTTGATTTATGAAAATTAATCACCTGGCCAGAAAGAGCACCATACCTGTCGAACAATTCTACTAGCGTCTCCACCGCCCCATCCAAAAGCTCAAAGAATACCATACAGTCATCAACAAACAACAGATGAGAGATATAGACCCCCGCCTTTCGGCCAAATCGGATGGCCCGCGACGCTCCTCTATGCACGTAATCATTAAGCAACGCCGTGAAGCCCTCAACACAAATGATGAAAAGAAATTGTGACAACGGGTCCCCCTGCCGAGTGGCTCGGGTCGGCACTATTCTGCTACTTGGCTTCCCATTAATCAAGACACGGTACGAAACAGACGTCACGCAGCGCCGCACTAAATCAATAAAGGGCAAGGGAAACCTCATATTCTCCATAACCCTCCAAAGGTACTGCCATTCTACTCTATCAAAGGCCTTAGCCATGCCCAATTTCAAGGCAGCATGACTATCACATCCGGTATCCCCGCCTGCAGTGTGTGAAACGCTTCAAAAGCAATTATCGCATTATCCGTTATAAGGCGGCCTGATATAAACGTACTCTGATTTTCTGAAATTACATCACCAATCACGTCTTTAAGTCGATTAATTATCACCCGAGAAATGAGCTTGTAGATTGAATTACAAAGAACAATCGGCCGAAACTCCGACATAACTGAGAGGGAGGCAACTTTAAGAATCAACGAGATATAAGTTTCATTCAGCTTACCCAGTGAAGCACCATTATTCAAAACATCTAGCACCACATGCATAACATCCTCTCCCACTATTCCCCAAAATTTCTACAAAAAAACCACGTGCATGCCGTCCGGCCCGGGCGACTTCCTCCCCGGCAGCTGCTTCAAAGCAGCACATACCTCATCTATCGTGAAATGTGCCGCCAAACGTTGCTGCTACCCAATCTCAAGCTCTGCAAAATGCAATCCATCTAAATCAACAGCAATCTCATTAGACGAGTAAATGGCCTGAAAGTAAGCCACACGTTCAATGTCTATCGGCTCCTCACACACCCCTATTGGGAATCATATAAAAGATGAATAGTGTTCCACTTTCTCTTTGCCGCTGCCTTATGATGGAAGTAGCACGTATTCCTGTCTGTCATGACCAGCCACTCACTTCTACCCCGCTGCCGTCAATACTCCTCCTCCATAGTCTGTCACTGATCTATTTGCTGTATAATGTTGTGTTCCTGCTGGACCGAGTAACTAGATGATTCCCGCAATTTCCGCAAGTCCTCTTCCTTCTCCGCAATACGTTTCCTAAGGTTCCCGTGCCTCTGAGAACTCCAATTCCGTAATTCCCTGCGAACCTGTGTTACCCTCTCAACGAGAGAAGAGGGCCCCCGAACGATATCTCGCTGCCAAGATGCTCTAAAACGCTTCTCAAACTCCTGGTCTCTTATCCAAAAAGGGTCGTATCGTGGCACCGGTGTCCACCTAATCAAGCCATGATCAAAAGGATTAACCGACGAGATCAAAATAGGCACATGATCGGACCTGGAACTAGATAAATGATAGACCGAATGTTGCGGGAAGAGGGTGCGCCATCCTAGATTGGCCACCTCCCGGTCCAATCGAACCTGAGTTGCCAAACCATCGGCTCGTTTATACCAAGTTTACGGTGCTCCAACATACCTCAAATCTGCTAAGTCACAATCAGCAAGAGCTCTCTGAAAAGCCGCGATCTGTGGATACGGTCGAAGATTCGGACCATCTTGCTCTGTACGTAAGAGAACTTCATTAAAATCTCATGCCACAAGCCACGGAAGTGACATCCGTTCATGCAGGCGACGCAATAATGCCTAAGAATGTTCTCACTCACTAACAATCGGGTTGCCACAAGGATATAAGTGTGTAATATTAAATGCTACAACAAATACAAGGATATAAGTGTAAAATATTTGGTCATTTAATAAAATTTAAATCAGTAACTACAATTTTCTTAATCTGTGTAAAAAAATCAAATGAGACAGTTTAAATGGGACGGACGGATTAAATATATATATATATAGAATCTACATTAGGATTAAAGGCATATATTCCCCTCTCAATTCATCTATCTACCTGCCTCTTGATGAGGCTGAGCTTGTTGAATTTCTTCAATGCCTTCGTCATTCTGATTGGATTCATCAACATCAATCTGTCCAGAAACACGAGCTGAATCGCTACGATCCACTGCAGAATCATTATCAATAATCCCTTCAATCATTTCAACTTCTCCCTCACTAGACGAAGAATCATGATCACTAGCAGGAGGATCAGCTGGATGGACAACTGAATTTGTTCTGAAATCTTTTCCACCAATTGAGAGAAAAATGAGAAAACTTTTACAAAACTGTTTTGCCATAACTGCCATGGCAACAACTTTTTGTGCAGCAGAAGTCCATGAGCAAAATATCGCGAATATCATTGTTGATGCAAATATGATGAAGAGTCCTCCAAAATCATACACAGAGAGGCTAGGGTTGTCTTTATTAATGGAATCATTTTGATTGTCCGATGAATATTGCGGTCCGAAATTCTTATTCTCAATGACACTCATTTCTGGACCTTGTGTGATTGTTAGAATCGCTCTTGAGAAGTAAGTGACCAGATTTGAATTTAATGGAAATGCCTGTATAATAATCATGCAGCAGCAAATCATGTCAGACGATATTAACGACACTTTCGATCTATAACTATACATTTTTGTTACATTTATAGGACTTTTTTTTAAAGGATCACACCCACAGATTAAATCCTTTTTCATTTATATTATTTACGATCAACAATACAGAGACACATGACACATCATTAACGGTTCACCTTCAGACGTTAGTCAACAAAATCTTTCTGTTAAGTCCTAAAAATGAAACAAAAAAAATGTATAATTAGATGTGAAAAGTGGGGATTTTTTTTGATCTGCCGTTGCTTTAGAAAATATAGGGGATCAAAAGTGTTTTTTTTTTTGGTTTTGAGTGGAGAGGATCAAAAGTGTTATTATCTATGAAGCACGAACACGGACACGGGAACGGCGCACGACACGACACGGACACGGCGACACGGTTACTTTCAGAATTTGAGGGAACGACACGCCGCCGACACGTTTTAATATATATATATATATATATATATATATATATATATATATATATATATATGTATATTAATATATATATTATTAAAAAACATAGGCGTAGGTTGATGCCAATTCGCGGGGCGGATTGCATTCTCTGCGTGTGTCCTTTACGTGTCCCCAACGTGTCCCGCCGTGTCCCTTTGCGTGTCCCGCCGTGTCCTCTTGCGTGTCCCCGTCGTGTCCCCAACGTGTCCCGCCGTGTCCCCAACGTGTCCCGCCGTGTCCCTTGCGTGTCCCCAACGTGTCGGGCCTTGTCCCGCCGTGTCCCCAGCGTGTCCCCAGCGTGTCGGAATTCAAAATTTGAATTTAACATTATTTTAATCGAGCGACACGTTTCCGACACGTGTCGGGAGCGTGTCGGGCGCGTGTCGGGCTGAAAATGTGTCGGACACAGCGCACGGCGACCTAATTGAAGTGTCGGTGCTTCATAGGTTCTCATTGTTTCAAAAGCCATATGTTCAATAACGACGGTTTTCATCCTAACTATACATTTATGCTACTTTTAGGACATTTAACAGATCCGACCAACTGACCCAACCTTTGGATTCGTTAGGTGTCTAAAATGGCAACAAAAATGTATATTAGGGGTGACGACAACAACAACAAAAAATCGGGGACTAATACATCACAATACCTGCAACAATCAATAAGGAAGTCGAACGGGGACAAAATGCAGAAAAAACTGCCCAGGCTCCATGGGCGCCGGCCTATCGAGTTTATAGAGTTCAGAAAATTAGAGGTGTGATAGGCCACCGCACAGGCGTCGGCCTATGGATAGGCCACTTCCATGGGTGCCGGCCTATGGGACAGGATTTTCCAGAAAATTTCCAGAAGTTCTGGGCGTGCGTCTAGGGTTCGAAGGCGTGGGCATATCACCTAAAAGTGTTGTTTTGCCTTATTTTGTGTTACATTCGAAATTTTATGGCCCTATGAACATAGTTAACTTCCTGAAAGCAATGTTTAAGCATATTTTGGTGTGTTATTCTCTTTAACTTGGTGTGTATGTCTTTGAGGACATTATATGATACTTCGCAATGTCTAACTACGACTTCTTGTAGCCTTGGCTCAGCACCACAACTGAGATCCTCTGCGGGGAGAAGGTGGGAGCACCGGAAGACGTTGTTTAGGCCTTGTGGGACGTTGACTTAGTAGTCAATGATCTCTTTACAACATGCTAGGTAGTTGTTAAGGGTGATTTTATACGTTTTATAAGGATATATTTTATATCAATATTTCCCGTATATGGATGTTTTTCATAGAAATCGAGCTTATAATCGATTAATTGAGTAAATGGTGTTTTTAATAGGTTAATTGCGAAACGTAACGATTTATGTGCTTAAATTGTGATTTTATGTTATTTTGGGATTGTGTTACGCTTTGGTATATTTTCCTATGTTATAGATACATATTTTGGCATGCAAGAGGATTGAATGATGAGGTTTTGCATGGAAGAGAAGTGAAATGGAAGGAAGATGGAGATAAAGCTTGGAATGAAGCTTTCAAGCAGCCGAACTTCCGATGCAGTTCTTGATATGATATACACTGATTTGACTCTCGACCTCAAGAGAATATTTGTAGGGCTTGAAGAGAGGATTCTATAGGATTTTGAATCACTTCATTCCGACTTACGAGGCCCGAGATATGAGCGTTACAAGTTTGGATGTTGTTGCTGAAACTAGTGGAAAATCCCGAAAACGACTCGGGATACGACGGGCTAGTCAAAAGGCGTTTTACGAAGAAGAGTCCTTAATGAAAGTTGTAGAGTTTTCCGAGAGCTTAATTATGACATTCGGATCATAATTTTTGGAGGTCTACAACTCAAGATATGAATTTTAGAAATTGTAGCCTTTTAAACGTGCGTTTGCCATGCAAGAATTTTAGTAGTACAGAGACTTGGATCGAGCATAAGCAGGCGCCCAACCTCGATTCACTCCATGGACGAGCGTTCTCCTCACGAGCAGCGTCCGGACATGTTCTGTAGCAACCGACCTAAACACAACAAAGGCCGACTTATTCTTTTCCTATAAATATCACGGCTTTAATTCAAATTTCTAATTACGACAATATACACGCAAAGACCCCAAGCCTTGGAACCCGAGAATCGAAGCGAGAGAAGCAGGCCAGCCGCCAAGCTCCTTGCTTGGTCGGCCGGTGGTTAGATTAGTGCTTTTAATTCCGTGTTTCGATCTTTTTTTTTTATGAATAAAGGCGTGAAATGACCATGGACATATTGTGAAGCTTCTTCTGACGCAGCGACAACTTTGATTCTTTTTCGGATGCTTTTGTAAGTTTAATTGATTGTTTTATTTCCTATGTTTAATTGTTATGATTCAATTTATATCGAGAGGTATGATTGTTTGTCGATGCTACCGTATGACGGAAGTCGGTGTAGATTAGGTCACCGTAGGAAAGTTTGGATTTTTAATCTATACATAACGGAAGTTCGTAGATTAATTATCTAGGTTTCTGAGAGAACCACAATTTGAATTAATTCGTTGCAAAATTATCCTAGGGAGATATTGAGTATCATTATCACGGAAAGATGAGATTTTTCATGTGTTTATTTTGTGAGTTAACTTGTTCTTTTTCATGTTTTGAGATGCCGTATGTTAATCGAATTTAGATAACGGAAGTTAATGAATTCGTTAGATTATCGTGAGAGAGATTAGCAATAATCATTCCAACAAGCGGAAGTTGAGGGATAATGTTGTTAGGTTAGGATTCAATCCATATCTTTGATTTGTATCGATATTAGTTAAGACCGGAAGGTAAACTAATGAATGGCGTGATAAATCGGAAGAGAGAAACGCTTCTTTAGATAAGATAATAATCCAAGATAACTTGTGAATGAACATTTGTCTATCTTATTTCTTTCGGTGTGGGGTGATGGTTGTTGGAAATTGGTTGATCATGGTTTGTTCATGTTTGTTCAAGTGTTAGTTAGTTTTACCGTTTTCCTAGATGTAGTTTTATTTTATGGTTGTCCATAATTATCTTTCATGGCTTTGGATTAACAATCCTCTGTCAGCTTTATTTTGTTTTTAGTTTAGGTTTAGTAATAGTTATTTGTTTTTAGTAGTGACAATTTAGGAGAGTTAATGAACTAGATTCAACAACCCTTTTCCCTGAGGATCGATACCCGTACTTATCCAACTTTACTAGCACTACCCGGTATTCGGCCGGTTAGGAGGTAGTTTTGCATGGTAGTATAGGTTTTATAAATTTTCTTTTGTTTTAATGATGCAAAATCTCCCCAACAAAAGTGGCGCCGTTGCCGGGGAATCGGTGTTTTGTTGAATCTAATTGAATTAATTTTTCTATTTTGTTACGTGTTTTTTGTTTTTGTTTTTCAATAAAAGTAGCGTTGAATAAATTGAGGTTTTTTTATTTTGCCGTGTTTCGATAACCGTTGGGTTAAGAATGTGCAAAAGTTTTTTTACTCGATTTATGACACGTGAATTACATGTTTGTGTTATCTAATCTGACCCTCTGTGCTTTAATGTGATAAAGTTCTTTGTGATGATTTTGTTTAGGATAATTAGGGTTTCGTGTTTTCTCTGCTGTTTTTTGTGCAAATTCGATGATCGAACGGCGTTCACGTAAGTGAACGCCCGCCCGCACTACTAACATGCAGGTAACCGGCGCCTGGTTGGATGGGCGTTCGTTCGTCGAAAGTTTCAATCTGCTCGATTTGAAAGAATCAGGCGGGCGTCTGAATTTAAACGCCCGTCCGGTCGGTTTTCAAAGCGCACGGCGTGCCGCAAAGTGGAACGCCCGTCGATTCTCGACGCTAAGTGAACGTTCGTCGGGGTTGATCCAGGTTCTAAATTTCTTGATTTTATTTTCAATGCTTTTATTTGATATGGATACTTTAATTTGAGCTTCGTGGCTAATTGTTTTTACGTAGATGATCCGAACTTGCATATTTATATCTTTCCATCTACGAATCCGTGTTAAATAATTGATTTATTTTTATATACTTGATTCATCTATGCAAGTTATAATTATTTATCGGTTCTCGTATGCTATAATCGTTTTATTGTTATTTAGTAGCTAATGTCGGTTTCGTATGCTACGTCCTTTTCCATATGAGTTATATCATTTAGTATAGCTAATCGTTGGTTTCCATAATGCTATCACCTTTGATGAGTCTTAAGCGCGTCTACATTGCATGTAATGAACAGAGGCAATCGTTTATCGTAACTTTGTCATTATACGGTAGACGTTTATTATATACATGTCATGTTGCAAATGAGTGGGCTAGTTTTCTTTCTTTTATTTTTTTATTTTTGCATATCATTTAGTTGCATATCATCTAGTTGGTTGTTTTTCTATTTTTCTTTATTTTTCTTGAGTGTAGTTAAGCGTCGGTTTCGTATAATTGCCTCTTTTTTTTAGTTTCTGTGATAGGCCGTAGTCACTTTGTAGGGTTGTCCTCGAAACACCTTTCGGCTGAGCCTGTCGTAATTCATTTTTATTTATTTATTTATTTTTAGGATTGCATATCATGTAAAATTTGCATTGTAGTATATTTTTATGTAGTTGCACCTAGCCTACTATTTTGTAATATTCCATGTATATGTTCCATCTCTATATGAGCTTAATCTGAAAAATCTTTCTGACTTCTTTTCCATGTATAATCCTCTATCAGTATTAGTTGGAGTTTGATGTTTACATTTCGTGGCTTTATTCTTAGATGTCACGAGTTTAAGTGTTGATCTTTCCATCCGAGCTATTATTTCTTTTTGTGCTTATATCAAACTTCCATATTTAGACGCTTAGATGTTCTGTACTTTCCCTGTTTGATTTTTCCATCTGAAGCGATTCTATTTTGTGCTCTGTATGTTCTATTCCCCCTTGTCCCCGAGATATTTCCTTGTTTGTCAAGTGTGCAGGATCTTTGCGATAGCAATTGTGAGTTTCAGATGATATCAGTTTTCCGGTGGATGGTCCACGATCTCGCTTTCATCAAGCATTTTCGGATCTTGATCACTTCCAGAATTGACAATTTCGAACGACAATCAGCTAAGTTCTTTCTTTCTTTTTATTTCTGCACAACATGAGGGCATGTTGTAATTTAAGTGTGGGGGAGGGGAATAGCTTATGTGGTATCTACATTCATTTTCCATACTTTTATATTTCTATGAAAAGTGCTAGATTTTCAAATTTTTGTTTTGTCCCGAGTGAACAAATGCATATCTTTATTCGAGTTCTTATGTCATTGGTGCATTATTTTGCATATTTAGTAAATTTAGTTGTTTCACCCGACACTATTTTTCACGTGCCATAGTAGATGATGAGCTATATTTTAAAGCTATGCCCATTTGATTAGAGATTTTTTGATGATTATCGCATGATTCTTTGCTTGCATACTAATTTTGAAAATTTTAATAGTTTGTATTTAGAATTAAAGTATGACGTACTGTGAATATCTGAAGGTTTGAATGTGATTGGAGGGATATAATTTAAGGTTTGTATACCAATCTAAGATGAATAATATGAATTATATATATATTTAAGTGTCGGAAGTAGCTGTCAATGATTTGAGTGCGGTAGGGCATTATCTCGAAATGTCCTACACCACTATGAGAGGTTAATAGCTCCCATCGCTGATGATAGTAGTCCACTAGGGTGTTATCCTGAAACATCCTATTCTTTGGGAATGAGGGCATATATGTTATATATGTGTGGAATTGATTGAACTTAAAGAAAAATTAGTGAATGGCAATGTGAAAAGATGGTTGAAAACCTTAGTTATCTTTCGACTATCCCCAGTATAAATGAATGATATGTTGTAGGGACTATCCTCTAAGTATGTCGAAATATTTTAAATGCTCCCTATTTCTTTTCGGAATGTATATTTTTGTGAGGTGCATGTTATAATCATTTTTATATTTCTAATTTAAATGGGATGTTGGCTAGTTTTGTTTGAATCAATTTCAAGTGTGGATTTAGTGGAAGTTTACTATGGCTATGCACACACGCACTTGGGTGAACCTCTAAACTACTTGAATATGTTTTATATTTGCATAAGTGTTTATTTGTCTCGAGTGATGATTATGTTTTGTCTTGCTCGGGACGAGCAAGGTTTAAGTGTGGGGGAGTTGTTAAGGGTGATTTTATACGTTTTATAAGGATATATTTTATATCAATATTCCCCGTATATGGATGTTTTTCATAGAAATCGAGCTTATAATCGATTAATTGAGTAAATGGTGTTTTTAATAGGTTAATTATAAACGTAACGATTTATGTGCTTAAATTGTGATTTTATGTTATTTTGGGATTGTGTTACGCTTTGGTATATTTTCCTATGTTATAGATACATATTTTGGCATGCAAGAGGATTGAATGATGAGGTTTTGCATGGAAGAGAAGTGAAATGGAAGGAAGATGGAGATAAAGCTTGGAATGAAGCTTTCAAGCAGCCGAACTTCCGATGCAGTTCTTGATATGATATACACTGATTTGACTCTCGACCTCAAGAGAATATTTGTAGGGCTTGAAGAGAGGATTCTATAGGATTTTGAATCACTTCATTCCGACTTACGAGGCCCGAGATATGAGCGTTACAAGTTTGGATGTTGTTCTTTGAAACTAGTGGAAAATCCGAAAACGACTCGGGATACGACGGGCTAGTCAAAAAGGCGTTTTTGAAGAAGAGTCCTTAATGAAAGTTGTAGAGTTTTCCGAGAGCTTAATTATGACATTCGGATCATAATTTTTGGAGGTCTACAACTCAAGATATGAATTTTAGAAATTGTAGCCTTAAAAGCGTCGTTTGCCATGCAAGAATTTTAGTACTGAGACTTGACCGAGCATAAACAGACGTCCAACCTCGATTCACTCCATGGACGAGCGTTCTCCTCAACAGACGAAAGCGTCCGGACATGTTCCTCAGTAGCAACCGACCTAAACACAACAAAGGCCGACTTATTCTTTTCCTATAAATATCACGGCTTTAATTCAAATTTCTAATTTCGACAATATACACGCAATTTCAAGCCTTGGAACCCGAGAATCGAGGCGAGAGGAGCAGGCCGGCCGCCAAGCTCCTTGCTTGGTCAACCGGTGGTTAGATTAGTGCTTTTTAATTCCGTGTTTCGATCTTTTTTTTATGAATAAAGGCGTGAAACGACCATGGACATAGTTGTGAAGCTTCTCGCATCTGCAGCAAAGAACTTTGATTCTTTTTTTACGGATGCTTTTGTAAGTTTAATTCAGATTGTTTTATTTCCTATGTTTAATTGTTATGATTCAATTTATATCGAGAGATATGATTGTTTGTCGATGCTACCGTATGACGGAAGTCGGTGTAGATTAGGTCACCGTAGGAAAGTTTGGATTTTTAATCAATACATAACGGAAGTTCGTAGATTAATTATCTAGGTTTACGAGAGAACCACAATTTGAATTAATTCGTTGCAAAATTATCCTAGGGAGATATTGAGTATCATTATCACCGGAAAGATGAGATTTTTCATGTGTTTATTTTGTGAGTTAACTTGTTCTTTTTCATGTTTTGAGATGCCGTATGTTAATCGAATTTAGATAACGGAAGTTAATGAATTCGTTAGATTATCGTGAGAGAGATTAGCAATAATCATTCCAACAAACGGAAGTTGAGGGATAATGTTGTTAGGTTAGGATTCAATCCATATCTTTGATTTGTATCGATATTAGTTAAGACCGGAAGGTAAACTAATGAATGGCGTGATAAATCGGAAGAGGAAACGCTTCTTTAGATAAGATAATAATCCAAGATAACTTGTGAATGAACATTTGTCTATCTTATTTCTTTCGGTGGGGTGATGGTTGTTGGAAATTGGTTGATCATGGTTTGTTCATGTTTGTTCAGTGTTAGTTAGTTTTACCGTTTTCCTAGATGTAGTTTTATTTTATGGTTGTCCGCAATTATCTTTCCTGGCTTTGGATTAACAATCCTCTGTCGATTTATTTTCTCATTTTTAGTTTAGGTTTAGTAATAGTTATTTGTTTTTAGTAGTGACAATTTAGGAGAGTTAATGAACTAGATTCAACAACCCTTTTCCCTGAGGATCGATACCCGTACTTATCCAACTTTACTAGCAACTACCCGGTATTCGGCCGGTTAGGAGGTAGTTTTGCATGGTAGTATAGGTTTTATAAATTTTCTTTTGTTTTAATGATGCAAAATCTCCCCAACAGTAGTGTAACTAGAATGTCTAGGACTAGATGTCCATAGGAAGCCTTCTATGTGAATGGATCAGGTGGTTAGACTTAAACTCGTAAATTTCATGTACGGGTGTCTAAAAGCTAAAACATCTTCGTCACTGGTAAGGCACGTTTACTTTTCGAAGAATGAGGACAATTACAGATCCACTTGAGGTTGTGTGTCAAGGGATGCGTGTAACTCCCACACAGAGACCTATGTCCGTGCCCCTAGAGAGGTGCTTACCTTGTCGTGGAGCAGTCTCACCATGCGAAATGCCCTTTGATATTGATATAACAAACCTTATTTGTGCAAGGATGTACTACGGAGCTAGTATAGGGTGAGTAGGCTCCACCGTTACAACCTATGTGGCAGTGATTGTAGAAAGTAATCATGTTATATATATGTATGTATTGTAATCGTTTCTTCTACCCTTACAATGTATGTATCTACTTACCCAGTCTTCTTTATTGTCCCCACCTCGAGAATGTGGTGTATTTGTAGGTTGTTTTCAAAGCCACTGAGGAGTGACCCGAAGATGATGCAGATGAAGTCTGTTGCTCTTTATTCAATTTATTTGTGGGTATAGATTCTTCTATCCTTTGTAATGATAGAAATCGATAAGTTGAGTTTATGGATATCATGTTGTAATGGGTTAAATGTATTTGACAGTTATAGTAAAGTCTTTTGATGATGTAATAGATGCAGCTTGTGTTGCTTTCGATAGTTTATTAGTTGTTTTAGTTACCCGAGTCTGTCGTTTTGTGTTCTGCCTTGTTCTGTGATGTTTGCTTACGTAAGGCTTACGCATATAATTAGATTGAATTTTATTTTATGCATGCCGGGCGTTTTTTTCCGAATGGTATCCGAGACAGGGCTTCATAGTTGGTATCAGAGCGACAAGTAACACCGATGCATAGGATTTAAACTCTTAAGAGGTAGTCTAGTTGCGTTTAGGTACGTAAGATGGGAATCCTGGAGTTAGACCTTTTAAGTGTAGACCCTCTTAAGTTATCCTTTTCAGTAGTGAATCCTTTAAGGTTGGAGTCTCTAAACCACACCATGTCACCTAGGACTAAGTGAAACCCATTTAAGTAAAGCTTGGGATCGGAGTATTCTACACTTTTAAGTTGAGGTTCTCTTGGTTGGATTTTCTTTACATTCCCCATTATGATCTCTCCACTTTCTTTTACACCCCAATATCAAAGCCTACTTTTTAACTTGGCCTAGCTTTGTAGAGAATGATATCTGACTCAACTCTACAACTGCTCCACTTTCTATTTTCAGCATTGCTTGATTTGTTGCTTATCAAAATACTTTGGCCTTACCTGGTTGAGATGGGTTCCGCAAGAACCTAATACAAGATTCCACTTTTTCCAAGTGCCTTCCATTCATTAAAATTACTAATGTTAAAGGTTTCTTGCTTGACACATTGTTTGTTGGAAGTAGCGCCCGAAAGACAATTTATGTAATTGTTTTTATAATTAATAAATGACAGATTTATTCTCATCTTATTATTTGCTTCGTGCTTATATTTAATACACTACTGAAAACCCCAATTTGTATCATATGTAGCCATATAACTTACTGTGTCACACATGAGGATTAAGTTTATGGTGATACACTTGAAATGTTAGTCCGTGGTGAAGTTAATCAAAGTCTGGGGTCTATTGATTAAACCACCATTAATGCGCCCAGAACACTTTATGGTGTGGCCGTCTTATCCGGACCGTCGACATTGGTTGTCTAAGTGGGGCATTTATATATGATGTAGTCATATAGGACTGGACCGATTTAATCTGAGTTTCTCATATAATTCCGTGATTGAGAAATCTTATTAAATCACAAGATGATCATATATGGATTAACCTTAATCCTGAAGTGATTGCATACTCCTACTGGTTTCAGGATAGGGTTTGATGTGTTCGTTAAGGATCGCTAAGAGGTGCGGTCCGAATCACTTTCACGTTGGCACTATTCTGGAATGAGTGAGAAGTGTGTGTCTCACAGATATGGAATCCATTCCTTCCTGCGGGAAGTAGAAAGACAATCCTCTTATTTGTTAATCCTAGAAACTGATCGATCCGCGGAGTTCGTATTGGTTATGAACTAATTGATCACTAGTGGGTTAATGGTAAATAAGGATAAGATGTATTGAAAAAGGTTTACGGAAATAATCCCGCTTCATTACGGATAGTCTATGGAGGGTTAGTTTATATGTAATGATTATATCAATGGACACTTATCGACTCGGCTTGACGTTTTGAGAATAAGTTATATCTATAATCGATAGAGTTCAGTTTCGGATTTATGGTGGGTAATTCCGGATTTAATAAGTTGAGTGGAAATATGATGTTCGATGAATGTTTTATTCAATTTATTGTAGCTACTGGTTATAGGTTCATGGTCCCCGGGTTGGCTCCTAACATGCGTAAGTTTATTCCTTTTCCTGTTGTAATTTATTCTTCACTGCTTTAACTTTCCAACGCTTACTCATGATCGAATGGCCGAAACTAAGTCCATCTTGAAGCAAGAGGAGGTACACGGTTGTGTAGTAAATACGGGGTAGATCTTGATACTTATGACCCTCAGGTTCCTACGGCCGCTAACCCCTATTCATCTCGCCCTCCTTCCGGGTATTGCGCTGTGTACGAGGATCACTTTGACGGAGGTCTCCGTCTTCCCTTCTGCCCGGCCTGTGTGGCCGTGCTTGATTATTACAAACTTAGCACGGCCCAAGTAGCTCCTAACGGGATCAGGGGTATCGTAGGCTTTGCCATAATTTGTCGATTGGCGAAGGTTAAATTTACCGTGGAGCTTTTTCGAGCCTTTCATCAAGTTAAGAAGGTCAAGGACTATCCAGGCTTTTACTATTTCTCCCGCCGGTGGGAGACTTCGTTTAATGGCCGATGGGCCATCTTCTTATAAGGGTTGGAAAGATAGTTTTTTTTTTCCGCCAAGAGGGGGCCTCTAGTTTAAGTCGGTGTAATCCCATAGACCAGCCTAAGGATGCTTCTCCCCTTATTTCCGACACTCAGTCATTACAAACCATCCAAACTTCGAGGGTTTATCTGAGGTACTTCCGGCTCCCCGAGCAGCTGATCTTGGCAGCCCGGCTAGCCGAGGCTGGTCCTGATCCCTACGTTCCCTTGACCTCTCAGCTCAAAAAGCTTGTAGGCCTCATGCTTGTTATGTGCTTATTTTTACGAGAAAAACATTTATTCAGCGTTTCTAACGATTCTACCGTTTTCTCTTTTGCAGTGGACGCCTTTGCAGACCTTTTAAATGCAGCTGATGAGAAGGGGCAGATGCAGCACGTTGAAGCAAGAATCCCCGGATGCCTTCTGCCAGAGCTGCGGGAAGTCAACTAAATCCAACCTCTGCCCGGATTTTGGCCAAACTGGAGGACGGCGTTGTTGATCAAGATCCGACCTTGGGTCAAAATCTCGGTCGTGTGTCTTCTGAGGCTGTTGCACACAAGGACGGGGCTATTTCTGACGCCTTCCTACCCGAGACAGTCCTAGAGGGAATGTCAAGCAAGAGTCCGGGTAGAGTCTTCCCAAGATCTGGCCCAGGATTTGATGGTTCGGTGGATTGGAGAAAGGTTCATGCCGCTAATGAACATGAAAAAATCTTGGCGATGCCCGAGCAGGAGCTCGCTTATGTTGGCCTCCAGACCATGAAATATTTAAGTATTGATTTACATATCGTGTTTCCCTTGAGTGCAAGGTTCCTCCTAACTTATGCATTTTACAGGGTGCCTTAGTCGGTCAGGAGCTGTATACTCGCCTGACCGAGTCTGGTTCTAACGTGAGCGAGCTGAAGAGCAAGATCTCCGAGTTGGAGAAAGCAGTTTCTGACCGTAACAAAGGCCTGAAGGCAAAAGACAAATAGATCAAAGATCTGAAGAAGTACCTGAAGACTCAATCCACTGAGCTGAAGGCTTTCAAGACAGGCCATGCTGTTGAGCTTCAAGCATTTGTGGAGAAAGAGTCCCAGTTGCAAGAGAGCATGAAAGCTTCTGCCCAAACCATTAAAGACTTCAAAGCTTCTCCAGAGTTTCTTCGGGCTCTGAACCTGGTTTTTGCCCTGGCAGTGAAAGGAAGCTATACCATGAGGGTGGATGATGCTAGGGCTCTCTTTCCAGAGCTTTCTGTCACTGATTTGGCCAACAAGAAGTTTTACAAGCTGTGGGCCAATGAAGTGTACTCCACCCGTTTGAAGGAATTCCGGGAATGAGAAGATGTGGCAAAAGACCGTCCTAATCCGGTGAAGCCAACCTCTGAGGCTCAGACCTTTGTTTCAGCGCGTCCGTCCTGCGGACGTAGATAAAATTACACTGGTCCGACCTGCGGAACTCAACGCGCCCGTCCTGCGGACTTAGATAAAATTACACTGGTCCGACCTGTTGATCTCGGCGCGTCCGTCATGCGGACGTAGATAAAATAAAATTGAGTCTGACCCACGAATCTCAACGCGTCCGTCCTGCAGACTTAGATAAAATTACACTGGTCCGACCTGCGGATCTCAGCGCGTCTGTCCTGCGGACATAGATAAAATTACACTGGTCCGACCTGCGGATCGCGGATCTAAGCGTGTCCGTTCTGCGCACTCAGATAAAATTTGCCTTTTCTCAATTTCAGCTAGACTCGTACTGTAATACTTGAAAGAGAACACAAAACCCATAATGATAGCAATGAAAGAAAGATTTTTATTCGAATATTTAATACAATTTATTCAAACTTATTAATGCTAATTCCGGAACCTGTTCATGTTGGAATAGTGTCCTAAACCCAATCGGGTTGGACCGGATCCGACCGGGTCGGATCATTTATACTATTTCTTTATGTTTGTACATATATTAAATGGCTTTTATGTTGTCATATATATGTTCTTTTAAAGAACCAATTATGAATTGTTATATGATAACGTCCTTAGTATTAAACTGTGATAGAGAAACCATGATAGGCGATTATGGTTGATGAGATCTCTAATCACTTTAATAAGCTTGATACTTAAATGTCTCTAGGCTGATGTACTATTAAACAGGGCATTGATAGTATAAACAGACTAGCACGTATTGGATGTCTTCTCTTTAGAGGCGAGGATAGATCTCGTCTATCGAAGTGTAGACACTTGGGTATGCGTGGGCGTGTATTAGAGAATGCGACGTTAGATCGACCCACTTACACGAGATAAGTGTCACACTATGTGACGGTTGTGTAATTATCCTTAAGACCGGAGTCTTCATGGCATCACGGTGTGGATTGTCATGCTTTGACACTATTGAGGTTTCCCCTAGCCACGGGGCGATCATGCGGTAGTGATTGGGTGTGATACTGAAGCATGCGGAGCATACATGATTGGTCGTCCGGGAATCGCGTATCCTATGATTGGGATCGAATATCCGAAATGGCCTTCTTATAAGGAATGTCTAGCTCTCGTGAATCTTTGCAAAGTGGGAGTAAATGAGTTACTTCGAGAGAGCATGATATCCAGATTATAAGATACGGTTGTTGATGTTTTGACACTCGACTAACGACCGTATGGATATTATTACAGCGATAGGATTGTAAGTTACACGGTAACTGTTTCACATGAAAGGTAGAAGTCATTGCATTTGACTCTTCCGATGATTGGGGGTCACGGTGTGTTGCTAGACGCCATCCCGTGATCGTTAGGCATGAAGGGCATTTTCGTAATTTGCACTTTGTGTCTACGGCCAACATATTCGGAAGCCTATCGGGTCACACACATAAGAACATCTAGCCGGATTAAAATGTGGTTATAGATGATAACCAAATAAGGAAAGTTTATCTCGAGACTATAAAGGTTATAGTGGTAAATTAATATGGTGGTATTTATTTATTATGAATAAATTAAATACAAGATATTAATAATATTATATTAATTAAAGAATATTCCGGATGCCAATTTGTTGGCTAAAGGTGGCGCAATTTTGGAGTGTATAAGATACACTTGGATTGTGTAATTTAATTAATGATATTACCTATTATTAATATTAGATATTAATAAAATAAATTAATATATATATGTTATGAGTGCATGCGTGTGTGTACATTACATGCAAATTAGATTTGCATGCATGCGCACCGTGTGTGTATGTATATATATATAATATATAGATTTATTTGTGTAATGTATATGTGATATATACACATGTGTAAATTGATTTATGGTAATATAATAAAAGATAAATATTGTCAATATAAGATCTTGACAATATCTTGGAAATATTCAATATAAGATATTGACAATATCCTAGATTTATTTAATATGAGATATTATAATAAATGAGATAAATCAATCAAATATATTTTCCTTATTTTATTGGGAAAATGTTTTCTTCTCCTCCACACCTTCTAAGGGGCGCCACTTTCATTATAAATAGGAGGTGGGTGTCAAGCTCTTTTGTACATCATAATTCCAAGAGCTAATAGTTCTTGTGTAAAATAGAGAGCATCCTTTAGAGAGTTGGAGAGAGGGAAAAGGCCGGTCTAGCAACCGGAGTTTTCCAATAGCAATCCATGATGGGATTCGGCGGGGTGTTCGTGTGGACTAGCGGTAGAGGCCGAACACTTGGGCGGCTCTATATCTGAACTACTCTCCTTAGACGGTCAAAGCGTCGATCTTATAGATCAACCAAGGTAATCACCGCTCACTACTCGTTTGTTTATTGCTTAAACGAAGTCGATCCTGGTTAAAAGGAAATAAAATTTTAAATTCGCTGCGTTCGCGTAGATTTCTAACAAATGGTATCAGAGCGAGCTTCGAGCTTAAGCAATAAGCATGCTATTATGCGTAGTTAATTTTATCGTTTAAATCACGTAATTAAAAGATGAAAGATTTTTGATTTATTGATACATGAAAAAAAAAAAAAGAGGGGATCGGGTGGTGCTCGGCCGATCATGGCGGCACCACCACCGGCGGCGGCGTGGCGGCGGCAAAGAGGGCAACTTCGCCGCCGGCAATCGGTTGACCGGTCAATCTTTGGCGGATCTCCAAATTTTTGTTTTGTGTATTTTGTGATTCAATATGGTTCATAGTTGTGATTAAAATCTCCTTTGTTTAGTTGTGTCGTGTGGCTAACCAATGGTTCAAATAGTTTGGCCATTGGGATGCCACACATGACATTAAATGATAATGGCCTTTCCAAACTTTGTTTGGAATAGGCTAAGCCTTTCCAAATATTTGATTTGGGAAAGCGCGCAGCGCAGCTTACTCAAAATTTTGATTTTGGAAAGTGGCTGTGAGCTAAACCAAAAATTATTGGCCTTTCCAAATATTTGATTTGGAATAGGCAGCCGCTTTCCAAATATTTGATTTAAAGGCGTGGGGCCTAGTCCACTTTCAAAATTTTGATTTTGGAAAGTGGTCGAGCTAAGCCAAATTTGGTTTAGAAACCAAAGCATCCCTTTGATTACGAATCAAAAGGAAAGAAACAAAAGAGAAATAATTTTAATTTTGATTTATTTTGGAATAGTTCTAATTAATTAAAATTAAAATTAAAATCGTTTAAAATTAATCGTTAATTTTATTTCGATTAAAATCATTTAATTAATTAAATGTTAATTAGTTAATTGATTGGATAAAATTATTTAATAGATTAAATGTTAATTGATTAATTAAGACGCAAGTAGTTAAATTTTAATTTTATCTTTTTCATAAGATTTTATTGTATGGATTAGATATAGTAGATATAATATGATTATATGGACCGATTGATCATGGACTCGACCGATAGGATAGATGTGAATGATTTAATTTTTCTGTTGGTTTAAAATTGTCCTATGCCGTTATGAAGAACGTGACCTAGTTTATTTTTCTGCATTTATCCCATTCCATTGACTCCCCGTTAATGTGTGCGGCGGGTGTATTTATTTTATTAGATAGAATTAAATGTAACAAGAATGGAGGCAGGAAGATGGAGACCAAAAAAAGCGAAAAATAAAGATCCCATTGGAGAATGGCGCATTAAAGATCTATTGGCGGTTGCAAATTTACCCTTAGATTGTGACCAGCGGTTTAAATCGGTTTGTATTCGAAACCGCACCTAGGAAAAGTCCATGATCATACCGGTTACTTTACGCATTTATTTATTTTGTGCTTGCATTTATTTTATATGATACGATAGATGCATGACTAAGCACGATCTAGATAAATGTGTAGGATGTATGTCTATAGAGATAGATATATTTGATGAGACCGTAATTAAATTAATTAAGAGAATTAATTCAAAATTAATTAAGTGAATTAATTTAAAATTACTCCCACAACAAAAATCGAGTTATAATATGTCTCCCAATATTATAGTGACGGTGAAGAGCTCTTGTTCGGATCCAACTGATCGCCCACGTCGGAGTTGACTACCACGGGTATATCGTCATTATCGAGATATGATCGTTATGAGATCTCATGAATACTTGAGTTACGACTCGACTAAGAATCTTGCGGTGATTGGCCCACGTCGGGACCGTCGATTTTAGAGACATACGGTTGACTATCACATAGACGATGTGAATTGTCAAAGAGTTGACTAGTCAAACCACTGGAAGTCGCGTTAGACGCGATTGGTAAGAAGTGCCTACCCGTCGAAATTGACCCGGTCGATCGGCCCACGTCGGGGATCGAGTCAACTAGATAGGATTTCAGCCACTAAAGAATTTTTAATTCTTGAAAGTCAATTGGGAGTAGTTGACTAGTGGAGCAAAATCATAATCCCAAAGACCATATTTGATTTTGCGTGTATAAACAACAACACTCTTTTATTTTCATTTTTTTATGTTGTAGTTTTAGCAGACTTTATATTTATGTTTATTTCTCGATTAGTAAAACCAAATTATGATCAATTACCTTTGAGAAGCGTTCTCAAATATGGTTAAGTAATTTTAATCCTTTTAAAGTAAGCAATGACACGAGCAATCCCGTTATAGTAGTTGGGAGACAAGGAGACTACATATTCAATGCGGTGCTCCAAGACTTTAATTATTAAAGAAAAGCGGGAGCTCGTGATATTGGACACGATCCAATATAATCATTCGGTCATACGATGACGAGTTATTCAAGCGTTGGATAAGAATGACTAGACCGAATTTTGGAAAGGATGTTTTCAAAATTGTAAGATTTAAGTATCGACTTAATTCTATCATTGCTTAAAAGCTAATTAAATAGTTAATGTTTTAAATACGATTTAAAAGGTTAAATAAACTATTTAATAAACTTTAGATTTTCTTTATGAAAGGAAATTGAAAACATAGCTCTTGTGATCTTTCTTAAGTCTTATGAAGACTACACTAAGAAACATTTACAAGTACTTGAAGGATTAAAATGAAAGTTAGGGCATGTTCTTAAATAGAGAACTTATTGAAGTTTCTATTATAGGCAAGTAAGTTGAGATAAATCAATCTAAGTTCAAGTCAACTCTAAGATATATGATATCTTACGAGTGTGATTAAATTAGAAAGATTGAATACAAAAATGGAAGGTGAAACAAGCGTTGTAACACTTACCATATTGCGGATCTAGTAAAGCGATAAAGGAACTAAATAAATGTTATTATGTTCGGTTCTTATGAAGGACACAAGTTCGGTTATTTGTTAGGATTTAGTAGACACATTCAATTGTAAAGAATAAATGTTATTCGATAAAGTTGGAAGGTCACTTTGAATCTAACATACTAGATTGATGTCACTATATAGATGATATATGTGATGGGATCTCAACTAAATATTTGTATGCATTTGTTATCCTTGATATTTGTGGTTGTTCTGCATACGTCTCTACGGAAGAGAAGCGTGTAATTAAGCGTCATTCGATGATGTTGAACCATATGATTATGAATCATGTGGGTAAAGCATCTTATCCAAAGAGGACTAAAATACCCTTTTATGAAAAGGTTATAAATTCTAGAAAAATTGTCTAAAGCCTAAACATACCGATGTTTGTTGGCTTATGACAATTAATGCCACAAATAATTGTTTGTTAATCTCCATGACTATTTTTAGAAATAGTCAAGTGTACTTAGTAAAGTGAAAATTCGGAAAGCCGAAAAGTTCGAGCGATCACGAATATGAGATTGATGAGCTACTTAGGAATTAATCTTCAATTGGATTGAAGTAATTAATATCGAAGGGTGTTTTGAGGTAAATGCGAAAGGAATAAGATTCTCCTTCAAGGATACCATATTTGGGATACGTGAATTGGATTGTGTTCCCAAAATGGAAACAACACTTTATATGATAAAGGTGTGGTGAGCGCAGCCATGCGAAGTATCCTTACCCGTTTCGGGATAGTGCCCTTATACTTAACCAAGTTCCAAAGAATAGAGGTTGAATAAATTTCATATCAAATATGGAAGAGGATAATGTCAAATCTGTCTTAACCGATGATTTGAAGTTGTCATAAGCAAAGTCAGAAAGGCTTGGAGCCTAGTACGACATATGCAACTTTGTGGAATATCTCAGCAAGTACGCTAGATATTATTTACTCGTCCGCGGAGCAAAATGTTTGTCTCCAAACATGCTGTCTTCTAAAGGAAGTGTTTCTTCCGAAAGAAACAGTGGGAGTGAATCAGATCTCAAAAGAGTTTGAGAACAACAAAGATATATTCAACCAATGGAACATGAGCAGACGCCACATAGCGATGAGGTGTACATCGCGCTCAAGTGCACACACAAAGTTCGCAAGTCTGTGGATAACCTCAAGCACGAAAAGGCTGCGGTATGTTCATCTTGAAGAATGAACATCTCACGACTTATGAAAGAATGTTTGAAAGCGGAGTTTGAGAGATGTGGCCAGGAGCCATAAAATCGAATTAGATTCCATCGGTGACAACCAGGTTGTGAACCTAGTCTGTCTTACCTAAGGGAGTGTCCTGAAAGGTCGACATGGATAGTAATATGATTACCATAAGGCTATAGTGACGGTGAAGGGCATGAGGTGTAAACCTTATAATTGTCTTTATCTTGGTGGTGTGCCTGGTTCTATTCAGACTATGCTTGTTGTAACTTCGTATCATGACTATATGATAGTGTTGAAGACGTTGGGCAGAAAGCTCGATGTTCATAGACAATAACATGATATGTAAGCCCACGAGATCCATTTATGGACTCAAACAAGTTTCTCTAGACGATTTCTTTGTTAGATAATCAAAGGAGTTTGATTTAGTCAAAAGAAGGATATGCCCCATGTGCAATATGGATAGTGGGAGTGTGTTACGATTTTCGAGTAAGGTATTGGATATCTCTCTTGAGAATTGTCACCTCATGTCACAGTCAATTAATGTTTGGTAATTCAAGATCTTTACGAAAGCACTTGGATTAGCAGTTCTTATTTTTAGAAATGAGAATCTATAGCGATAGATTTTACTGCTGTTAGATTATAGTTTACCTATATAGATGTGATGCTAAAAGAAGTTTAGCATAGATCGCGAGATCTATCTATGTTAGGACGTTGGTCTAAAGATAAGGTGAAAGATGATGCTTATGGAAGGTTTCTTCGCTCTGCGATGGGAACCATCATAAAAGGAATCTTTGGATGTTCATAGTTCATGAATGGTCATGAGAAAGTATGAAAGTAAATCGGTAAATGTCGAGAATATCCTTAAACAAGTTAAGGAAGAATTCTGGTTTATTGAAACTTGGAATTAAATAAGCGTAGAGATATCTGACGCGTATATCCTGAGTCTTATGAAGGCGAGTGGGAGCTCTCGCATGCGGGTTTGCGAGTCACTTTGATCAAGTGATACAATGAGTGGAAATATTCTAGCCTATGGGTCACTGTAAGTTCTACATGTAGGCCAAAACACAGTAGTGCCTTAGAGGCGCAGCGGGAGCAGTACATGGATCTAGAAGGTTCATTCTTGAACCTTGTACGGTTCTTCCACCTTTTCTATATAGCTGATATAGTAAGTGGATTTATTGCTTGAAGCAAGGACCAGGGTCTCGTCAGAGATTCGTGTGTGTGTTAAGGCGGTTCCTTTGACTTGGTCATTTGGAACATGTTGTGAAGATAGTCTGAGTCCCCACGGATAGTGATCCGTTTATGGATAGGGCTGGTTGCAAGTATTGCATGAGATTCTTGTGTTTCAACTTGGTCTTGTGTGTGCGAGTGATTGGTTTTAGGCCAAGTGGGAGATTGTTGGAATAGTGTACTAAACCCAATCGGGTTGGACCGGATCCGACCGGGTCGGATCATTTATACTATTTCTTTATGTTTGTACATATATTAAATGGCTTTTATGTTGTCATATATATGTTCTTTTAAAGAACCAATTATGAATTGTTATATGATAACGTCCTTAGTATTAAAGCGTGATAGAGAAACCATGATAAGCGATTATGGTTGATGAGATCTCTAATCACTTTAATAAGCTTGATACTTAAATGTCTCAGGCGATGTACTATTAAGCAGGGCATTGATAGTATAAGCAGACTAGCACGTATTGGATGTCTTCTCTTTAGAGGCGAGGATAGATCTCGTCTATCGAAGTGTAGAGACACTTGGGTATGCGTGGACGTGTATTAGAGAATGCGACGTTAGATCGACCCACTTACAGATAAGTGTCACACTATGTGACGGTTGTGTAATTATCCTTAAGACCGAGTCTTCATGGCATCACGGTGTGGATTGTCATGCTTTGACACTATTGAGGTTTCCCACAGCCACGGGCGATCATGCAAGTAGTGATTGGGTGTGATCTTGAAGCATCGCGGAGCATACATGATTGGTCGTCCGGGAATCGCGTATCTATGATTGGGATCGAATATCCGAAATGGCCTTCTTATAAGGAATGTCTAGCTCTCGAGAATCTTTGCAAAGTGGGAGTAAATGTGTTATTCCGACAGAGCATGATATCCAGATTATAAGATACGGTTGTTGATGTTTTGACACTCGACTAACGACCGTATGGATATTATTACAGCGATAGGATTGTAAGTTACACGGTAACTGTTTCACATGAAAGGTAGTAGTCATTGCATTTGACTCTTCCGATGATTGGGGGGTCACGGTGTGTTGCTAGACGCTATCCCGTGATCGTTAGGCATGAAGGGCATTTTCGTAATTTGCACTTTGTGTCTACGGCCAACATATTCGGAAGCCTATCGGGTCACACACATAAGAACATCTAGCCGGATTAAAATGTGGTTATAGATGATAACCAAATAAGGAAAGTTTATCTCGAGACTATAAAGGTTATAGTGGTAAATTAATATGGTGGTATTTATTTATTATGAATAAATTAAATACAAGATATTAATAATATTATATTAATTAAAGAATATTCGGATGCCAATTTGTTGGCTAAAGGTGGCGCAATTTTGGAGTGTATAAGATACACTTGGATTGTGTAATTTAATTAATGATATTACCTATTATTAATATTAGATATTAATAAAATAAATTAATATATATATGTTATGAGTGCATGCGTGTGTGTACATTACATGCAAATTAGATTTGCATGCATGCGCACCGTGTGTGTGTGTATATATATATAATATATAGATTTATTTGTGTAATGTATATGATATATACACATGTATGTAAATTGATTTATGGTAATATAATAAAAGATAAATATTGTCAATATAAGATCTTGACAATATCTTTGAAATATTCAATATAAGATATTGACAATATCCTAGATTTATTTAATATGAGATATTATAATAAATGAGATAAATCAATCAAATATATTTTCCTTATTTTATTGGGAAAATGTTTTTTCTCCTCCACACCTTCTAAGGGCAGGCGCCACTTTCATTATAAATAGGAGGTGGGTGTCAAGCTCTTTTGTACATCATAATTCCAAGAGCTAATAGTTCTTGTGTAAAATAGAGAGCATCCTTTAGAGAGTTGAGAGAGAGGGAAAAGGCCGGTCTAGCAACCGGAGTTTTCCAATAGCAATCCATGATGGGATTCCGGCGGGGTGTTCGTGTGGACTAGCGGTAGAGGCCGAACACTTGGGCGGCTCTATACAGAACTACTCTCCTTAGACGGTCAAAGCGTCGATCTTATAGATCAACCAAGGTAACCACCGTCTACTACTCGTTTGTTTATTGCTTAAACGAAGTCGATCCTGGTTAAAAGGAAATAAAATTTTAAATTCCGCTGCGTTCCCGCGTAGATTTCCTAACAGTTCAGGCATAATACTTGTGCAAATTATTAGCATTCCAGCTTCTGGGAATAGTTCTACCTCATGTGTCTGCTAGTTGCTAGGCACCTTTCCCATGCACTTTCACCACCTTATAAGGACCTTCCCCGTTCGGGTCTAGCTTCCATTGGGGCCGTAGACGGCTGACCTCATTTTCCGCAAGACCAGGTCCCCTACCTTGAAGTAGGTGTGTTTTACCTTGGAATTGTAATACTGAGAGAGTTGTTGTTTGTATCTTGCCATCCTGATGAAGGCTATGTCTCGCCTCTTTTCAAGGTCGTCCTTCGCGTGCCTGAGCTCGCTCTCTTGATCTGTCTGAGAATATAGTCGACCTCGGGGATGGGAGCCCAATCTCTGCATGAATAACGGACTCACACCCGTATGTCAAGGAGAAATGAGTTTCTCCAGTTGCAGAATTCGGTGGTTTTATAGGCCCAAAGGAAGTTAGGCAGATGCTCAACCCAATTCTCCCATTCTTTTTCCAGCCTCTTTTTTAGCCCTGTCTTTATCTGCCTATTGGTTTGCTCGACTTGCCCGTTGGCCTGGGGTATCCTACTGAGGTAAAGTGTTGTACAATTTCAAGTTCGGAGCATTATTCATGAACCGTTCTTTCTTCAAACTGCGTCCCGTTATAGAAATTAATACCTTTGGGATATCATACCGACATACAATGTTTTTCCACAAGAATTTTTGAATGGCCTTGGCCGTAATAGTAGTGAGGGGTTCAACTTCTACCCATTTTGTGAAGTAATCCATTACTACTACCAGGAACTTGTTGTTGCCCGGTGCTCGGGGCAATGGTCCAATAAGATCTACTCCTCATTGGTCAAAAGGCCATGAGGACACTATCGGGATCATTGGTTGTGAGGCTTGATGAGACACATTGTGGTGCATTCGACATGGTTTACATTTTTGGACTAACTCTTGCGCGTCCCGCTGCATAGTGGGCCAGTAATAGCCGAACAAGCGACACTTTCAGGCTAGGGTCCGAGCCCCCGGATAGTTCCCGCATATCCCTAAGTGGATTTCTCGAAGGATGTATTCTCCATCTTCCTGTGTTACACATCTAATCCATGGGTCAATATACGACTTTCGATAGAGTATATCGTTAAACAAAGAGTACCTGGTCGCTAGGAACTTTTATTTTTTGGCATGAGTACGGTCCGTGGGAAGAACTCCTCTTTTTAGGTAGGACACTATATGATCCATCCAAGTTTCTTTCTGCGTGATTGGTTGCACTGCCCGCTTCTTCGTAGCTTCTCTCTTGCAACTGTTCGACCAATACCTTCTTGTTGGACTTAAAGTTGGACGCGAGCTTTAATACGCATCTGCTTGCTTATTTTGGGGCCGAGGGATTTGCTCTATATGTATCCCCTCAAAGTCCTTCCATAAAGTCTGAACTACGGCTAAGTATCTTTTCATGGGTTCTTCATTTGCCTCATATTCTCCCTTGACGTGACTCACAATCAGCTGGGAGTCATTATACACTTGCAATTTCTTTGCCCCAAGTTTTGCAGCCAATCGTAGTCCAGTGATCAAGGCTTCATATTCCGACTCATTGTTCATTGCTTGAAAGCTGAAACACAACGTGTAGGGAAATTCTTCTCCCTTTGGACAGACAAGTAGGAGGCCTGCTCCAGATCCTTCTTTACTAGATGCTCCATCTACATAGAGTGTCCATTGCTCTTTTTTCGGCTCGGCTGCTTCTGATTAACAGTGATAGTCGTCCCTTCTGCTAGGAAATCGGCTAGAGCTTGGACTTGATTGCAGTTCGGGGGCAAAACTCGAGGTCATATACGGCCAGTTCCACTACCCATTTTGCTAACCTTCCTAACGTATCCGGCCGCGCTAATACCTGCCTCAGAACTGATCGGTTATCACCTTTATTGGGTGAGCTTGAAAATAAGGCCTCAATTTCCTCGAGGCGTGAACCAATGCTAATGCTAACTTTTCTGCGTTAGTATATCGAACTTCTGGACCGTGAAGCGCCTTACTTACATAAAATATCGGCCGTTGGATGTGATCATGTTCCTTTACCAAGACAACACTTATAGCTTCCTCACAAACTGATAGATAAATCAGTAATGTGTCTTTTTCTTTTGGAGAAGTTAAGGTCGGCAACTCCATGAGGTAGGATTTCAGCTCTTCAAAAGCCCGCTGACTATCCTCGTTCCACTAGAAAAGCGTAGCTTTCTTCAAAATTTTAAAGAATGGAAGGGCACGTTGTGCCGATCTGGATAGGAATCTACTTAGGGCGGCCATCCCTTCCGTCAATCTTTGCACCTCCTTGATGCTCTTCAGTGGGGGCATAGTCCGCAATGCGTCTATTTTATATGGGTTTGCTTTGATTCCTTCCTTTGAGATCATATATTTTAAAAACTTGCCCGACCTTACCCCGAATGTGCATTTCTTCACGTTGAGCTTCATATGTGTCTGCTGGAGCACTCCACAAGCTTCTTTGACATCCTTTAGGTATTGGTCAAGAGTCTTGCTCTTGATCAATAAATCGTTGACGTACATTTCCATGCATCGGCCGATCTGACCATTAAAAATCTTGTTCATTGCCCTCTGGTATGTTGCTCCAGCATTCTTTAATCCAAAGGGCATGGTTATGTAATAGTATATCCCGAGCGCCGTTGTGAATGAGGTTTTCTCCGCATCGTTGGGGTCCATGGCAATCTGATGAGATCCTTTGTATGCGTCCAAAAACGCAAATACCTCAAAATCGACCGTGGAATCCACGAGTCGGACGATCATAGGCAGGGCATAACAATCTTTGGGGCAAGCTTTGGTGAGGTCGGTGAAGTGCACGCACATCCTCCAACTACCATCTGGTTTCTTGACTAGCACAGGGTTTGCCAGCCACTCCGGGTAGACTACATGTCTAATTATATTCGCTTAAAGCAGTTTAGTTACTTCCTTTTGGATCGCGTCCATGCGCTCCCGTGCAAAATGTCTCCTCTTTTGTTGGATCGGCTTTCTGCTCGGGTCCACGTTCAGCTTGTGAACTGCAATGTCCGGGATAGACCAGGCATATCTTCAGTTTTCCACACGAAGACATCCTGAACTCCTTGAGTATCTCAACGAGCTATTCCTTGTGCAGGTCGGGAATCCAAGCTCCAAATGCTATTGTCAGTTTGGGCTGGGCTTCCAAGAGGCAGACATTTTCCGCTTTATCTTCCGAGGACAATGTCTCCTCATCTTCCGGGAGAAGTTCCTCCACGAGAACATGTTGGGCCGCCGCTTCTCCATTGGTGATGGTAGCGTAGCAGCTCCTAGCGGCTTCCACGTCCCTTTTAATCACCACTGACACATCCAGTGTGGGGAACTTGAGGCTTTGTGAGATAAAGAAATGAAAGCTCGGAGGTCGATTAAGGCTGGTCGTCCTAAATTGACATTATATGGAGATGGAGATCGAACGATGGCATAACTGATCCTCAAAGTTCTGCCTCTTGGCTCTTTGCCAAAGGTAGTAGCTAGCTCAATCATTCCTATAGGTAGAACAGACGTTCCAGCGAAACCGAATAATGGCATTGACATGGGTGTTAACTCTCTGCTTTCTAGCTTCATTGCTTGGAAAGCATGGTGATACAGTATATTTACCGTGCTTCCGGTGTCCACACAAACTCTTTTTACCAGGTTTCGATCGATCACAACTGTGATTACCAATCCTTCGTTATTCGTCATCAAAGGAAAGGGGTCCCGTGGACCGTATGCCACTTCTCCGGAGAGTCGTTGTCTTTTATTGAGAATCAGCAGTCCTGTTGATGTCTTCCCTATGGCCTCAAATGGTATTAATTATGGAGGCTCGAGCACTATTCGATGTGTTACCTTCATTTTTACCACCATCAGCGATTGGAGTCCTATCAATATTCAATGCTTGATTTTCTTGGGACTTTGACATTATCACCGAGTCTCTTAAACCATAATAAATTACCAGTAGAATGCCCTCCTTCTAGCGCCAATTGACGAAACAAAATTCGTCGGGTATAAAATCTAGGCCGTTTAATCTAATGGTAACTGAATTAAGGATGAAAACAAGAGAAGTATGAATGGGGAAAGATTTTTGAGGTGACTTAGACTGAGCCTGGGATTTTCCCAAGTTGCCTACGTATCCAAAGTATCAATTGGAATCAAGTCTTCCGTAGTTCTTAGTAACGTTTGTATAAGGAACATTTGTGCCCTAGGCCTTCATGGGTCGTGTCCCTCATGGACCTTCCTTTCGTGTCTCACAAGTACAATTAAACCGTAATGATCCCTTAATTTTAGGAGATAATCTCGGTATTCAAATGATAAAGATCAGAGTCTTAATGTCTCAGGACTTATCTAATAATTATACAAATAAACGTGTGTTTATCATTACACGCTCTGGCCGGCCTGCGGTGAGCAACCGAGGTCCGTATGATTGAGCTGGGCAGGTCTGCCTCTATCTCGTCCTGACCGACCTGTGGTGGACAGAAGAACGAACTGAGCAGCCCCCTCTTTTGGAGGAGATCGGCCCTTAGGTCTACAAAGGGACTCTTGGTCCTTAAAGTTAAGCTTCTAGCCCTATTTCTATCGTGACACGTGGCGTGGTGAAATTTGGTATCGTCAGTGGTCCATGCCAAGATGCCTTCAGAACCTATCTAGCCAACCACCATTTGAATTGCAAAACATTTATCAATTTCAATTCGGGCTAATGCACCTTGTACCCTTTCCGTTTTAAATCTCTTTCAGGCCATTGAGAGACATGAACCGCCAGACACACCTTTTGACATTCCCTCTTCTGTTTTGGTGTTTCGATAACAATTCGTTACACCGGTTGAAATGTCTGCTTTGTTTTAACCTTTTCATTCCCTCAAAATAAAGAATAACCTTGAGCACTTATTCTTTAGCATTGTATTATTCCCCACGATTAGTGCAACCTTGAACCCTTGGATGGGATCATCAATGATCTTTTAAACTTCTCTTGAAAGTTGAATTCATTTTATGAAATCAAGCTTCCTGCGACATTTCTTAAGTGTCCTTTCCTCTTTCACTCAAAAGCTTGTTTATCGCAGACCCATCTTCAAAACATTTGACCTTCCTTTACAATATCTTGAGGAAATTTCTATCATCTTTCAATCTGGAAATAATCTGTCTTTGACTAATGCAAACTTGGACACTAATTGACAAGTTTTATTTCATTATGAGACCTTTTGGTGTACTCGTTTTAGCCCCGTAACTTCATGTTGAGATCTTTACCCTCTTTATGATTTCTCATTTGTTTAGTCTTTCAGCTGCTGGATCTTGCACTTTTACTTTGTTCTTGTTGTGGGATGATTCCTCAACAGCATTTATGCGAACGGGGGATTCTCTTAGTTCGCCAACAGACATTCTGTTTATCAAATCATTAACGATTAAGGTCACTTGCTAAAAACGTTCTTAAGTCTTATATTCGTTTCCTCTTGCATCAAATGTTCCCAAGACCATCATGTGATGTTTCTCTTAACGTCCCCATTTTCCAAGGACTTACGTAAAACCTCATTATCTTCCTTCCAAGCGGCTTGAGCTTCTTTTGCCGACTGTCGTGTCTTGCAAAAATTCACTCTCTCAAAAGAAACTCATCTGCAAGATGTTCTTTTGTTTTTCCTTTTGGTGATTATCTTTTATACTATGATACAATACTCATCTTTCAATTTAAAACCAATTTCAAACTTTCTTCGACCTGGAGTCATCTTGTTTTGTTTGTAACCTAAGCAACCACCCTTGTTTCAAGTGCATTATGTTTTTCTTTGGCTTATCAAGTTGACATACCACCATGGTTCTCAACTTGTCACTTTTCAATTTTCTCGGTTTTCCAAGCAAACCCTTATTAAAAAAATCTAACCAATGAAGGTTAAGTCCATGCCAATTGGTCTTAAGTTCAAACGTTCATCTCCCTTTGTGTTGTTCGTACCACGTTTCAGCTTTTGTTGTTTCCCACATCGTTTCATCCTCAGAACTTTTGTAAGATATTTTATATCTTCTTTTTCGCCAGCGTGAGTTCCCTTTTTGCATCACCGTAGCGTTTAAGAGGTCGCCGTCTTGGAGACTCTTCTTTGCAACACTTTTTACATAAGTGTTGTGCTCTCACTAACCTCACCGCAAGAAGTGGATCGGACCGTCAGAGAGAAAGTATAGCAAATGCGTGTTTCTTCCTTCCTGAAATGTCTCATAAATCCTTCAGTTGGGATCCTTACAGTTCTACAGCAAGCTTGCGTCGCAGTGGTGGCGGCTGAGATCGAAAGAAGTCAAGTGTGGCAGAAGTTGTGTATCAGTTGGGAAGTTTAAGCTTTCTGGGTATAAGCTAGCAAGAGCAAGTTAAGTATGCCATACCGCTGATTGCATGATCCGAAATAGTTGGTGAGAACGTGAAGAAACAAGACGAAGATCCAGTTGTGGTCGGTTATAAGAGAGTGGTCAGAACCAAATCATCCAGTGGTTATGAGTTAGATGAAGATGGCAACCTTCGGCATCAGGAATAGGCTTCGTGTTTCGAATGTGGAATATTTGAGGAAGACCGCAATGAAGATAGTATTTGGTTCGTCCCGGAGCAACAAGGATGTGTAGAGAGTTAAAGTTGTGCTACTGGAGTCCTTCTATGAAGGTAGAGATAGTAGAGTTTACTTACAACAACAGTTACCACGCCAGTGCCCAGTTATCACCGTTTGAAGCTCGGCATAAAAGAAAGCATAGAACACAAATTTTCTGGGATGAAGTGGAACAGTGACAGATTAAAGGACCGGAGTTAATACGACAAGCCAACGAGAAGATTGAAGTGGATCGTCGTAACCTCAAGATGGCTCAAGACAGGTAGAATAGTTGGGCAGGCGTACGAAGATGACCGTTAGAGTTTGAAGTGAAAGATAAAGTGTATTTAAAGGCGCCTCAAATAGGAAGAGTAAGACAATTTGTGCGGACATACAAATTAAGCCCGAGATGTGAAAGTCCTTACGTGGTATTGGCCAAAGTTGGACCTTTAGCTTATCCGTTTGAAGTTACCAGGATCTCTTTCCCGAGTGCAGAATGTCTTTCATGTGTGTCAATGTTAAGGAGATGCTTAACCGACATTGATGTGGAAGCAAGCATTGGCCATGAAATGGTTGAAGAGAACTTGACATACATGGAAGAATCAGTTGCACCCAATAACGGAAGATGAAGGAAGTCAAGACTGAAAAAGTTCAACTGCTCTTGGTTTAGTAGAGCAATCACACTACGGTAGAGACGACAAGCGTGTTAAAAGACGTGATGGTTTGCGGAGTTCCAGAGTTCAAGAACCTCCCAAGCATATTCAGTTTCGAGAACGAAACTTGTTTTAAGATGTAACATCCCGAAATTTCAAGACGAGTTAAAATGTAAAATGGAATTTAATATATTTATTTTTCTATTTTATGTTAACCTAAAAGTTAATAATTAAAAATGATTTAATTATTATAAAAGAGATTTAATTAAAGGTTTTATTTAATGTATTTAATTAAGCCTATAAAAGGAAAATAATCCCCAAAAATCTTCTCATAATGTATTCGCCGCAAGTTCTGATAAAAATACGATGTAGGCAACACAGGAGATGCATGGAAGGGAAATAGAAGAATTTCCAATTTCGCGGCTAATCCGTCGGGATTTTGGATGCATGGAAGGGAAATAGAAGAATTTCCAATTTCGCGGCTAATCCGTCGGGATTTTGGGCTGACCACAGAAGACGGAAATCATCATCTCTTCGCAACAAACGTTTCCACACCAATTGTTCTCAATTCCGCAAGACTTTAGTTTAGCATTAAAATTGGAATCTTGGTCGTTTTTCAGAAAATTCTGAGCTTTATTGGTGTAGAGGGTTGTATATAATCGTAGAATATTGTTATTGGATCGTATGTTGTTCATAGGAGTTGTAGAATCAAAGGATTCAAACTTTTGCATTTGATTCTCTTTTAAATCGCTAAAAGGTAAGAGGGTGTTCTAAACAGATTTGTTTTGGGTTGTATTTCGTGCATATTCATATTGGATTGTATATGAATGTTTGTTGCAGGTATTGTGATGTATTAGGGCACTCCCACCGTAAGCCTTATATTTATGCCTAAAAAAAGTACTAATTTTGAGGTTAAAATGGTGAGGATTTATTTTTAAGGATAAGTCGAGTGCATCCCTACTTGAGGGATGACTATTCAACGCCTAAAATAGGGATAGGGATCTTTGAGGCTAAATAGGGGTGAGGTAGAATATGATTATTTGAAATGTTATAGGGCGATAGGGATGTTGTTGTCGAGTTTTTGAATTGAGAATAAAATAGGATAGTATTATTTTATATTATTTGATAGGCCACCGGGACGGGCGCCTAAATGGTATTAATTTTGGGTTAGAATGGCTCGAACGGAACGTAAAATTGATAGGCCAATGGGCCCGGCATGGGATCCCGGCCGCCGGCCTATCGAGTTCAGAAAATTACAAGTGTGATAGGCCACCGAACGCGGCGCCGAAGTCCATGGGCAGATTTTCGGAAAATTTCCTAAGTTTTTGAAAGTGATATTTTGCCTTATTTTGTGTTCCATTCGATATGTCATGGCTCTATGAACATAGGCCACTTCATGAAAGCAATATTTAAGCATATTTTTGTGTGTTATTCTCTTTGACTTGGTGTGCATGTCTTTGAAAACATTCAATGATACTTTGCAATGTCTAACTATGACTTCTAATAGCCTTGGCTCAGCACCACAATTGAGACCCTCTGCAGGGAGAAGGTGGGAGCACCAGAATGCGTTGTTTAGGCCTTGTGAGACGTTGACTTAGTAGTCAATAATCCCTTTACAACGTGCATGGTAGTGTAACTAGAATGTCTAGGACTAGATATCCATACAAAGCCTTCTATGTGAATGGATCAGGTGGTTAGACTTAAACTCGTAAATTACATACGTGTGTATCTAAAAGCTAAAACATTTTCGTCATTGGTAAGGCTCGTTTACTTTTCTAAGCATGAGGACGATTACAGATACAATTGAGGCTGTGTGTCAAGGGATGCGTGTAACTCCCACACTGAGACCTATGTTCGTGCCCCTAGAGAGGTGCATACCATGTCGTGGTGCAGTCTCACCCTGCGAAGTGCCTTTTGATATTGATGTAACAAACCTTATTTGTGCAAGGATGTACAACGGAGCTAGTAGAGGGTGAGTAAGATCTAATGTTACAACCTATGTAGGAGTGATTGTAGAAAGTAATCATGTTATATATATGTATGTATTGTCATTTATTGTAACCGTTTCTTCTACCCTTACTAAGTACGTATATACTTACCCCTGGTATATTTATAGGTTGTTTTCGATGTCATTGAGGAGTGACCCGTAGATGATGAGATAAAGTATGTTGCCTCTTTATTCAGTTTATTTTTGGGTATAGACTCTCTTATCCTTTGTAATGCTAGAAATCGATGAGTTGAGTTTTTGGATATCAAGTTGTAATAGGTTAAATGTATTTGACGTTTATAGTAAAGTCTTTGATGATGTAATAGATGCAGTATGTGTTGCTTTCGATCGTTTATCGATTGTTTTAGTTACCCAAGACTGCCGTTTTGTCTTCCGCCTTGTTCTCTACTGTTTGGTTACGTAAGACTTACGTATATAATTAGATTAAACTAATTATATGCGTGTCGGGCGTTCTTTTCTGGATAAGAACTCGGTATCCTGGACAGGTTCGTCACACTCCTATATGACTTTTGATATACGCTACACCACTGCATACTTATAGGCCATTGGTCAACAATCAATCAGTGGGTCCCATAATGATCGATGAACTACAAATATATACTGCGAGGAGGAAGAAGAGTGGGATGAAAGAGAGCTTACAAATCCAAAGCCATCAGTCTTATATGTTGGTCCAACCATTTTGTACTCGGATCCATATTTATCCAGAAGGAGCTTCACGTATGGAATTTCATCCATTATAGCATCAAATCCTCCATTTTTGCTTCCTTTACTCAAGCCATAATGGATGTCCTCAATACTTGCGTATTCCTTAAGCTTTGATTCACTAAAATGCAGTTGGTTTACCAGATAATCTTTCACAAAGGAACCTTCTTGGTATCCAACATATATGTCCTGAGAAAGTTTGAAATTTAATTGTTCTACTGTAAACATTGATGATAACTTTGCGTGTGTAGCTCTGCATCACAACGTAGGCCATATAAAGCCATACCACCAACACGAACCTTGACCAGTCGGTGTTCACCATGTTCCCTAAATGGCAGAAGAACAAGCTTAATTTTATTAATCCAAATGATTAATTAATAGCGTGTTTCAATTCATTACATTGCATCTCATTACAGGAGTCATAAGAAACAACTTACTCTCAGGGAAAGCAAGAACTGCAACTGGAAACCAAAATATCAGTCCATTGTGCTCTTCATGCGGCCTTACATTGTCTGCATTGTGCTCTTCATGTGGCCTTACATTGTCTGCATTCGAGATTACAGGATGCTCCAATATGCGAAGGACAATCCCAATAAATATACATGTGGCAAGGATAGCAAGCCAAAGATTCCATCTAAAAGGTTTGAAGAAAACCCACATGTCCCTGTCTTGTTTATTTCTTACAACCATTACAGTTCCCGATTCAGAATATGGCAGTGTAAAATCGACATATGCCGCTCGATCAGCCACTATTGTAGTGTCTCCCACCACAATATCATACTATTACTCAAAAAAAAAAAAAAAAAAAAAAAAAAACAGCCATTAATTTCATGATTCAAACTACACTAAGAAAACAAATGGGATTGTACCATTTCCTCATCAGAACACAGAAAAACAATTATCTTGATGTTAAATTGGTTCTTTAACCGCATACTGCAATACATAAGCATGAAGGTTTGAAAACAGAAAAAATGTGATGCAAATAATATAAGCTAAGATAAAAGGATATCTTAAGAGGAGCTAACCTTAGCAGAAATGTTGTGAACGAGATCAGTGTATGTTCCCATAGCAGATCCACTGTCATCAACAAAAGCCATGAAGTCATAATCAAGCTGGAATGGAAGCAACTTTAGCGCAGAGAGGAATATATCTATAGAAAACCCGGTGGCATTTGTATGATTAGTCAGGGGATCTTCTGTGACTCGCACAAATTCTGTGAAACCTGTTTTCTTAGGGATTCCTACTTTAAGCTTCCCAGATGGAATAGCCCAACCTTTTGGCGTTACAACCGAATCTCCGGGCCATACAATGGTTCTTAGTTCCTTTATAGAAGTTGAGTATCCTTTATTTTTCGAAAATGGCTTCCCAGATATTCCTCCATCAGGTGTCCAATAACCAATTGTTCTGCCTCCTGTTCCAATCACATTGAATATCTCTAACGATGAAGGTCTCGGTTTCCCGTTAGTTAACTTGAATAACCCACTCAATCCTTCAAAACTTACATCAAACAGTTGGTGGAGAAGTTTTGGACCAAAATTGGAGGTGGCCAAACTTGAGAAATAATTTCCATTTCCTCCATTTTCAGCTCTTGAGAAACTGGATTTCATCGGTCCTACCATTTCAGCTGCCATAGCCAACGCCCATACGGTATCATAAGCCAATAATCCATACACATTTAGTGAAGTTTCAAGCTTTGAATGAATCATCTCCTCCCTCCACCCTTCTCTGAAGCTCTCCAAGTTTTTAGAATTGGGAACAAAAGATCTTATGCTTATAACACCTTCCATGGCTTCAATGACCGTAGAATCCAGAGAATTCAGAAGGTTACCAATGCTATCAGTCACAATCCAGGCATAATCTTTTTCCATCATTCCAATAGTTTTCGCCAACAGAAACAGCCTACCACCAAGAGCAGGTTTCATATGCACCAACAACACCCTATTTTGCATCAACATCACCCTATTTAGGTCTCTCTTGATTTCGTTATCACTTGCTGAGGGAGATACCGGAATCATGGAAGAGAACCTAATATCAAACACTTGGAATGCATTACTCAACTCCGAATAGAATTCTCTACCACTTTCAGTAGCTTCATACAAAACAGTAACTTCATTCCACTTAAATCCTTTGCAGATTGCGGCAAGAGCTTTCAATTGGTTAGAATTATCAGGTGTAGTCCGAACAAAGTATTGGTTTTGTGGATCCGAAACAGATTGGCTTCTCGAAGTGAAGGAAATAACGGGTACTTGAACTCTTCTTGCTAGCTCTACAATCAAACTTCCTTGGTTTAATTTCTGTGACCCTACAATTCCGTGGATTTCTTCCTTTTGTAGTAATTCCAGAACTGCATTTTTTGCAACAGAAATGAAAGCGTGCACGTCAATAAGCTCCATCACCTTCTCAATCAAAAAAAAAAAAAAAAAAAAAAAAAACCTCCATCACTAGTAATGGACCTAAAGTGTGTCGTTTACAATGTTGTGATCATTTTTATTGTGGCATTATCAATACTCAATTCAGTTAATCAGCGCTAAAAGTTGTAAGGGTGCACCTAACGTAGTTTTAGTGCGTGGGGAGCACCGTTACTTATAGATGACATAGTCGATGTTTATAAAAGGTTGGTCAAGTGTGTGTCGTTAGGCGAGCTCTGACGTGCAGGCTTATGTTGAGGTCGTTGCGAGTTTTGTCCGAGTTGATGGCGAGATGGGGAGCGAGCTGGTCGGCGCGTTTATCGCGTTGTCTTGATAGATTACGAGAGCTTGTGGTTGCGCGAGGCAGGCTCTGTTTATGGTGGGTGAGTTAACTAGTCCGCGGGTTTCATCTTTTACTGGGCTTACGTATGGGCCAGGCTTCGGATTAGCAGGCTTTGTGTCGGGCCTGGCGTATCAATGGCCCCCTACTTTATGACTTATTTAAGAATACGTCGTGAAGAAAGCTCTTGTCGGTTCTTGGTTAAGCCGGGCCGAACGTTGCTAATAGGGCGACTTAGTGTCAGTGCTGAAAAGCGTAATGACATGATTGAACCACGATGAAGCAAACGAACTCGAGGTGTCAATGCTTAATCGTGAAAAGGCGTATTTGGTGCCCTGCTGAAGCGGACGAGCTCAATTTGCTATGCTAGATCGCGTAAGGCATCATGAGGTCGTGCTGAAGCGTTCGATTTTGCTCTTACTTTGAGAAGACGAGCTGATGAATGATGGCGGGTCGGACACAATGAGCTATGGGACGTCCGTTCTCCTGTCGAAAAGGCACTTGACAGCTGTCAGACACTGGATCATCCGGTCTTTTTAACTGCTTGTCGTATTTCAAGGAGAATGCTCATAATTACCCAGAAAGCCAAAGACGGTTGCCGTAATTGCCTTTTCGAAATCTGAAATGGTTCGGGATCCCCGACTCGGACTCCTATATAAATGAGGGTTGGCCAACACTTGAATACTTTTGCGTTTTTGAGTATTCATCGAGCAAGCGTTTCCGATAACCCTGTTGAAGATTCCGGTGGGTGAGCGTTTTTTCAGTCGCCGTTCAGTACTTTCTTATCAACTTTCCAGGCCTTTACTTCGTTTCTCCAGGTAAATCTCTTGTTATTGCCTTTGTCTTTGAATTCGCAATACATTTTAGGCTCTCGACATGGCCTCTTAGGCATTCGTAGCAGAAGCCCTCTATGGTGCCCTATCCCTAAAATGAAGATAAAAAATAGAGTTTATCCCAAATAGCTCCCACAACAAAGTCTATATCCTTATTTATTTTTAGGGATATGAACAGTGCATCCCTACTTGTGAGGATGCACTATTCACCTCCCTAAATATATTTAATTATTAAAAATTATAAGGATAATGATAGGTATGCTACTGGAGTGAAATAATAAATATTTAATATGTATGAATGAAGTTGTGTGGTAGAATATGTATTATTTAATATTATTTGAAATGTTATATGGTTGAGGATAAGGATGCTGTTGTGGAGTGTTTTGGATTATGATGTTGTAAAATAAAGATATGTATTATTTTATATTATTTTAGAGATAAAATATAGTCATTCTCATTTGAATACCCTTATTTATAAGTTTTATTCCTCCTACCGGTAACCCGTGTGAACACCGTACGGCCGCTTCTAGGGGCGGAGCTACTGAGGCCCTAGGGGCGCGTGCCCCCCTCATTTTTGAGAATTACAAGTATACCTTATATACGTTGATATTTAGTTCACTTTAAATATATACATTTTCCACTCGCCTAAGATAAGCAATGTGAATGAACGGTGAAGTTGTTAGGTATTAGTTTTAGTCCCAAATGTCAGGGTATCGATTCCCCTTGGCTGCAATTTTTACCATTTTCTTTGAAAGTGAATATGAAATCTATGTTAGCAAAACCATTTTCTTTGAAATGAATATGAAATCTATGTTAGCAAAATAAAATTATTAGGGAAACTTGAGTTTCTATCCCCGAAAAGTAAAATATTTGAAAAGATGTTTAGGAAGATGTTTGAGATATACTACGTCCGTCACATGAAATGATTTAACGAGCCATGCATTTAATTGACTGGCGAAATGACGATCATGCACGAATCACACAACACATATTTTGTCAATTTTTTTACTTTTTAAGCATATATTTTCAAGTTTTCCAGTTATTATATAAAATATTGAGGTGATTGCTTTAAGTTAAAAGAATGATGTAAAACATACGACTTTAATTCCTCAAAAAAAAAAAAAAAAAAAAAAAAAAAAAAAAAAAAAAAACATACGACTTTAGAGACACTCATTATTTAACATTTTGAATAATAAATTAAGTTCATTAGCACTAGCGTGTGTGGGTTCTCAAAATTTTCTATGAAGTTACGGAAATAATATATAGGGAAATTTCTACTTTATAAAATTTAAGTCGGCGACTATAATTATTTTTAACGCGGTGCATGTTTTCTAAAACGTTATTTCTATGGAATTTTATGGAGAGTTATGAAAAATCGCAATCCTGCCTCCGCCACTGGCCGCGTTTGTTGGTTGTCTTGCGCAAAACCGATGACCCTTAGGGTGCCTTTGTACCGTAGAATTTCGTTATCTCTTGTCGTTTATATAGTTCCCTTATTGAATTTAGGGTTAGGGTTATGGCCTTTTTGATTACGGAGTGGCAAGGTGTCGAGATGGGCGGACACGTTCGTCTCAGCCTGGCCTTGAGTCTTGGCGATTAACCTTCTATCTCGCCCACTTTTTCAAGCGATGTCTCAAAAGATTGCAAACGATCTCGATCATCACGTGGAGTCGCCTAGCAAGGTGAGGTAGCTGAGCAGGCAGAGGTCCCAAAATTAATCCCTTTTGTAGAGAAGGATCTTCGAATAAAAAACCGGGATAGGTATAAAAGAACGGTAGCAAGAGCGAAACTAGGATATCCCTGCTGAAGAGCACCTATCGAACTATTTTGATATAAGCGTTGTCTATAGGTTCTTGTACTATGATGGCGGAGACGGGGATGGTTATCGCGATCACCTGGATCAGATCCTTGTTCACTTTGATGCTATAAACAACGGACTCAGGGGATCCGTTTTTCGTCAAATTTCTTGAAGAGGTGGGGGGATGCTGAGCGACTTAGTGCTGGGGTCGGTTCGCGCCATATCTACGTACATAGATTTGAACCAATTTCTTGGATACGAGCCGTCCCTTCAAGTGTTATGTCCCTTTTTGTGGTGAGTCTGAATGACGGGTTAATCACCTTGGGGAGTCAGGCTGGTAGAATGAAGCTTTTTCACCCATTGCCCAACAAGGTCCAACAGTGGAGTGAGCGGTGCCTCATGGTTGAGTCTTGCGTAGGCTGGCCATTTGTAAGGCGACCTGCGAAGTCGGCCGTGGTGCCGAATCATCTTAAACCAAGCAAAATTTAATAGTTCGTGATCGCCTTTTCAATGAGGAATTTGAAAGGAGGCTCGGCTGGGATGGTAGCGCTTAGGCTCGGACGTTCAGCTGGCGAGCTCTAGTGACTGGTCTTCGCCATAATGCTCTAGTTTGGATATCCGGATCGGGTGATGCAAACAAGCAGCCCTTGATCAAGATCATTCATGTCGGCACCGACTATGACTGGTATGCTGCATGGCATGTCGGCCAGCTTCTTTTAGATTGCGACCGTTGTGGTCGCGGAGCCTGGTAAGCGTCTGGCTTCGTCTTTCGTGCGTCAAATGCCTTGTGGTGTTCTGTCTTTCATTCATCGTACTTAGATTTTTTACTTATTGATCTGCTGAGTTTGTTTTTTGTAGCAAGTATGGACACGACTAAATTGCGAGTGGCAATGCCGAGGTTAGACGAGCAGCAGAAGGCCGCCCTTGACACACTTTTGTCGGAAGGTCTGATAGTAAATCCGTATATGGTTACGGTTGGCCCCACGGCTGTCAACAAAGTTTGACGTCGAGGCGGTGATACTAGCCTAGGTCGAACCAGAAGTAATGATGTTCAAGATCAAGTTGACAATCCTGGTAAGGGTAGAGGTCAGCGTTGTTGTTTGAGATCAAGCCCAGTGGTTACCCGAGATGTGGGCAAGATCGTTGTGGAGGATAGTTCTGATGAGCTGGGTGAGGAGGAGAACGCCCCAAATGATAAGAGGGACAAGAGGCCGAGAACTGATGATGGCGTCGGTACTTCGACTGCGACTGTTGGGGACCCGATGTCCCAAGAAAGCATTACCCTCGACCCACTTACTGAGGTGGAAGTCAACGATCAACGTCCTAACGGAGCAGACTTGTCCGGGAAAAATGTGGAGCGTGTAGAGTTGAGCTCAAAAGTGACTCCGCCTGCGGGAGTTGGTGCTGGAAATGTTTATCCACCCCCCAAGGATGGCCCGGCGTGGTTAGTGTCCTTTTTCTGTCCTCTAGCGACTCGCCAAGAGGGCAAGGTTATAGCCGAGGCGCTGATGGACATGCCCCTGGTTAAGAATTTGGATTTTACCCATCTCGATGGGCCGACCATAGAGGCTGGAGCTGGTCTGGCTAATCGTGTTTGATGAATGATAAAGTAGAGCACTTCCTTGAGCATCCTGATGACCTATACGAGTCATGGGTGCCATTTTGAGCTCGGTTATTCACCTTGTCTGACAGTCTCGTCTTCATATATGTTTTCTGTTTATCGAACTGATTGTCTCTTTCGTATTTTTCACATGGCAACTGCAGTGAGGTGCACTATGCACGCTCGTCAGGAGCTTTAGAATGAGCACAAGAAGCTGGTGCAGGATCATGCTGTTTCGATCCAAAACATTAGCATACTGAAGAATTCACTGAAGGAGGAGAGGTTTTAAGTGAGTTCGGCTGATACTGCTTGCAAAGCTGCCGTTAATGAGGCAAACAAGGCCAAGACTGAGCTGAGTAAGGCGCGGGACGGCCTGACCGCCAATCTGTCTAAGAAAATCAAGGAGGTAGATCTCGTCAGAAAGGAGAGAGATGATGCTAGCGTGGCTTCGAAATATGCTTTTGACCGAGTTACCATAAACGAGCTAAAATCTAGCGAGCTTGCCAAGAAACTGGCTGATACTGAGGCTCAGATAATGGCTAAGGCACGGGATGCATGGGCTCATATTGTAGAAGATTTCAGGAAGTCCCCTGAGTATACCGAGGCGCTGCAAAACATCAAACGGAAAGTCTTTGTTCAAGGCCTCTCTCATTGGGTGAGATCTTTGAAGCGGAACCAGCAAGAACATGCCCCATCTATTCAACAGGTGGCAATGTGGGCCAACCTTCCATTGTATGACCCGACGTTAAAGCCCATTCATAGTTCCATCCCATATAATGATGCCGAGCTCGAGTATCATACCAAGAGGTTGAGAGAGGCAGGTGCAGAGGCTTGGACCCGTCCTGAGACCGAGTCAGAGAATTTTGTTGCACTGATAAAGGTCATCGAGGGAGCAAGCGGCGACTTTCCGCCCTTATAATTGATTCGAATCGGCAAACCATTAATTTGAACGATTTCTATTATTTGACCTCTTCGGCCGTGTGTTCTGGCCTTTCAGTTTGTCAACATACTTGTTGTATTGCTTTGATTTTGTTGGTATTTCTTGCATGTATTTCTTATGTCTTCGATTCCAGCTTGCATGTGTTTTACCGAAAATTTCTTTGAAGATTTTTCTGACTTGCTGCACCCGCGAGAGCTCTAAGCTAGTGTAGTGCCCCTTATATGTAGCAAGGTCGGGGGGCATACATGTGCGATCTTGATAGAAACAATACAGAGTATACTTCGCACTTTGTGATGTTTGAGGTGTAAGCGCCGCTCTAGTTTCAAAAATAGCATCATCCAAATGAAAATTTTGATGAAGGACGGCGGAGATCATAGTTGGACGTTTTAAGGCCATCGGAAACTAGCAGAGGCCGTGACACACGAACTCGATGCGTCAATGCTAAATCACGTAAAGCCGCATGAGCTCGCGTTGAAGCGAGAGGGCTGGATAAGTCAATGCTTAATCGCGTGATGACAAGTTTGTGCCGTGCTAAAGCACATGAGCTCGATGCATCAATGCTTAATCATGTAAAGTTGCATGAGATCGCGCTGAAGAGGACGGACTGGATATGTCAATGCTAAATCACGTAATGACATGTTTGTGCCGTGTTGAACCACACGAGCTCGATGCGTCAATGCTTAATCACATAGTCGCATGAGGTCGCGCTGAAGTGGATGGACTGGATATGTCAATGTGTATATGCGTAATGACATGTTTGTGCCGTGCTGAAGCACACGAGCTCGATGCGCCAATGCTTAATCGCGTGAAGTCGCATGAGGTTGCGCTGAAGCGGATGGACTGGATATGTCAATGCTTGATCGCGTAATAACTTTCGCGGTGCTGAAATGCACGACATCGATGTGTCAATGCTTAGTAACGTAAAGTCGCATGCTTAGCGGATATGTCAATGCTAAATGCTAAATGCTAAATATGTCAATGCTAAATTGTGTAATGACATGTTTGTGGCTCCTCGGCCTTTGTGTAAAAAGAAAAAAACGACCAAAGCGCATCGAGGCTTTGTTAACAATTTTGTCACAGGAAAGCTCAAAAGAAAAATGTGCCTATTATGCTGTAAACTCTAGTGCTCCGCCGTTTTTAGTGAATTTCCCGTCTCGCTGTGCGGGTTGGTGGATCAACCTTATTGGCATTTTGATCGTGCTTGTAGTGATTGAGTGATCCATGAGAGACCAATTTTTCAATTTCTCTCTTGAGCTGTTTGTGCAATTTGGTGTTATGACCGTGATCTTTATGGTAATCACAGTATTTTGTGGCGTCTCGCCTTAGGCGCGGGTCAGGTCTTATGGTATGAGAAGCGAGGAGGTCGTATTTTACTTCATGCATGATTTGAGCGAGAGGTGCGTTGAGTGGAGTGTAATGATCTTCTACGAATTTCTCAGGCTTCCTGAAATCCCGATTTCAGCTAGCATTTTCCTTGGGTGGAGTAGTCTCAGCCTTAGCTTTGCTCTTGTTTGAGGATGGAGGTGGTCGAGGCTCGGAAGTGCCCAACTTTCGGGCCACCCAGAGCATGTCTTGCAGGTTCTTCAGTTGGCGAAGGGCTAACTCGGCTTTTAGGTAACCCCTCACAAGCCAGCTCTAGAAGCTGTTCATTATGACCTCATCGCTTAGTCCTCTTGTCTATTTACACTCTAGTGAACCGCTCGTAATAGCTTTGAACCGATTCATTCTTACCCTGTCGGATTTCGTATAGGTCAGATTGAGTTTTCTTCGGCTGGCCCGCTAACTTGAATTCGGTGATGAAATTGTCCTGGAGATCGCCCTAGAAGTGGATATATCTGGTAGGCATGTTGTGTATCCAAGATGTGACTTTGTCCTGCATGGCACCCACAAAGGATATGCACCATGCAGATTCATTTTTGGCTGCTAGAGAGACCTTAGTTTGGAATGATGACAGCTAATCATAGGGGCAAGTAATCCCGGTATAGCTTTGGAATGTGGGATAATGTATCCCTTCAGGCGCGGTGTCCAAGATTTGTGGTCCAGGACGTTTGTTTCCCGATAGGGTACATTATTTCCCCTTATTATCCTTTTGCAGTTCCTCAACCTGTTACTGGGGCCTGGTGATTTGTTCCTCGAATGGATTTGGGTCATGGTGTCTGAAGTTGCATGTTGCCCGGAGCCCTTATTTTGGTGACTAAGTTCGCCCTGTTGATCTCCTAGCTTTGCTCGCACGCTCCTATGAGTAGACTGGGCCTCGTCACTTTTCTCTTTTCTTGGCGGTTCTTCGCGATGCTCAGGAACGCGTCCTAGATGCTCACTGATGAGCATATTCTCCCTAGGTGGTTTGATGGTGGAGTGGCCGCTTCCTCTCGGTTGGTGTGATGGGAGGGAGGACCATGTGGTTGCACTGGGAAGTCTACGTATCTATCCGTAATAGGCGACCTCAGCGGGGGAACGAACTCACTGATCGACAGTATCGGCTTTCCGAGGCGGATAAGCTCTTTGTTGGTCTGATGGATCCTTTCAGCATAAATGGCATGGCGAGCATTTCTTTCATGTAGAGCTCATCGTACGCTTCCGCCTCATCGCGGGGAGACGGTTGATATGAGCATGCCGGCTAGGATGCGTTAGCCGCCTCTTTCCCCTTTCCTGCTCAACGACAGTGGTTAGAGTTTATTTGGCCCTGTTGTTCGGGTGATCCTGCACGTCGTACTGATGGATGTCTTCACCCGATGGGTCAGATGACCGTCGATCAGCGGGTTTGGGGTGCACGGTGTTGCGATAGGCTTGCGATCCCTCTAGTTGAGGTCGGCATTGTCTTTCTTTTTCCTAGCGGATGAAAGTCCGTCATTTCGGACGATGCTCGTTGATGATGGTCAACTTGGTATTATATTATACTATCAACTTACCCTAGATTTGTGTTCTCAATGATGATAATATGTATGAAATAATGGGTTAATTAGATAAATATGATTAAGCCACGTCCGGGGTGACTAAATTGGTATTATGCGTATTAACCGTGTATTTTATGTGTTATTTGCCATAAATAAAAGCTACCATGTGTGCTATGGTTTTATTGACAGATGAACGAGTATAAGGAGAATTATTTGGGCTGAATGAGAGAGTCAATCGTTAAATAAGTGAACGGAACTGAAGGTTGAACTGTTTCGAGCGGAGATTGGACCCGAGAATCTGATTAGTGATCTTGCAACGCCATTTCCAAAGCTTTACATCTGATTGTGGGTCTTGAAACAAGGATTCCAATGCACTTTGAATACCCAAATCGAAGTTACGTAGGCCAAGTTAGGGTCCAAATACCGAAGCTGATGAAAGGATTGAGCCTAGGGTATTCCAGAACCTTCCAGGTTAGTCGGCATAAGAAAAAGGACAAAAATACCCTTAATTAATCGGGAGTTGCCGCCGATTAATCGAGCCCCAGAATCTTCCCGAAACACGTTTTCTTGTCCTCCAAGGATTGGGTTTCACCCCTATGTTGGTTTATACACCTATATAAGGCCATAGAGTGCTACGAATTTTGTATTCCATTTATAATCTTTTCTTCCAAGATCTATTAGATACAATATAGTCTTTTGGGAATAAAGTCTTCCTTTATTTTCTTCTTTTCTTCTTGCAAATAAATCATGAGTCTTTCATTATTGAATTGTGCTAGGTTTACAATCATCATGGATCGATTCGAATCGCCGGAGAGAGATAGGATTGAGGATAGATCTGTTCGTCGTTATGGGTAAGATCTATTTCAATATTTTATTTCGTATCTTAGATTTGATCTTGTTCTTGTGATAGATCTACATTATGCTTGCATGTAATCAACTATGAATTAATTAAACGAACCTTATTCTTTATGATTCGATTCGTTCATATTATACGCTGAATTATGGGTTGCGTTCTCTCGATTAGACGTCGGTCTTTATCGACTAATCGAGACACCTAGTAAATCCTAATTTTATGGTTCGGCGTCAGCTACGTTGATCGACATGATTAATTAAAAAGATTAATTAGGTCTGGCCAATCTAATATTCATACATCGTAAATTAACATGAAGAACAGTTAGTGAAATGTTAATTAGGACATTGTCTTGATGGATTCCTAGAAACGTGCTAGTCATAGTCGATAGCTGCTTAGGAAGGTTTTCGGTCTTGAGCCGGCATCTCTAAACCTTATTGCGTGTGGGCTAATACAACCAACAAAAGAGGTTAACTGCACATAGATTGTCTATTGTCCTTATAGTGGAAGTAGATAAGGTTAGGAGACTGCACCCGTAGCTTAATTACAAATATGGATCAGATAAGGATTAAGGAGAGATTAGTTGTGAATAGTTTGGTTAATGCCTTTTCAATATATGATTGACCATGGGTTATTTGCATCAATTTTATTTACTGTTTATTTATGTTGGTCAATGACCACCCTATCCGGTTGACCTATAAGTTGTGGTTGTGTTTAACATTATTAAATAATAGTCTCTGTGGGATCGACCTTGACTCGCCCTTGCTATACTACGATTGACCTAGTCCTCTTGCTAGTATTAAGCTACTTACACGCGATCACTCGTCGATCTGGTTTTAGAAAGCATGTCCTTCATTTTTAAAGATTTTGCCGAAATCTGGCGGGAGTATGATGAACACGATAAAAGTCTGATGAACCTGATGTGGAATCGATGAAAGTGTGATGAACTTGATAGGGGGATTCATTGAAGATCGTGAAATCTGAATGATTCTAAGATGAGGATTTTCATGAAGGTCAATTGAAAACCAGAGTTGGGCGGTTTTAAGCTACCAGAGCAAAGAAACAGCTTCTTTAAATCTCAGATCTGACTGGAAATGTCAAAAAATGTCGATTTCCCTGTATTGGAGACAACTGATAATGTCGGAATTATCACAAACAAGATTATACGGTGGATATCTAGTTAATTATGTGAAAAAGTCATGTCTTTTATGTCATCGTATATTAAGAACATCATGATGATTGATTACAATGGAGAGGGGCGTTTTTTTAGGGGATTGTGACTGAGCCGGGATGGCTGGCTACATACCCTAGAGTGCAAGGGATCCATCCACCTAGCGTAGTTTTGGTGTGTGGGGGAGCACCACTATTTAAAGATGACATAGTCGGTGTTTACAAAAGGCTGGTCAAGTGTGTGTCGCTGGGCGAGCTCTGACATGCAGGCTTATGTTGGGGCCGCTACGAGCTTTGTCCGAGCTGATGGGGAGATGATGGGTGAGCTAGTCGGCGCGTTGATCGTCTTGTCTTGATAGATCACGAGAGCCTGTGTTGGCGCGAGGCGGGCTCTGTTTATGGTGGGTGAGTTAACCGGTCCGCGAGTTTCATACTTTGCTGGGCTTACGTATGGGCTAGGCTTCGGATTAACGGGTGTTATGACGGATGGAGATAACTTCAGATGCAAGAAACAGAAACAGATGCAATCAATCGCAAATAATCAAAGGAGATAACAGAAAACAAGAAGAACACAGATTTAACGTGGAAAACCCCTCTCAAAGTGAGAGAGATAAAAAAACCACGGGCAGAAAAGAGATCTTTATTATTATGCACTGAGTTACAGATTTCACACACACAGACAATGCGACAACAATTTTATTTATAGGCACAAATCCTTAAACCCTAGCCGTCAGGAATCTTTGTCTGAAACACCATAAATACCCCTACACGTGTCATCCTTTTTAATGACATTGTGCCATTCATCACATAATGTAATTAATGAGATGTGGGACCTCTTTGTATTCGAGACTCAACATGACCTTCACCTCGCCGACAGAAGCCTCAGTAGACTCCACCATACTGATGCACAGAATTGAATACAATTCTCAGCTGTCCATCACACAACTGAGTCTTCAGATTGGTTCCACCAGATGTAGAGTTTAAGTCACTTTACTGACAAATCTCCACCTTGACTTCAACCCTCACCAGAGTCAAACAGATTGCACAATCAGATGTACTTGTACCAGATGCATTCGTCAATGCCAGATGTACTTGTACCAGACCATCTCCACAGCATCCACTTCACTGACCTGCCTCAGTAGAGTTTCCAGAAACATATTACAAGCTATGAATATTCAATAAGTCCAGGCAAAGCTGAAACTTACTCTGCTGAACTGGTTTAGTGAACATATCAGCAGGATTATCCTTTGTGCCAATCTTCTTCACCACAACCCTCTTCTCATTTCTCAGAAAATGATACCTGACATCAATATGATTGGTTCTCTCATGATGAACCTGATCCTTGGCTAAACATATTTCACTTAGGCTGTCACAATATATCTCAGCCTGATCCTGATGCAACCCCAAATCACTGACTAGCCTCTTCAACCAGATACCCTCCTTAGCTGCTTCAGTAAGAGCCATATATTCTGCTTCAGAGTTGATAAGGCTATCAGAGTAGCCGAAGAGTAGCTTTTCGGTGACCACTTGCATTTCCCAATGTAAACACATAACCGATCATTGATTTCCCTACATCAACATCACATGCATAATCAAGATCACATGAGTCTCGTGACTGCACTAATCACCTCCATAAATGAGACCAATATCGCTTGTACCTCTCGTGTACCGAATATCCTTTTAATGACTTTCGGTGTTCCTTTCTGTGTTGAGCCATAAACTCGCGACAACAATGATCGCTGAGCGCAGATCAGGCCTAGTGCATACCATGGCATACATCGATCGCTAATTGCACTAGCATAGAAACTTTTGACATATACTCCTTCTCTTCAGCTGACTGTGAAGCATAAACAGACAAATGAACATTCGATGCCATAGGAGTATCTATTGGTTTTGCAGCAGACATCCCAAACTTGGCCAATATCTTCTGCACAAAACCCTGCTGAGACAAGAACAATTTCTTCTGACTTCTATCTCTCCAGATCTCCATCCCCAAGATTTTCTTGGCTACACCCAAATCCTTCATTTCAAATTCAGCACTAAGAAGGTTCTTCAGATTTTGAACATCAGACTTCCTTGCAGCAGCAATCAACATGTCATCCACATACAGAACAAGATAGATATATGATCCATCTTTCAGCAGAATGTGGTATACACAATGATCATAAGGACTTATGTTGTAACCTCTTTGAAGCATAAAGCATCAAACCTTTTATACCACTCGCCTTGGAGCTTGCTACAAACCATACAATGATTTCTTCAACTTGCAAAAATAATTTTCCTTGCCAGGAACTTGAAAACCTCAGTGTGTCATGTATATCTCCTTGTCCACCTCACCAAGAGAGAAAAGATTTCACATCTAATTGCTCAAGTTCCAGATCTCTTTGTGCCACCATTGCTAGTAACACCTCGATTGAAGTGTGTCGACCCTTTGGTGAAAATATTTCATCAAAGTCAACCCCTTCCTTTTGATCAATCCTCTTGCAACCAAACGTGCCTTATACCTGACCCCTTCTGCTTTAGTTATTCCTTCCTTTTTCTTGAAAATCCATTTACAAGTCATAACTCCCTTGTCAGTAGGCTGTTTGACCATTTCCTAAGTCTAATTCTTCAATAATGACTCCATTTCATCTCTCATGGCAGCATGCCACTGAGATGCTTCTGTACATGTCACTGCTTCCCTGTAAGTAGTAGGTTCAGCAACCTCTACTTCTTCAGCAACTTGGAGTGCATATTGTTGGTCCCAGAGAAGGGTAAAACTATAGTCAGAGGGGGGTGAATGACTATAGTGGAGTTTCAAAAACTTTTCTTGTGTTTAAAAGCTTTTGGGCAGCGGATAAGTCCCATCTTACTATGTTGTTTCAAAGTAATTTAAACAGTCACAAATATAGATTATAATCTAGGTAATTTAAATGAATGCAGTGAATTAAATTGCAGAAAGTAAATTGACACAAGGTTTATAGTGGTTCAGGGTGGTGTAATCCCTTAATCCACTCTTCTCCTGTGATGATTGGAGGAATTCACTATTGTTTTCACAGATACAATAGTATGATTGTACTTGGCTTCCCAAGCTTCACAATCTATAAGACTATCACTCCTTGACTGCAATAGCTTTAGTTATTCAGTCTGTTTCACTGCTCATTGAGATCAAATCCTTCAGCAGCTATCACAAGCACAACTCCTTCTCAGATGACTTCGATTCGCTTTGCTTGATTTATTGTGAATGAGATTCACAAACTTGATTGATCAATCTCAGTGCTGGATATGAAATTGTAGTTCTGGTCTCTGAGTTGATCTCTAGATAAAACCATGTAAGTTCAGAGAGAAGGCTTTTCAATTTGACAGAGTTTCTGCTTGATTTTCTTTTTCTTTTCTTTGTTTTTATCTGTCTGTCAATGCCTTCTATTTATAGCCTTGAGTATCCCTTAATTTGGAATTCCGTCCGTTGGCTATATTTATGAGGGGAATAATCCTTTGATTTTATTCTTGATTCCCCCTTAATTATATTCTCCTTGATTTCAGTGATCAGATTTTTCTTTCAAATGTATAGCAGAAAATTTGTCCTTGAATGATCCTCTATTGATTGTGCATTAAATGCATGATCCTTTGAATCTTCATCAATTTTCAATTCTGTTCTGATAAGGATTACTTCGCCGTTCTTTGAACGGTCGAGTGATCCATCTGACTTTGCCGTTTAGATTTTCCTTCACCGTTATTGCCTTCACTTTGCCGAAAGTCAGTTTACTCTGCCGATTCACTGTTTCCTTCATCACTTTTGTTTTAAAGAGAATCTTTGTACTTCACTGATCATTGATTTGGGTGAGATCAATGTACACCATATTTGAACATTGAATTTCATCATTTGAAATATACTTAGACTTATCCAAGGTCATCACAGACTTCTTTGGTTATAAGTCATACCATTAAGTCTTCACTGCTTCTCTGCTGGTGCTTGGCTGGCCTCACTCTGCCGAATGTCTGCTTTACTTTGCCGTCCTACCAACTAGTACAATACTTGTCTGACTTAACTTATACAATATGTCAGACTCTAAGTAAAGACTTATACAGAGAATTTCAAACTTATTTCAGGCTTGCTATAACAGCTAGTATGGCCATCATCAAAACATAATAAAATGTTCCTAACACATATCCAGCCAAATCATCATACCCATATCCAGCCAAATCATCATACCCATATCTCCTTGGAGGTATCCCAACATTCGATCTTCTAGGCCTGCTGGCAGCTAGACTCTGCTGATTAATGTTTGTATGACAACCTACTGAGGTCTCAGTAGGCTGGCTTGGATCAGATTCTGGTTCATTATCCAGATCAGTATAGTGTTGATTTGGATCCACTGATTGTTGCATATCAGTTGACTCCACCTGAAGCTCCACCTGTTTCTCAACAATATCAGATTCAACACTGGTTTCAGATTCAGTAGACCTCCCCACTGATGAGTTTAACATAGAATTTTCATCAAACACAACATCCCTGTTGAGGATTACTCTGGACTCTGCTGATGACCAAATTATATATCCCTTTACTCCATCACCATACCCCACAAACACTCCCTTCTTGGCTCTTGGCCCCAACTTCCCTTCACTAACATGATAGTAAGACTGTACTCCCAAAAACCCTTAGAACTGAGTAGTCAGCAGGCTTGCCTGACCACATCTCAAATGGTGTCTTGAGATTGATCCCTGTGTGAGGACTCCTATTGATTAAGTAGCAGGCTGTTTTTACAGCCTCTGCCCAAAATCTCCTTGATAAACCAGCTTGAGAAAGCATACATATTGCCCTCTCCAGTAGAGTTTGATTCATCCTTTCAGCTACACCATTCTACTGAGGTGTATTCCTTACAGTATGATGTCTGGCAATACCCTCAGCTGCACAAAATGAATCAAAATCATTCCAGCAGAATTTCAGACCATTATCTGTACGAAGCTTCTTGATTTTCTAGCCTAACTGATTCTCCACTAGGGCCTTCCACTGCTTGAAGTTACTGAATGCATCACTTTTGTTCTTCATCATCACCATCCAAGTCATCCTCGAATAGTCATCTATGAATGACATAAAATATCTGTGACCACCCAATGACTCAACTTTTGATGGACCCAGTGATCTGAATGGATATAATCAAGTGATGCCTTTGTGTTGTGCAACCTGCTTTGAGAACTTACTTTATGCAATTTCCCAAACACACAATGTTCACAAAAGTCCAGATTCTTGACCTTATATCCCCAAGAAAACCTCTTCAAGAAAGAATCAGATACCCTTTCACCCTTGTGACCTAGTCTTATGTGCCACAACCGAGTCTCATTGAGGCCCGGTGAACTACTCGAGGATGCAACAAAGAAGAGTGGTTGGATACAATAGATCCTTGTAATATATACAAGGTTCCCCTCTTGATGCCTTTGAGGACTACAACTGAATCTTTGAAGACATTCAGCTGTCCACCTTCACCCTTGAAATTGAACCCCTTGCTGTCTAGTAGACTGAGAGATACCAAATTCTTGGTCATTTGTGGAACATGTCTTACATCTTTCAGTGTACATAATTTACCATCCTCTATCCTTAACTTTACTGAGCCAATTCCCACAACTTTGCAAACCTTACTGTTGGCCATATAGATTTGACCACCATCCATCTGCTCAAAAGTAGAAAACCACTCCTTGTTTGGACAAATATGGTAGGATGCTCCAGAATCAAGTATCCACACATCATTATGGTGTGTAGAATCTCCTGCAACTTGAACCAAATCCTCATCAGATTACTCAGTAGCCAAGGCTAGTGTGCCAGAATTGCCTTCCTGCTGTTTCTTCTTCCTTGGACAATTGGACTTCCAATGTCCCTGCTCCTTACAGTAATTACAGACATTAGTAGACTTAGGACCTTTGGACCCTGACTTCTTTTTCTTCTTCTATCCATATCCTTTTCCACTATTGCTGCTAGCTACTAGCCAAGCAGCCTGACTGTCTGTCCCAGCAGCCTTGTGTCTAAGCTCCCTGGCATGTAAGGCAGACCTTACATCCTCTAAAGCTACTGTATCCTTCCCAACTATGAAAGTCTGCACAAAGTTTTCATATGATGCCGGTAATGACACCAACAGGATTAGGGCTGCATCCTCATCTTCAATTTTAACATCAATGTTCCTTAAATCAAGTAATATTGTGTTCAGCTGGTCAAGATGGTCCCTCAGTGGACTCCCTTCATGCATTTTCAAACTGAACAACCTCTGTTTTAACAACAACTTGTTGGTCAGTGACTTGGTCATATACAGGCTTTCAAGCTTCTTCCACAACTTGGTGCATGTGTCTTCCTCAAAGAACCTCAGTGATAACATCATCAAATAAGCACAACATGATGGTTGAATGTGCTTTCTCTTCCAGACTGGCATAATCTGCTGCACATATATTTGGTTTGTCAGATAAAGGACTCCACAAACCCGGCTGTTTCAACAGTGCACACATCTTGATTTGCCACAGACCAAAACTGTTCATTCCTGTAAATTTATCGATTTTCACGTTTACTGCTGACATATTTTCTTGCTAAAGATCATAACTTTAACATAGATCCTAGCACCTTGCTGAAGGTCTTGGTGAAGATGAAGTTGATCGTACAGATTGTTTTCTCCAGAACCTCGCTCTGATACCACTTGTTATGACGGATGGAGATAACTTCAGATGCAAGAAACAGAAACAGATTCAATCAATCGCAAATAATCAAAGGAGATAACAGAAAACAAGAAGAACACAGATTTAACGTGGAAAACTCCTCTCAAAGTGAGAGAGATAAAAAACCCACGGGCAGAAAAAAGATCTTTATTATTATGCACTGAGTTACAGATTTCACACACACAGACAATGCGACAACAACTGTATTTATAGGCACAAATCCCTAAACCCTAGCCGTCAGGAATCTTTGTCTGAAACACCATAAATACCCCTACACGTGTCCTCCTTTTAATGACACTGTATAGCTGTCACATAATAGAATTAACAGATGTGGGACCTGCCAGTATTCAAGACTCAAGCAGCCTTTCCCGCGTGAAGCCTCGAGTAGACTCCACCCTACTGATGCACAGAATTGAATACACTTCTCAGCTGTCCATCACACAACTGAGTCTTCAGATTGGTTCCACCAGATGTAGAGTTTAAGTCACTTTACTGAAAGTGGGCTTTGTGTCGGGCTTGGCATATCACTACTTATATATTTACGATGACTCTCGTATTTTCATTAATGCCAAAGTGTCAGTTAATAGTGTCAGCTTGAATGACACTACTTATGTATTTACAATGAATAGTGTGACAATCAGTAGCGGAACATTGTATGTGGGAAATTCTTCCCTACTCACTCCAATTGCACTGTGGGTCTACATGGTTGAATTTGGACCACACAGTTTGAAATTAATTTGAAACTATGTGGTCCAAATTCAACCACGTAGACTCCACAAAGTGCAAATGGAGTGAGTAGGAAGAATTTCCCATTGTATGGCCCTCGCTTATAACAAATGCTACTTCAATTTCATGGTGCTCACATCATTCCATTAATTAGTCAACAAAGACATTAGCATTCTCGCTACACGAACGAAGAAAAAAACACTTCATTCCAATCGCCAAAAATGAACACTTTTCCTAGGTTCATCGGCTTAATTTCATCCCAAGCCAACCAGATTCAAATGTGTTTGGATTCACTCACAAAAAAGTGTTTGGATCTCATTCTTGTGACAACTTGGATCTACTTTTATCATGTTTTGATGATTTGAACCGAGAATCGCCAAATACCACTTTAGACTCCGGTAATGTTTGTATATTCATAAAAACACAAAATCATTGACGGAGGCACCATCCCTATTACCGGAGTTAAATGTATTGTGATTTTTGCAGATCCATGTTTTTGGGTGTTGAAAATGTGTCTGAGCTTCTCAAAAAGAAATAAACGTCTCGGAAACCGAAAATAGGGCAGCAATGATGAAAAGGACAACTTTTTTTCTTAAGTTTGTACATTGATTCTAACTGTTTGTGAAGAATGTAGATAGTGTGATCCGTGTTATAGTAACAATTACTCTCTCCGTACCTATTTATCTGAAGCAGTTGTCAAAAGTCTAAGTGTCTAGGTACATTTAAATAACAACTAATCTTGAATTAAAAAGTGTCTAGATTCATTCAATATATTTATGTATGAATTTTGGCAACTGCTTCATATAAATAGGTACGGAGGGAGTAATTAGTAGTGTCATGTAGTATAGTGTCACTTAGTAGTGCTACTTTGTAGTGTCATTCTATATGACATTAATTGAATGTCACTATTAAGTGAAAATTAGAAGTGATATTTTGTATGACACTGATTGTGTGTCATTGGTCGGTGTTGTTGACTGCATTTCATTGGTCAGTGTCTTTGTGTATTGTGTGTTTATTGACAAACTTTGATTGTTGACACAACTTTCACATTGGTCGGTGTCGTTCTCTATTGTGTATTTATCGACAAACCCTAATTATTGACACAATTTTTACGGTGTCAATAAACATTGACAAGTGTAAATTTTAAGTGACATTGCTAAGTTAAACTGTGAAGTGTCACTAATAATTATCACCGTTCAAAAAATACAGTTCATTTAAAAATTGTGTAGAAGATATTTATTATTATTATTATTATTATTCTTTATTTTATTTTACTTTTTTCAGTCATGTTTTTTCACATTTTTTCACACCACGTTTTTTTTTTTTTTGAAGCTAACTTGGCACCACGTTAAGTGCGTTAGAGTTCTGTTTCCTTGACCACTTCCTTTTTTTTTAAAAAAAGAACTTGATTTTAGGGGTATTTTGGTACTTGACATAAATAAAATGTGCTTTTTACTAAAATAATCATGTTCAATTATGGTGAATCACTTATTTGGAGGTTATACTAGGTGGAGTGATGATATGCATCCAACTCATCTACTTTCACACAATAAAGATGTGTAGGTGTGATGTGGATGTATCACATCCATTCACTTGGTATAACTCTCCAATAACTACGGCACAATAACTCTTCTCGTCCTTTTCGCTGATTTTGTTATTTTCACTAAGTCTCCTTTTTTTTTTTAAGTTACCGTTATGACCGCTGATTGCATTATCTGTTGAAATGTATAAGGAAATATAGTAGCACATTTACTACCACCAATTGGTTTTAGTACAACGGTAAGCGCTTGATCTTTAACATGGTATTAGAGCCAAAGGTCGAAGGATCGAACCCTGGTTGGAACAATATTTATAAAAAAAAATATTGTGTAAGAGTTGGGAGAGATTGCTCACACTTGAGGGGGTGTTGAGACAGATTGCCCACACTCTTAAAAAGAAATTGTACAAGTGTTGGACATATTAGGAAATAAATTGCCAACACTTGAAGGGGGTGTTGGGACAGATTGCCCACATTCTTAAATGATAAGGAAATAAAGTAGCACATTTATTAACATCAATTGGTTTTAATTAGTATAACGGTATGAGCTTGATCTTAACATGGTATCAGAGTCAGATGTCATGAGATCGAATCCTGGTGTAAACATTATTTTCCCCATATATTGTGCAAGTGTTGGGCTGACCTAGTTGGCCCTTGTGAGCCTATTTGGCTCAGGCTTGTTGTGTGCCTGGTTGGCATAGGCTTGATATGGGCCCACACTTGAGGGGGCGTGTTGAAATATATAAGGAAATATAATATCACCTTTATTACCACCAATTGGTTTTAGTACAACGGTAAGTGTTGGGCTGGCCTAGTTGGCCTTTGTGAGCCTAGTTGGCTCAGACTTGTTGTGCGCCGGGTTGGCATAGCCTTGATATGCACTTGAGGGGGCGTGTTGAAATGTATAATGAAATATAGTAGCACATTTACTACCACCAATTAAAATGAGAGTAAGAGCAATCGTATTGGATCTAGACTCTCGTCTAATTGTAAACAAATAATATTCATTGCTGAAGAATTTATTTTATCCTATAATATTCATTTTTACAATTCATTTGAAAGTTGGCATCCTCTCATCAACAATTTAAAAGTTTGTTGACAAGGTCCCTAACTCCCTAATTCATGTTTGTGAGTCTACGTGGTTGAATTTGGAATGTGTGGTTTGAAATTAATTTGAAACTATGTGGTCCAAATTCAACCACGTAGACCCACAGTGCAAATGGAGTGAGTAGGGAAGAATTTCCCATTGTATGGCCCTGCTATAACAAATGCTACTTCAATTTCATGGTGCTCACATCATTCCATTAATTAGTCAACAGCACATTAGCATTCTGCTACACGAACGAAGAAAAAAAACACTTCATTCCAATCGCCAAAAAATGAACACTTTTCCTAGGTTCATCGGCTTAATTTCATCCCAAGCCAACCAGATTCAAATGTGTTTGGATTCACTCACAAAAAAGTGTTTGGATCTCATTCTTGTGACAACTTGGATCTACTTTTATCATGTTTTGATGATTTGAACCGAGAATCGCCAAATACCACTTTAGACTCCGGTAATGTTTGTATATTCATAAAAACACAAAATCATTGACGGAGGCACCATCCCTATTACCGGAGTTAAATGTATTGTGATTTTTGCAGATCCATGTTTTTGGGTGTTGAAAATGTGTCTGAGCTTCTCAAAAGAAATAAACGCGTCTCGGAAACCGAAAATAGGGCAGCAATGATGAAAAGGACAACTTTTTTTCTTAAGTTTGTACATTGATTCTAACTGTTTGTGAAGAATGTAGATAGTGTGATCCGTGTTATAGTAACAATTACTTCTCTAAAATCATTTATTTATCTCAAGCGGTTTGTCAAAAGTCACAAGTGTGCAGTACATTTAAATAACAACTAATCTTGAATTAAAAAGTACAGATTCATTCAATATATTTATGTATGAATTTTGTGAATCGCTTCATATAAATAGATTTGGAGGAGGAGTAATTAGTAGTGTCATGTAGTATAGTGTCACTTAGTAGTGCTACTTTGTAGTGTCATTCTATATGACATTAATTGAATGTCAGTATTAAGTGAAAATTAGAAGTGATATTTTGTATGACACTGATTGTGTGTCATTGGTCGGTGTTGTTGACTGCATTTCATTGGTCAGTGTCTTCGTGTATTGTGTGTTTATTGACAAACTTTGATTGTTGACACAACTTTCACATTGGTCGGTGTCGTTCTCTATTGTGTATTTATCGACAAACCCTAATTATTGACACAATTTTTACGGTGTCAATAAACATTGACAAGTGTAAATTTTAAGTGACATTGCTAAGTTAAACTGTGAAGTGTCACTAATAATTATCACCGTTCAAAAAATACAGTTCATTTAAAAATTGTGTAGAAGATATTTATTATTATTATTATTATTATTCTTTATTTTATTTTACTTTTTTCAGTCATGTTTTTTCACATTTTTTCACACCACGTTTTTTTTTTTTTGAAGCTAACTTGGCACCACGTTAAGTGCGTTAGAGTTCTGTTTCCTTGACCACTTCCTTTTTTTTAAAAAAGAACTTGATTTTAGGGGTATTTTGGTACTTGACATAAATAAAATGTGCTTTTTACTAAAATAATCATGTTCAATTATGGTGAATCACTTATTTGGAGGTTATACTAGGTGGAGTGATGATATGCATCCAACTCATCTACTTTCACACAATAAAGATGTGTAGGTGTGATGTGGATGTATCGCATCCATTCACGGCAGTATAACTCTCCAATAACTACTGGCACAATAACTCTTCTCGTCCTTTTCACGATTTTGTTATTTTCACTAAGTCTCCTTTTTTTTAAGTTACCGTTATGACCGATTGCATTATCTCGTTGAAATGTATAAGGAAATATAGTAAAGACATTTACTACCACCAATTGGTTTTAGACAATGGTAAGTCATTGATCTTTAACATGGTATTAGAGCCAAAGGTCGAAGGATCGAACCCTGGTTGGAACAATATTTATAAAAAAAAATATTGTGTAAGAGTTGGGAGAGATTGCTCACACTTGAGGGTGTTGAGACAGACGCCTCACACACTTTAAAAAGAAATTGTACAAGTGTTGGACATATTAGAAATAAATTGCCAACACTTGAAGGGGTGTTGGGACAGACGCGCACATTCTTAAATGATAAGGAAATAAAGTAGCACATTTATTAACATCAATTGGTTTTAATTAGTATAACGGTATGAGCTTGATCTTAACATGGTATCAGTCGGATGTCATGAGATCGAATCACAGTGTAAACATTATTTTCCCCATATATTTGCAAGCAAGTGTTGGGTGACCTAGTTGGCCTTCTTGAGCCTATTTGGGCTGAGACATTGTGTGTGCCTGGTTGGCATAAGCGATATGGGCCACACTAGAGGGCGTGTTGAAATATATAAGGAAATATAATATCACCTTTATTACCACCAATTGGTTTTAGTACAACGGTAAGTGTTGGGCTGGCCTAGTTGGCTCAGACTTGTTGTGCGCCGGGTTGGCATAGCCTTGATATGCACTTGAGGGGGCGTGTTGAAATGTATAATGAAATATAGTAGCACATTTACTACCACCAATTAAAATGAGAGTAAGAGCAATCGTATTGGGTCTAGACTCTCGTCTAATTGTAAACAAATAATATTCATTGCTGAAGAATTTATTTTATCCTATAATATTCATTTTTACAATTCATTTGAAAGTTGGCATCCTCTCATCAACAATTTAAAAGTTTGTTGACAAGGTCCCTAATTCATCACACTAGGCAAGTGTGTGTGTGTATATATATATATATATATATATATATATATATTCATTGCTTAAGAATATTCATTGGTTAAGAATTTATTTTATCCTATAATTTTCATTTTTACAATTCATTCGCAAGTTGGCATCCTCTCATCAACAATTTAAAAGTTATTTGACAAGGTCCCTAATTCATCACACTACGCAAGTGTGTACACACACACACACACACACACATATATATATATATATATATATATATATATATATATATTCATTAGTTAAGAATTTATTTTATCCTATAATATTCATTTTTACAATTCATTTGCGAGTTGGCATGCTCTCATCAACAATTTAAAAGTTAGTTGACAAGGTCCCTAATTCATCACACTACGGAAGTGTGTGTATATATATATACTAGTTACGGTAAGCGCGCGATGCGCGTTTTGGGCCCTCAGTTGGATATATTACCTGGAGATGTGTGTAGCTTTTAGGATCATATCCGGATTGTTTTCCGAAAAGCCTTGCTAAGGAAAGGGACCGTTGTGAGGAGAACGATGCGCAGATGTCGAATCAAGTTAGGCGTCACGTGGTTGAGAATAAGGAGCAAAACAGGTTGGTGAACTTATGGCGTGGGAAGCACTTTAAGCTTATCAATGCGAATTGTGTGTGAGAAATGTGTGCTGTAGTGAAGATGTGTAAATTGTATATGGTGTTTGTAACAAGAATGATGCAATTTCCAGTTTCATTAATAAATATAGACGAGGGTCAAAAAATTCAGATAAAAAAAGGGTACAGTTAAACTCAAATGGAGTGATACCTTTGAAACATCTTCAAGAGATTGCCGCGCTCTTTCAAAGAAATACCGCAGAGAACCAATATGTAACATGTCCATAATGCAACCCAAAAAGAGAATAACAATACAGGTCGCAGACAAAAAGAAAATGAATGTGTCCCATATTCCTTATGCTTATCAAAACCATCGCTTACGTTGTCACTTCCATCTTTCAAAGAACGTCTTTGCAGAAATAATTTCTTTGGTGGTGCATCAAGGCCATATCCTAAAAGAAGAATTATCTGTAATAACATAGCAATGTGAAGAAAACCTTTAGAGCATCAACCGAACTTCTTCACTTTTATAAAGAAGAGAATCTTGGCTGCAGGAAACATTTAAAGGACAATACCGGTATACTTAAACATGCTGGATCTCTAACCACCAAAAGCCCAGATCCTAAAATTCTGGTCCATGGAACTTTAGCTAAAAGCAAAACGGCGACTTTTTTTTTTTTTTTGCTTACCACTTAAACATAAAAATAAATTTATAAATGCTAAACCATGAAAACTCAAACTAAAAAAATGTAGCTGCTTACAAGTTACAAGCAGAAATAAATGGGGAAAACACAATGCAATAGAACAGCCAAATAAAAAGCTAAGAAAAATTTGCAATGGAACAGTTGAGATATGTATATATACATACCAGTGGTGAGGAAGACAAAATAGACAGTAGAATCGACACGAGAAACTCGATGACGTCGGCTTCACTTGAAGATAACGCCTCGGATTCAAACAAAGCGGGTTGCGGGTCTTCTTCCCACTCTCGATCGGATCTAAGCCTTTCAAGATCCAATTCAAGTAGTAAATGACATAATTATCGGCCCTTCCTTGAAAGCCATGCGAACAACGGCATAAGCACCACAAACAAAATGAAAGAAGTCCCTAATGATGTCAAGAACGCCTTAAACTCCATTTTCACAATTCAAAAACAAAATCCCAACTTTTTCCAAAGCAGATCACGATAAAGATAACCATTAAAACATGAAATCCAATAACAAATGAAGACTACAATGAGGCATACAACATATGCCCCTCACCGCAACTACATGAAAGTGCAAAGAAAGGGTATAAAGACAGAACAAACACTACAATTCCTACAAAATAAACATAGTGAGAAACACATTGATAGCCTAACCACTCTAAATATCACCCTCAAAATCCATTTTCCTCTCTGGCAACTATCATATAATAAAGTTTGCAGAGAAACTTGAACCATTCAAAACATAAAGGTTAACGGTGGAACATTAAACTATTGCAAATCATATACAAAGTTTGTCAGACGAGCCACCATGACAATAAATATCAAATCCTAACTATTAAAATGAGCATTTTGAAGCCAAGCCATAGTTCAAGACCAAAAATGAATGGAAGTTGACCGTGAACGATAACAAACTTTATACACAAATTCTACAACAGGCTAAGAATTCACAGTGTTCAGGTGACTATATCTCGCATGAATGCAATTATCTACAACAACAACAACAACAACAACAACAAAATCAAAATATCCTAAAATGCCAAGCAAAACATCAAATTCAAGAATAGAAAGAAAAATTTGAAAGGAAAGTAGAAGCAAATAATACATAAAATCAACAACCATAGTAGAATAGAACATGGCAAATACCTTCATCCAAATGCAAGAACAAGGGCAAATACCTTCATCCAATCAAGCTCTTCACAGCTTGATAATCAACATTCAAAGGTAAACTTTCGAGCAAAAATCCAAACCTTATATAATTCAAAGGGTATAGAAGTGCATTTGTACCTTATGAATCACTCCATCATCTATAATTGAACTACTCAATTTCTTGAATAGTTCATACAATGCCTCTACTTCATTTCTTGAATTGTAAAATTGAAAAGCGCGCGTTATACACCAAAATATTTATTCAATTCACAAGGAAGGGGAAAACATAGAGGAAAAGAGGGAAAACCGAATCATTTAAAGCTGTATCAGTAGAAAGAAGGTGACTGAAGGTGAAATTAACGATTAGTCAAGAAGTATCGTAACGAAATTGAGAACATAGTGAAGCAGAAGAGCACAAATTGCATGAACAAAACCTTAAATCCCTGAATATATACGACAACAACTAATTGAATCCTTACCCCTACTTGTAACGGTAGAAATAAAGCTAAAATCCCAAATGGCGGCGAGAGATTGGGATTAAAGAAATGAATCCTCCTCCCATCTTATTCAATGCAACTCAACAAACCCAGCCTGCACACACCACAGTTTCACAAAAATAACATCAAAATTGGAAGACGAGCTTAAATCATCACTTAATACATATATGAATGATCGAATTTTGAGATAAAACCAAAAATACAAATGCCAAGGGCTTAAATTTACCAATGACACCAGCTCAAACCGAATTTTGAGATAAAACCAAAAATACAAATGCCAAGGGCCTAACTTTACCAACAAACACCCAGCTCAAACCTAATTTCACTCAACTATTTTTATTTCTTTCAATTCTTAACAAATTAAGATCACTGGAAAAATAATCCCAAGAACAATTAGCATAAAAATTGCTCTGTGCGGATAGCTAAGCTAAATGAGAAACCACCCTTGGTGTGTACCTTGAAGCTAAGCTAAATTAGCACAATTCATATCTAAAATCACACATAAATGATGGCACAAAGCCACAAACCAAAAATTGATCCATCTAAGATTGGTACCATCAAGAAAAGCAAGCACGCATATGAAATTGACCACAAAATGATTTGAATCCTTGTTTAGAAAGAACATACCTTCAATTTTAGGATAGCCGAATGCACCACTACCACCGTGGAAATCTTCCATCGCATGACGTTGAATCTTCGATTCATTGCACGGGATAAGAAATGAGTGGGAGTGAGCAGAGACAAATGAACAAATAAAAGAAAGAAATGAATCCCAATAAAGGCCTCAACCACAAGAACATCTCCATTGGAGACCTCTCAGTAAATCTTACGCAATTATTATCGGACATGAAATCTCAAAGCATAAAAAACTCTTTTAACACCGTAAACCAGATTAAAAATTCGGTTCATATTTTTTCTCATTTCTTGATGTGGGATCCTATAAAGATCGAATCTTGAAGAAGATAGTAGAAGCTTGAAACAAGAAAGAAGCGAAACGAACTCTAGATAATGGCGGTTTGAGAAAGCGATAGATGCCACGAAGCGAGAGAAGCTGGGAAGCACCCATTGGCCTTCACGGCCGGTGGTGGACAAACTGCGAAAATGACCAAAAGCGGCGTCGTTTAAATACGACCAAAAGGCGAGGATCAACAAATAAAGGTTACTCCAAGGTATGATATATAAACATATATAAACATTGTGTATAATTTTCTCATTTCTCTTTTGTTTCTTGTTGGAGATATAAGCCAAACCCATAGAATGATGGTTTAGAATATGTGTTGAAACAGTCAACTTTAACCCAAATTTCGGATACGCTCCGGTGAGATTCACCGGAAGCTTATTACGTGGAATGACTCAATTCGAATGTCGGATGAATGAGAAATTAATACCTAAAGTTGATGTAAAATATGTGTGGGAGAAGAGTTGAAGGTGTGATCAACTCAAACATCTCGACCTACTCAAGCTCCATATTTATGTGCTAGTGTTGCACTCATATATGTGCCCTAAGGGGCAAAGCATTTTTGTGTAGGAGGGAGGAGATAATTCCACACATGCACGCGCCGCCGCCGTCCGGCTAGCCGGCTCGGGCTCGAGGCTCGGTTCGGGTGTTGCTACTAATTTTTTGGACAAAATTTCTATATGAAATTTACCAAAAATCAATTTTTGGCATGTGATTGTGTCATCCGACCAATCAGAATTCAGACGACACGTCATCCGACCAATCAGAAGCAAGGATGAGGTCGGCCAACTAAGTCATCACGCCATCGACTTTTCTTGAGGGAAAAGTCGGCCGAGTTATGTCATCCGGCCAATAAGAATTGAGTATTGGCTCATCTTCTCCACTATATAAAAACCCCATAAATGAAAGAGAATACAATTTTCTCTTGTGTCTTCCGGTACATAGAGTCTATCATATAGTTCCAGATCTTGAGTCGGAGCACTCAGTAAGTTCGTCGGAGCTCGAATTTTTGAAGTGCTTCTAAATCCAAGACGTAAAGCCGTTGTATCTTGGGAGACAGTTGCTACTACCGTGGACACCATACCGGATCAATTTGTCTTATGGAAAGAGTAACATACTCGGATCGGTTTGATCTCTAGTATTTTATTTATGCATTGTACTTTATTTTCTTATCGTTTCAAGTCAAATCCATATTGTAATAGTTCTGTTGTTAGATCTATTTAATAAAACTTTTTTTTTCCACTCAATTTTTTTTTAGTTTCCGCGTTATTTACTTTCTATTTTAATTTTCCGTAATTACTTATGTTAATTATGGATCTGTTTCATAAACCACTCAACACACGATACACTTTCCTAATATTTCTTATATCTACACACACATTAATGCATAAATGTTGTTAAGTTTAAAACTTATATGATGAGTACAATGAAATCATATTTTAACAGTGTATTTATAATTATAAGAGACTTTTATTATAGCCAAATATAAATGTATCCACCATTAGAAAAGAGTATAAAGAAGAAATTGATTTGTTAATTTTTGGGGCTTAATGTAAATTTTTTTAGTGAAGGTATTAAAATTCGGGAGCACAGACTTTGTATAATTTTCGGGGTCCTAACGGTGGCGGAGCCACATGATATTAAGCGGGTTCATAGATCCCGCTTGAATAAAAAATTTTTAAGTTTTATCTATAAAAAAATTATAAACCCTGCTAAATTTCTTTTTTACTCCTACAAAAAATTTTGGATCCCGTCGAACAAATTTTCCGAGTCTGAGGTCTAGACCTGTGTTGCCTAGCCCTTAGGGGCAACCCTTGATGTTGTAGTTAATAATTCTTGATACTTGAAATTACTTGAAATGTATCTTTAAATACACACACACACACACACACACACACACACACACACACATATATATATATATATATATATATATATATATATATATATATATATATATATATATGCATTAATATCATTATGCATAAATGTCCTCTTGTATTTTATGCTAGAAAAAATTGAAAAGATTCTTTTAGGAAGGAAAATAAAAGAACTTGAAAGGTATATAGTGATATATTTATGCATTAATATCATCCATGCATAAATGTCTCTTGTATTTTATGCTAGAAAATATTGAAAAGATTCTTTTAGGAATAATAAAAAACTTTTTTTGGGAGAGAGTTTTTTGCTTAAGATGATCACGAATCGATAAAGAGCAATAATCAAATTTTTTTGGGAGGAGAGCGCATACGCTTTTAATATCTTTTGAGGTGCAAGTAAATATTATTTAAGGTGTAGTCTATGCAAATACTTTGACCGTACATAGTTGACATTTGAAAAGAATCTACCGAACAAATATATACTTCTTCCGTTCTAAAATAAGTGATGCATTTATCAAAACACGCATATTAAGGATACTTTAATTTGAATGCTAAAAGAGCTGTTAACGAACAGAGCCGTTCGTGAACTCGGCTCGTTGGTGTTCGTGATCGTTTATTCATTTAGCTTAACGAGCCTAGCTCGAACATGATTGTAGGCTCGTTCGCTTAACGAATGAACACGAGTTTGGTTCGCGAACGTTCGATTATGTTCGCGGACGTGCTTATATAAATATATCATTTTACACAGTAACCCTAATTCAAACGAGTATAAGTCATTAATTCATCTAATTGAGATTATAGAATGATTTAATATAATATTTAAATATTTTATAATGATTATTGTAGCGTGATATATGTAATATTAATCTATAAATTGTTATTTTTGCATTTGCAATTTATGTTTTATACCTTAACGAACCGAACTCGAGCCGAACTCGAGACATACTCGAGTTGGAAGACAACAATATATTTAACGAGCCGAGCTCGAACACGAGCTCGAACATTTTATCTTTGACACGAGCTCGAACATTTCATCTTTGACACGAGCTGAGTTCGAACAATTTTTTTGGTTTGTTTAACAAACGAACGATCTCATAAGCTAAACGAGCTCGAGCTCGAACCACTAATACTCGATTCGGCTCGGCTCGGCTCGTTAACGGCTCTAGCCAAAATGACTTTAATCAAGTTTTATGTGTTCCTACACAGTTTCTTGCGATGACGATAAACTAGCAATTTTTTGTTTTAAAGCACAAAATCTATCTGAAAAGTGGAAAATGACGGAAAAATAAATAGGTAACATTGCTAAAAGGAAAACATGCAGTAAAACAAACCTTGAGAAGTAACATCAAGTTGATTCTGAGCATGTTGGGTATGAAGTAACAATCTGGTTTTGTAACCCGAATGCCCCGCATAAAAATCCGAGATTGCCATTGACATACAAACTTCAACCATGGATTCTACGGTTGAATTCGAATCAAGGATAACACTAATGTGAACATTATAATTATTCGAAGATGCCGAATATGATGCTCTCAACGTCAGCAAGTAAAGTATTGAAGAAAGAATCACAACTCTTTCCTTAAACACCATGAATATAACCTTGAAATCTTTACTAACTTTGAAGTGTATATATATATATTTTTTATTTTATTATTTTGAACAGCAAATTAATGATTTTATTAAGGGACCTGCAAGGTGCTAGTAAAAGAGAACACAAGAGTTCAAAGTACAAAAAGCCAAAGAATTAACAGAATGAAAGCATCTTGTTTTTCATTTAAAGAAGTCTGGTTATCAAATAGATGCGAGTCATTGACTTTGGTATACGTAGGAAGTTGAATATTCCACAATGAAAATTGCTAGGAAATGAGTTGGAGATGGGAAGGAGATTGGTGATCAAGCAATCAATTAATTAATTAATTAATTGTAATCAATGTAAAATGATATTGATTACAATACATCAGTGACCGGTAGCTCGTTCCGAGGATCTCTCGACAGTGGGAATTAAGTATCATTGACGATTGTTATTCTCTTTTGTCTGTTTCTGTGAATACCTCTTTTTCATTTGTCAAATGCGTGTAATGGGAGTATGCCTACGCATCTCTTAGCTAATGAGGGTTTGCGCTTAGTTGAAAGTGTGGAATGGGGTTCTTCCCCTCCCTCTCATGTAAAATGCTTGTTTTTGATGATGTGAATAAATAAAATGGTTAATTTTTTAAAAGGACTGATTTGAGACTTAATTAGGCACTTAGGACACCTAAAAAAGATCATTGGTTATAAGGACACTTTTCATTTGTTTTTCCGGTTTTGCCCTTCGTTGTATTTACTCTCATGTAGTCAAAAGAATATTGATTTCTGTATTTTCCGTTGCAATCACACCGGATCATCTTCGTTTCTGTGATTTGCTTCGATTCTGCTCGTGATTCATGTTCGGTTGCTTAGATTCATCGTTCTGAGCTTCGTAATTCTTCGTTTCGTCTTTCTGAGCTTCGTAATTCATCGTTTCGTCGTTTTCCTGCTGCATTTGCTGATTCGTTCTTTTTTTTGGTAATTTTCGAGATTTGCTTTTTTGCTTTACTTTAATTTTTCCTGATTGTGCATCTGTATGTTCATTTTTCATCTCGTAATTGTAATTTAGAGCTTGCAGTGTACGTTTGTTGTTATTGAATTCAAAATTGACTGATTTTCATCGAGATACGAGTTTTCTGTGTTTGAATCATTTCCATTTCAGTTTTGATTGAGTTACTATGTGTTCATGTGTTTATTCAGTTACTATGCAGTAATATGTTAGTGATTTACAGTGACTTATTTGTGTTTGTGAATGTTATAATGCAGTGACTACATGTCATAGTCAGTTAGATTGTAGTGATATGTCAGATGTACTGAATATGCAGTGCCATATTTGGTCATTGATTGACAATTGATCTAATTTATTGACATATTATCGTTATTTTGAATAACTTTTGGAATGTAGAAAGCTTAATCTAATTTCGAATGAGTTTATCTGTTAGTTTTATGTTAATTTGCTTTCTCTGATTGTAATTCTGTGAATGTAGTATACATGAATTGTGATTGAATTCTAAACAAAATGATTTTGAGTTTCAATGCATGTGTATTTGTTGTTGTGCTTGCAGTGACATGTTATACTCATTGAGATTTATTTGTTTTTTTTGTGGAGATTTTGTTATTTTTTACATTGAGTTATTAGTTGATTTATTCCTATTGAACATATACAGTGATATATGAGCATGTTGTTTAATGAATCTTGTAATAAGTGTATTGAAATTTCAGTTTGAATGATTGTTTAGGTTATGTAGTTTATGTAGTGAATTTTGGCATCCAGTGACATATGATGTTTGTTTTGGAATTCTGTTACTTTGTAGTTATATATGAGGTCATTGATTGATAGTCTATGTAATGTATTGGATATGAGAATGATTTTGAATAGTTATTTCATTGAATGAAGTGAAATTTGATTTGGAATGATTATTTAGGTTATATAGTTAATGCAGTGACATGTTAGTACTTACATGCACTGACATATTATTTGGTTTTTTTTCTACTACAGGCTTATATTGTCTTTACAATGTTGATTCTTATGTGCACCTATAAAGAAGGGACATGTGTTGTCACTGTGACAACTGATACTACCTTAAAGTCTATACATGATAGAGTTTCGAATCGGTGGACGGATTTGAAGGATATATGTATCAGTCTTTATTATGTGTTGCCTGATAATCCTAAGTGGCTGTTATGCTCTGATGATGATGTGCAGGCGATGATTTCTGTTGCTGAATCTTACAGTGATAAGCGTGTTAATGTGGAGGTTGTAGGCAATGGTGTTGTTGGTTCTTCATCTTCTTACAATGGTGGTAGTTGTGTTGCAGCAGTGGAGGATAATGTTGATAATGAAGTTTCTATGTTATCGTGTTTTTCATCTTCGACTGATAGCAATCACTTAACTCTTAGTTGGGACAAAATACTAATCAAGAAAGGTCAACGGTTTGTTGGTGGTGCAGATGAATTTAGGGAGTGCTTGCAGAAGCTGTCTATTGAAACTGGATTTAAGTATGTGTATACGAAGAATGATACTAATAGGATTTATGATGTTTGTTCTAAGAAGGATGAAGAAAAATGCGGCTGGCATGTGCGTGCTTTGAAAAAGAGATCAAATGCATTTTTTTTATGTAAATGAATTGTGCAATGTTCATACTTATGGTACGTCTTCCAGATGTTTGGGCCGAGATCGTCGTATGACTTCTGATCTTCTTGTGAAGAGGATTGTTTGTAAGGTTTGTGATGACCCGAGTGTTTCTGCAACAGATGTGCGATGTTTGACAGTGACTGATTATAGGCACCCAGTTTCTTATGATGTTGCTTGGTCTGCTGTTAAAAAAACTAGGGATTTGTTATATGGTGATGTTGCAAAGTCATTCAAAAGCTTACCCGGTTATGTTACTAGTGTGCGTGAGATGAATGATAGTTCTGTTTCAATCTTAGAGGTGCATCCTGAATCTCAACATTTTCAACGTATGTTTATTGCCTTTGATGCTTGTATTAGTGGGTTCAAGCATTGTCGACCAATGTTGTTTCTTGATGGGGCACATTTGAAGTTTGATATGCATGGTCATTTGTTGGGTGCAACTGGGAAGGATGGTGAGGATGATATGTTTTATTTTCAGTAAGAATTGATTTTTTTATGCAGTGACATCTGGTTTTTTTGTTAAGTGACATTGGCAATGAAGTCAGACCTGATTTTTTTTAAGTGAATGTGTTAATTGCCTCGGTATTTAAGTGATTTTTTTAAGTGAATGTGTTTTAAGTGAATCTAGTTACACTATTTTGAACAAAATGTAACTACTCCAGTTTCTGCTCATTCTAATGAAATCCAGTTTACAGTTTTACATTGTTTTACATTATTTTGATCTTTAAGCTTTTCTTTTAGGGGGAGTTTTGGCATCATCAAAAAGGGGGAAATTGTTGGAAATAAAATTTATGTTTTGATGATAATTCATCTTATTTGTTTAAAGTATTATCTTAACCCCACTGATGAAGTGCTGAAACCAGCTGTTATAGTGAAAAGCTAAAATATGTCTAGAACTGAATGTATAAGTTTTACTAGAGTCTGATATTTGTATAAGTTACATCAGACAAGCACTGTAATAATTAGTGTAGTAAAACTGAAAAACTGGGAGTCATCTAGAAAACTGGAAATCACTAAGACAGAAACTGACTCAGAATACACCAGCATCAAACTGAAGAAGGTAAGTTCGTTGAGAGTTACAGACTCGGTTGACTTATCTAAGAAGACTGAAGAACTGAGGGTCACAGACTCAGTTATTGAAGATTGAAGAACTGAGGGTTCAAACTCAGTTATGAAGACCAAGTCGAGGCTATAAAGTTAGATATCAGGCAAGATTATGGTGACCTGAACTGACTTTATGGATCTTGTAAGAAGACCTAAGAATCATAAGGACAATGAATTCTTAGATGATAATGAGTCATGGTGTACTCTGATTAAGTCAATCATAATCAGATGAAAACTGGAGTACTGATATTTGAAAAAGAGTAAAATCTCAGTTAACGCTCCAAGTCGATGAAACCGACAAACAATAAACTCGATGATAAAGCGATAAGGAAACTCATCTTTACAAGTCAACCATCCAACAAACTGATAGTACAGTCGAACGTTATAAAGGAAGCAAATTCATTGGATGAGTTACTGACACAGCAGAACGGTCAGGAGATATAGCCGTTACAAAAGAGACGTTGATACAATTCGAATTGAAGTCAGATGAACGTTGGACCTCACACTATAAATAGAAGACTTTGCACCCAAGATAAAATAACGAATTAACAAGCATTATCAAGCAAGTTTGAGCATTAGTCATCTTATTCGAATTACTATCATCTCAGTGCTATAACAAGATCATATTTAGAAATTCTTCAAGTGTTCAAGCTACACAGATTTTATCAAGAATCATACACTTTGAAGAATCACAAACAAGAATCAATTTATCGATTCTCAGCCCAACTTTGATTCTACATCAAAGGTTTTAGACTGTGAAGCAAACCGGGAAGGTTTCGCCAAGGGCAGATTGTGACAAGCGATCGGGTAGATTGTGTTTGTGGTGGTACTGGTGAAGAGGCAATTCAACCCTCCAAGGATCAGTGTTCAAGCAATTGAAGAACATCAATTCTACCTGTTCTACAACTGTTTAGATAGTGAAGCTAGGGATTAGCCAAGGACTATTGTTTAGGACTTTTTGTAACACTTCACCTCAACACAATTACTTATTTATTCAGCATTTACTTACAGCATTTTGATAATTGATTGTTATACACCTCACAGTTCACAAAACTGACATTCATCAGAATTCAGTTTACTACACTCAGTTTTCACAGAGAATAACAAGATCAAGAAAAAGGCTAGAACTTTATCCGCTGCCGGTTGACTCAGTTCCAAGCTTAAGTCAGTTCGACTTAAACTTAGCTTAGTCAGCTTAACTCCACACAAGTTTAACTGAACCTTAATTTGGTTTAAATCCAGTTTTAGGGACAAGTTTATTCACCCCCCCCCCCCCCTTCTAAAATTGTGTTAGCCTTTCCAAGGGACCAACAATTGGTATCAGAGCGGGGTTTCTTTGATAAGATATCAACTGCTCTATATCTCCTCTAGTTGTTCTCATTTGAAAGCTCAGTTTCCAGTTGATAAACAATCAATTTTCACTCACTCACTATGGATAACAATCAATATGCAAGACAGATGCTTATGTGCAACATGGACAGATTTGACGAATATAAGCGTCGTATGCAGGCTTTTCTAGCAGCTACTCATGATGAAATGATGGATGTACTCACTGATGGACCAATCCAGATCACTCACATGCAAACTGATGGTGATAGACAAATTCGAGTTCCAAAGCCTAAATCCGAGTGGACCAGTGATGATCGCAAGCGAAACAATCTCAACAATGTTGCTATGGACTTCATTCTTAGAACTCTTGACAGCAACATGTACTTAAGGGTGAAATAATGCACAACTGCCAAGGAAATGTGGGACAAACTACAGCTTGTTTGTGAAGGAACAGATTCAATCAAGGAAAATAAGATCTCTGTTGCAAAACAAAAGTTTGAAAATTTCAAGATGAAATCTGGAGAAACTATTGACCAGATGGAAACAAGATTCAGTGCTATCATGGATGAACTAGATCTACTCAAGATTGAATACTCCAAGAAAATTATCAACACAAGAATCTTGAAGGCATTATTAATGTGCTGGAAGATGAAGGTCACTGCTATGGAAGAATCTAGAAGACTTGACATAGAGGACTCATTCAAAATCTTCTCAGATCTGAAAGCTTATGAATTCAGTGAAGATTTTACAAGTACAGTTGCAATAATCAAAGCTCTGGAAGAACCAAAAACCACAGCACTTGCAGCAGCATCGAATGACATTCAAGAAAACTCATCTAGCAATCTTCATGAATTGGATGAAATGGAAGAGCAAATGGCTCTAATGATGAACAGAATTCGAAGAATGAAGAGTGGACATCCAGTCACTCAGAAGTTTATCAAAAGGACTCATGAGAAAAGAAAAGATGATGAATATCTCTGTTTCAACTGCAAGAAACCTGGACATTATAAAGCTGAATGTCCATAACTAACCAAGAAGACGCCACCAAGAAGAGTTGGTAGAAGAGCACTCTTTGCTGGAGATGAATCAGATTATGAAGCTGGTACGGAAAGACTATCAGATGACACAGCTTTAATGGCACACATGGAAGATGCAAATGAGGTATGCGAATCTAACTCTAAATATTCCTCAGCTCAAATTTCCATGCAAAATGCATGTTCTTCGACTGCTGACTCCAATCCAAAAAATCCAGAATTAGAAGAAACTATTGACGAATTGATGAATCAGCTAGTGACTATTCAAGCTGGTTATGAATCAATTAAAGCTGAGAAGGAAAGTCTAATTATTGAAGTTGAAAGATTGAAGTCTGAATTAAAAGTGTTGAAACTGACTAGAACTGAGAAAGAAAAGATTCAGCATCAGCCTACTATATCAACAACATCAACTGAATCATTCGCTCAATCAAGTTCGATTACCGGATTCAAATCTGGAAAACCATATGGAGACAAAACTGGTTTAGGATTTGATACACAGCAATCTTCAAAGGATGTAATCAACAAAGCTGTCAAACCTAGTACCAAAACCGGTATCAAGTTTGTAGTGAGAAACTTCCACTGGCGAGAAAATTGTTGAACCAAGTAAAGCCCAGATCACATAGGACAAATCGGTTCTCCAAGAAAACAACCGATTTACCAACAAAGGGAAACCAAATGGTAAATCGGGTGTATCTCAAGAAAACCAAACGGGAAATCAACTACCAGTCCACAAAAACCAATCAAGTCAAGAACCAGAAAAATTACAGTCAAAGTAAATCCAAGAATGTCAATCATTCAAGGATTCACACATTCGTGGGGAAAGGAGACTATACCCCACCGATGATGATTGAAATTTTATCGCATATATTGCTAAAGCGATAATATCAATCATTCCAGACGGAAAACCTATCAAAGGTTTGAGATCCCAAGACTCAGCAGAGGACTAATTTCGATTCTCAAACAAAGTTCCGATACCAAGGTCGATTCGGACCTCGATCATGAAGGAATGACGGTTATGATTCTAGCTTTAATAATGGAAAGCAACATGGAAATAAGTTTCAGTCAAAAGACTTGAGAAATCATATAAATAAGACACACAGTCCAAACATAGATATTGTGGGAGTGTGGCTTATATATATGAAAACAAGTGCAACAATATCCGAAGAATCCCAAAAGGATACATTCCCGAGTTGTCTCGACAAACCGACCCCATGGATCCAAACGAATTGGGTACCTAAAAACTTCTAATTTTTATTGCAGGATATATGGTACTTTGACAAGTGGTCTGCTACTCTAGACACATGACAAAGAGTAAAGACTGTCTCAGTAATTTTATTGCAAAGGATGGACCAAAGGTTAATTTTGGAAGCAAAGACAAACCTGGATACACCAGAGGTTATGGCACCTTAATCAGGAATGGACTTACAATCAAGAATGTATCTTATGTAGAAGGACTACACTACAATCTACTCAAAGACTGATCAATTTTGTGATATGGGATACAAAGTTACTTTCGACAAAGAATTCCGCGTTGTCGTCAGCGAATCATCTTATCAAGTTATCCTAGCCGGAAGAAGAAAAGAAAATATGTATGTAGTAGATTGGACAACGGTACCGTTCTTTGAAACTCGTTTGCTTGTGCACACAAAATCGTAAATCGATTGGCTATGGCACAAGAAAGCGAGTCATCTTAATTTTGATGACATCAACACACTTGTTAAGAAACAATTAGTCATTGGACTACCAGAAATATCATATAAGAAGGACAGCTTATGTGATGCGTGTCAACAAGGAAAGCAAACTAAAGCAAGTTTCAAGACCAAATCTCAGCATTCAACAACCAGACATCTAGAATTGCTACACATGGATTTATTTGGACCTATTACACCAATAAGTATCAGTGGAAAGAAGTATACATTGGTGGTAGTAGATGATTTTTCAAGATACACTTGGGTAATCTTTCTAACCAAGAAAAGTGAAACCAAGCAAAGACTCACAGAACTACTCAAGAGACTACAGAATCAGAAAGGAGTTTCAGTTGTGAAGATAAGATCAGATAAAGGAACTGAATTCCTCAACAGTGTGATTATTGAATATTGTGAAGAAAATGGTGTCTTACACCAACTTGCTGCCACAGGAACACCTCAACAGAATGGTGTAGCTGAAAGAAGAAATAGAACGCTCAAAGAAGCTAGGAGGACTATGATCTCTGAAGCTAAACTACCTGAAAGATATTGGGCAGAAGCAGTCAACACAGCTTGTTACACACAGAACAGAGGTCTCATGAACAAAAGACATGAGAAGACTCCTTATGAAATTTGGAATGGAAGAAAACCAAATGTTTCATACTTTCATGCTTTTGGAATCAAATGTTTCATACACAATAATGGAAAAGATTAACTTCATGTTTTTTAGCCCAAGGCTGATGAAGGAATTTTTCTAGGATATTCGAGTGTCAGCAAAGCCTTTAGGGTACTAAATAAAAGAACACTCAAGCATGAAGAATCAATACATGTGGTATTTGATGAACCAAACTTCCCTGGTGAGGCAACTGAAGACCGATAAGAATCAGTTTCTCAGTCTCAGTTACCAATCATGCCAGAACCAGTTTCAGTTGACATTGGAAGACTACAAATTTCTGAATGTTCAGATCAAGATCAGTCTCAGTTTCCAACTATCCATCAAATCACACCTGAACATGTTACTGATCCAACTGAAGAAATTCAAGAACCAGTTCTTGAAGAACCAGTCGAACAAGATATAAATCCCTTGATACAAACACCCACATATCAATGGATGAGAGATCACCCTGAAGAACAAGTAATTGGTGATACTCAAACTGGCGTTCGAACAAGACATCAATTAAATGCGATGATTGCGTGTTTTCTATCTCAATCAGAACCTAAAGAAATTGAAGAAGCCTTGAAAGATCCAGACTGGATATTAGCTATGCAAGAAGAACTCAATGAATTCGAGAGAAATCAAGTATGGGAATTGGTAGATAGACCAGTTCATGTCAATATTATTGGAACCAAATGGGTGTTCAGAAATAAACTTGATGAAGATGGGAATATCATCAGAAACAAAGCTAGACTTGTAGCTAAAGGATACTCACAAGCTGAAGGCATAGACTTTGATGAAACCTATGCACCAGTTGCAAGATTAGAAGCAATCAGATTATTTCTTGCCTTTGCAGCTCATAAGAAATTCAAAGTTTACCAGATGGATGTTAAAAGTGCATTTCTGAATGGAATTCTTGAAGAAGAAGTATACGTTCAACAACCACCTGGATTTGAAATCAAAGATCAAGCTGACAAAGTCTTCAAACTAAGGAAAGCTCTATATGGACTTAAACAAGCACCAAGAGCTTGATATGAAACTCTACTCAGTTTCTGGTGGATAATGGATTTATCAAAGGAACAATCGACAAAACATTATTCAGAATGAAGAATGGTGAAAATACACTACTTGTTCAAATTTATGTTGATGACATCATCTTTGGATCAGAAGATGAACAATTATATGAAAAATTTGCAAGTCTGATGAAAAGCAAATTTCAGATGAGTATGATGGGAGAATTAAATTACTTCCTTGGTTTACAAGTTAAACAGTTAGATGATGGAATTTTCCTTCACCAGACAAAGTATACAAGAGAACTTATCAAAAAGTTTGGTATGGAAAAATCTACTGGAATTTCTACACCAATGGGGACCAACATCAGACTAGATGAAGACAAAGAAGGCAAAGATGTTGATCAAACACTCTACAGAAGGATGATTGGAAGCTTACTCCATCTTACAGCAAGTAGGCCAGACATATCTTTTACTGTCGGTGTATGTGCTAGATTTCAATCCAAACCAAAGGAAAGTCATCTCACAATGTGAAAAGGACATTGAAATATTTGAAAGACACAGATGGAGTTGGAATATGGTACTCAAAAGAAGGAAAATTCAAGCTGATCTCTTATTCAGACTCAGATTATGCTGGATGCAAAGTGGACAGAAAAAGCACATCAGGCACATGTCAGTTACTAGGAAACATTCTTGTGTCATGGTTAGCAAGAAGCAAAACTCAATTTCAACTTCAACAGCTGAAGCAGAGTATATAGCAGCTGGAAGTTGTTGTGCTCAAGTATTATGGATCAGACAGCAATTAAGAGATTATGGGATAGAAGAAGGAACAATTCCCATAATGTGTGACAACACAAGTGCAATTGCAATCACTGATAATCCAGTGTTACACTCAAGAACAAAACACATTGATGTGCTGATGACGTAGATCAAGTGATAATAAAATACTTGACCACCATAAACCAATACTAGCAAGAGGACTAGGTCCATCGTAGTATAGCTATAGCGAATCAAGGTCGATCCCACAGGGAATCAAATTGTGGATCATTTATATACAAACAACTAATCATTCATGTCAAGGACACAAAAGCGGTCTACGACCAACAAAAGACAAGAAAGGTAAAGGACACGACTCGACACAACACATAAACAACGTAATTAACCTCCCCAATTATTAAGTTATCGTTTGGATCTAGAGATTCTATATAATTAAGCTAGACTCGACAACTATTAATCCGATCCGTATTTCTTTTATATTGGCTACGAGAGTCATCCCCTAAACTAGATCTAGCTCCGGGTAGGCCATCCAGATCACTATGCTACATCACGTGACTTCGCTTTTTCGGCCTCCATCTCATATGACTTGCACGCTTACAAAACTAGGGATGCCGATATTAACCGTATTCCTCACCTAGGCAACATTCCTTTGTTCAGGCGTACTTCCTAGACGATCGCATCAGTCTCTGTCCCATTAACACCAACTTTTTAGGTATCATGTTAATCTACGATTTACGTATAACTAGGTGTCGACAATTCCCAAATACAGAACAGATCTAGATCTCGCTGAAAGTCCCGGAAGATCAATTCATGAGCCGACCTAGGAGTACTATATTGGTATTTCCTAATCATACGCTAATTAAAACAGACGAGCAACGTAGCCGTAGCCATACCTACTAAGATAAGAAATTCTAGGTGGACAATCACACCATAAAGACGTGGCTAGATTGACACGGCAAAAACCTAAATCTTAGCGTTTCAACATACGTAACGGATAAAATAGAGACTCATAAAGCAATTATATAGATCTACTAAAAACACGGTTGTCGATCATACCAAAGTCATCTATAGGTCACCGGATAACAGATCTGGGCGTGTGGATCCTCATAGACAAGGAATCCCCACTGCCTCATATCGTATCCTTAGATCTACATCGTTCGGGGAAGAACGAACAACCTCAAACGATAAATAATAATTGGGGGCTTAATTACAAAGAACAAAGAACAAATAAATACAAGAACTTACATTACTGCAGATCTTGCATAAAAACTGCTCTAAGAAAAACTGAAGATTTTATTATGAATTGTGTGTATGTATTGAGGTGTAAAAGGCGTGTATTGTATGCCTTTATTTATAGGGGTTCAAACTAATTAAGAGATATACATCAAAATATCAAAACAAATAAGAGATAACTCTCGGCCGATCTCAAAAAATAATGGTGCCCCCCCCCCCTTTCATGCGTGTGTCAAAGTTGGCGCCATCTTGGATTGGTTTGCCGGCTTTTGTCATGCTTATCCGATCTTTATCTTTAATGCATCCGGATTTCCTTGGATTTATCTTGAGATTTAATTCTTTCTTTTGTATTTATCCTCCATAATTATCCAAATCTGCAAAACAGATATTTATCCCAAAGTAAATCATATTTAAATAAAACGGATAAATATAATAAAAACGGATAAATACCAAATTATATAATAAGAATGGATAAATACCAATAAAAATGGATAAATACCAAATAATATTTTATAAATCACATAACATTAAATATTCAATATAACACGTGATATGATTATAAAATATATATTATTACTCTCGATTTAAGGTCAACGTTGATGACTTTTACGGGTATAATCTGACCGTCATCAACTACCCCCCACTTAGACTTTGATCGTCCCGAACAAAGCATCAATAAGTCATTCCCCAAGAAAACAATTGCCATTGTCAAATCATACTTACGCGAGAAGCTCGAGTCAACTCATACCAATCATGCTCATAAGATATCCATTATTCACTACTCTCTATGAACCGAAGTGATGTGTGCATGTGCATTCAGTTTTATATAATCGAAGCAAGATTAGAGTTTATGCTAACTTCGTAATCTCAACCTACCAACATCAGCATTCCAACTTCTTAAGCCTCGCAATGGGTAAAGACATGGTGCAATAAGCAAGAGCGTCATCTATAAAGTTTTTGGACTTGGAGACCGAGAAAAATACTCGAAGCCTCTTAAAAAGTTGAATTTTTTTTTTCATTTTCATAACTTCAAGCATTAACACATCTCAAGAAAGAAACTTGCTTTAAAAGTAAATTATGCATTGCAAGAATCCCCTTTCACGGATTGGTCAATAACATGAATATTACCACAAGCGCGAGGCTACTTTGGTAATGTTACTACAAGCCCAGTGTTTAACTTATTGTCAAAACACAGATAAATCTCAAGCTTATTACTCCGCTTTGATGGCTAGAAGATAAGAATACATCAGCAGATAAATATCGACTCTAGGTCTGCATAACCAATCATCTACGCAATGTACACATAATTTCTTCAGTTATTATGATTCGTGCGATAAAATCGATTCAAAGATTGAGTAATCGAATAATAAATAACTACTTGCAACAATCGGCATGAATATCCTTAAATTTACATTCACATAAGTATAAAATGATCACGTACTCATGCAACTTGGTTCCTTTCCTATCAATTCTTAGCTAGGAACTCACAATTCTAAGGGTACGAGATATAAATAATTTGGCATTTATTCAATTTTTTTCAATTTTTCACCGTTTCATTCAATTGTTCAATTATAGAATCATGGCTAAGTCTCCTACCCCCCACTTAAACTTGGCATTGTCCCCAATGACAAATAAAAATGAGAATTTAAGAAAAAGACTTAGCTCGAAACGGCTCTCGCGCGAGTCTGATGAATGTCGGAGTAATCCAAGCACGTCGTGGAGAAGCAAACAAAAACCTGTTTAAGAAAACCAAACAGAAACTCCACGAAACCGCTAATAACATGTCAATGGAAGTTATAAAATAATGTGGCAGTAACAAATTAAGCCACTTTATTCCATACAACCAATGACAAGGAAAACCAAAGAGTTAAAACTACTCGTGCAGATGCAAAAAGAAAAATACTAAATAGAAAGAAATATAAACAAGCAACTAAAGATGGTAATCTTCATCTATAATCTCCACCGCTTAAATATTCTTAAAACCGGGTGGAGAAGACAAAGATCAAAAAGCATTACCCCATGTGGGAGAAGATGAGGTTGACTGGATCATCTATTCAATCCAGAGAAACTTGTAAGGTATAACAGATTCAATGTGACCTATGGGTAGAAGATAGGATCAGAAACTCGGTGCAGACTCTTCACGCTTGGATTGGATATCAACAACCTAGGGAGACGTAGCTTCTCCTCGAAATTACTAATAACCCAACGTATCACGTAAAGGTCATCACCGTCATCAACAAGGTCGGATCGGTGTGATATTTTAGAACAAAACTCATCATCCAGAAATGCCGGAATAGGCGGAAAAATGTGAAATTTAAAACTTCCGGTAGGAAGATAAGTTGCATTTTGATCGAACCAAAAAACTTTTAAAATCTAGCTAGGGTCAGAGCTACACGTACCCCAGCTAGGATCATGAAAACCAAAATGATAAAAGATAAACATTAAAACTTAGCAATATTTCAAATTCCGCAACACAAAGGTATTTTGTAAACAAAATGGAGGTTTAGAGTATGATGGGTTTAGAAAAAGATATACATAAAGATGGTAAGAAAAGATAAAGGGTGGGTAAGAAATTGTGTGTTGGGTGGGTATTGGTTAAGGGATTGGGTTAGGGTGGGAGAGTGAAATAGATGGAAAGAAAAAGAGGAGATGAAAGAATGGTTAGAAATGTGAACTGTGAGGCGGATTGGTGAGAGAATAGAAAGGTTGAAGGGTGAAAAAGGTACAAAGGAAAGGATAAGGATAGTTGCAGAACGAATTGCACACAACTTTGGATTTTCACTCGGATCGCCATTCTAAAAAGTTTTGGAAGTTGACCAAAAAACGTTCTTGTTCGCACCAATCATTCTCTGTTACATTTTCAGTAATTCTCAAGCTCTCTTAATGCTTCCATCTTAAGGTTGATTGCTAAATTTCCTTTTCTTTAGCAATTTCTCGACTCTCCTAAGGAACTCTAATTCACGTGGCTTATTTTGAGTAAAAAAGTTTTGCACATCCTTAGCCCAATGGCCATCGGAACACGGCAAAATAAAAAACCTCAACATATGTCACGTTACTCTTATTGGACTCAACCTAAAATCCTAAAAAGAACTCCTAAGGGTTTTTAAAGAAGTAGTTCTGAGTTTAAAGTCCTCAGCTTGACTTTCCAAAAAGTATCCTTGTCAGTTATCCTTCTTGGATCGCCAGATGTTGACCCTTTTAGCACTATAAGAGGTGGGCTCGTTCTTTTGCGGATTAATATCCTTCCCTTGGTTGTGAGACCTAGGAATCGACATCTATCCATACCATTTATACAAAGCTCTTACCTCGGCTCACGTTTTAGGAACTAGTGAATTCTAAGAAGACTTAGTCCTAGGGACCCATTTTAATCGCATCCTCTATAATGTTGCTTCATTATGCTCTCTCAAAACTCAACGTCTTCTTTAGATTGCGAAAGCTTAAACTACACAAATTGTTGCTCCCCTGGCCAGTAGAATCAATCTCATGCATAGGACAATGAGATTTTGACAGAACTACGAGGAACTCTTTATTCACTACTTCCTTCAACTACTACATGTTTCCTTACACCTTCTAGATGAGCCAGATTTGGGGCAGAACCTTCCACACTAATAAAATTAATCTTACAAACAAACTCCGGGCTAAGATTCATACTCAGGTTCATGTATAGGCTAACTTATGCTCAAAAGACCAAAAGATAGTAAATCATAAGCAAAAAAGGTAATACTTTGCCTTCAACATTGTACCATGAATAATTCGAACCTTTTAATACTTATTTTCTCGGAGCCATCTTGGTGCTTTAAAGGTGTTGCTTCCATCACTTTTCCCATCGTAGATTCGTTGCTCCACATGTTGCTAGGTTATTTTCTCAGCGCCCGCGAAAAAATTACTAACTCAGATTATTGCTTCCCTGGTTTCTGCAAACAGAAGAAAAACAAAACGGACCGTAGACTGATTTTAACATGGTTTCTCATGCTGCTATCAAGCCTACGGATTAAACATACGGAGATAAACAGACACGCGAAGTTCCAGAAAACAGAACCAGGCTCGCTGGCAGTGAGAGGTAGTCTTGCTGGGAGCGAAACCCGTTGTTCCAGATTCTGGAATTTTTACAACTTACAGACAACCAGAGGGACTCAAAAACATAAAAACATACTCTAAAACAAAAAAAACTCGACATGAATAAAAAAAATTATTTATATATAAAATTGACCGTTGGTTCCCCGGCAACGGCACCAAAAACTTGATGACGTAGATCAAGTGATAATAAAATACTTGACCACCATAAACCAATACTAGCAAGAGGACTAGGTCCATCGTAGTATAGCTATAGCGAATCAAGGTCGATCCCACAGGGAACCAAATTGTGGATCATTTATATACAAACAACTAATCATTCATGTCAAGGACACAAAAGCGGTCTACGACCAACAAAAGACAAGAAAGGTAAAGGACACGACTCGACACAACACATAAACAACGTAATTAACCTCCCCAATTATTAAGTTATAAATTTGGATCTAGAGATTCTATATAATTAAGCTAGACTCGACAACTATTAATCCGATCCGTATTTCTTTTATATTGGCTATGGGAGTCATCCCCTAAACTAGATCTAGCTCCGGGTAGGCCATCCAGATCACTATGTTGCATCACGTGACTTCGCTTTTTCGGCCTCCATCTCATATGACTTGCACGCTTACAAAACTAGGGATGCCGATATTAACCGTATTCCTCACCTAGGCAACATTCCTTTGTTCAGGCGTACTTCCTAGACGATCGCATCAATCTCTGTCCCGTTAACACTAACTTTTTAGGTATCATGTTAATCTACGATTTACGTATAACTAGGTGTCGACAATTCCCAAATACAGAACAGATCTAGATCTCGCTGAAAGTCCCGGAAGATCAATTCATGAGCTGACCTAGGAGTACTATATTGGTATCTCTTAATCATACGCTAATTAAAATAGACGAGCAACTTAGCCGTAGCCATACCTACTAAGATAAGAAATTCTAGGTGGACAATCACACCATAAAGACATGGCTAGATTGACACGGCGAAAACCTAAATCTTAGCGTTTCTACATACGTAACGGATAAAATAGAGACTCATAAAGCAATTATATAGATCTACTAAAAACACGGTTGTCGATCATACCAAAGTCATCTATAGGTCACCGGATAACAGATCTGGGCGTGTGGATCCTCATAGACAAGGAATCCCCACTGCCTCATATCGTATCCTCAGATCTACATCGTTCGGTGAAGAACGAACAACCTCAAACGATAAATAATAATTGGGGGCTTAATTACAAAGAACAAAGAACAAATAAATACAAGAACTTACATTACTGCAGATCTTGCATAAAAACTGCTCTAAGAAAAACTGAATATTTTATTATGAATTGTGTGTATGTATTGAGGTGTAAAAGGCGTGTATTGTATGCCTTTATTTATAGGGGTTCAAACTAATTAAAAGATATACATCAAAATATCAAAACAAATAAGAGATAACTCTCGGCCGATCTCAAAAAATAATGGTGCTCCCCCCTTTCATGCGTGTGTCAAAGTTGGCGCCATCTTGGATTGGTTTTCCGGCTTTTGTCATGCTTATCCGATCTTTATCTTTAATGCATCCGGATTTCCTTGGATTTATCTTGAGATTTAATTCTTTCTTTTGTATTTATCCTCCATAATTATCCAATATTCAAAATAGATATTTATCCCAAAGTAAATCATATTTAAATAAAACGGATAAATATAATAAAAACGGATAAATACCAAATTATATAATAAGAATGGATAAATACCAATAAAAATGGATAAATACCAAATTATATTTTATAAATCACATAACATTAAATATTCAATATAACACGTGATTTAATTATAAAATATATATTATTACTCTCGATTTAAGGTCAACGTTGATGACTTTTACGGGTATAATCTAACCGTCATCATGTGCGTCATCACTTTATAAGAGATCATGCAGAGAAAAAGGATATAACAGTTCTTTATGTACCTACTGAAGACCAGTTGGCAGATATCTTTACAAAGCCATTGGACAAAGATAGATTTGCCAAACTGAGAACTGAATTAGGGATAATCAAAGTCGGTTGAAATCAGTTAAGCCAGAAATGCGTCAAGGGGATTAATCTTTGTTATGATGGGTGCGCTCACTTAACAGACTAGTCATTGACATCAACAATTTCAAACTGATCAACTGAAACTAATTTGAATAATTTTTTGAAACTGAAAGTTATATCTTCAGTCTCAGTTGTTATTCTAGTCAACTCAAGTCAAAGGTTGACAAGATAAAAGCGACAGCGGTTATATCACATTAAATTACCGCAGTTCTTTTTGTCAGAATTTCGCGTGTACACCCCACGATTGTCAGAACAGTACATGCATCGTTTACCCAAAACCATCATGGAATTTGAAAAGTTGTACTACTCAACCGCCAGAATTTCCTACTTATTTATTCAATCTCCATTCACATTATTTTCAATCAAAATTCAAAATCCTCAATCCCTTCAGAAAACATAGCAAACCCTTCAAAATCTCTCTTCTCAAAAATCAATTTTGCATTTACACTCAAAGATGACAACTTCAGAAAAATCAAAACAAGAAAGATTAATAACAGAGTTAGATGAGCTAACATTCGAAATGTATGAATCTCTGTGTCAAAACACTTTGTTAGCAAGCTAGGTATGTAATCAAATCGTGAAACAACCAGGCTTGAGAAATTTACTGGAAGTTAAGTTCAAAGAAGAACGTGATACAGAAGGAATTTTGCAATTTTGGCAAAATATGCGTTTGGTACGAGACTCTCTGATGACCAAAGTTCGTGGAGATCGCATTGTCCTAAATGAAAGCGTCATAAGGACACTCTTTGGCTTTCCAAATTCAACTGTGACAACAACAGATTGGACTACTTTACCATTGAAAAGAGAAGCTTTTCTTGGGATACTTACTTTTTCCACAGAACCAATCAAAGCTGGTATTCATGTAGACAAAATCAAGCCAGAATTTGGACATCTCAGCAGATGGCTCAGCAAACATGTCATTGGGAAATCCAAAGGAGTTAGCATACTGTCAGAAGAAAATATTGCTCTCATGAATATAATCTGGGATGGAATAGAAATCAATTGGGCAGGCTATGTTGTCAATCAGTTTAAGAGACAACATTTGGCTGAATTAGACAGTGCAAGACGGGCTCAAGCTGAAGGACAAGAAGCGCTGATGATTTCGATCATTGAAGAAAACACTCGATGGAATCATTCAGTTTTACTTAGAAAGAATCAAGGAAGGGAAGCAAGCAAGGCAATCTGCTCCTACAAAGGAAATCGTAGGAACAACTTCCCAACCTGAAGCAAGTCGAAAAGCGTGATCCAAAGCAGAAGTCGCATACACAAAGGGACTAAGCAAAAGGCTGAATCAGCAGAAGCAAGATCAGTTGTAAGATGCTTGTACCCAGAAATCTCAAGAGAGAAAGCACCAACTGAGGGGGAACAGCAACAACAACAACCGACAACTGAAGTTACACAAGAAAAGGTCACTACTGACCATACCTCTCGATTCTGACATGAATCGATCAAACAATCAAGACACAAATTTTGAAGGCGATAGGATCATCAAGCTGATGAAGATGAAACTTAAACCAGAACATTCTCGAGATATCAGTCTTCAGACTGAAGAAAAACTACTCTTGGAGGACTTGGAAGTTAGAGATCTGTATGCTCTGTTTCCTATCTCGGAATTTCTTGACAATTGTTTTAAAAGATTCACTGAACTAGCAAAAAGAAGAGAATTAGGCACATCATCTATCTCAAAAGACACTTCAAATAAGAAAGATGATGATAAAGATGATGAATCAAGAAAAGAAGCTTATGAGACTACAGTTTTGCAAACAGAAACTCAACCTCAACCTCTAGCAATGCAAACTGTATCTCAACAAGAAGAGTTACCAGTTGGAGATCAGACAACTGCCAATCAGGAAGTAGCTGATGGAACTGCTAATCAACAATTGATGATTATTAAAGATAATACTCAGTTTAAGGATCCAATAGAAGATGCTTATGATCCTTCTGATATCCTTACAAAGGATGAATTGGCAAAAGTACATGAAAATTTGAAGATTGTGCTCAAAAGCAAGGATACACAAAATGATCTTTTGTCACATATTTCTGGATATCTCGATTATAGAACCAGAACAGATGTTTCAGTTCACGCAAGACTAGAAATGATTCACAAATCAAGTTCAAGTTCTGCTTCAGAAATTGTGTTACTCAAACAAAAACTTGAAGACTCAACTGTAGTAGATAGAGAAACACATGCACAGGCTCGCTGGCATATGAATCAGCATATCTACGGGTTAGAAACTCAGCTTAAAGAGGTACTTGTTTCTCAACGACAGATCGCAGAAGATCAAAAAGCAACCCATGCCCTGGTAGATCAATTATATGATGCCAAAAAGGGGGAAGATGAAGAAGAAAAGCTGAAGTTACTTGGAGAGATGAAGCGACTTGAAGAAGAATTAGAAAGATACAAATCATATCCTAAGTTCTTAAGGAAAGAACTAACTGATGAACATCTCATTGAAAAGTACAGTCAACCTGGAGACAGAAGAGTTGCTCTAACAAAGGATTTGTGGATGCAGTTTATCAAAGATCACAATCCTATCAAAAGCAAGTACAAGGACAGGACATTTGAAGAATCCTTGAATTACTTCTTATCTGATTTATTCTCAAAGCAGAAAATGGCTCAGTATAAAAAGAATCAGAGGATTGATGATAAACTGAAGATAAAAGACAAGACTGAACAGATGAAAGCTGATCTAGTAGAATTTGAAAATTACTACTTAAAAGAATCAAACCTTCCAAAGCTATTTCAATGGAGAAGATGGAAAGAAGGTAGTCAAGTTGACTACAACAAGATTTTTTTAAAGGAAGACTCCAAGCTAGAAGAAGATTTTCGTTTGTATGACAAAGCAAGAAAATTTGATTCAGTCTTGCAAAAAGCACAAAAGAGAACTTAGTATCTAGTTACACTATTTTGAACAAAATGTAACTACTCAAGTTTTTGCTCATTCTAATGAAATTCAGTTTCCAGTTTTACATTGTTTTGATCTTTAAGCTTTTCTTTTAGGGAGAGTTTTGGCATCATCAAAAAGGGGGAAATTGTTGGAAATAAAATTTATGTTTTGATGATAATTCATCTTATTTGTTTAAAGTATTATCTTAACCCCATGATGAAGTCTTTGAAACAAATTGTTATAGTGAAAAGCTAAAAGATGTCTAGAACTGAATGTATAAGTTTTACTAGAGTCGATATTTGTATAAGTTACATCAAGACAAGCCTCGTAATAATTAGTGTGTCATAAACCGAAAACCGGGAGTCATCTAGAAAGCCGGAAATCACTAAGACAAAAATCGACTCGTAGAATACCAAACATCAAAGCGAAGAAGGTAAGTTATTTGAGAGCTGAGACTCGGTTGACTTATCTAAAAGATCAAGGCGAGGGTCACAGACTCGATTATTGAAGATTGAAGAACCGAGGTTCAAACTCGATTATGAAGACCAAGTCGAGACTATAAAGTCGAGATATCGAGGCAAGATTGTGGTGACTGAATCGACTTTATGGATCTTGTAAGAAGACCTAAGAATCATAAGGACAATGAATTCTTAGATGATAATGAGTCATGGTGTACTCGATTAAGTCAATCATAATCGATGAAAACCGATCTTGATATTTGAAAAAGAGTAAAATCTCGATTAACGCTCCAAGTCGTAAGAAACCGACAAACAATAAACTCGAGATAAAGCGATAAGGAAACTCGACTTTACAAGTCAACCATCCAACAAACTGATAGTACAGTCGAACGTTATAAATGAAGCAAATTCATTGGATGAGTTACTGACACAACAGAACGGTCAGAAGATATAGCCGTTACAAAAGAGACGTTGATACAATTCAAATTGAAGTCAGATGAACGTTGGACCTCACACTATAAATAGAAGACTTTGCACCCAAGATAAAATAACGAATTAACAAGCATTATCAAGCAAGTTTGAGCATTAGTCATATTATTCGAATTACTATCATCTCAGTGCTATAACAAGATCATATCTAGAAATTCTTCAAGTGTTCAAGCTACACAGATTTTATCAAGAATCATACACTTTGAAGAACCACAAACAAGAATCAATTTATTGATTCTCAGCCCAACTTTGATTCTACATCAAAGGTTTTAGACTGTGAAGCAAACCAGGAAGGTTTCGCCAAGGACAGTTGTGACAAGCGATCGGGTAGAATTGTGTTTGTGGTGGTAGCTGGTGAAGAGGCAATTCAACCCTCCAAGGATCAGTGTTCAAGCAATTGAAGAACAGCAATTCTACCTGTTCTACAACAGTTTAGATAGTGAAGCTAGGGATTAGCCAAGGACTATTGTTTAGGACTTTTTGTAACAGTTCACCTCAAGAAGTTCTAGTGGAATTTTCCTCCGCACCACAGGGGAAGAGAGGACTGACAGGATTACACCACCTGGAACCTCTATAATACTTGTCTTATTTACTTAACGCAATTACTTATTTATTCAGCATTTACTTACAGCATTTTGATAATTGATTGTTAGACACCTCACAGTTCACAAAACTGACATTCATCAGAATTCAGTTTACTACACTCAGTTTTCACAGAGAATAACAAGATCAAGAAAAAGGCTAAAACTTTATCCGCTGCCGGTTGACTCAGTTCCAAGCTTAAGTCAGTTCGACTTAAACTTAGCTTAGTCAGCTTAACTCCACACAAGTTTAACTGAACCTTAATTTGGTTTAAATCCAGTTTTAGGGACAAGCTTATTCACCCCCCCTCTAAACTTGTGTTAGCCTTTCTAAGGGACCAACATGAAGTGTTTCCTGAGGCATTCCATTCTTATTGCATTTACCATTTGAAGTTGAATCTAAAGAATTGTTTCAGTTGTAGATCTGCAAATAAGGCTTTGCGTGAAAGATTAGTGCATTTGCTTTACCAATGTGCATATGCTCTTACTGTTGAAGAGTATCAGAAGTATATGGATGATATCTTACTTGTAGGTGAGGAACGTGCATAAGTGTTCTTTGAGAATTTAAAGCCGCGGAATGGGGCCAATGCTTATTTTAAAGGTTGTCGATATGGTCATACTGCTTCTACTTTGGCTGAGTCGTTTAATACTTGGATATTTAAGGAGAGGCACCTTCATGTTTTGAATATGGTTGATGGCATTCGTATCAAGATCATGACAAGATTGTCAGAGAGGCGTACTGCTACGGCATCATTCAAGTCTTTGATCTGTCCAAAGGTTGATGCCATTTTGTATAAGTTGATGGATTCGGGGAGATGATTTACTGTAGCTAGATCTACTTATTATAAGTATGAGGTTTTTTCATCTCCACTAGCAAGTGTTGATCTGGATGCTCTTGTTTGCTCATGCAATGAGTGCAGCGGAATGGCTATCCGTGTGTTCATGGCTTGGCTGTGATTAGGAGTACTGGATTCCCGTTGAGTGAGTGCGTTGATCCTTGCTATTTGACAAAGTCGTATGTTGATTCATATGAGTTTGGAATACATCAAATTCCTAGTCCCTTTTTGAAGAACAATTCTGAAGATGTTATTGTCCTTGCTTCTCTTGCAAAGAAACAACCTGGTTGGCCCTGGACTAAGCGTATTCGCTCTCGTGGTGAGTCGTCAAAGAGTCTTATCCAATGTGGTCGTTGCGGTGCCTTTGGCCATCATAATAAGAAGACGTGTTGGATTTTTTGTTTTTTTAATTATTGACATTTGAGTTTAATATTGATGATTTGTGACATTTAAGTTTGATATTTATGATTACATTTGTATTTCCCTGATGCATTGACATTACTGTCACTGGATCATTATGTTAATTGAGATTACTGTTAATTCACTTATCTTATTATGTATTTTGTACTTAATGCTTTCATATTTGTAATCCTTTCTAGCCCCACATATTATTGGCATTGGTATTTATTTTTGTATTTCCCCTGAAATGATTATGTACTTAATGCAGTGACATGACTGTCACTGCATGTGTATGGAGTACATGCATATTATTGCTAATGCATTGCTGTTGTATTGAGTTTATTGAATGGAATGACCTGATTATGTACTTGATGAGTTATATTTCTATTTGGTTTTTATCACCCACTTGTTAGTGACATTGTTATCTTTGTATTTGTTTGTGATTATGTACTGAGTGCAGTGACGTCAGTGTCACTGCATCTATGTGAAGGTACATATTTATGTACTGACTTGCATTCAAATACTTTGTTGTCTACATAAAGTGTTAAAAATGAATTTTCAAAAATTACAAATGTTATTATCATTGTATCAAACTAATGAACCATCAAACAAACATGAACTATCAGTTATGAAACATGAAACATCTGTACTGAGTGCAGTGACGTCTGTGTCACTGCATCTGTGTGACAATGCATATAAGTGTTAATGTATTGACCTGTATTCAAATACTTTGTTGTCTTCATAAAGTGTTAAAAATGAATGTGCAAAAATTAATAATGTTATTATCATTGTATCAAAATGATGAACCATCAAACAAACATGAACTATCAGTTATGAAACATGAAACATCTGTCATAATATAATGTCAAAGCACACTATCAGAATAGTTAAAATACCAGTCACAATCATCATTGTACCATTCAACAACTTCACATAAACTAGTTTAGAAAAACGATTGACCATCAACATACCAAAACAATCAGAATAGTCAAAATACAAGTCACAGACATCTTAGTTCCATATGTGAAATGTGTTAAGCGTTAATGAATTCACAACAATTCCTTTCAGCCTCTGCACTTGTTCATCTTCTAGTTCTTCTAGAATTCTCAAATCTTCTGCTAGCTTGTAGATGTAATGCGCACAGGAAAAGGCACAATTCCTGCATTATTTTTCAATGAGTTTGTTATTATTTTGTATCTTTTGTTATGGTCAGTATATTAAGTAATTAGAAGATGACTTACGTTTGATTATCCTGTAATGGTAGCTTTTTAACCTTTTCCACTTTTGCTGGTATCCTCTGTTGCTGCCTGGTTGTTCCACGGAGAATAAGCTTTATCTGTGAATTAGAAGAGTGTATTTTGAATGTTTTTGTTATATGTAATGACATTGACAAGAAAATGCAGTGATAGTAGTTGTAGTGACACTTACTATTTCCTCGCACTCTTCGCTGAAAATGTCTTTGCAGTTCCGCTGTGTCGGTGCAGAATGATGCATTTTCCAATTGGTGTCTCTTAATGTGTATGTTAGGAGTACTGATGTAGAAGATCTACAATAACGGGTAAACCACGAGCTAATCTAAGCTCCAAGATAGTATCATTCTCAAAAGAGAAGATGATTCAATATTCAAGATTACATAATCTCCCTCAACCTAGAAACAAGAGCTATATTTATAAGCTAAAAAGCCCAATTAGGTTAAACCCTACTCTTTAAAGCCCAAAGCATAAGCTACTTAATTAAAACATAAATAAAAGGTCCTACATCATCTCCATCCCCCCTTCTAAAAAAAAAGCTCGTCCTCGAGCGAACTCGTCGGAATCCACATTGAACCCTATCAATGTCCATTGGTGGATCAAGTCCATTCACAATCTTATGGAAAAATTTCAAAGATCCCTTCATCCATTCTCACTCAAGATGCTCAAGCATAAAGACATTGTAACAACACTTAACTTATCAATGATAAATATATCGTCCACATTTGAGTTGTTTTCATCATTCCAACCCTCTCATGGGATAGCTTGTCCACGAGTTAGACTGAGGCCGATATATGTTTGAAGATTGCAAAGCCAATGTTCTTTGAGCACCTCGCCATGTCTGATGCCAACATTCCAAGAATGCATTTCTGGCTGCAAATATTTCTGCAACAGCTCAAAACAAGTGTAGTGCATGTGAGAAGCAAATTTAGTCATAGTGTATCCAATCTGCATGGAGCTTTGATCATAGGGTGGGGTACCATCAATTGTTTGTATTACTTCAACTACCCTTTGGAGCTAATGCTTGTGACACCATATTTTAGCAGTTGTTCCACCATTGCCTTTCTATAAAGTCCATTTTTAGTCCACAATCTCAACACCCATATTTCCTTATGCTCTCATTCCATTTCACTGCATGTTGCAATCAGACATTTAGTTGTTTGAGCTCTGTTACCCCCAGGCCACCACAAAGAACGCATCACAAATGGGAGATCATTGGTGATAAGGAGCATATACGACGACATAATCTCGGAAGCGGACACGAAATCGTGTTTATTCCCAGACAAATTATGTAATTCATCCAATACTTGCATAAGTTGTTTGAAAGATTCATGCCAAGAAGCATGGCCAAGAGATTCAAAGACACCAGGACACCCAACCAATGAGCTGATCACAAAGCCGAAAAGTGAAGTTTCGGAAAACAACATCATAATGCTAGAACATATGTAGAAAGCATCGTACCAGTAGACTTTTGAATAAGCAAGAACTACAAAGTGGTGTCCACCAACAATCCACATATGACTTCCAGGCATGCACGTTAAAATTGTATCAACACTTGAAATGGCCAAATTACCAGATGTCCCTTTACTTTTCGGTTCATTATTTGTTTTCCCATCCTTTGTGGTAGTACACCTTTGGCTGCCAACAACTCCAGCTTGTGTAAGAATAAACGCACTCTTATTGTCATTAGCCGATTCCCCGACAATCATATTTATATTAGCTGCAGATTCTCCCGTGTCACGTCGCTTATCAACCTTCTCAACACCAATTGTAACATTAATCACAAATGAACCTGGATAAGCTATGAGAGGAACAATACCCCAAGTTCCCAAAGGACATGGGCATCCACCCGGATCAAACGAAAACGTCTTACGCATAGCATGTACCTTGGGCAAGTACTGCAGTAATAGAATATGAACTTGGCCAGTCCAACAGACTTTAATTATGCTTCCAATTCCCCTATCGTTTAGGCTAAAATCAATAGAATATAAAAGTGTTCGGTGCCCAGTCCAGTCATAAATAAATATCCCCTGCTCGGCATTCTATACTTGTAATACTGAATCCAATGATGCCATTGTGAAAGCCAGAGGCTTGTAAGTCCCAAGTCCAGCATAGTCCCATCTAATTGGGTAGATTTCCTTAGTATGGCACCTTAAGTCAGGACTGAACTTGTCTTGCATCATGCTCTTTGTACGTTCTACCAGTTTCCTTTGATGGTTGCCTTCAACATCAAAGCCGTCAACTGAATCTAGGCAAGAACCTTCACACTCGGAAGCCTTAGTATATGAAAGTTCACCGATGTGCTTAGTGTTAATCTTCCTAGTTGCATAAAGAAACTCTACATCACATACCACATCTTGTTTGTCAATGTGTGATTCAGTGAGAGACTTCATCAAACACTTGGCGGGTTTCACCTCAATCATTTCTTTTGATTGATCATCATCAGAAACTGCATTTGAAGCACCCTCTTTGTTTTCATCTCTAGTGTTCTTTAAATCTTCTATATTCTTCTTCATAATAATTTCATTCTGTTCCTCTAAACATTCCTTACCTATGTTGCTACTGTCATATTCCTTCCATCCTTGCTCGGTGTTGATAGTTTCTTTGGGAAATTTTATCGAATACTTTGCGTGCAAACAACGTTTCAATAGGAAATGCTTCATTCTTGGCCACGAGGAAACCTCTTCCTGCCCATTCTTAATTCATTCATTTTGCAATCGTTGCCACCAAGTTTCAGTTTCTCCCTCGAGTGCGTAAGAAATCAGCTTGCATTTTAGATCCTCATGTGTTTGCAATATTTCACAGTAGCTCTCAATTGCATTAGCCCAATGAAATAATTCTTTGGTATTTCCCGTGCAATTGAAGGAGGGCAGTTGCGATTTCACCCACCGTTTGTTAGCTTCACGTAGGGTGCGTCTCCGATCTTCCTCTGCCGTAGAAATGCAATAATCAATTCGTCCAAAGCTATTGTTGCTGACTTCTCTCATGGTTGTTCGAGGAAAAACTCGACCAGATCAGAAAAAGTGCTGCTCCTGACCATAATCTACCCCAATCTCAGCTTGATTCAAAGAAGCTAGCTTTTGACGAGGATTCCATGATATATCCGATTGGATCTTCGAATTCCGAACACCGTCGCGAATCCGGCTACCTTTCCAACTCATTTTAGGCGTCAGAATGTCCAAGGGAAAAACCTTGCTCTGATATCAAATAATGTAGAAGATCTACAATAACGGGTATAACACGAGCTAATCCAAGCTCCAAGATAGTATCATTCTCAAAAAAGAAGATGATTCAATATTCAAGATTACGTAATCTCCCTCAACTTAGAAACAAGAGCTATATTTTTAAGTTAAAAAGCCCAATTAGGTTAAATCCTACCTTAAAAGCCCAAAGCATAAGCTACTTAATTAAAACATAAATAAAAGGTCCTACATCAAGTACCCAGTGGTATGGCCTTGATTCTTTTCCCATGCAACATAAGGGGATGAAAACTTTGTGCCATTGATGTATTATTTGCAGAATGTTGGCCAAGTTTTCATTTTCGTAGTCTGTCTCTTTCAATCTCTTCTAGTAGTGCCTGCACAGTCCATGTTTATCAGAAAATGAATGTGAACTTAAAACATGTTATTCAAATTAGTTTGTGTGCATACCCATGTTGTTGTAGAGAAAATGTGGTAGTTCTTCTTCATTAAACCTGAACGTCTGAATAGGTCAATGAATCCTTCAAGCACCTGTTGCAAATTTTGTTAGACTATGTTAGTTTATGTATTCAAGCTTGCCGAACATGAAAATCAATATTTATTGTTCTATATATGTATTCGAGCTGAACTAGAATGACGTCAAATAATGCATTGACATGAAATAGTGCAGTGACAGTAAGATATTACCACTTCGTCTATGTAGAGATCATTCAAATTTTCCATTATTGAGTTCACGTTCACAAACATGTAATCACCCTTTGACCTTGCCCAGACTATAGCCCTGCATTTAGTAATATATTGTTAGTATTGAATATATCAAGAATTTTTTACTTTCTGTGTTGTTTAGTAATTTGTGCTTACTTTTTGCCCTCCTCATCATCAAATTCCTGAATTCTTTTATACACTTCCGGTAGAACGTATCATCCACAAGGGTATTCGTCTTTGTTTTTGTGGATTATCAGCCTTCCTTCAACATCTGGAATCTCGTCTGGTATGAAGTAGTCTTTCCTTTTTGCTTTCTCAGCTCTTTTCTTTTTCTTTTTCTGTTCAACGTACTCAAACTCAGGATCCTCGTTCTTTCGTCTCTTTCTTGCATTTTTCTTCACCCCCCTTTCAATTGAGAATTTTGGGGTGACTTGATGAGTATCAACAACTTGTTTTTTTTTATATATAGGTTTTGCCATTTTTTTCCCAACTTGATAAGGAGCAGGGGTGAGTTGATGAGCATCAGCTTGTTCTTGTTGTTTAGATTCTACTAGATTTTGTGTCACATGATGAGTCGCAAGAGAGTCATATTCATCTTAGAATTGTTGGATTTTGTTTTGCAGTTCTTGAATTTGTCTTTCAAGCCTTGATTGCTCTCTTTCTTATCTTGAAGGTCAGTTTTTAAATCCCCAATTATTGTGTCCCTGTCGTACAAGCTTTGCTCAAGTTTTCCCACTTGTTCTTTAAACTCCTCGGTTACTTTTCTATTTTTTTGTTGCTCTTCCAACAAACCAGCAATCTTTTTCTGTTGATCTCCCTGTTCATTGTAACTGTCTATCAGTGATGTGATGTACTAATCTTTTTGTTTTTCGTTCTGTTTTTGTTGATTAATTGTAAACAGTGCAATGGTGAGCTTATCATTCGACTCTGTAACTTGAAGCTGCAATTCAGTTTTCTCAGCAGCAATCACATCTATTGTCTCATTGTGTTGTTTAGACTGTGCTTCAAGTTCACTACATTTTTTCAAACTATCAGCTTCTACCTGCTGCAAGCTTTCTAGTTTTGTGCTTAGCCTTGCATTTTCAAGTTCTAGGTCTTCAATTCTCTCCTTCATCGGGTCAACATTGGCTTCATCAGTCATGCCTTTTGCCTGTAATTATATTTCAAAATAGAATAATTTGTAAATCAGTTGATGTGGTGACATGATTTAATGCAATGACATGGTATGATGCAGTGACATAATATGATGTAGTGAGACTTATAGTAGTTTATAGGAGTCATTACCATGGCTTCGTTGAGTTCTTGAATTTTGATCTTGGGATCTTCTAATTCTTTTTCCAATCAGATGTTTTGCTCTTTGAGTTCTTGCATTTCATCATGTACATCCTGCAAAAATTGTAGCTAATGTCAATTTTAATTCCAGCGACATAATTTTTAATTACAATACGCTGGAGTGTGCGTGGTGATAAATTTTGGATAAAAAGTTGTACATGTGGTGATGTTGGTGTTAGTAATTTGAATGATAGAGTGCTTCCAAATTTATTTCCAGATTCTTGTGGCTGTTGTTGAGCAGAGTGTTGTTGTTCTACCTCTTCATTTTGTGGGTTGCAATTCTCCTTCCTCGTAATTCCCTTCATTCTGCCCCTCATTTCCTTCTTCGTGCATGTCTTCCCCTTCAGATTCTTGCTCTTCCTCTTCATCTTCCTCCTCATGGCTTTCAGAACTTGTTTCATCTTTTCCAGATTCTTCATTTCCATATACTTTCTCTCTCCATTTATCTTTCTCCTCACGGCTTTCAGAACTTGTTTCATCCTTTCCAGATTCATTCTCTCCCCCTTCATCTTCCTCCTCATGGCTTCCAGAACTTGTTTCATCTTTTGCAGATTCCTACTCATCCCTTTCAGCTTCCTCCTTATGGCTTCCAGAATTTGTTTTATCGCCTCCAGTTGCTTCAGCTTCCTTCTCATTACTTTTAGAGTTTGTTTCATCCTTTTCAGATGTGTTTTCATCATCTGTATCATTCTCACTACTTTATGTTTCTTCTTTCTCTGCCAAGCTTGGTATCAGTGGCAACTCCGTCAATGTTGGAGTCGATTCTTCAGGATTGAACTGTTTCATTTTGAAATACCAAAGTATTCAGTTAAGTTTTTTTATCATGTAGTGGCATACAAAGATTTGTAGTTGATAACGGTCATTTTGTGCCCGTTATTCTATGACCTTTATCCCCGATTCTAGTTTAAAGGAGCTATAATAGAGTAATAATAAGTCGTAATACGCCTAATTTGCATATGCCGAGAGTTACGATTCATTATTATGTATTATGATGTTTTATTATATTATTTGATATTACAGACTGTATTTCATGTGATATTTGTAGTAACTCATTTGGGAGCACAAGGATGGACTTGGAAAAGCTTTGATGGATCACGAGACAAGTTCGGTGAGGCCCAAGACAGTAAAAGAGGAAAGAGCCCAGGAGCATGTAAGGCTCGGTCGGCCGACCGAGCCTGTGCATTCGGTCGACCGAGTGGGCCTCTGATCCAGAAGAAGTTCGGCACATTATTTGAGTCGGCTAGGGTTGAGTGTCGGTATTTTAAGTCGGTTTTCTATGACGGCCGAGGCTCTATATAAACACAAGCCCTTTGTATTTTTATTATGCATTCACCAATACTATTTCATATTTACAAATAAGCTAATAAGGATTCTTTAGGCTTGCGGAGGTTGCTAGGGGTGCAAACATGTAAGCCCTAGTTTATCTTCTTGTTTTCTTTTAAGTAATCAATTTCCCAATTATGCTTTGATTGTTTGAGTAGGTATTCATATCTAGATGATGTAGATCTAGGATATGACGTTAGGGCAATGGTGATACCTTGTCTATAAGGATCCCAAACCCTACGCCCTCTACCTAACATCTACGGATGAATCTGTGTGTTTAATTTACGTGTATTTAGATTAGTCTATATGATGTCACGATGATTCGCTATATAATCCGATTCGTATATGAAACGCGAGAAATATGTTCGGGGATGTAAATCAGGGAGTCGGACTCTCGGGTGACCGAGAGGTGTCACTCGGATCGACCGAGAGCACCTATTCGGTCGACCGAGAGTTGTCAAGCCTGTTTTCATCCGTTAATCGACCACGTCTTTATGATTAGGTTAGCTTAATTGAATCTGTTATCTCAAGTAGGTATGGCTATGGCTACGCCACTCACTTGATTTAATTAAAAGCGTGTAAAAAGGAAATACCGGTATAAAACTCTTAGGTAGGCTCATGAATTGATCTTCGGACTTTCAGCGTTATCTAGGTAGGGTTATATTAGGGAATTGCGCGCACCTTCTTATACGTAGATCGTAAACTAGCATGAGACTATAAATTGGTAATTGTTAGTTGGACGAGAGTTTGAGTGATCGTTTCAGAAATACGCCTAACCAAAGGAATGTTGCCTGGGACGAGGTGTACGGTTAATATCGGCATCCTTAGAGTCGTAAGCGTGTGAGTTATATGAGATGGAGGCACCAAAAGGCGAAGTCACGTAACAACATCACAGTGATCTAGTGACCTAACCGGTGCTAAGTCAAGTTAAAGAGGATGACTCCCGTAGCCACTATAAATGAATATGGACGGATTAATAGTTGATAAGTCTTGCTGTTATATAAATTGTCTAGATCCAGAGGATCACGGTTATAATTGGGCAGTTGATTACGTTATTTGTTTATGTGTTATTTATATGTTTGAGTGTGTCTTTCTTTTCTCGTACTTTATGTTGGTCATAGACCGTATTTGTCAAACGAAATAACTGGTTGACTATTTAAGTTAGGATCCACAAATTGATTCTCTGTGGGATCGACCTCGACTCTATCTAGCTATACTGCGATTGAACCTAGTTCACTTGCTAGTGGTTATTTAGGCATCGAGTTAGTAATTTAACTTGACCGCAATCAAGTTTTTGGCGCCGTTGCCGGGGAATCAATGGTCCAACTGCTTAAATGATCTACTTGCTTATTTCGTTTTTTTTGTTTCTGTTTTCTTTTACAAGTGAGTAAAATAAATAAAAAAAAAAATATATATTTATATATATGTTCTGTATGTTCGGTCGACCGAACAATGCTGCTCGGTCGACCGAGCCCTTTCATTGTTACGTATTATATCGACGGCATTGTTTTCCTTCGTTCGTTTTTTTTCCGTTAGTAGGTTGTAAGCCTAGCAGCAGTATGAGCAATCGTACTGACTGTTAGTTTATTGACCGTTTGTTGTTTTTCTCATGTTGCAGATAATCAGAACTAAATCACTCAGGTAAGATTGTTCGTGATAAACAATATGTCATCAAAACAATTTTCCAAGGTTAAGGAAGAGGATGTTAACGCTTTACTGAACCAAGACAACACCAATGAAGCCGATGACGCTTAAAAGTGAAGGAGAGAATAGCAAAAATGAAAGAACGAATTCAGGAAGCCAGGAAGTCAAGGGAAGCAAGTGAAGCGTATGTAAAAAGAGGTATGTGTGCTTTAAATCCCGAAGTGATTTCTTCGGATTCGGACTCAGATTTGATTCGTATATTGATTATATGGATTACATGTCGGAGATAGAGTGCAGTTCGAGAGTAGCGTAGATATGGAGCGACCTATAGTCACCTGTGCTAAGGAGGCAAAATATGTTGAAGATGAATCTCGGTTAATGCCAAAGTTAGATGACCCCAGGGCATTCCTTGTAGATGTTACCCTAGAACAAGCACACTTGGGATTGGCTTTAATTGACTCTGGATCGAGCTTAAACATTTTCCTAAAAGCCTTTGCGATAGGAATATGATTTCGACTCCCACAAACACCCCGCTAAAAGTGAGATTCGCGGATAGTACTAGAACCATCATGTGCGGACGGATGAATAACATGATCATTGGTATCGGACAACTTCGGTTTAAGATAGATTTGGTCGTAATGGACATAGAGGAGCATCCGTATAGCCCAATTATCTTGGGTAGGCCCTTTATTAATACCTCAGAGCTCTTATTCGTATGACTAGGCATGAGATCACATTGTTTGATGCTAAAGGTTACGAGACTTTTGGGATAAAGAACCCACGAGTTCCTATTCGGTAAGTTTAAACATTATAGAAGTCGTTGGTTCTAAACCGGATGTGATTCCAAGTTCAGAGGAGTGTGATGATGACAATGTTGACGATCGAGATGAGAAAGAGGTCCTTACAATCCTAAGCCGAGATAGAGCCATTTCACCGCACTGTAGTTAATAAGGATGATTTGAAGCCTCGTTTTGAAACCTAAGGATAGGAGGAGGAGAGTTAAGCGCGAACTCGTAGAGTTCAAATCAAGAAAGCTCATCGAAATCAAACGATCCCGCAAGTCGGTGCTGTTTAGATGGACAATTTGATTGTCTTTTTCGCCGACGTACATCCCACGGAAAGGCACTCGTGCAAAGGAATGGCAAGACGCGTTTTCGGTGAAGGTTAGTCGGGTGAAGACTGGCAAGTCAAGAACAATTCTTAAAGAGTGATATTTTGGGAAGTCGAGCTACCGACTTAAGCTGTAGAACTAATTCTATCCTTCATTATTTTTATCTCTATTTTTTTTTTTTTTTTTTTTTTTCTAAATAAAAGTAGCATGAAACGATGAGAAGTTTTTTTTTCTATTTTGCCATGTTCAACGATTGTTGAGTTAAGGATGTGCAAAATAAATTTTTTTATTCGAATCGTTTTCATGTGAAGTGAATTTGAAATTGAATCTTTGTAAAAATTGTTGATTAAGGAAATGATAATGCGGTATCTTACAAATGCTTAGACAGATTGTTTGATTTATTTATGATAAAAATGAGGTGGCTTTTATGCTTGAGACGACCTATTGGTTAGAAAATTCTTTCTTGTGTAAGAGTGAAATAATACATTTTGGCAATCGTTATATATTGTAGTTATTTTACGGTATGTGTCAAATTTATTAAAATGGTCAACACCATTAATTTCTACACATCCCCACTCACCTTTCCTCTTCCCAACCATTCACCTTTTTTCTCTTCCCAACTTCTTTATTATCCCAATTCAAATTTTCAAATTCCACCTTTCCACCTCCTCAATCCCCAACAACTTTTCTACACCAATCACATTCCATTTCTTCAACCTCCATTTTTCTATTTAACCCAACATCCTCTCTTTCATTCTCCTCATTCCTATTCCCCAATTCCTTCATCCCAAATTCTCCATCCACCTTGTTTTCTCAAACCCCTGTAGAAATCAAATGGAAATGTTCTGAAAATCTTCATCCATTTCACCATTTTCACTCACCTTGAAAAGCCTATCGGAATTTTTACGATCAATAGATTCGATCCACGGTAAGGGTAGAGGACCGAGAGAGGTCGCTACATCGATTCTCCACACTCGGTCAACCGAGTGATTGCTCTCGGTCGACCGAGAGTCGGGCCGCCCTTACTTTCTTCGCCGCGCTACTGTTTATTCGCCAGGATGCCACCAAGAAGACGCAGAGCCGCTCGGTTTGTGGTCGTGGAAGGCGATATTCCAATGATCAACGGGTCCCACACCGCGAGTCGGGAGGTATATTCTTCGTTTACTAATCATTTCGTTAATGCCCCGTACATCGAGCTCGGGGTTACAGATTTGGACAATTGTGGGGATGAGCTTTTGGAGTTGGTGGAAAGTTATCAATGGCGTGATGTCGTCGCACCCCCGGGCCGGGTCAACGTCAATTGGGTAAGAGAATTTTATGCTTATTTGCGTATACACCCCGACACCAATGTCGTTATTATTCGTGGACGACCAATTATCATTTCTCCGGGCACGATTAATGAATATTTTGGGTTGGATATCTCGGAGGACGGGCCAGAGTATATGGCGACGTTTGATGGGTCCGATGCTTGGTTGGAGGAAGTTGGAGCCTATCTAGGAATAGAATGGACTATAGGGGAGGTTGCCCGCACATTTGCGAAGCAGACTTTAGGAGATGGGAGGATAAGTGCCTTAATCGGCTTATCCGTTTCTAATATCTTCCCGGCTAAGCATGTATCTACGGTTTACTACACTCATGCCACTTTGATCTATTGGTTGTACATGGGATGGCCTGTGAATGTGGGGGCATTGATACGCAAGGAGATGACAGACGATGCTCTCAAGCCTCGGCATACCTTGCCTTTTGGTTCACTAATCACTACATTTGCGAGGAGCCGAGTGCCCGGTGTTAGCGGCGATTCCTATGTGGAACCAATGCCTATCCTATCTTTGAGTTCTGTCCCACCGCCCGTCGTTCACGGCCACGATCAAGAAGGGAACCGAGAATGATCTTGTGAAGCCGACCGAACAATTTGCAAGCGGCACCATTCAATCCAGGATGGGATTAAGTATTTTAATATGGGTGTTGGCATTTCCTATAGTTAACGAGTTTTTATTTTGATTCATTTCTACTAGTATGTCGTGTTATATAGAGCAAGTTTCTCTGTTTCCTAAATTCGAACTTATGTAATGTTTTGGACTTGTTGAAATGTATTGAAAAGTAATCATTAATTAATGGACTTAAAAATGTTTAAGGAAATTGTTATACCTTTTACGGTCCCATTTTTCTGATTATTACAGTTTGGACTAATCCTGTAACGAGTTGCGAGCTTTGTTTAAGATATGTGTTGCAGTGATTATTTTTCTGCCCTGCTATGGAGCCAATGCCTGTGCCTGTTGAACTGCGCCGAAGTCCTACGACTTGTTCAAACTTCCACGCTTATCCGAGCTAAGTTCCTTTTTACGAGCATGTTATTTCGGTTTTTATACATTGGGGACAATGCATGGTTTAAGTGGGGGTACAAGTCACTTAGCTCAAATGAGTAATTCCATATATCAAATAATCAATAAAACAAAAAAAAAAAAAAAAAAAAAAAAAAAAATTATTATTAAAACTTTTAAACTTAGAATCACATTTACTTTTGTGAAGTCGATAATTATATCTAATAAGAAGTAAACCATATTTCATGAGTACGTGATCACCTTATACTCTGCGATTTCTTGATTAGTAAACTTAATGATATTCATATTGTCCGTTGCAAATAGTTGTTTATTATTCACTTATTCAATAATTGAATCGAGATGTACTACGCTTGTTATAAAAGGTAAAATTATAATGTGTACATTGCATAGATGATTGATTATGCTTACCTAGTGTCAAATTTATCGTCGATGTGTTCCTAAAGATTCTAGCCACAAAAGTCGAGTAATAAGCTTGAGGCGCACTGTGTTTGACAATGTTAAAACACCGGGCTTGTAGTAAATTACCAAAGTAGCCTCGCTTGTGGTAATATTCGATGCTAATATTTGATCTAAGATAGAGGAAATTCTACAAAGTTTTCCTTCTTGAGATTGATAGTATCTGAAAAATATGAAGATATGAAAAATATTCAACTCTTAAAGAGGCTTTGAGTAGTACTCGGTCTCCAAGTCCAAAACCCTATAGATACGCTCTTGCTTATTATTCCGGTGCTTGAAAAATTAAAAGGCTTAAAAAAGTGGGAATAATGAAGTTGGTAGGTTCGGACTACGAAGTTTGCATAAGCTCTAATCTTGCTACTGAATGTTTAAAACTCAATGCACATGCACACAACACATCGATTCATGATGAATAGTGGATAATGGATATCGATGAGCATAGATGATATGAGTTGATTCGAGTTTCTTGTGTCAGATATCGGTGACCACCTGGAAAGTAGTTCATGGGAAATAACTTGTTGATATTTTGATCGGGACGATCAAAGGCTAAGTGGGGGTAGTTGATAACGGTCATTTTGTGCCCGTTATTCTATGACCTTATCCCCGATTCTAGTTTAAAGGAGCTATAATAGAGTAATAATAAGTCGTAATACGCCTAATTTGCATATGCCGAGAGTTACGATTCATTATTATGTATTATGATGTTTTATTATATTATTTGATATTACAGACTGTATTTCATGTGATATTTGTAGTAACTCATTTGGGAGCACAAGGATGGACTTCGGAAAAGCTTTGATGGATCATGAGACAAGTTCGGAGGCCCAAGGATGTAAAAGAGGAAAGAGCCCAGAGCATGTAAGGCTCGGTCGACCGAGCCCTGCATTCGGTCGACCGAGTGGGCCTACTGATCCGAAGAAGTTCGGCACATTATTTGAGTCGGCTAGGGTTGAGTGTCGGTATTTTAAGTCGGTTTTCTATGACGGTGAGGCTCTATATAAACACAAGCCCTTTGTATTTTTTATTATGCATTCACCAATACTATTTCATATTTACAAATAAGCTAATAAGGATTCTTTAGGCTTGCGGAGGTTGCTAGGGGTGCAAACATGTAAGCCCTAGTTTATCTTCTTGTTTTCTTTTAAGTAATCAATTTCCCAATTATGCTTTGATTGTTTGAGTAGGTATTCATATCTAGATGATGTAGATCTAGGATATGACGTTAGGGCAATGGTGATACCTTGTCTATAAGGATCCCAAACCCTACGTCCTCTACCTAACATCTACGGATGAATCTGTGTGTTTAATTTACGTGTATTTAGATTAGTCTATATGATGTCTCGATGATTCGCTATATAATCCGATTCGTATATGAAACGCCTGAGAAATATGTTCGGGATGTAAATGCGGGAGTCGGACTCTCGGGTGACCGAGAGGTGTCACTCGATCGACCGAGAGCACCTATTCGGTCGACCGAGAGTTGTCAAGCTGCTTTCATCCGTTAATCATCACGTCTTTATGATTAGGTTAGCTTAATTGAATCTGTTATCTCGTAGGTATGGCTATGGCTACGTCACTCACTTGATTTAATTAAAGCGTGTAAAAGGAAATACCGGTATAAAACTCTTAGGTAGGCTCATGAATTGATCTTGGACTTTCGGCGTTATCTAGGTAGGGTTATATTAGGAATTGCGCGCACCTTCTTATCGTAGATCGTAAACTAGCATGAGACTATAAATTGGTAATTGTTAGTTGGACGAGAGTTTGAGTGATCGTCAGGAAATACGCCTAACCAAAGGAATGTTGCCGGACGAGGTGTACGGTTAATATCGGCATCCTTAGAGTCGTAAAGCGTGTGAGTTATATGAGATGGAGGCACCAAAAGGCGAAGTCACGTAACAACATCACGGTGATCTAGTGACCTAACCGGTGCTAAGTCAAGTTAAAGAGGATGACTCCCGTAGCCACTATAAATGAATATGGGACGGATTAATAGTTGATAAGTCTTCTTTGTTATATAAATTGTCTAGATCCAGAGGATCACGGTTATAATTAGGCGCTTGATTACGTTATTTGTTTATGTGTTATTTATATGTTTGAGTGTGTCTTTCTTTTCTCGTACTTTATGTTGGTCATAGACCGTATTTGTCAAACGAAATAAGCGGTTGACTATTTAAGTTAGGATCCACAAATTGATTCTTCGTGGGATCGACCTCGACTCTATCTAGCTATACTGCGATTGAACCTAGTTCACTTGCTAGTGGTTATTTAGGCATCGAGTTAGTAATTTAACTTGACCGCAATCAGTAGTGGCTTGTAATTGTCTAGCTATTGTATGAAAAAATACAATAACAATGCACTGCCATGCATTCCATTTCAGTGACATGCAATAATATTGCAGTGACCATGACATTGACCGAGCATGACATTCTTAATGCATTTGTTATTATTTACCTTATGTTCTCCCATTTTTTGCAGTTTGCTTTTGGTAAGGACACCTTGTAGCCCTTTCACATTCCACTTTGCTATCCTTGGAATCCCTCTATGTGAGATAGACTTATTTCCCTCTGCTTCTCTTTGTTTGTTGTTCTCCTTCACAACATTTTCTATGATGTTTGTGTGCTCGCAGAACCAGTACTGTAATATATCAGTACACAAAGTTCAATCAGCATGCAGTGACATGACTTTTCAAGTAGGATTTATAATGAAATACAATTAAATTGAAATTTTGAGTACCATACCAGCAGGAACACGGTGCATCCATTTACTTTTTTTGCATGTGTCCATTTTCGATTAAGGCCATTTTGCAGTTCTTTCAGTATATGAGCTGACCAATCATATGAACTTAATACATTCAATTTATCGACATAATATAAGAATGACCATGGGATGTGCTGCCCTGGTATGGCAAAAAAGACTGTTCCAAGTAACAGGAGGCAGAGTCGATTCACTGTATCTTTTACTGATGTTGAATCAGCTTCCTTTACCGTTTCATTTATTGTTTCTTTGACAACACTTACCTTTAGTCTATCGACGTCAAAGAACCGTCTTGTTTTAATGGATGTCTGTGTTGTTGAGTTGTTGCTCATGTCTCCGACTTGTTTCTTTCCATCTTATTTGCCAAATATAAGTTTCACATCATTTTTGGTTGGCATATGATGGTCCTTGCCAACTTTGAAGCCTCTTTTGTCTTTGTTGTATGTTTTGATCAGGTCATCCAGCATATCATTCTTCTTTTTCTCCAATATTATATTTTTCTTTTCCAATGCTCTGAATATATGTCTGAATGGTGTTTTATTCATCGATTCCTGATGCTCTTCTTTGATGTGTTCCTTTATATCATTTGAATATTTGCTGAATGTTGTTAAACGTTGATCTGTATTGATCTCTTGTTCTATAAAAAGCAGAAAACATGAGATTCTTCCATGCTCTGATATCTAAGTTTTTGTAGTTTCAATGCAATGATAATGCAGTGTCATGACATTTGTATGTTATTGCTGCAGTGACATGATATTTTTCAAGCTTTTGATAGCAGTGACATGATATATTCAATGTTGTGAATGCACTCAGAAGATATTTTGAATGTTATAAAGCAGTGAAATCAAAGTTTTTACTTTATCAACTATACAGAAACTTCAATCATTATGCAGTCAGATGGCATTTCATTCTTCTGAATGCAGTGACATGATATTTTTTTTAAGATATAATGCACTGATATTATAGTTTGCACTTCAATAAGAATATAGACAGTTCAATCATAATACAGTGACATGACATTTGAGTAGCATTTACAGCAATGTAGTACAAGAAAGTAGAGAAAACTCTTAATGCAATCATCATACAGTGACATCATGTTTTATACATCAATAACTAAACAGAAACTTGATTGAACATGCAGACATGATATTTCAGTACAGAAAACAGTTCGAACATTTTGTATTAGCATTCCAAGTACAATTTCAAACTCTATTTTTGTTCTACTTTAGTGACATCCACTCACTGATTACATCCGCTCGTCTCTTCTGCGCTGATATAACATGTTTTCTTCTCGCCATTGTTGTTGATTTTATGCAGTGACGGTATCAGTTGCTTCTCCTCTCGTTTCGCTGCTTCTTCATTTCGATTTTGCTCCAATTTCGCTCTAATTTCGTCCGATTTCGCTGCTTTTTCTCTGCTTCGGTTGATTTTAATAACCTAGAGCCGTTTTCTCCATTCACGTCGCGTCGTGGTTCAAAAGTTGATGTTACGTAATGTCTTGTGTAACGCTATCGGCATTGAAGTAGGGGTTTGATAGGGGTATTTTGTCAATGTATTCTTTTTGTGTCCTTATAACCAGTGAACTTTTATTGGTGTCCTTGTTGCCTAATTAAGTCAATGTTCAGTCCTTTCTGGGCCTTGCCCCTAAATAAAATCACTTATAATCCTCAAAAAAAATTATAAAATGATATTCACGCATTTTTTTTAAGATTGAGATATTTACACATTATTTGAAACATTTAAATTCTCTAAAGACTATTTGAAACATTTAAATCAAAATAATTTGATATTTAGACTTTTTTTAAGGGAGAATGATGGAGAATGACAGAAATATTTCATCAATTGAGTAGAATGATAGTTTTTTGAAACTTTTGCATAAAAGACAAAACTATTTATCCACTGTCGAAATTCACTGCTGAAATTCACTGTCAAAATTCACTAATTTTCAAAATTCATTGTCGAAAGTCACTGATTTTCGGGATTCACTAGCGAAATTCACTGTCGAAATTCATTGATTTCGGGATTCATTGGGGAGATTCACTGATTTTCGGGATTCACTGTTTGTCCTTCTCGCTATAAAAATTATGCGGTAGTCCTTCTCCCTATAAAAAATATGTAGTTGTCCTGTTACTTAAAAATATTCCAGATTATGTCATTATCCCTAATTTTCCATTTTTTTAAACGGTAGCACACTATAACACACACATTTTTTTGTCCTTACTGGAACTCAAATCCAGGACCTTCGAGTCTTGTGGTCTCAACAATGACCATTGGAATATTGCCTCATTGACATATTTAGACATTTAACGCCTCAAAACGTACTCTCGGCGTTATTTAAGTCAGAATGGATCCAATGACTATTTAGATCATTGTCGTTACCTAGCCTAAAATGGTTTAATAAGTCTCAACCTTATATATATATTCCCCTTCTTAAGGAATTGACATCCCTGTCAAGATCCTGTCAGAGATATTAAAGATGGCTCCCACCGTCTCTAACAAATTGAAACATAGTTTCATCTGATAATTTGCTATGATACCACCACATGCAGCGTCCCAGAACTCGTGGCCCCCACCGCTCTCTGTCGTGCTATGATACTACTGCATGCAGCGTCCTAGAACCCCTGGCCTCACCGCTCTCATGCCATGTCGCTTAGTGACATCTAAAAGCCCTTTTGATACCACTTGTAGTGTCCAGAACTCGTGGCCCCCACCATTCTCACACCACGTCACTTAGTTATTGGAAATGATGATCTGACCCACCTGCTACCAGAACCCAGATCGTGACTCAACCAGATTGTGACAACAAGGGAGGTTGTGATGGTAGCAATCTAGCTAATCTTCCAAGGCTTCGATTTCTGTTTTCAGATCATCATGGACCATAACAAATCTTATTTAGCCATGGAAAAGTAAAAAGACTGCTTGAAAATTGAACGCTAAATTGTACTACATTCGTCCTGAAATGTAAGTCTATTTAGGACTTTTAACACAGTTTAAAAAAGTTGTTGACGATGCCAGAAACTGAACCTACCTACGTGGCACCTCTTTAGTGGCTCAACATTAAAGACGGAGAGAGAAACGGTAATAGCCCGGCTACTCACCACGTTGTTCCTAAGACGACCAGTGCTTAGGACCGACCTCCGGTGATCGTAGACAGGTCTGGATTCAGCCCCGACCTATGTCGGTCGGCCAACACTTGTATTCTAATCTACCTTTGACCAACCTTATTGGTTGGGCTAAGTCCCTCTCAGACCTACCATTCTACACACAAGACTCCGAGCTCATGACAGCTCGGCTATTCTTCCCGACCTCTGTAGGTCGGTTCAACCAGTCCGGCTCGGGCCACCTAAGTCGGCCAGAGTCAGTCCCTAATCGTATCCCCCACGTTTATGATAAACAGATAACTACGAAAGAATCCCGAGCCATAAAGGCTCAAATCTCTATCACTTAATACATATATTCGAATATCATAATTATCTCCTATAATCAAGGGGATTAATCAATCATAATCCTTTTCCTTAGGGAACACGGCAATTCAAGCCCAAAAAGGACAAGACCCACGTCGCCTTAGGGCATAACTCCTCTCTATATAAACCATCCCTAAGGAACTACGAAGACTTGATTCCAATACACCATTGGATACGTAGGCAGCTTGTGAAACAACATCTCAAGTGCAGTCTAAAACATCCAAAATCTCCCCCTCTCTTTCATCGTTCTTTGTGTTTCTGGAGCACCCTTAGGTTATCACCAAGGGAAGAACCCTAGGAGTTTACCCCGACGATTTTTGGATCGTCAGTTGTTAAGTCTCGTTAATTTTTATGACAAAAGTTTAAAATACACTTTGACCGTTATTAATGCAAAAATTGTGTAGTAGTGAAAAGTGAATGGATGTATAATAAATTAAGGGTAGAAAAAAGAAAAATATAATAAATATTTTATTGGTATTCTAAACGACTTTTATTATTGGACAAAATCGAAAAACTCAATAGATTTACCAAATGGAACGGAGGTAGTATAAATTAATGAAGTAACCACTTTGATATTGTGCATAAGGGGGTTCGAAAGATTATACCATTCAATGTAGAAGACGAATATGCAATGTAGAAACCTTGATCTTCTAAAAAGACCTCCTCCGCACTAGTTGATGAACCCCCAATCCAAGCATACTCCAAGATTTTCTAAGATTAAGCTCCAAGAAGATATAATATTCTTTTAACTACTTTGAAGATCTAATATTCTTTATAACGGTATACGAGTTTTATTTTATTTTATTTTATTTATGCATATAGCAATTTTAGATGCATGGTAGGATCATCTGTATTACGAATGTCAGATTGGTCTTGGTCACGTATTGGTATACCCTTACGTTAGCTGTGAATTCTCGAGAACCCTTAACATCCTATGACACGCCCATGCTGGGGTAAGTTTAATGTAGGCGGATGTTGGGCCGGTTATGATGTGCCACTAGCTTAGCTATTTTTAGTTATGAGTTCTCGAGAGTCTTCAGCATCCTATAGCGTAGCCCCACATAGGGGTCAATTTCATTTAGGCAGATGTTACGCCAATTACGATGTGCCCACTTGCGGTCGAAGTGAATAGCAGACCGACTATTTTTTTTTTCCATTTTTTTACTTATTGAAGGGTCATGGCTAACAAACTCTGCGTTTGTGGGCATGACAATATACATTGAATCATCTAACACCGGAAGGAATCCCACACACCCCGTCCATGAGCCAAAAAAAGTAGCAATTTTTATTTTTGTTTTCGTTTTTTCCCTTGGTTGTTAATGATACCACAACAAATTTATTTCGGACCACCACAATGAGGTAAAAATTGAATTATAGTCAACATTCAACTTTGCAGAAGTTGAATGTCTGTTTTCCACCTCTGTAAGAGCACTTGCAGTAGATAATGTAAATTCTTTAAAAACTATATTTCAGATATTTCAACCGAAAAAATAACACTGCAACAGATGCTCTATTTTTTACTCTAAAATACAGACTCTGTAAAATTTCTTTTACATCTACTGCATTCATCTAGATTCCATAAATTTTCCTTTATATCTACCGGATTATGTAAAATAGTGAAACTGATGCATTTCAAATTTAAATAGAGATTCCGTAAACTAGAAAACATGTATTTAAAAATGTAAAATATAGTATCCGTTAGAACGATCTGATGCGAGCACTTTAAAGTCTAATATAGCTCAATGTGTACAACCATCGTAGATCCGTTGTGGTGCCATTAACAAACACTTTTCTTTTCTAATGGTCTATGTATAACTAACAAAATGTTTATATACAATGAAGAAAAGATTTGTGTAGAGACTCCAGGTTATAGAGTTCTTAAAAGATCTATTTATAGTGAAGAAAGTTTTTGTAAATAAAAGGTTTATAAACCGATGATGTAGCAAAGCCATAAACCTTATAATCCATGACCAGAGATGTGCAAAGTCCTCTAAATACATTCTATGAATTGAACCTGAAAACACAATTTAAAGGTTTCAGATCTGACTTCTGAACACACACACACATACAACCCCTGAAATAAATTATGAAAGTTAGCAGCTTTGTGTTAATCCACATTAATAATGATGGTTCTAATTTACATCAAATAATGGTAAAATCGCAAGCACCGATTATCCAATTACTTGTGTATAAATATATAAAATATATTCAAGCTCCATGGACCATCATTGACTGAAATGGAACCTTTTTTATCTCTACAAAAGTTGAGAAATCTTTGTTCATTGGCTGTTTCCATGGCTCACCATCCATCTGCATATATGCTTCTTTCCACTCTCCACCTCGAAGTTCGAACCGAATCACCGCTGCCTAAAAACGCAAAAAAAAAAAAAAAAAAAAAAACTAAGCATTAAAAAAAACACGCACCGAAAAAGGAGCTTTAAAACCAGAAATATAGTTTTCTAGAATAGTCGATATGGTTAAGTAAAGAGATCATAAGAGAATGCGGTTTTAGAACATGGCAGTATGATGCACAGACGTATTTGTTTGGTAACGTGTTGTGTATCTGATACGTGTTTGACATGGATACATACGTGTTTGACACCGAAAGAGCAGTACCTGAGCAATGTGTTTGGCAGAGATTAGTTCAGCCATAACCATGGAAGCATGCCATCCGTGTTTCAGTCCGAAAATTTCTAATAATCCATCATCTGCATGGGCTTCAACAAAACCTTTCTGACGAACAACAAAACAGGAGAAAAAACCATAATATCTTGTGTTAGAAGCCTTTTTTTTTTTTTTAATTATACAGAAAATTATTTCTTGATATCTATTTGAATCGTAAAAAAGAAGTCACCTTTTCCAAATAATCTGGTTTCAAATGGCCCCATGGATTTCTTCCACTTCCATAGCTGGGAAGATTTAGAGTTACTATAGACCTAACACTGAAGAAAAACAGGCATTAGAGATTAAGGATGCAAAACAAGTGCACAGCCCACAATTACCAATTCATTAATGGTAATTGTTTTTACGAGATAACGACACGTTTTGTTCATTTTGTTTCACGGTTTTTACATTTCTATCCCCAATGTTTCATCTTAAACACCAATGATACACATAAAGCACATAGCGTGCGTAGAAAATGATCTCAAACTACACATCTTTCATTTGTTATAAGATGTGGACTTTTTTTGTGCCCCCCTTAATTTTTTTATTTTTTTCTTTTTTGCTTAAAAGTCACCAACTAATAAGCAAATGACTCGAGTTTGCACAAGTCATTGCCAATAAGCAAATGCTACACATAGCCTTACAAATCATACATTTGGGCTCAATTATGATGTTGACTTTGCCATCAAGATTCAAATGCCTATTTTTAAAACATTAGTACATGATTCAACAAGTTGGTCATGAAACCTTTTAAAATAACAGAAAACAAACCTTGCTGGAACAGGTATTAGCTCCCACTGTGATGAATTAGTCTTTTTGATATGTATCCTTAAAATATTCTTCAAACCCCTACATCAAAATTAACAACTTTTGAGGTCAACTTCATAAACATATGTCCATTGGAGGACAATTCTGCCATTACAAATCAAATTTCATCTCATTCTACAACTACAGAACCAGATATCAAGATTGAAACGATGCAGCTTCACCATATTTGTTCAGCAGATTCGTAATAAAAATAGATTCATCACGTTTCAACTGATTTTCCGTATGTAAAACTCAAACAAGAGACTAAAGTCTAGAAATGAAGTATGCTGTAATTCTGACCTCAAGCTTGGATTGCTGATACAAGGCGTAAAGAACCACCCTTGCTTGCAACTATATCCAGAGTAAATCAACTACAGTGAAAAACGTCATCAGGACAAGAATAATGATAAATAACACATTGTCCTATCCTAAAATAATCAGATAAAAATTATAAAGAATATTTTCAAACCTTGTTTGAAATGGGACCTTGTGCAAGGTAAGGCTTTTCATTACGCAAATGGTGGAAGCCATAAGCAACCTGGGCATCCATTCCTGTGTTCAAACTGAAAAAGTAAATAATTTTACTAAAATCATACTTCCAGAATATACGAACTAAAATGTAAAACATTAACGTTTCTCACGCCCAAAAGTATAAAAGTATGTATGTAGATTACACATCCTATTACCAGTTAGTACTTAAGACATACCTATGCTAAAATAATTATAAAAGACTCCTTGATAGGAAGAAGTTTTCTCGGGTTGCTCCCCGTCAATTTCCAATCCCTTCAAAACATAGATCAAGTAATCATCCAGGAACACAAACTAAAAAAGACGCCTTCAACAATACAGATGAGCCAGAACAAACATCAAGAAATTTCGAACAAACATGCATGTTTAGATTGATGTATACTTGAGACTACATTTCACTCCTTCAATTTGCTTCTCACCTGAGTAAAGATTTCTGAACACAGACATACATATCAGCAATGCACTACTACCATGGCATTTGACGTCCATATCAGTAACCCCCAAACTCGGTTTTTTTTTGCAACATCAACTATATGAGAACTAAAATGCCCCCATCACATAGGAATTATAACATTTGTGTGTTTCTGTATGTATGTATTTTTATTTTTTTATTTTATTTTAATAATGTTGCTCCTTCAGTTACCTCGTCAAGGGTAACCTCTTCAGCAGGCTTCAAAGAATAAGGAGTCTCCAATTCTTCACCAGCTGGCATTAATAATGAAAGGTTCCAACTGCAAAAAGTATATTGCTCATTGTCGCATAATATAAATCACAATGTTATTGCAGAAAATTCAAAGTAATAATGAATGACATTAAGCTGACATATGATCCACAACACCTGCAAGCACTCACACATACCTTAATAAAATGCACACAGGCACACGCAAACATATGCACACAAATAAATGGAACTTGGAATCATCTAAGTAGAAGGACAAAAGGGTCATGAAAACTCACCTATCCAAGCGGCACGTTGGACCGGTTGTCAAATTGTCAAGTGTTCTTTTGATTGCTGATCTCCAGTTAAAAGGAAATGACCCACCCTAAAGCATATATAATAGAAATACATGTCAGAAAATTGAACAGGGAAAATCGGGCTAGTGGATGCAGATAACAGCTTACCCAACCAAAACTTCGAGATAAGTCATTTCCGGTACCAAGAGGAATAATTCCACTTGGTGGCACTGGCTCTCTCTTTTGTTTGTGAAGCTCTCCAAGGCAACCTAGGACCCACCCTACTGTACCGTCACCTCCTGCAACCTGCAAAACAAACCCAAAATGTAGTAATAAACATGAAATATTTTCCGTAAAATCTAAGAACTAAAATAAAAGTTTTTTTTTCAGGGAAACCCTGGAGAAGTTTAATTAAACAATGAAAATAGAAATGAACATCTTAGGATCCCTACCACGACCCTAAGCTTTTCACGTATAGATTTTGCACAAATATCACCAAGTTCGGAAAACTTCTCCAGGCAACCCAGTCCATACTGAACAAATTCATGAGGTTTCACTTGCGTAAGATCAAAAACCTGGAAGCAATACATTTTGAAAAGAAACAAAACGCTCATTAGACATAATTAGCATTTCAAAGGAAAAGATCAGAAGGAAAAATGGGAGACAGAGCATAAGGTACAATATTTGTGGTCTATCCAGAAAGGAGAGAAAACTTTAATGGCTGAAGAACAGGAAATCCATATAAGGAAACTTTGTGGTCTATCCATATAAGGAAATCTATGTCTATCCAGAAAGGAGAGAAACTTCAAGAATCCAACACTGCATAACAACACTAAATTACATACAAGTTAAACGCCCAAAAAGAACAAACAAAACCCCAAAAAAGTTCTTGCCAATAGAAAGGTCCTGGCTCGTTAAGTGCAGTCACGAAGAACAAAATGTGCTGTTCATTCAAACACACGTCTCTATCAGTAAACATACATAATGCACAGAAAAACAATATTAACCTCGTTAACCTAATGCTTAAACTTCTTGTCTGGATTACAAATCCCCTAAAAAAACCAGAATCACGCAACTGATCTTAAGGCTCCACATGGACCCTCTTTGTTGAAACAAGGGTCAACAAATACCTCTCTTTAACCTTCCCTCTCAAGGCTAAATAGTCACATTCTCACAGGCACCGAACTTAACCGAGAATATATTCTCATCATTCTTCCTGATTGTATTTGTTCTCACTACCATTTTTCATCTTTAGCTCCATTATTACCTTGTCAAAATAATTGGCACGGCTGCACCGAATATAGATTCACGTTTTCTAAAAAACTAACAACTGCAATGAGTCATATCCTTAGCAAACTAAACCATTACCATACACTTACTATAGCTGACAAACCAATTCCCAAACTAAATGAATCTTAAGTAAAAACATCCATATGCTTATTTCCTCTGCAGACAATTGTACTATACATACCTACATGGAACTTTTAATTACTGAAATAAGCATATTATTCCCTCCAAAAATAAATTAATCAACACTGATAAATTTGGTATTTTTGTAGATGCCATCAAGTAGAACAGATCCCCCTTCCTCCATCAAAGTTTAATTAGGTGTTGCTTTTAAAAAAATTACACTCAAATTAAAAATCTTATCCTCTGAACCAACAGGTGAAAACTCATTTTCATTGCCAACTATCATATAATAAAAAATGAAAGATTTTAAAAAATAGAAAATAAAAAAATTTAAAAAAAAAAAAAAAAAAAACCACCAACTCATTAGAAAAGCTGCACATGACTAAGCTCACATGGCTTACTTGTAATTCGTCCAACTAATCCATCCACATGCATATTCATGATTTATGCATAACTTAATTGAATTGACAAAAGTTGTTTTAAAAAAATACGAAAGCAATAAAAAATTGTTTTGAAAAAATCATTGAAAGGCAAACAATATTTCTGTTAAAAAAAAATGGTAAAGGTAAAAATCAGTGAGAATTGGCGAGTGACGGACCTGTTCTTCAGCCATTAAAGTTTCCAACCGGCTTTTAAGTTCAGGACCATGACGACCACCACTTTTAGGATTAATAAACACCACAAGTGGAGCCTCCGGAGGTGCGACCGGCTCGGCGCCGGCAGCATGAGCGGCATCGAAAAGAATCTTTGCTGCAGGAGCATCAATGTCTTTGGCTAATATGGCTTCTTTTATAGCGATTCTTATATATTCCGGCATAACGATCTTCTTCCGGAGTTCCTCTTTGGGGATCCGTACTCCGGCCAAGGTACATCCTCTAATTGAGTCGATCACCGACGACCTCCCAGACGAAAACGCGGCGGTTAACGCTTGCTTCGACGATGACTCTCTCGGCGACGCCTTCGTCCCCGGCGAATTCATTATTGGGTGGTGGTGCCTGTGAAAATACAGACTTGCCCCTCCTTCCTGCTGCCAAAATAATGAAGAAAATGTATTGGCAAAAGAAATCTCCAATGGAGTTAAGTGTAAATGTTTAAATAGTATTACAATAATTCAATATTTTTATATATATATGTATTCATTTGAAAGTTAGAAGAGGAGAGGAAGGGCAAGGCAGAACGCGTTGTTGGACAGACGGCAAAGGTCTTTTTGGAGTCTAACCCTTTTATAAAAGTTTGGAATATTCTTTTATTTTGGTTTTATTTTATGATGATTTAGTCCCCAATAAAATCGTAACATAATTTTACGTGATTGATCATTATAGAATATATATTATGATCGAAAATATGAAAATTTGTTATATTATTTTATCGTAATAATTTTATTTTTATATTTATAGGACTCGTATTATATTACTTCCGACCATTGTATTGATGATTATTTCTATTCGGGTGAAGATTTGATATGTGCCTTATAACTATTGGTTTACTTTTACAAAAAAAAAAGAAAAACTATTGGTATACATCATATGATTAATTAGATGTAGAGACGAAAGAAGGGAGATCCTTTGTATTGGAGTGAACAATTTAGTTTTTTTTTTTTTTTGGGTTGATAATTCTTGGGGAAAATAGAACATTCTTGGGAAAAATAGAACATTCAACCGTAAAGACTATGTAGTTGACGAGGAACTTGTGATTTCAATGAAATACGAAAGATTTTATGATGCAGCCTGTTATATGAATGTGTATCAAGTGTCATATGTTAGAATCATTTTTACTTCTTTCAAACAATACAATTTTATTTATGTGTTAGAGATTAAAAATGAATGATTAATAATGTATGTCATTTGATACAATATTCATACAACGGTTGTTTTTTTTTAGAGTTTTCTATCGAATACAAGATTTTATCTTTCATCTTCTTAAACCTTTTTTTTCTTCTTCTAACTAAGATTCTTATTAGTTTGTTTTCTTGTATTCGGCGTTCCGGAATGTCACGGCTCACTTGTTAGCTAAGCTTGACTTAAATTCCTTTGGCGTTGTATCTTGGGTACCCAACCTGTAATTGTGACTTAAATTATACTACTGAGTTTTGGTCTGCTTAGTGTGGCATTCAACAGAGTCTGGTAAAACTGTGGTGGTCAGCAGAGCATGAAGGTGTTTGTTGAATCTGGTATTCAATTGGGGCAGGTCAGCAGGGTTGATCAACCTGCTAAATTATAGGTTGCTGAAATTGAGTCTGCTGATTCTCAGTATTACTTGGGGAACACGTCTGCATAGTTTTCGGTCTGGATAAGGTTACTTCTGGGGTATTTCAGTCATTTACTGGGTTGACTGATTAGTCGGTTAGAGTTTGATTCCCAAGGCTATAAATACCATCTGTAATTGCATGTAACTTGTAACTTTCTCGTGATAATAAAAAATCCCCATTTGTCCGTGGAGTAGTCGGCACATTGCCGGAAACCACGTTAAATATGTGTTCTTCTTGTTTCTGTGTTTGTTTACTTGTTAATTGTTTATTTTTACTCACAATCACCATCATTTCTTGATCGATCCGTAATAACAAACTGGTATCAGAGCGTCCAGGTTCATCAAGAAATCATTTTATCTGTTTCAAACAAGGTAGATTGGCACCAAGGTCATAATTGACGCTAGGATTTGGGATCTACACAAGCTTTTCTAGTGAGAAAAATGTCGCTTTAAATGTCAAGATTGACAAGTTTACAGGAAGAAACAGTTTTAGTCTGTGGCAGATCAAGATGTGTGCTTTGTTGAATCAGCAGGGATTATGGGGTCCTTTGTCTATATCAACATAAAGAAGCACTGCTGAGAGGTCCAGTCTGGAGGAGAAAGCACATTCAACAATTATGTTGTGCTTTTCAGATGATATTATCACAGAGGTTGCTGAAGAGGACACAACATAGAAGCTGTGGTCCAAGCTTGAGAGTTTGTACATGACAAAGTCTCTAACCAACAAGTTGTTATTGAAACGACGTCTATTCAACCTAAGGATGCATGAGGGCACTCAGCTGAGGGATCATCTAGATCGGCTGAACACAATATTGCTTGACCTAAGGAATAATGATGTGAAGATTGAAGATATGGATGCAGCATTGATCCTACTTGTGTCATTGCCTGCATTATATGAGAACTTTGTGTAGTCTTTTATTGTTGGAAAGGACTCAGTGTCATTGGAGGATGTGAGATCATCACTCCATTCTCGAAAGCTACGCCATAAGGCATCTGGTGCTGGGACAGACAGTCAGTCTGCTGGATTGGTGGCAAGTGGAGTCAGCAGGGGGCCATGAAATTCTGGAAAGAAGAAATCCAAGAGAACTTCAAAGGGACTTAAAGCTAAGGATGTCTGTAATTACTGCAAGGAGCAAGGGCATTGGAAAAATGAATGTCCAAAGGAGAAAAAGCAGCAGGGTACTCATCAGGGTACAGTTGCTTTGGCAGAACAAGACCCCAACTCTGAAGAAGATCTGGCCTTAGCAATTTTAGAGTCAGCAGGGCATAGGGATGTGTGGATTATAGACACTGGGGCATCTTATCATGTGTGTCCTAATAGGGAGTGGTTTTCAACTTATCGGCAGGTGGATGAAGGCCATATTGCTATGGCCAACGGCAAGATCTGTAAAATAGTTGGGATTGGATCAGTTCAGTTGAGGACACATGATGGTAAATTCTGCACACTGAAGGAGGTTAGGCATGTTCCACAAATGAGCAAGAATTTGGTATCACTTAGTCTACTAGACAGGAAAGGGTTCAAGTTCAGGGGTGAAGGTGGAGTGGTGAATGTCTATAAGGGTTCAGTTGTGATTCTGAAGGGTATCAGGCAGGGGACTTTGTACATACTACAAGGGTTTACTGTATCAGGTTCTGTTGTTGTTGCATCATCAGAGGTTCACAAGTCACAGTTGACCAAACTGTGGCATATGAGATTGGGTCATATGGGTGAAAGAGGGATGCAAAAATTATGTCTAAGTCTAATATACTTGGGGGACATAAGGTCAAGGAGCTGGAATTTTGTGAACACTGTGTTTGGGAAGCTACATAGGAGCAAGTTCCCAAAAGCAATTCACATCACAAAATGGACACTTGATTATGTCCATTCTGATTGTTGGGGGACCTTCAAGCATAGTTATCAGACCCGGCCCGGTCATTGACCTGGAAAAGACACTGGGTCACCGGGTCAGTGGTTCAACCGGTGGGTCAGTGGTTCAACCGGTGGGTCACATAATATATTTTAAAAATATAATAGAATATTTAAAATATAAAGATAAAATAAAATATGACAACCATAATATTTTCAAAATACTCCAACAAACACAATTACAAGTTAGACAACATAAAATGCTCAAATGATAATATGTTGTGCAAATTAAAGCGCAAATAATCAGTCTCTTCTTTATGTAAGTATTGAAGATACTGCTTCAATTTCATACATTCCTATAAAAAAAAGCAATACATTCAATCCATAATGAAAACAATCTTATTCTCTTCACTTCAAGTTTTCGACTGTAAAAAAAGTTTAAATACCCCTAAATACCAATAATTATTTCTAGAAATACATTCAATCCATAATGAAAACAATCTCATTCTCTTCACTTCAAGTTTTCGACTGTAAAAAAAGTTTAAATACCCCTAAATACCAATAATTATTTCTAGAAATATATATATATATATATTTAAATTGTCTTCTTTTTTTTTTTGTGAGAGATCTGCTCGATATTTTTATTTTGACAAAATCTACTCGATGTTTTGAGATTTATAATATTTAGAATTGAACCTTTTTTTACGTAGAACCGGCTGGAGGTGAATGAAATGCTGATGGCAATTTTTAAAGGAAAAAAAACGGGGTGATGGAAAACCGCCCGGGTCATGTCCGACCGCCGGGTTGGTCGGGCCGGAATAGTTCAATTCCTTAAACGGTCAAATTCTTGACCCGGCCGGGTTTGGGACCGGGTCACCGGGTTGACCGGTTCGACTACCGGGCCGGGGCGGGTCTGATAACTATGCCTTCAAAGGTGGAGTCACTGGGTGTTCACAGGTATTTTGTGTCGTTTATAGATGATTATTCAATGATGGTTTGGGTAATTATGATGAAGCACAAGAGTGAAGCATTCAAGCACTTCAAGCAGTGGAAGGCATTGTTCGAGAACCAGACATGGAAAAAGATCAAGAGACTTAGAACTGATAATGGACTGGAATTCCGTTGGTCTGAGTTTGATGAATTTTGCAAAAATGAAGGCATTGCAAGACACCATACTATCAGAGATACTCCACAGCAGAATGGTGTTGCAGAAAAAATGAATCAAACTCTTTTGGAGAGGGCAAGGTGCATGCTCTCTAATTCTAGTCTGGCAAGAAGATTTTGGGCAGAGGCTGTTAGCACAGCATGCTAGTTAATCAATAGGGGGCCTCACACTAGGTTCAAGCTCAAAACACCCTTGAGGTTTGGTCAGGAAAGTCAGCAAGACTACTCAGGTCTAAGGGTTTTTGGAAGCACAGTCTACTATCATGTCAGTGAAGGTAAACTGGAACCTAGAGCCAAGAAATGAGTGTTTGTTGGATATGGAGATGGAGTTAAGGGGTATAGAATCTGGTCATCAGCTGAAAATATGGTTATACTCAGCAGGAGTGTAGTCTTTTATGAAAACTCTATGCTTAACTCATCTATGAGAGCCACATCTGAATCTCAAATTGGATCTGAGACTGAGAAGGTTGACAAATAGGTGGAGCTTCAAGCAGAGCCTGCTGGATTAAAAGACTCAGAAGGGATAGTCATCACTAAGTAAATCCAGAACTGGATCCAAGCCAGCCTGCTGAACAAGGGTCAGCAGACACTCAAACAGTTGATGTTGGTCAACAGGGTATAGCTCTCAATAGAGCAAGGAGGACCAATATCAGACCTCTAAGAAGATATGGGTTTGAGAAGGATATGGTTGGATATGCACTACAGTTAGTTGAAGAAGTGGATGGTTTTAAACCTAACACTTACAGGGAAGCTGTGACATGTTCTGAGGCATCCCAATGGCTTTTTTCTATGGGAGAATAAATGGAGTCACTTCAGAAGAATGAGATAGGATCTGGTCAAACAACCACATGATAGAAGGGTGGTCAGCTGCAAATGGATATTCAAGAAAAATGAAGGAATGACATCTACTGAGGGCATCATATATAAGGCACGTTTAGTTGCAAGAGGGTTTAGTCAGAAAGAGGGGGTAGACTATGAAGAGATATTTTTTCCAGTTGTCAGACATACTGGAGCTTGAGCTTGAGCAATTAGATGTGAAGACTGTTTTTCTACATGGAGATATAGATAAAGAAATATATATGACTCAGCCAGAGGGTTTCCAAGTTCCTGGTAAGCAAGGATATGTTTGCATGTTGAAAACGTCCTTGTATTGACTTAAGCAGGCCTCAAGGCAGTGGTATAAGAAGTTTGACAGTTATATGATTCAACAGGTTTATAGCAGGAGTCCATATGATTGTTGTGTTTATCACAACAAGTTGAAGGATGGTTTAATCATTTATCTGGTTCTGTATGTGGATGATATGCTGATAGCTGCTGTGAACAAGTCTGATATTCAAGATCTGAAGAATTTGCTCAAGGCTGAATTTGAGATGAATGATTTAGGGAATGCAAATAAAATTTTGGGAATGGAGATCTATAGAGATAGGAAGCAGGGGAAGCTGTTCTAGTCTAAGCATGTGTATATTGAAAAGGTATGATCCAAGTTTGGCATGTCAGTAGCCAAACCTATAGATACTCTAATGGCGCCAAATCTACATCTGTCTGCTGTGTTTGCTCCACAGTCAGCTGAAGAGGAAGAATACACGTCAAGAGTTCCATACGCTAGTGCAGTGAGCAGTTTAATGTATGCCATGGTCTGTACTAGGCCTGATTTGGCTCAGGCAGTCAGTGTTGTCAGCAGGTTTATGGCTCAACCTGGAAAGGAACACTAGAAAGCAGTGAAAAGGATATTTAGGTACCTTAGGGGTACATTTAATGTTGGACACATATATGGAGGCGGTACTCAATGTTTTGTCACAGGGTAATGTGATTCTGATTATGCTGTTGATGTGGACAGTAGGAGATCTATGATTGGGTATGTGTTTACTTTGGGTGGTTCTGTGGTAAGTTGGATGGCAAATCATGCAGGTACTGATGACATTATCTACTCTGAAGCATAATACATATCGATGTGAAGCGAAAGAAAGGAGGCAATCTGGTTAAATGGGCTAGTCAATGATCTGAGTTTGCATCATGATCAAGCGAGGGTGTATTATGACAGTCTCAGTGCAATATGTTTGGCTAAGGATCAGGTTCATCATGAGAGAACCAAGGACATTTATGTTAGGTACCATTTTTAAGGAATGAGATGAGGGTTAAAGTGGAAAAGATCAGCAATGATGTGAATCCTGCTGATATGTTCACTAAACCAGTTCCAAGGGGCAAGTTTCAGTTATGTCCGGACTTCTTTGAATATCAAAGTCATTAATCTGAATGCGGGAATACTCATTTGAATACGGAAGTCTCTTTGAGGTATTCAAATCTAAAGACAAAGAGGATTTATGGCACTTGGTTGTGCATCTGGTCAGTTTGCATGAAGTTGAAGTCAAGGTGGAGATTTGTAATGGTGACTTAAACTATGCTACTGAGTTTGGTCTGTTGAGTGTGGCATTAAGCAGAGTCAGGGAAAACTGTGGTGGTCAGCAGAGCATGAATGTGTCTGCTGAATCTGGTGTTCAATTGGGGCAGGTCAGCATGGTTGATCAACCTGCTGAATTATAGGCTGCTAAAGTTGAGTCTGCTGATTCTCAGCATTACTTGGGGAACACGTCTGCATAGTTTTCGGTCTGGATAATGTTACTTATGGGGTATTTTAGTCATTTGTTGGGTTGACTGATTAGTCGGTTAGGGTTTGATTCCCAAGACTATAAATACCATTTGTAATTGCATGTAACTTGTAACTTTCTCGTGATAATAAAATATCCTCGTTTGTCCGTGGAATAGTCGGCACAGTGCCGGAACCACGTTAAATCTGTGTTTTTGTTTATGTGTTTGTTTACTTGTTAATTGTTTATCTTTATTCACAATCAACATCACTTCTTGATCGATCCGTAATAACACAACCCCTGATTGAAGTTTTGACCGCTTTTTTGGCGGATCTCGCTGAATTTAATTGTGTTGGTTTCTCAAAAACTTAGTTTGAAGTTTGAACGGATAGTGATGTCAACATTTATAATTAATCTGGGGAAAGCTTATATACCCAGAATTTAATACAATATTAATAATACCTCCGTCCCATATTATAAATCATCCTAGTATTTTTCATCCCTTCCATAATATAAGTTATTCTCACATTTCAATGCAGTAGTTGATTTTTTTCTTGTTTTACACTTATTCATTATTCCAAAGCTTTACATTATTCTAATCAACTTAAGGGCATTTTAGTCCAAAACTATCAAAATTGGATCATTTATTGAGTTAGTTAATCTCTGTGCATAAATCTAGGGGTTAATTACTTAAAAGTATAGTTTTTTATACTTATTAGCCCCATAAGGACATAAAGGAATCTGTTGGACTTATAAGGACATAATATATTTACATGGACCAATATACCCTAATCTAATAAATTACCCTCAAAATCACTGCTTTTTTGAGTATATCTCGATTTTCGATATCATCTCCGGCATTGAGCGGCGAAAATCAAGATACGGGTCATGTGAATCTTTCTCAACCGCCACACTCTTCCCGACCCCGAAACCTTGCACACGACCCTCAAGCTCTTCACGTCCGATTCGGTGTCGGACGAGTAGTAAGCCATTTGCCGGCATCGTCGACCCGTCTCGGAAGAAGAGAAAGTTGTTGTGTTGGTTTCCATTGGCAACGACCGGATGAAGAATACCGATTTTGAGCACGGGTGGGTCGGGTGCAGTGAGAAGACCGGATTTGGTTCTTGATTTTGGTTTTGGTTTTGGGATGAATACATCGAGAGAGTTTTGTGCATTTCTTTGCAACCTAGTTTGATGGTTACTTTTCGAAGAATAAACATTGAAAAAGTGGTGGTTTTTTTGTTTGGGAGGAAAAGTTAACGATGGGGATTTTGGGGTAATTTATTAGCAAGTAGTTCACTCTGTCTTTGGAGTTGGTTCTTGTGAAAATTGTGGGGATTTTAGCGATTTACCACTTGCTTTTGGGTTGGAATTGTGAGAATACCACCCAAGGCAAAAAAACTGATTTTGATTCGCGATTTTCTCCGTTTTTCACCTTTGTGCACGATCTTAAGGTACACCCTTCCCCTATTGGGTTCCCCCTTCCCAATTAGGGTTTAGTTTGGTTCCAAAAACACCTAAAACGCGAAAATGAGAGTGGTAGATCGACAACACAGTGGTAGCCGCACAAATAGGCTCCCAAAGGAGTGGTAGATCGACAAATGCCCCGAAAATTGTGTCATTTATAAAATTAGAGACAGCATTCCAAAACTTTTAGCCTTTTATATTGACAAGCCGGAAAATGTGATATTACAAGAAATTAGTAAAGCGGGCTTGTGGGAAATGTGTTGAGAAATGAAAAAAAAATGGGATTTTTTTGGTGTATGGATAATGTTGGAGAAATGAGGTGGAAATTGCGAGGTTCTCAAAGCTCTTCTCATATTTAAGTTTATCTAATATGAAGTGACATACCACTCAAAAAAAAAATGAAGTGACATAGATGTCATCTGCGGATATCAGCATACATTAGACAACTAATGAAGTGACATTGATGTCACTTTGTAGATATCCTTTGCATACATTAGACAATTAATGAAGTGACATTGATGTCACTACATAAATCGATACATAATACGTCCTTTGAATAAATCGATACAATAAGGCGTCATTGCATACACCGATACAATAAGGTGTCTCTCGCATCGGGGTGTCTACGCATCGGGGTGGTCGCTGCATCGCGGTGTCTGCGCATCGCGGTGAACTTCATCGTGGTGACATGCGGTGTCAACCATCATCGCGGTGTCTGCATAAATCGGGGTGATCAGCGCATCGCGGTGTCTGCGCATCGCGGTGTCAACTTCATCGCGTATCTGCGCATCGCGGTGTCTCTGCATCGGGGTGTCTTGCATCGGGGTGGTCTTTGCGCATCGGCGATCAATGCGCCCACGAAGGTCAATGCGTCGTGACGGTCAATGCATCGGGATGGTGAATCGACGTGGAGGTCAATGCTTTGTGACGATCAATGCGTCCACGGTGGTCAATACGTCGGGGCGGTGAGACCACGGTACTAGGTTCTTTGTTATTGTTTGTCACGAGTTTGAGTTTAGGAAAGAAAAAGCACCATTAATTCTACTTGAGATTCACTATAGCTTTTAGTTAAGCATTTCTAGATTTAGTTTATATTACAGTTTAGTGACTTGTATTTATTTATCTTGAAGGATCGGTTGGCAAAGCTTGAAGAAGCACATTGCTACTAAGAGAAGTAGGTCCTTAACTTGATACATGTTTTACTGTGCATCTTTGGAAAACATGACAAGTTGAAAGTGAGGCAAAGGCAAGAGGTGAGAGGATCGACACAAAGAAAGCGAAGGTCCCAAACTGGATTTATGGTGGAAGGTGCTACTTTGGAAGCTGTTACTCCCATTCCTTATGATGTGGTTAATGATCTTAAGGAGGCTACTAAGAAGTATTTATGTTTTGTTTCTATTGCTTTCTTGTTTGTTTTGGAACAAGTTAAGACTATTGAATCCTGCGGAATTCTCTTTTTTTGTCTAGACAAAATTGGATGTTTGCAAACTTTAGTTGTTTTATTTGTGTCGATTTTCATGTTGTCTTTCTTGTATAAAGAAGGCGACAAATAGTAATGCTATATTAGTGTCTGAGTACATCACCTGTCTTGTTTCATGTTCAAGCAATATTATATTGAATGGAAAGAAAAAAAAAATTGTTTTACGTGCATCAATATAATTTCGATATATCTTGCCCCTATAAAGCTGTCTATTCTCTTGCTATCTTTTTTTCCAGATTACGATGATGAGGAATTAAAAAAGGCGTAAAAGCGATCTCGATCTGAACTAAAAGGCGTGAAGGCTGTTTGAGCAAACATCTGAAAGAGAAAAGTTTCTTTTTGTGGTTGTTGTTGTATTATTTATCTTAATATACGCTTTGAAAAATTTACGCAAGGAGTGAGAATGTTGCGTTAATTAAAACAAGTCGAATGAAAAGCTAGCGAGGAAGAGGACGCATCACAGGTATTAATTAAGGGTAGAGCGGGAATAAGGAAAAGTGTGTCCTTATAAGTCCAACAAATTCTTTTTTGTCCTTATAAGTCCAATAAGTCCGTTTTGTGTACTTTTGGGTCTTTGGCCCTAAATCTAGCATGACTTATAATATGAGACGGTGGTAATAACAAAGTAGCATTTTTATGATGCATCTCTTGTTGCAAAAATGATTTAAAAGTTACAATATAATGAACTTAATAAATTTAGGTACCATTTTAAATCAAGTCAACATTAGACTTTAATTAAGTAATTATTTAAGTCATTAGGATACGACGATGGTTAACAATCCTTCCTCCTTAATAAAAACATTATAAATAAGGGATATTTTTAAGTAAAAAAAGTCCTTTTTGATTATTAAAAACACCACTAATTTAATTAAAAACAAGTCATTGCCCTGCCCTCAAGCTACCTTACCACCAACAACACCCTCCAACATATTCCATTCCCAAATCACACCACCCCATCCCACTACACCCCAACTAATTTTTCAAAATGTATAGCCTTTTCACTTAACTCCTATGTTGCACAGACACGGACACGGACACAACGATACAGTTAATTTCAAAATTTAGGAACACGACACGCCGCAGACACGTTATATATATATATATATATACAATGTAAATAAAATACGATTTATCGAAAAAAAATATTTGTAAACATCTGAAAAATCTAGACAAAATAATATAGGTATTACATAAACTTTATGAATATCTAGAATAGATATTCGACCTTTATACGGTGCCAAAAAAAACTGTGTTTGACCTTCAAAATATTACAAATTATAAAAATGATTGTTTATCAATAAAAAAACATATAAATTTGATACGGCGTATTATTTATTTAATTATTATAGAAATTAAAAATCTTGTATTTTAACGTTTCCATTGAAGAAACTTAAATAAAGAAAAAAATAATTAAAAAATTGGGTTCAGGAGTGTCGGTGCCGTGTCTTGGAGTGTCGACAGTGTCAGATATTTAAATTTTAATTTAATCAGCCGGCACGTGTCGGACAAGGTGTCGGAGCGTGTCGGAACGTGTCGTGTCGTGTCTTGTGTCGGACACGGCGCACGACGACCATATTGAAGTGTCGGTGCATCATAGCGTGACTCTCTCACCCATCCAACCTTCCACTCCTCATCCCTTACAAAATAATTTAATAGTTTATATTTATTTGAATTTAGCTGTTTGTTCTAATTGTCTTTTTCAATTTAGTTTTAACTATCGGTTTAAACTGTTTGATTTTTAGGATACATCTCATGTTAAAAGTAAGAATTAACATAAAGAAAACAGAAATCGAGTTGAATTTCATTAAGAAACCATCTAGAACACAGTTGAACATTCACGGTGTTTTTCAACCAAATTTCAAATACAAAAAAGGCGGGAAACTTTTATTCTTGGGATTATTTCTGGAATGCCACCCATTCTGTGGTGTAAATGTGAAAATACCACTTCAGTGCAATTTTCACGATTTTGGTTCGCAATTTCCGGGGATTTTTTTCATGAATGTGCACGATCTTAAGGTACACAAATCCCCTATTGGGGTTCCCCTTCCCAATTAGGGTTTAGTTTGGTTCCAAAAACACCTAAAACGCGAAAAACGGAGTGGTATTTTGACAATTGAGTGGTAGTCCAACATTTGCCTTGTCTCAAGAGTGGTATTTCGACAAAGATCCCTTTATTCTTTCGATCCACATGAACTGTACCTCTCAATCTTTTCGCTGAACTTCTAATTATGTGTCTACAGCTGCGTATTCTCAATTCCAACTAACTAACCTCCTGTAAGTAACTAACTAATGTGCAATGTGTTTGATAAAATGTCTAAAAGAACACTTCATTCTCTCCCTTCTTCCAAATTCTGGCCTTATACTACTATATCTGCAACACCACCCCCTTCAAGCTGAAATGGGGTCCAATTCGCTTGCACTTCATTTCTTCATGATTCCAACTTATGGCCTTGTACTTGCTATGATTAAGTAGGATCGATGTTGTGTGAGGAGCTGTGATAAATGTCTTTAACAGGATATATGGCCAACAATCTCTGCAATGTAGCTCTGTCTACCGGTTTAGTCAGAATATACCTTGGCCTGATATTTCTTTCTTACAAAATGATAATTTATCTTTGTATGCTTTGTGATTTCCTGGAAATGGGGTTTTCAACAATATACATAGCACTTTTGCGATCACAGAACAAAGGAACCACTTGTGGATGATAAACCTGAAAATCTGACAGTAAGTACAATATCCATTGAATCTCACAAGCTATGATAGCTAAAGCCATATATTCTGCCTTTGATGAACTCCTACTTACAGTATCATGCTTCTTATATTTCCATGAGATAAGAGATTCTCCTAGGAAAAGGTTGTACTCTGTAACTGAACTTCTAGTGACCTTGCATCTGGCCCAATTAGAATCTGAAAAAGCCTTGAACATCGGAGATCCTGTGGCTGGGAAAAACAAACCTTGTCCTAGTGCAGTCTTGAGCTATCTGAGATGTTGGTGAGCTACTACAAGAAGATTTTCAGTGGGTTGATCTGGGAACTGACTTGACTGCTGCATGGCAAATGCAATGTCAGGTCTAGTGTTCCCTAGATAGATCATCTTACCTACCAAGCTTCTGTAATATGTATTGTTTGCTAGCAAAGGTGAATCTTTCTTAGTTAGTTTCTTACTAGGATCCATAGGAATAACACATGGTTTTTGACACAATCCGGTCGTATCACAAACGGATTTGGTTGATAAATGATGGATATCTAGCTAAAATGAGCATTTTCTCCGGTGATTAGGTGGCGGTGCTCAAGAACAATATGAAGATGCTCAAGAAGAAGATGAAGAAAATATGAAGACGTGAAGAGAAATAAAGTTGTCAACAAATTGGCAGAGGTTGTATGTGTTTTGTATTAATTGACCGATCTCCCTTTAAGGGTGAAAATGATGTTATTTATAGGGGCTAAGAGTTGGCAGCTACTAGAGCCGTTAATTAAGGCATAATTAAATGTAATTGAAGCATAATAACTACAAAGCTGTTGGGCGAGCTTGGTCATAGCCACTACGGGATCTTCTCCTTAAAACCATCATGTATGAACTCTGTTTCCTAGTCAACATGGCTTGGTCCGAGCTGATGGAGGTCATGGACCAATTCTTAGTTGGCGGTCCTTAACCAATAAAAATGCACAAATGTTTTGGTGGTCCTTTGTTTCAAGAAAAAAACTTCCTTTTAAAAAATTGTCATGGCTACAATTGATGACTTGGTGGTCCAAAATTTGATCCAAGATCACCATAAAATTAGTGCTTCGTGTCGAGCTGAGGTTTTGCTGATCGACGCCCGTTTTCTAGCAAATGATAAGTATCGTAAGGGCATTAGACGGGCTGGATTATACTTGGCATGGTCCGGCTTATGAAGAGGCGGACTGGCTAGGCCGAGGACCCTATCGGTTATTGGACCTACGTACAGGCCTAATGTGGATCCGTGGGCTCTTTTCCGGGGCTTGGCGTATCATTGGCCCCATACTCTTTAACCTCTTCATTGTGCAAATGAAAGGCATGGAGTAAAGTTGTAGGTAACTTGATATTTTGTATGCCGAGATGATTGATATAGAGCGACCTACCAAGTTAGCGTAAGGCTCGTGAGCGTAGTCAAAAGGCTGTGTTGTGGGGCGCCGGGCTTTAATGTGTTATGCCTGGTAGAGATAGTTTCATGATGCCGTGCTGAGGAGCGACCAGACTTAATAGCGTTTATGGCTCTAAAATGGCTTGCTGAGAGGTGTCGTGCCGAAACGACCGGTCTTATTTGTTATGCTCAGAAGCGTATAGCCATATTATTCCGTGCTGTGGAATGACCGGACTTAGTGATCGCGTGTAAGTCACTAACGTCGATATTACTAACAAGAATACTATCGTTGCATAGTAAGGGCGAATCAACGTCGATCCCGCAGAGACAATGCAACTTTGAGTATAAACGATCCTAATCTTAATTAAGAAGACACATATAGTGGTCATTGACCAACAATAAACAGAAAAGAAACGTGGTATTCCTCCCCCTCTTCCCACCGATATACTAACTTGGATGAGTTAATCTTGACGTTTACTTCCCCACATAATTTCCTCAAATTAATCGAGTGAGCTTTTAATTTAGTTTTAAGCTACGGGTGCAACTCCTAACCTTATCTACTCCGACCATGGTGGTAGACAATCTATATGCAGGCTACCCTCCTTAATTGGTCCGTAATAGTCCATACGCATAAAGAACTAGAATTGCCGATATCGAGCGCTAACTCATACCGATAACCCGCCTAGACAGTTGTCGACACCAATCAGCACGTTCCTAGGGTCCATCAAGACTATGTCCAAACACTTCACTATCAGTACTTCATGTTAATTTACGAATAGAATAAGCAGATTGGCCAGATCTAACCTACTGTTAAATAAACCTGTCAATCAACGTAGCTGACGTGAATCCTTCAGATTAAGTTTCCTAAATTTTTCCTCGGTAAACCGGTATAGACCGCCGGTTTACCGGGGGCGACTTTTCTTAATTCTGGATCTACATTGCTCAATTACGATTAATCTAAGTAAATCATGGGGTCGTTAAACATGCATATTAACTAAAGCACATAAATACGAAAAGATCTACCATATTAAAGACAAAAAGGAACGTTCAAAGCTTCATACCTTCAACGATGGAGATCTAGCTCGATCCACTCAAGCTAGAGATGGTAGAGAAGGGGAGAAAACCAGAAAATACTCCTCAAAAGCTTGGAATATGCAAAACATATGTAAACTTATGTAATAATCAGCTAATGCGGCTTTCTATAGATACAATAGCCTACTTATGACTCATAGAAACCCTAACCGACCTAATCAATGCGGCAGATTCAATTTCGTGTCCCACAAGGCTCCCGGTTTACCGGACCTAGCCCACAGTAAACCGGGCTAACTTTTTTTCTTTTTCTTCAGCAGACCTCTTCTTGGACTTCTTTTACTTGGCCCAACATGCTTACTTTGATCCAGATCCATTCCCTAATGCTTCAGATTCGGTACATCCTGTAAAACACGTAAAACGAGGCAAAACAGTACCAAACATTCGGGATAATAACACAAATGCCGAATTACGAACTTAGAAACATACACATAGCATTTAACACATATTCCATAAAATAATGAGCCTATCTATCCTCTCTTTGAGCAGAATTTGGGGTGAATTAAGGTATAATTAATGGTACTATTTAGGGCGTTATCAACTACCCCCACTTAGCTTCTGATCGTCCCGAGCAAAAGGGAAAAGAAAACAACATCATGATCAGTATACAAGTTAATTAAAAATAGCTATGCCTCACAAAGTCAAGATCAAGATCATGCCACTCATATCCATCAGTAACGCATTAAACACTATTCATGTCATGAGCCAATGTGTTAGAAACATGCACATAGCATTAACACATATTCCATAAAATAACGAGCCTATCTATCCTCTCTTTGAGCAGAATTCAGGGTGAATTAAGGTATAATTAATGGTACTATTTAGGGCATTATCAACTACCCCCACTTAGCTTTTGATCGACCCGAGCAAAAAGGCAAAAAGAAAACAACATCCTGATCAGTATACAAGTTAATTAAAAACAGCTATGCCTCACAAATTCAATATCAAGATCATGCCACTTATATCCATCAATAACGCATTAAACACTATTCATGTCATGAGCCAATGTGTTTGTACAATAACTTTCACAACCGCTTAGTAATGCAGACAATCTCACATTACGTCAACCCGTAGTCGAACTAACCCATCTCGTACATGTTTTTATTAATCTAACTAGCTGGCAAGGCGGATCAAGAACCGAGTATTACTCTTAGGCTCGCGTTTATCGGTCTATGCAAATTTTTTGCATTTTAAGCTCCATCGACTCAATTTTTGCCAAAGAGATTATAGATGTATATATTTCAATGCACTTCTCTTTCTTGGCGAGTGAACTCTCATTAATTTATCTATCCTCACGGACTCACTCTTGATAAACTACAGAATCCGAAATTCCTTTGCCCTTATAAGCGTTGGTGGAACATAATTCGGGATAAAGCCAGGGTCAACTCTAGTCAAAGCAGTATGCTATCGACTACATACCAAGGAAAGTGAGTTATAAGTACTTAAAATGGTGAATCACAACAGAGTATGCGCTTAATACACCACTACTTCAGAAGTGGGCATTTACTTTTACTTATACAATGTGAAACAAAGATGAAGTCAATTAACTCAAAAAAATCAAAGATATCATATTTTTTCAAAATTCTGTCGAAATGAATCAAAGTCTTGGTGGTGAATAGTGTGTCAAAGAGAATCAAGATAATCACGCAATTAACGGAATATAATGCTAAGAAGCTAAGTGACGTCCCTTACCCCCCACTTAATCGAAAAAGTGTCCCCAATGTGTAAGATGAAAAAGTTAAAACGAAAAGAACTTAGCTTCATTAAGGGTGGAGCCAAAGAAGAATTGGATCGTCGTATAATTTGATGGGCGTTGGTAATGAAATCCTTGAAGAATCTACGCTAAGTATCTCAAACAAGCCAAGAAGAATGGTGGTGACAAGAAATCGTATAATAATATCGCGACAGTAAAAGAGAATGTAAATAACTCCAAACAATTTAAGCCGACAAAATCATTATATTATAAATCTGCTACATGACTAGATAGGGAGAAAATAAATAAAAATGAGAAAATGGAAAATAACAACAATAAAAATAAAGAAATCTAATCATTGTCATAATAATCCTCCAGTTATTTCTAGGCTTAAAACCGGGAGGTGGTGTAGAACTTGAGGCAGCAGCGGTAGAAGAGGATGTCCTATGACGTGGGGCAGTCCTAGGTGGTGGGGTCGCATGAGGAGCTCCTAGAAAGTCTATACTTCTATCCATCTTGCGATGCAGACTCACAATTTCTCTCGAGTGCTCCTTTAGCAAGGCTCTTTGAGTTCGAGGTGCTCCGTGGACCGGAGTACGCTCTCTCTCAGCTCTCTGACTGACCCATCTCGGTACCTTTGAAACTGACTGTGAATTGATCATTGGCTCAGGGTCTTCCCATTCATCACTAACCAGAACTTTGACCTCGTCCTCCAGGGCGAACATATCAATCATAGGCCCATATGGCAACTGCTCGCGCTCAGATGTGGCGGCAAGCTCATGAATGCAGCTGTGAATCAAGAGACCTATGTTGACTGGAGATCCCTGCTTCAGTTAGAACATCAACATTGCCCTCTTCGGTGTGACAGACACCCTTGGTCGGAAGAAGGAAAGCACAAACAAATCGATTGACCACCTTCCTATCCTAGGATAACTCATTTTCCAGGAAGATGGTGGGGGCTCCCATTGGATTGCTCTTCCATTGCACCCCAAAGTAATCAGCAATCATTTTCATCCTCTCTAGATCTTCAATATTGGTCGAGGATGTGTACTCATCTGGGCCCACTGGTGGATTTTGAACCCCGTAACATCTGTTGATCCACTCAATTGTGAAGTCAACCTTAACTCCACGGACCATCGCAAATGTAGCTCTTGGGTTATGCGAAAGATAAGCATAAAATTCTCTCACTACTGTAGTATTGAACCGCGTCGGTGCCTCAGCCATATCCAAAATATCTTATACTTTTAGGGCTCATGGCAAGATCGTACCGCAATCGTCCAACTCTCTCCTCATTCTTGGGCAACCGGTCTTCCGTTCCAATGCCCTCGGAACGATTCATAGACTTATAAAGAATGAAATTGCTCAACCCCGTCTATCAAGGGGTTAGCATCTCCATAGACACACTGGTGACCTCTTGGACGATGGGTTGTTCTGCTATGCTTGGGACCCATCATGATTGATACAGAGACTGATGAGGAAGCTCATTCTGAAAATAAACACCGGCCCTATGCCTCGATTTACCGGCCTGAAATTTTCTCAATTTTTTCTGGGACAGTGCTCTGATGATGAAAGAAGAAGAACTGCAGCACTTCACTATTACAGCAGCATTACTAATCAGCAACATGGATGGAAAAAGTGGTGTTTTGGTTGTTGAAATGAAAGAAAAAAGGTTTGATTTTGGTGGAGGTATGGTGGTGATAGTGGTGGTGATAGGGGCTGAAATTTATAGAAAGAGAAGAAATGGAGAGCTGTGGTGATTTGAGAAGAAGATAGTTGATGAGGATGGTGAATAATGGTGATGGAAGAGTGTTTAAATAGGGGAAATGATAGAAGGTGGAAGGATTTGGTGGGAGAGTGGGTAGAGGAGTAATTAAGGTGAGGGATTTGAGGGGTTTGATTGATGGGATTGAGGTGGAGTTATGGTGGAGTGTGGGAATAAATGAAAGGTGGAAAATAGGGAAAGTGGGGCGGTTTTGATGACTGGAGGGTTTCTGATGCAACGTGTGCCCTCCACGTGTCTCTAAAAATTCTGCTTTTTGATCTGACACTTAGAAACTTAAAAAATCTAGCTCAATAACCCGGAGGTAACTCCCGGTATACCGGGGCTTCTTTTCCCCAGATTTCTCTGTACTCCTTCTCTGCACACCTCAATTAAACTCAATGCTCAATCCTGACCTCAAAATAACTAGTTCCTTACTCCTTTTGTTGCTATTTCCGACTCAATCCTAACCTACTTCACTAGAAATCACAACGAGAAAAAAAAACCCTTTCCAACAACCATCAGTTTCAAACCTAATGGTACGGTAGGATGAAAAAAAGTTCGTCCCTTCATCCGGCTACTTTTATTCATTCCTATTCTACCTAAGGGTTCAAGAGAATATTTCAGAGTATAAAGTCGTCAGTTCGACTTACCTTCAGATTCTCACTTAGTCAAAAGTTGGGGCCTTGATTCGCCAAACTTGCATCTTCGAGGTTTCAACCGTCATGCAATTCCCTTCTCGTCGGTCCTTATCCTTCAAGAGTGCCTTTTCCCAGTTTTCCATAGAAACTTTCTGAGCTCTCCTCCTAGCACACCTCTCTCTCTTTGTCGTGTTCTAAGTCATCCTCTGCTTTGAGATTTAAACTTTATGCCCAAGGATTCCACATTTTCCACTTTAAGCTCTAATCTTTCAATACACAATACGGAAGGACTAGCTTCCATGAGCGTCTGGCTGTGGTCCTTCTCTTCGCTCTCTCTAAGCATTAATCTCATGAATTCTTTCTCACAGGTTTCCACTAAAACCTCTCGTTGCTTATGCCTTTCCTTATATATCTCCATGATTTCCACTTTTCCTGAACCATAAGTCATCTTGCATCTTTCCGGCTTATTATCTAGGGGCTCTAGGATTTTCATTGATACGGCATCATTGTTCAATCTTAAAGTGATCTCCCCATTATCGAAGTCCATGATTGCTCTGTTGGTTGCTAAGAACGGTCTACCTAATATAACAAGGGCCTCGGATCCTCAGGTACGTCTAAAACCGTGAAAATTATTGGAAATGAGAATCCTCCTGCCTTAATCGTACAATCCTTCAGCAGGCCGGCAGGCATATCTCGGATTCAATCGACAAAGGTCATGGACCGTGTTTGATCCATGACAACCGGAAGCTTAATCGTTTGGCAGATGGATAGAGGAAGAATGTTACAACTTGCACCGGAACCACAAAGACCTAAACCTACAGATATACCATTCATAGGGGTTGGGAGTCGAAACATTCCAGGGTCTCCTAAATTTTCTACTGTGTCTGAGTCCGGGTAATCCTCAGACTCTGAGAACATAGTGTGCGGATCCTCCTCCGGATCATCGGAGTCGTAATCGGACGAAAGATCAATTAGCTCGATAGGAAATGTACCTGGTCGATAAGTCTCATACTCCTTCAGGTTTTCCTCGGCATCTTGTTTAAGCTTTTCAGTCTCCTCATCCACACGCTTCTTATCAGCTTCATATTGCTCTCTAGCTTCTGATCTAGGATACATAGAGATTGGCTTAATGTTCAACACAGTACGAGGCATTGCGTTTGACTCGTCTAGACTTAATTGCTTTTGCTTGACTGAATTTCCGAAGTGTCCTGATACTCCTGCAAAAGAGACAAAATAAAACAAAGAAAAGATTAGCAACTCCTGCTTCAGCTGGGGATGAACTCAACTGTTGTGGACCTTCTAACTAAAATCAACTGGGAATAACATAGAAAAAACAAAGGATTCAACAGGTCAGATCCACTTACTTTTTCTTATTTTCATTTCTAATATTTCCCGTGGATTTGATTGATACATTGGAAAAGAGGACTATGTAGTTTGTTCATTCAAGAGGTAACTTATCATTATTCATAATAATTGAAATTTATTGAACAAATGTTTAACTTGCTGATTATTATATGCTAATTCTAACTCAGTATACTAATACTGCAATGGAGTAATGTATTATCCGATCGCAACTTCGAATATGGAATTCAAAGGGATCAAATAGGAAAGGATACTCTGAATCATAGAATTCTAATGAAATATACGATCAACCAGCATTTATGAAAAAGAGTCAGAAGAAATGGTTCGATCCTCTTATTTTTATTTCTTGAACCGAGAGATCCATGATTCGGAATCCTGATGCATATAAATACAAATGGTCCAATTGGAGCAAGAATTTCCAGGAACATTTCGTTTCTGAGCCGAAGAGCCATTTTCAAGTAATGTTTGATCAATTATGTATTAAGCGAAAGGGAGACTTTCTTTTAAAGTCGCCTGTTTTTTTATAGAATAAGAATAAAAAAATAGAATACTGTAATGCAATTTAGTATACATAGAAATTCGAAGAGTCTAGAAATATCTTTTTTATTATTTATCAATCTCGTGAAAAGATCTCTTAATTAATGAAGCAGGACGGCTTAGGTCTGAGGGTCGATTGTTTCTAGAACAGTTCTTTCATAAAAATTCTCGTAGAATCGAGAATGAAGTTTTCATTCTGTACATGCCAGATCATGAATTAGTAACTGCATCCAATGGCTGTTCAAAATTCGATTTTTCTGGGCCTCGGTAAACCGGACCTAGAATTTCTTATTCTGACAGATTAACATGTTCAGGTTTGATCCAGGACGACTCAAGACTCAAATGAAAATAAAATAAAAATGACTTCTTAATCAGAATTAAAATGTTTATCCTTGAAATTGGCCATTGTCCCCGGCAACGGCACCAAAAATCTTGATCGCGTGTAAGTCACTAACGTCAATATTACTAGCAACAATACTAGGTACATCGTAGTATAGTAAAGGAGAATCAAGATTGATCCCATAGAGACAATGCAATTTTGAGTATAAACAATCCTAATCTTAATTAAGAAGACACATATAGTGGTCATTGACCAACAATAAACAGAAAAGATACGTGGTATTCCTCCCCCTCTTCCCACCGATCTAATAACTTGGATTAGTTAATCTTTACGCTTACTTCCCCACATAATTTTCTCAAATTAATCGAGCGAGCTTTTAATTTAGTTTTAAGATGCGGGTGCAACTCCTCACCTTATCTACTCCGACCATGGTAGTAGACAATCTAACCTGCCTAGACAACTGTCGACACTGATCAGCACGTTCCTAGGGTCCATCAAGACTATGTCCAAACTAACACTTCACTATCAGTACTTCATGTTTATTTACGAATACAATAAGCAGATTGGCCAGATCTAACCTACTGTTTAATTAAACCTGTCGATCAACGTAGCTGACGTGAATCCTCCAGATTAAGTTTCCAAAAAATTTCCTCGGTAAACCGGTATACACCGCCGGTTTACCGGGGGCAGCTTTTCTTAATTCTGGATCTACATTGCTCAATTACGATTAATCTAAGTAAATCATGGGGTCGTTAAACATGCAGATTAACTAAAACACATAAATACGAACAACTCTACCATATTGAAGACAAAAAGAAACGTTCAAAGCTTCATACCTTCAACGATGGAGATCTAGATCGATCCACTCAAGCTAGAGATGGTAGAGAATAGGAGAAAACCAGAAAATACTCCTCAAAAGCTTGGAATAACTTTATTTCATCAAATTGTATAATGTATATAATAGAATATGCAAAACTTATGTAAACTTATGTAATAATCAGCTAATACGTCTTTATATAGATACAATAGCCGACTTATGACTCATAGAAACCCTAACTGACCTAGTCAATGCGGCATATTCAATTTTGTGTCCCACAAGTCTCTCGGTTTACCGGACCTAGCCCATGGTAAACTGGGCTAACTTTTCTTCTTTTTCTTCAGTAGACCTCTTCTTGGACTTCTTTTACTTGGCCCAACATGCTTCCTTTAATCTAGATCCATTCTCCTATGCTCCTAATTCGATACTTCCTGTAAATACACATAAAACGAGGCAAAACAGTACCAAACCTTCAGGATAATAACACAAATGTAGAATTACAAACCTAGAAACATACACATAGCATTTAACACATATTCCATAAAATAATGAGCCTATCTATCCTTTCTTTGAGCAGAATTCAGGGTGAATAAATGTATAATTAATGGTATTATTTAAGGCATTATCACTTAGTAGCGAGAGGCTCAAAAGCGACTAGCTAAGAGGTGTCATACCGAAGCGATTGGTCTTGTATTTGTTGATTTGGATAGTTGGCGGGCTGTTCGATATAGCGCTATGAAGCGACCTAGCCGATTTAGCTTGGTCGAAATTTCATGGCCTGGAGTTTTGGCAAGATGGATGTCACTAATTATCAGAATTGGATGAGCTATGGAGCGTTGCCATCATATCATGTCAGACTTAATTGTCGGGGTCTGACATAGCCGTTAGGATGTGACACACGCATTTTCTGAGGAATTGTGTGTTTTGATAACCATAGTCATAATGATTTTGAATTTTGAATTTACGTGTTATAATGACTTCGAAATTTGAAAAACAACGTCTGTCCTCTCAGGCCTCTGTATAAAGGGAGGACCTTCAACACAAGCACTTTTCAAAAAATTGAGTTTCCTCAGGCAACGAATTCTGCAAGCTGTTTGAAGATTCCGGTGAACATAGGAACTATCCAGTGGAAACAAGATGTTTCTGATGAGCGGAAGAGTTTTACAGCTAAATCTGGGCGGCGTTTATGATTTTCCGAGAGTTTTTCGACCAAGATCCAATATTTTGTTCATATAACTTCGAGCATACAAGGTAAATCTCTCACATACGCTTAAATTTCTTCTAGTGACATGTTTTTCTTGGTATAAATGCCTCCCTAACTTTGATTTTATGAGTTTCCATGGAGAACGCTATGAGTTTCGGCCCCCCAGTAGGCTTAGAATATTCGTATTTCCAGGTTTGGATGAACAAACGTGCGGTTTCACCTCTGAGTGCCTGAACACACCTGTTTTTCTTGATTTTTGCCTGAGTAAACATATAAATCGATATTCGAATGCCTGTTAGGGAAGATTTTCCTGCCTTTGTTGTCGTTGAGTTGGAGAAGATTTTCACTGCCTGGCGGCGTAATGAATTTCTTCTCCGATGTTCTTTTAGCCCACGCGGTAGAATTAAGGTTAGGGTTCTGGTCGTAGTAATTGTGAAGGAGGGGCGTGTTTTATTCTGGTTGATGGTTGTTATTGGAAGACCCTGAGGGTCTATTTTCCTGAGTCTTCTGCTTGTTTTCTTCTGTGCTAAACTTATATGACACGAGGCTTATGTGGGATTTAGGGTTTACTCTAAATGTCACATGCCAAACGTCCCGTTTCTGGATAAGGACTCGGTATCCGGGACAAGGGCATTACAGTTAGTATCAAATCCTATGTTTGGGAAACTTGGGCAAGCCTAAGTTAGGAAAGCTTGAACATTAAAATTGTTGTCTCGGATGTTGATCTTTATGTTATAATCAAGTTCCTCCTAATCATCTTTGTCGTTGTCTTCATCTTTTATTGAGTTTTCTTCCTTACCTAGTGTATCAAGCTTAAAGGACAAAACTTCTTATAAGAACGGGAGAATGTGAAACCCCCACCTCTTTGTACGGGTATTTTAGTCCTTTCGTAAATTGTTTTCCATTTTACTTTTTTTAAACTTTTCTTTTCTCCAAGTCTTTGAAAACCGACACAGGGCTTTCAAAAGCCTATTTATAAGCCCCTAGACAGCCTAAGAATGTGTAATTTGCATTCTGGTTGAAGCTTGGGCCAGTTCCCCTAACACTCACCCATGGAAGTGCCCCAGTTCATGTCCAAGATGAGTTTTGGGCAACCTAGGACAGGTTCTGGGCAATCTAAGACCGGGCAACATGCTTATCCAAGGGTTCAGGAATTGATCGTAGTTGTTCGTAGTTTAGCTTTGGTTTCAGATCGTCTTTAAGGTAAGGAGTTCTTCTTATAAAAATGATCCCTTTTGTTTTCAAGATTATGTTTTTATGGGTTTTAATCATCGTTTTTATGTTAGTACACGAAATCGAACATAGTATGTGTTGCATATTTTTCCGGGTACTTGTTAGACCAGATACTGGCTTTGGGGCTACATACTAGTCCGGTTTCCCGTCCCTCCATCCGGGAAACCGTCCCGACTGAGTCCTAGGGTTAGATTCTGGAAGTCTATGGTGCAGAAACTGTGACCGGGGCTAAAGCCTGGCACGCTTAACTGGCCCTTCGCTCGGGAAAGAATCCGGGTGAATCCAAGACATAGCTTTTGTGTGTCCTGTGTCCAGAGACCATGTCTGGACTAAAGCCTAGGCCGGTATCCCGGCCCTTCACCCGGGAAACCACATGGACTCATCCTCAGACTTAGTTTCTGGGCAGTCTAGGTCTTCAGCAGGGTGTCCAGGAAGCCCTTTTAAGTCCTTAAGTTTTAGGTTCTATTTTCATATTAATAGTGGGGATAAGATGGTAGTTAGGTGTTGTTGTGGTCTTTTTAGGTTCCCATAGATTAGACATGAAATTATGTGCCTTATGTGCTCCAATGTGCTTATGTGTTTTGCTCCATCATGCTTGGCAATGTCACGGTTATTGGCAATGTACCGAATGGGGTACCATGGGTCACTAATTCACATGTCGGAGATATGACTAGCTATGCTAATCCACATTCTCAAAACGGCAGTTTCTAAGTCCCATGGGTCCGTAATTCCCATGATTGGAGGTGTGTTAGTTGTATTAGCCGTGTTGTACACCGTGTCCCTTAGCTAAGTGTCTTGGTGCCACGTAATGAATATAGATATGAAAAGACATGACATGTAACATGAAAAGATAAGAATGTAGCTATTTTAAGTAAGTAAGTACTTAATATAACTGAACAAGTACGTGCAAGATAAAATGGATGTAGTTAACAAACATGTTTCCTATGCATGATTTAAAGTTTGTTTCCAGGTGGTTTTCTCATTTATGCCCAGTTAAATTTTAAAGTATAGATTCATGTCGTGTCTCTCGGCTTATGACAACCATGAACCTCCCTTTTGATCTTCTTTCTCCTTACTGAGCATCTAGCTATTGAAATAGTTTCCTAATCCCAATCGGGCTGGACCGCATCCGACCGGGTTGGATCATTTTTACTATTTCTTTATGTTTGTACATATGATAAATGGCTTTCTGTCATTATATATTTGTTCATTTAACAGACCAATTGTGATATTGTATATATGATAACATCCCTAGTGTCAAATTATGAAAGAGAAATCATAATGGTGATTACGGTTGATGAGATCTCGACTCACTTTAAAAGTTTTGATACTTAAATGTCTCTAGTTGTATGTACTATTAAATAAGACATTAATAGTATGGTTAGAATAGCACATATTGGATGTCTTCTATCTTATGAAGATTGAGATAGATCTCGTCTATCGAAGTGTAGGGACACTTGGACTGTACGTGGGCGTGTATTAGGGAATACGTACGTTAGACTGACCCATTGATCCACGTGTAAGCCTCTTGTACTCACGAAATACTAGCAAGAGTACTAGGTCAATCGTAGTATAGCAAGGGCGAGTCAAGGTCGATCCCACAGAGACGATGCACCACATATAATATACCCACAATTCTAATTAAGAACACATAGAACGGTCCGTAGACCAACATAAAGACAAAAAGGTACTTGGCTTTTCCCTCCTCACCTATCTCCTAACTTGGTTTAACTAATCGTTATGTTTACTTTTCCCCATTATTCCCTGATTCAACCAAAACGTATGTTTCAATTTAGTTTTAGCTACGGGTGCAGTCTCCTTATATTACGCTACTTCCATAGGCCGGATAGTAGGTGCCTATGTGCAGTTAACCTCCTCAGTTTTAGCTACGGGTGCAGTCTCCTTATATTACGCTACTACCATGGGCCGGATAGTAGGTGCCTATGTGCAGTTAACCTCCTTCGTTGGTTGTATTAACTCACACGCAATAAATACTAGAAAGTGACGGCTTAAGACCGAGAACCTCCCTAAGCAGCTATCATGGATTGACTAGCACATTCCTAGGGATTGATCCAGAGTTGGTCCTAACTAACACTTCACCATGTAAGTCCTTTATGTTAATTTACGAATACAATATGCAGAATGGCCCGATCTAACCTACTGTTAATTAAACTTGTCGATCAACATATCTGACGCTGAATCTCAAGATTTAGGGTGACCTAAGGTGCCTCACCATTGCGATAACGACCATTGCAATTGCGGGGCGGCGGTTCCTAATTCTAGAATATCATCGATCTGTTCATATTAATTCTGGTGAATTATGGTTCGGTTAAACATGAAGACTAATTACATCGCGTAAATCTAAGCTAATCTACCATAATAAAAACAAAAAGGAACATTCAAAGCTTCATACCTTTATCAATGGCGGATATAGCTTCATCAACTCAAGTTAGTTGATGGCTTGGAGAAGAAAACCAATGGAAAAGCAAAGCAAAAACAAAGAACTCTTATTTTATAAAACTAAATAATGAATTGAGATATTGTATTGCATATGTTACAAGAGTGGTACATCCTTTATATAGAGATGTAAACCGACTTAGACTCTCTAAATCCCTAACCGACTTAATACACAACACGCATCTTCTATTTTGTGTTTCCTAAGTTCCGCAATTGCGGCTAGGGCTCCCGCTATTGTGGGCCAAAGTTTATCTTTTGTGGGCTCAACAAACTCTTCCATGGACTTCAATATCTCGGCCCAATGACTTTTAATAACCTGGATCCATCTTTCTAGCTCCAGAATAAGGTACACCTGAAAATCATGGAAAACGAGGCATAACAGTACCATATTCATGGGATAAATGTATAGATGCAGAATTAGTAACCAAGGAACAAGCACTAAGCAATCGATATACATTTCGTCCAATAATCAAACTATCTTTAGTCAATTGAGCATAATTCGGGGTAAAAAATGGTGTAGTTTATAGTAATAATTTCAATGTGATCACCCACTTACTTTATTAAGTGTCGCAGTATGTGGCGGTTGTGTAATTATCGTAATACCGGAGTCTTTATTGCATCACGGTATGGATTGTCATACTTTGACACTATTGAGGTTTCCCTAGCCATGGGGCGATCATGTGATACGTACTGAAGCATGCATAGAATTCATGTTGATAGTCCGGAAATCGCGTATCCTAATAGTAGGAGTAAAAATCCGAAAAGGCATGGGCGGATCCAGAAATATGTTTCAGAGGGGTCACTGGAGGTTTTTGCTCGGAAAATTTGTTCCAGTGGGGTCACCGAAGCCTAAAACTACATTTTTAATACAATTTTTTACTCGGATCTCAGTGGGGTCACGTGACCCCACGTTGATAGACATACATCTGCCCCTGCGAAAGGGCCTTCTTATAAGGAATATCTTATTTTCGAAAGTCTTTTGAAAGTGGAAGTAATGTGTTACTTCGAGAGATAGGATATCCAGCTTATAAGATATGGTCGTTAATGAATGACACTTGAGATATGACTGCATAGATATTATAACAACGATATGATTCTATTTACACGGTAACCGTTTCACATGAAATGTAATAGTCATTGCATTTGACTCTTCCGATGATTGGGGGTCATGACGTGTTGTTAGACGTCATTCATGAACATTATGTATGAAGGGTATTTTAGTAAATGCAATTTGTGCCTACGACCAACATAGTCAGAAGCCTATCGGGTCACACACATAAGAACATCTAGCCAGATTAAAATGTGGTTATAGTGATAACCAAATATGGAAACTTTTTATCTCGACTATAAAGTATTATAGTGATAAATTAATATTGTGGTATTTATTTATTATAAATAAATATAATACAAGATACTAATTATGTTGATTTTTTTTTTTGAAAGGTAATTATATTGATTATTTAAAGATACATTTTATAATGTATGGGGAGCATGTTTAAATGTCTATTAGATACACATGGATTTTGCAAATTAATTAATCATAGTATTATATTATTATGTATTAGTAAAATATATTAATATAGATTTATGTGTGTAGTATATATATGATATATATACACATGTATAAATTGATTTATGGTAATATAATAAAGATATATTTAATATTGGATATTGACAATATCTTGGAATTATTTAATATAAGATATTAAAGTAAAAGAGATAAATCAAGAAAATATGTTTTCGTTATTTTATTGGGAATTGGTTTTCTTAATTCCTACTCCAAACATGAAGCTTCTCCCAATAGGATTGAGACTACATTGGGGCGCCACTTACACTATAAATATAGTGTGGGTGTCAAGCACTTTTAGATCTCAATTATAAGTCTTATTTTCTACTATAAAATTAAGAGAGCTTCTTGAGAGAGAGTTATGGGAGAAAGAAAAAAACGGCCTAGCAGCTGACTTTTTCCGGTAGCAATCCAATTGAGGATTCCGGCAGTTGTACGTGTGGATCAGCGGTAAGGCCGAACACTTGGGCGGCTCTGCGCACTACTATTCTTTCATAGACAATAAAGCTTTGATCTTTTAGATCATCCAAGGTAACTTTCTCGTTTACTACTTCTATGCTTATTGCTTAAACGAAGTTGATCTTGGTAAAATGAAATCAAAATTTTAAATTTCGCTGCATTCCCACATTGATTTCCTAACACTAGCTAGTGCTCACTCCTTTGTTTAGAATAAATAGATTGCTGGTACATGCTAATTTGACGACGAACTTGGAGTGCTAGCTTAGGAGTGAATCAATGGAGCCGTTTATGTTTTAGATTCTTTTTGTCGTTGTTCCTTCTTTTCCAATAATGACTTGTAATGGATAATAGTTTTGTTTTCACTTATTTATGATTTAGTTTGACAACAGTTGTATTCTGGTTGATGGTTGTTATAGGAAGACCTTGAGGGTCTATTTTCCCGAGTCTTCTGCTTGTGTTCTTCACGCTAATCTTTTTACTCTGATATGACACGAGGCTTACGTGGGATTTAAAGTTTACTCTAAATGTCACGTGCCGAACGTCCCGTTTCCAGATAAGGACTCGGTATCCGAGACATGGGCGTTATAGTTAGGGTCACATATATCAACATGAATCAAGTCAAATACACTTTTAGTAGTTGAAACACTATGAGGAAAACTCATTCTCTTCTATTTGCTAAAGGACTAATATGACAAACATCTTTTGAAGGTAAAGTAATATCATGTACACTATTATTTTTTAGTACTTGTAATATTTGTGAAGAAGGATGCCCTAGTCTATATTGCCAAAGCAAACTATCAGAAGGTAGGGAACAAACATGTGAATTCTAAGTAGGAGAATGTGCAGGCTTTTCCCCTCAATATGTAAAGTCCGTCTCCAATTCAGCTGAAACAATCATCTTCCTGGTTTGAGTATCATGTATCGCACATTTATTAGCACTAAAAAGAAAGAATAACATGTCCCCGCAATTAGTCTTCTCACAGATTATAAGAGAAATCTGGAACATAAAATACCTTTTTTAGTGTAAGATTGTCATTGACCGGGACTTCAGCAACATAAGAGACTATGAAATTAGCTCATGTTGGCAGAGTTACGGCCAGTCCTTGTATATAAATACACTTTCTCATCAAAGTAACATTGTGTACCGCCTCTTTGGACACCCCATTCATCTTCACAGTCTTACCACTTTCATGAAACGATTTAAAAATTGATTGGAATCCTCGGTCAACTTTTCAAAAAACGGTGCACTGTCATTCAAAAAGTGCAAAGTGTATTTACGAAAATACCCCTTTCACTTAACGATTATGATTAGCGTCTAGAAACACATCACGACCCCCAATCATCGGAAGAGTCAAGTGCATTGAGTAGTACATTTCATATGAAATGGTAACCGTGTAAATAGAATTCTATCGCCGATATAATATCCATACAGTCGTGATCGAGTGTTGAAACATTAACGACTGTATGTTATAATCTAGATATCTTACACTCTCGAAATAACACATTACTTCCGCTTTGCAAAGACTTTCGAGATTAAGACATTCCTTATAAGAATGCCTATTCATATATTTACTCCTACAATTAGGAAGCGATTTCTGGAAGAGAGACATAAATCCTACTCATGATTCAGTATCATACCCAATCACTACCGCACGATCGTCCTGTGGATAGGAGAAACCTCAATAGTGTTAAAGCGTGACAATCCACACCGTAATGTTATGAGGACTTTGGTCTAAGGATAATTACACAACCACCATATAGTACGACACTTAATAAAGTAAGTGGGTCAATCTAACATACGCATTCTCTAATACACGTCCACGTATAGTCCAAGTGTCTCTACATTCAACAAGTGGGATATGTCACTATATTTACAAGATAGAAGACATCAAATACGTGCTAATCTAACTGTGCTATTAATGTCTCATTTAATAGTACATACGACTGAAGATATTTAAGTATCAAACCTTTTAAATTGAGTCGAGATCTCATCAACCATAATCACTATTAAAGTTTCTCTATCACAGTTTAATACAAGGGGACGCCATTATATATGCAATATCATAATTAGTACTACCTACGTCCTAAAATGGAAGTCCATTTGGGTTTTTTTTCACACATATTAAGAAAGTTGGTTAAGTTGGTTATGTGTAATTAATTTTGACTGTTATTAATGCAAAGTAGTGAAAAATTGGTGAGTAGATAATAAATGAGGGGTAAAAAAAGAAAAATGTAATAAATGCTTACTTAGTTATCTAAATGGATTTACATTATGGGACAAAACAAAAAAGCTAAATTAACTTACATTTTGGGATATAGGTAGTACAGGAAATGAACAAATGTATAATAACAGAAAAGTCAGCTATATTTATAAACATAAAAGCGTAGTAGAAATGATCCAACTGGTCGGATCCAGTTCAACCCGATTGGGTTTAGGGCACTGCACTAACGAGATTATCTTAAGCATTGGATTATGTGTGATGAGTTATTATATTAGAAAATGGTAAACGTTGAGCTCATTACTATGAAATGAAATTAATGGAGAAATGTTCATCTTATTTCTCTTGATTTTAATGATTTCTTCACTATCAAGTACCCCTGAGAAAGATTAAGAACAAAAAGATTATTTTTATAAAAACCAATCGACTGAACAAGAATGATATAGGGTTAGATGAATGTATAGAACGTTAAATCCTCGGCTTCTTGGCATATATATTCATCGCCGGTCGCTGGTCGCCGGTACTCATTGGCACATAACATTCAACTTCATCTCCATCAGAATTTCTCAACTTCTTTCGCAATCAATAGCACCGCTTAAAGGTCGGTCCCCGATAACGCCCGAAAACCCAATTCAATTATATGCACCCAAACTTTGCAAGCTGTAGAGCGAAGTAAAGCTTTTGTTCAGTGTTCATGGCAGCTATAGAGGATTTTTCTCCGCCGTGAGGTGTGAGAATACTATCACATATTTCATGTAGGATGTGTGGTGGGCTAGGAACCACAAACACTTCAATCTGGGTGTTAATATACCCGAATCGGAATGGGGCCCTGTTCGTCTAGATTGATCCTATTATTATGGCCCATTAACATAGATATTGGGTCTCTATCCACTGTCACTAGCTATATCCAACCCGCTGTTCACTAACCAGGGCCTGCCCGCTAACAGTAAGATGGATCCTGTCCGCAAGTCATAAGTCGGACTCCTCCTCTCCGTGTGATTTCTACCCATATGGTCAAGATGATTCCAAGACAAGGCACAAATGAGTCCACTTTCTGCTCGCCGCACTTATCAATCCAGCTGGTCAATCCTGACAGCTGGCTAGGACACTTGTATTGCATGCGTATTTATCTTTAATTATGTATACTTAATTGTCTTGTCGATGAATAGTAAACCGACATAGTATTAGCCTATAAATATGGGATCACAATGTAATAGAAGGAAAAGAATCTAAGATCTAATACAAGCAGATACACTCTGCCAATTTGTCGACTCATTCGACTGTTCTTCATAAACACCTATCCGACACCCCTGTTCTTGTCTACCACCATGCTCTTCCCGGAGAAATCACTTATACTAAGCCTTTTATCCTCAAGATAAACACTGTTACAGCAAATCTGGTGTTCGGCGCAACATCAGTTGGCTCCGTTACCGGGAAAACCATCATCATTCAGCTTTTGGAGATCATTTGCTCCACCACAAAGACGATTTCACGGTGTCTCAGGCGGGGTACCATCACCTTTACTCCACCGGTCACCAAAGCTTTGATTTTCTGGGATAATCCAGCCCAGAAACCGCTGCTTTCCTCATCTCGGCAACATACACAGAGAAGAGATCATCAAATTCACTACAAACTCGCACTCGAGTCCATCTTTAATACCCAGGTTGGTTTGTTTATCATTTGTCGGTTTCAGATCCTCAAGTAATAAGAAAATTTGATTATTCAGCCACAAACCACCTGGAAACGCACACCCCTTACCTTAATATTTTGAGCCAGAAATATCTAAAATCCATAGCCAAAATATCTCCAGAAAAATACCCACATAATACCATAAATCATGGCTGGCGGGAAAAACCTAAACCCAACAACACCAACTAAGGCAGTCAATCAAGGCCCGCCACGTGGAGCGAGCACGCTGCGTGGAGAGGCTAGTAGGAGGGTTATGTCTGATGGGACAGATGCCAGACTTGCCCTCACGACCGACATGCGGGCATACATTCGGGAAAGAACCAGAGCTCGCGAAATACATGAGGAAGCAATTAGAAAAAATAAAGGAAAAGGGGTCGCTGGGACTTCTGACCCGAACAATGAACAAGAGGCTGTTTCAGCAGGGGAGGCGTCCCCACAGCAAGACTCGTATAAGATAGCTCTACAAGCACACATGGAATATGTAGAGGAAATGCGAGTAGGAAATGCTTTGCTGATTGCTGAGGAACTACCACCCCAACCTATCCGCAAATTCAATCCTCCTCAACCCGCGCAAACAGAGCTACAACCCACTTTTATTCCCCAAAAATAGTTCAACCCCAACGGTCAGAAATGGAAGGAGGCATCCATCCAACCTCACATCCAAGGGGAGATAGAAAATTAGCACTTGCTCGGCTGGGGCCCGTGGTCGACGATCGCGGTGCAGCCCCAGGGCGACCAAGGAATCCTCGACAAGTCCGTACTGGCACAAAAGGACATGGGGACTCGCAGGATCAAGGAGGGCATCTTGAGTTCCCGCATCTTCCCCCTAATCAAGTGGAAATAGGCATAATGAAAAAATAGATAGAGGAGCTGCAGAAGAATACGAAGGGTGTTAAAGTGGTTCCGACATGGGGAACAAGTGTGCTTCATTCCAGTATACTAAAAGCAGCGCCAAGAGGGTGAACTCACTACCCCAATTTCATTAACTACCATGGAGCTACAGATCCTCTGGATTGGCTATCAGCCTTTCAAAGCAGAATCAGCTTATGTACATCTAGCGACGAGGACTGGTGTATAGCATTTGTGGGGTCGATGCAAGACAGGGCAGCATCATGGATCTGCAGCCTTCCTCCGGGTTCGATTCTATCATGGGATGATTTGATCAACAAGTTTATAGCAGAGTTCAGGTCAGTAGGAGGACCTAAAAAGACACACATCGACCTGCATGAGGTCCGACAAGGCGAGAATGAGGGTACTCGCAGCTACTATGAGCAGTTTTACAAGGTGTATGAGCTAACAAGGGGTTTAGCGGACAACGTCGTTATGAGCAGCTTTGAGACAAAGGTGAAACCGGGGTACTTGAAATCTTATTTTGCTTTATCCCCGCCAGCAAACTTGCAAGAAATGTTGAGCTCGACCAGAAAGTACATCGCCACTACGGGAAACGAAGGAGCGTCTTCGTCCAATAAAGGAAAACAAGAGGACTGAGCGCAGTCCGCCTAGAGATACCCGCAGGAATACAGATCGGGATGTAAAAAAGCCGGAAAGATTTAAAGAAGAGCACTTTACGCCGCTCCGAATATCCTATACTCAGATGATGAACGAAGTAAGAGATGAAATACCTGAGCCCTACCCGATGGTTCCGGACACACGTCGCGATGCATCCAAATATTGCGGCTATCACAGAGATAAGGGTCATACGACTGATGAATGTATCCAGTTCAAACGAGCAATAGAAAAATTACTCGCTTGCGGACATCATGATCACTACAAGCTAGATGCCGGTGGTCCAGACAGGAGGAATCAACAAGCTCGCCAGTTCGACCGAAACATTAGAATGATAACAGAACCTCCTCCCAGTAACAATCAGATCAAGAACCGCATCGGCTCCATTAATAAGCATGTGGAGAAGCCTGTAGTTTTGCGAGGGAACGAACAACCTCTTACTTTTACTCGAAGTGAGCTTGTGACTTCGGTCAATATCAGAGGATATGTGTTTGTGTATTTTGGTAGTCATCAATCGGGCTTGCGTGAACAGGGTAATGGTCGACACGGGAGCATTCCACGACATCCTATACTACAACTGCTTCAAAGAGCTGGGGTTTGGCGACTCCAGTTTGAGGCCGCATAATGGCACCCTTGAAGGCTTCACTAATCACAAAATACAAGTCAAGGGGGCCATCGACTTAGAGATGCTGAGATGGGAGATTATGCACCCTTTTCGCCTTTGAAAAGGTGATGTTTACGGTGGTCGATCTTGGTCCAATTATAACATGATAATTGGAACTTGACTTTGAAACGATTTGAGATGGTAACTTCCATTCCGCATCAGCGGGCAAATTTTTATGTTGGGGACATGATCGGAACGTCGATCAGCGAGCCTACAGCTGTCCTAACATATATACATGAAATGAGGATAGGGAATAAAATGGCACGAGTCGAATAGCCACAGAACATGGAAAACATCGACATGATCAGGGTCGTTGTCGAGCCTGTGCCAGTTAAAGTGGAGTGTGAGACATTGCAAGTTAGGGATGAGCCTGATTTTACACAAGAGGATGAGTTAGTCGAGGTAATCATCAACAACAAATATCCCAAGCAGAAGGTCAAGATTGGAGCTCGGTTGAGTTCTTTCGAAAGGGAAAAACTGATAACATTACTCAAAGAAAATTTGAGTGCATTTGCCTGGGTAGTCACAGACATGCGAGGGGTCGAGGCCGACGTCGCCCTTCATCATCTTAACGTCGACTCTACTTTCAAGCCGATACAACAACGAGTGCGCCAGTTTTCAACTGAAAAGGAAGCGGCTGTGAAAATAGAGGTCGGGAAACTCCTACAAGAAGGGATAATAAAAGAGCTCGCCTATCCTACTTGGCTGGCAAATATTGTTATGGTAAAAAAGCACAATGGCAAGTGGAGAATGTGCGTCGATTTCACGGACATCAACAAAGCTTGTCCGAAAGATCCTTATCAGCTTCCGCGAATCGATCGGTTAGTAGATTCCATCTCTGGTTTTGAAGTTCTAAGTTTCTTGGACGCATATTCTGGATATCATCAAGTGTGGATGGCTGAGGCTGACAAAGAAAAAACGGCTTTCAGAGCCGCTGGAGGTTTGTATTATTATGAGATGATGACATTCGTTCTGAAGAATGCAGGTTTGACCTATCAGCGAATGGTCAACAAGGTCTTCAGTTCGCAAATAGGCAGGAATATGGAAGCTTACATTGATGACATGGTTGTCAAGTCTGCGGGGGATGGTCACGTCGCTGGCCTTCAAGAAACTTTCAACAATGTCCAAAAGCACTCAATGAAACTCAATCCGGTCAAATGTACTTTTGGTGTCCAGGCAGGAAAATTTCTTGGGTTTATGGTTAGTCGTCGTGGCATCGAGGCTAATCCGGAAAAAACTCAAGCCTTGATTAACATGCAAGAGCCTACGACTATCAAGGAAGTTCAGAGGCTCAATGTCCGCATCATCACACTAGGTCGCTTCATATCAAAATCAGCGGAGAAGTGTCTTCCCTTCTTCAAAATTCTCAAAGGCGACAGGACTTTTTCGTGGAACGCAGAGTGTTCGCAGGCGTTCCAAGCTTTGAAGGAGTATCTAGGGAAGCCACCTCTTTTGGTTAGCCTTGTAGAGGGAGATATTTTATTATTATACCTGGCGGCTTCGGACCGGGCTGTTGCCGCCGTTCTTGTCAAGGAGGCCGGAACCCTCCAAAATCCCATCTATTATGTAAGCAAGGATCTCAGTCCGGTGGAGAGTCGCTATTTTAATGTCGAAAAATTAGCCTACTCACTTGTCATTGCTGCCCGCAAACTCAGGGCTTACTTTACTTCACACACAATAATTGTTTTAACGGATAGTCCAATGCGCCAAATACTACATAAACCGGATCTATCAGGTCGAATCCTCAGATGGGCAATCGAAATTATTGAATTCGACATACAATATCAACCTAGAAAAGCTATAAAGGGTCAAACACTGCCGGATTTTATTGTAGAGACAAGTTTCAGCTCGCCACAACCCAGTTCGCCTTCATCACAAGAGCCCGCTGTGGCCAGGAGTAAACCCGATCAGTATTGGCAGTTATATGTCGACGGGGCATCTAATCGAAATGGTTGTGGGGCCGGAGTAATTTTGATGGAGCCTGGAACAACGGAGGAAATCGAAAAAGCTTTAAGGTTTGAGTTCCCGGCCACGAATAATCAAGCCGAGTACGAAGCAGTTATAGCCGGACTCAAACTAGCCAAGGAGTTAACGTGGAAAATGTTGAGGTCTATTATGATCCCCAACCCATCGTCAACCAAATCTCAGGGGACTATGCCACGCACTGTGGTATTCTCGAGAAGTATGGTGAGATTGTTCGACGATTAAAAGCCGGCTTCAACTATTGCTAGTTCATCAGAATTCGGAGAGAGGACAACGAGCGAGCAGACTATCTCTCTAAGCTATCACTCAAAGAAGAGCTTGCGGACCCTTCAATAATGATATAGTATCTAGCTATACCCGCTATAGAGGAAACACAAATCATGGAAATCGACGCATCAGTACCGACTACATGCTGGATTGACGAGGTTCAGGCTTACATAGAGTCTGGCATCTTACCTGACGGAGCGGATAAGACTCGCGCGCTTAAGAAAAGAGCGGCCAGGTATATTATAAACAACGGAATACTCTACAGAAGGTCCGCAACAAAGCCTCTATTGCGATGTGTTTGAGAGGAAGAAAGCAAGACAATCCTTATCGAGCTTCACCAAAGGGTGTGTGGGGCCCACCCCGCTAGCCGCTCCTTGGCCTAGAAGGTTATAACCGCAGGGTATTACTAGCCGACAATCCTTAAGGACTCAAAAAAGTTAGTCAGAGAATGTCCAGAGTGTCAAAAACATGCGGACATCCCCCGGATACCATCTGTCGAACAGAGCATCGTAGTCGCACCTTGGCCTTTCGACATGTGGGGGCTCGATCTCATCGGACCTTTTCCACCAGGAAAAGGTGGGTGCAAAGTTATCATAGTGGCTGTGGATTACTTTACAAAGTGGATTGAAGCAAAACCTATGGTCAAGATAACCGTGAAAGCTACGGGTTACTTCTTACACGATCAGATTTTTTCATGTTTTGGCGTCCCACGGGCAGTTGTATCAGACCACGGCCCACAATTCAGGAAGGACTTCTCAAATTTTTGTGAGGAATTCAAAGTCAAACACTGGCAGTCGTCCGTGGCTTATCCTCAAGGAAACGGCCAAGCTGAGGCCGGCAACAAACAAATAATCAAGATGCTCAAGAAGAGCGTGGATGACAAGGTAAAAGCAGGAGGGTGGGTTGACGAGTTACCCGATATACTTTGGGCACTCTGCACCACAATCAAAACACCCACATGAGAAACACCTTTTGCTCTTACTTATGGATCAGAGGCCATGACTCCCGTCGAAATGGCTCTACCCAGCATCAGGGTCGCCTTATACGACCCATCGGACAATTTATTGAACAGACAGATCAACTTAGATCTAGTGGAAGAAAAAAGACTAGTGACGTATCATCAACTCACGAATTACAAGCAACTCGCTAAACAGCAACACGACAAGTGAATCCGCGACCATTCATTTAAGGTCGGGGATTTTGTTCTTCGAAATAGAAAAGCGACTGGAATGGAGCTGGATAAAGGCAAGCTGACGGCAAATTGGGAAGGCCCTTATCAAGTCGCAAGAGAGATCAAAAAAGGAACTTATGTGCTCAAAAATCATCAAGGTTATGAGCTCAATAGGCCGTGGCACGCGGACAACCTCAAAAGGTACTACATGTAATAAATCGGTTAGGGTTATGGCTATCCTCTCGTTTACGACGTGAGTGGTTAAGCTTTCTTACTTGCTTGTAATCTTCACTCATCTAGCGGGATGAGTCGAAATTAATAAAGCCCGATTTTACATTTCCTCTTTTAAAAATGCATATTATTATGAGTATACGCGGGTAGAAAATGAATGGTGTTCGAAAAAATTTCAACAAAACCTTTGGCGGACTTCAGACTTTGTTAAAAATGGGGGCAATATTTGGAAAAATTCAAAGCAGTCACGAGCGAGCAAAGTCTTCAAAGCTAGACTTCGAATCTCATCTCAAACAGGGGACCACCCTCCAAAAAATTCGAGTTTGTTAGCGAGCAAGCTATTTGAGATCAGATTCGAGGAGCGGACAGAAAAATAACATGACTCGGACGAGCAGTTATTTCAGATAAGATTCAAGGGGGGCATATCTCGAAGATGAGTCCGCTCAAGATCGACTTGGAATCTTATCTAAAACAAGGGGGCCGGATGCTATTACTATCGGACTCAATTTAGGCAATAAATTCGAGCAAAAGCAAGCATACATTAAGCGGACAGAAAACAAACTTGAGAAATTGTTATTACAAAAACAAAGTGCGAAAGGAAAAAGAGTTAGACAAATACAAATTCAAAAAAGATTTTACAAAACAGAAACTATGAATCTGAGAATTCTCAGGCCGCATTTCTTCATTATGAACATTCTCCTCGCGGAGAGAATGGTGCAGCATCTGATCAGCATTTGCCTCAGACTCTGTAGGCTCGATAGTCTCTCCACCGGGTTGCTCGACCTCTTCTCCAGCCTGCCCACCTTCTCCATCAGCTGCGGCTTTCGCCTCGGTTGCCAGGCGCACACGTTCCCTTAGGTTCGCTTCCACCACAGCGGGCACCTCCCAATCCGGATCATACATTGGAATATATCGTTCAAGCTCAACATCCGAAAAAGGTATTTGCGGGTGGAAGTCCTTCAGATGATCGGAAAAAGGATGGGTGAGAATCCATTCTTGCAAAGTATCGAGATCAGGAGCGTCGCCACCGCGGGCTAAGATACACATTGCGATGTGATAGAACCCTTGGTCATATCCTATCAAAAAATTCTTTCCAACAGCAGCCTCCCTTGCGGCCTCAATCTGGCCTTGGACACTTGAGCTCAGATCCTCCAGCTGTTTTCTCAAATCCTCGCTTACTGTCTGCTCGGCTTTCCAATGATTTTGAGCCGTGGTAATCTTCTGCTTCATCTCCTTTATGGTTTGAGCGGCTGACCTATCCTGCTCCGCGAGTTCAGAGTTAACCTTCTCCAACTGTTTGGTTTTCTTATGGGCCTCAGCGAGCTGCATTCTTAACTTCTCGTTCTCAGCCTCAGCCGCGCTCAAACTTCCACGAAGCCCAGCCCCTACTTCATTTGCGGCATCGAGAGCCTTATTAGTATCGGCCAGCTCTTTTGCAACATTGGTACTCGCAGAAAATGTGCTTCTATAGTCAGTGATGAATTGCGCCGAGGCGGTGCCGACCTAAAAGAAGAAAAATGATCAGCGAGGTCAATATTGACTTAAGAAAAATATAGCAATAAAGAAAATAATAAAGCAAATGGCAAAATGATGTTTACCATGCTCACCGTGGCACCATATAAACCCCACAAATCCTCGATATTTTGGAGGAAGGTGCGGCGAGGATCGGTCTGATCCGCCATTACAACTCTGTTCGCGATCCCGCGACCTATCTCCAGCTGGATGTTGTTGGGGAGACCCCATCTGAAATGCCTCAGCGGGGGCACGTCAGTGATCCCCCTTGAAATTGTCCGCACCATGGGCATGTCAAGAGGTTGTTGGCACATGAACTCTTTTATCAACCAGGCGGCTGGACATCCCAGGCCCAATAGGGAATCCAGCAAAGGGCACCACCATCTTTGTGCCCGCCGAAACCGTCTCACCAGCCACAGATTTGCCTTTATCAGAGGATTTGGCTTTATCAGCGGCCTCTTTCCTCTGAGAGTCATCAGTTCTGGATTTTTTGGGAGGAGGAACATCATGCTCACAGCTACCGCCCCCTGCCGGGTCAGACTCTTCAACAGTGGCTCTCTTTTTCTTATCACCCGCCGGCGGCTTCGTCAGGGTGGTCTGCTTTAGGGTTCTGCTCGCCGCAGCTTTATCCCCTACTGGCGGTTGGGTTGATTTCCCAACCTGAGATCTTGAGGCTCCAGCCGCCCCCGCCTTTATATCGACCATGGGAAGTGGGGTTTTGATCCCTCTCAGCTCAGCGGCTCTTTTCACTTCGCCAGTAGTCTTCCTCCTGGTCAGCTGGCTGCGTTGAGCTAATGAGTCCATGGTACCTGCGGAAAGAAATATTTATTAGCGACCAGAAGATATGAAAGAAAGCAAGTTATAAGAAATAGCAAAAAAGAATACAAGTAAAAATCCTACTCGGTGCTCGCATAGACGGGTCGCCACCACAGATTACGCATTGAGAAGGCATGCGCTTGCCGTGATGACACTCCCCATACCAATCTGGGTCCATCGGCAATGGGCCAACTACCACTAAGGGTTCGCCAACGCCGGCTCTAAAAAGTCCGGCTTGTCTAAGATAAGGCTGGCCAACATCTAGCAACAACCTCCAATTGAATGCGCGGGCTTGTTCTTTGCCCTTACGGGTATAGCCCAGGTCATCTTTCAATTCGGATATAAACTCATCATCATCAGATTGGGTTTTTATCTTTACCAAGTGGTCTGTCTTAACCGAATTCACCGGTAGTTTCTGAAATGGCCATCCTATCCGAGATTATATCTTCATGCATCTCTTATCCCAGTCCGCCACATTGTCAGGAAGGTCGAATAATAACCGGGGCCGACCAGTGCTTGATCTACTACGCGGCTGAATTTGACCGGCCCCGCCTTTCCGGGAAAAACCATAAAAATACAGCAGCGCCGCCATCAACGGTTCGCGTCCGCTTAACCTACTGATTATGATGAAAGACATAACCACGCGGACTACTCCCAGACTGAGGTCACAAGGCATCACCTGCAGTTCCTCCATTAACTTAACAAAAAATGGATCAAATGGAGGTCTGAGTCCGGCCACAAAATGGTCGTAATGCAACCACAGATAATCTTATTGTTCCCGACCACAAGTCCACGACACATTGTTTAGTCGCGTTATTTGTTCGTTCTTTCCATTGAGAGGATTAATAAAATTAGATTTGACAAGCGATAATCCGCGGAGACATCATACGCGCCCATGCTAACCTCTTTGCAAGTATAATCATCCTGATCTCTAAACTCTCTCCATCGAGTTATGAGATCACTATCTGCTCGCTTTTGCTCCGCGAGCTCCCTTTCAACTGCCGCGGACCTCTTCTTGGGCGCCCTCTTCCTCTTTGCGGGCTCATCAGAGGCAGCTTTCCTCTTAGACACAACAGCCTCTTGAGACTTTTTTGGCCTCTCCGACGGCTCGACGATTTCCACGGCTTCCTTGACCTTTTTGCTACGTTTAGCGGCTCCAGGGGTAATTACTTTTTCCATCCTCTCAAGAAGTCCGCTCAATACCATCTGGTTGTCATCTTCGACCTCGCCCCCAGTAGCGCCCTCACCAATTACTGTGACCTCTAGGTCGGATTCTACGGCAATGGGTTCTTGATTTCTCTCAATCTCCTCTCCGATGTCGCTCGAGCTAGCATCCTCCATGCCGCCTCATCTGAGCCATAGCCATGAGCCCCTAGCCTCTTCGATTGGTTGATGAATCGATTCGGAAATATTTTAAATGCTCCTATTATTTTTTTCGGGTTTGTATGTTTTGTGAGGTGCATGTTATAATCGCTTTTATATGTGCAAAGCAAATTTGCTTTGAGTCTCATGTCGGTCACCCGAGCCTTGTGCTCGGGTGATCCGGTTAGATTAGATGTAGTTTTTTTTCCGCTTTCGATTCATGAGTTCATCCATGTACCAAACCTTGTGAGTTTAATCTCTTTTAATTTATTCAATCTCTAGTTTATTTTCATGATCTTTAATTTATTTTTTATCTTTTTATGATTATGATGCTATGTGTGAATTGAATCGGAGATCGCTTTTACGATTGATAGTTACAACATACGGAAGTTGAGTAACGTTAGATCACCATAGAAAGATAGGATTTTAGCCGTTAATGATGACAAATTAATTGGTTAATTATCTAGGTTGTTAGATTCTAAAATACGAGAGTTAACTCTTTAATCTACACTTCTGGACTCACTAAGGAATTAGGAATCCTAGCTTGAGAATAAATTGACTAAGAGATTAGTGGATTTGTGTCGCGTGTCAAGGTGAAAGATCGTTAGTTTAGTTTAGTTTTTTTTTCGTTTTAGCTTAAATTTAGTTTACTTGTTCTATGCGTTATTTGTTCGTTCTTTCGCTTATTTGTTTTCTTGAGTAAAATTGAGAGGATTAATAAAATTAGATTCAACAGATTCCACATGTTAAGTATAGGAAAAAATAGGTGTCATGTTGGCAAAGTGCTTATTTTTCGCTTTAATTAGTCACGGAAAGAAAAGGGCAAAGTGGATTAGTCAATCACCCGGGTATGGAAATCGGGCCGAGGTGAGAGCAATCACACCCCGACACCTCGCCCTTCCATCTTCCTTAGCAAAAATAAAGCCCAGAAAAACCCCCAACACAGCCCAGAAAAACCCCAAACACAGCCCAGAAAAATCCCTAAATTTACCCAGAAAAAACCCCAAACAAATGCAAACACAAATACTCAAGCATAAACGAACAACATCAATCGGAACACATGCATACAGGGATATTTCTGGAGAAACAAAAAGAAGCATGAAATCGCAAGAAGGCATGAAGGACAGGGCTCATGGTGTTCATTAGAGAAAGATAAAGTAAAAATTACAGGGGCAAATCCTCAACATTGCGATTTCTAACAAGGGAAATAGATGAAATCATAATCAAATCGAAAAACAATAAGGAATTGCAAATTCGTACCTGATTGATAAGAGAAGAGGTAAAGTGTTGATCTTTGACTGAAATAAACGCTTGCCGGAGCCTGCTTGCTATTACCGGAACTTGCTTGCAAATCGCCGGAGTTTCTTTGCTTCTATCGACGGAAAAGATTATCAGAGATAAGAAAGGGGAAAAGTGGAAGAGTTGGGGGGATACCTCTATTTATAGAGGAAAATCAAGAGGGAATAACGTTTGGGATTTTCAAAATTTGAATGTCATAATGACTGGAACGGTTACCGATTCTCCTCCGCCAATCAGAGCAAATGATGGTTCAATTCAACCGCTATGTCAGTGCACGTGATTGACGTGACGTTTCGTGAACCGATACATCCGTTTATCCTTTCCAACCGTTCAAGTCCCCTTTGGCGACCATCCAACCTGTTCGAGCCTACGGCCTCAGCATATTACTCCCTACAGATACTTCTTCAAGCGGCCACCGCCATTGTGGCCTATTCAACAAACCTCCTCTGATAGAACGCTGAGCGTTGTCAGCGATTGAGCCTGTCCGCTACAACGCGCAGCATATAATCGGTAATTCGCTATGCGATACTAACACTGATTCAAGCCCGATAGAACATTATCGGCGATCAAGCCTATCCGCTACAAATGCACAGCATATAGCTAGTGGTTTTCAGCAACACTAGTTCAAGCCCGGTAGAACATTATCGGCATACCTCTGTCACGAGCGACAACATAAAGATGCGGCTCCCATTTTCTTCTTCAGGTTCTACTCTCCGCCTAGGCGGACTCGCCAGGCACAGAGTAAGGGGCCATTGATATACCCGAATCGAAATGGGGCCATGTTCATCTAGATTGGGCCTATTATCATGGCCCATTAACATGGATATTGGGTCTCTATCCGCTGTCACTAGCTATATCCAACCCGCTGTTCACTAACCAGGGCCTGCCCGCTAATAGTAAGATGGATCATGTCCGCAAGTCATAAGCCGGACTCCTCCTCTCTGTGTGATTTCTACCCATATGGTCAAGATGATTCCAAGACAAGGCACAAATGAGTCTGCTTTCTGCTCGCCGCACTTATCAATCCAGCTGGCCAATCCAGCTGGTCAATCCTGACAGCTGGCTAGGACACTTGTATTGCATGCGTATTTATCTTTAATTATGTATACTTAATTGTCTTGTCGATGAACAGTAAACCGACATAGTATTAGCCTATAAATATGGGATCACAATGTAATAGAAGGAAAAGAATCTAAGATCTAATACAAGCAGATACATTCTGCCAATTTGTCGACTCATTCGACTGTTCTTCATAAACACCTATCCGACACCCATGTTCTTGTCTACCACCGTGCTCTCCCTGGAGAAATCACTTATACTAAGCCTTTTATCCTCAAGATAAACACTGTTACCGCAAATCTGGTGTTCGGCGCAACATCAGGTGTCATGAGCAATGTTGGATAATTTTCCAACACGATAGCGACCAACACGCATACGCCACTTGTTGGTTGATTAAAATAAAAGTATTTAAAATTTTAATGTCTGACACGCTATCAACACTTTCCGACACTCATGAACACAAATTTTCATATTTTTTTATTTCAATTTTTTCCATACAATGTTAAAATGCAAGAGTTTCAACATTGATTATAATTTTACGAGCAATATATCGTATTTAGATTATCTGTTTATTGATGATAAATAATAAAAAACACAGACGAGAAACTTGCACTTGAAGAAAGATATGAACAAATGCAAGCTAACAATAAATATGACAGAAATTGATAAAACGCAGAAACAAAGAGAACACGGTGATTTAACGTGGTATCCGGCGTTGTGCCGACTAATCCATGGGCAGAAAATGAGATATTTTATTATGCACAAAAGTTACAAATTTTTTCACGCTCTTGAAATACACACACAACATTGATTACAACGGATGATATTTATAGACACAAATCCCTAAACCCTAGCCGTCATAGGATCTCTGTCGGATTGTCATAAATGCCCAAGATGTGGTCCCCAGCTCAAACTGTGTCCACCAAATGAAAACTCACTTTTCAGAACCTCGCTTTCCAGAAACTCACTTTTCCCTTGTAATCAACCAATTCAGATGTAGAACTCAGTTTTTCTCCAAAACTTAGTTTCACTTCACAAAACTGACTTTCAGATTAGTTCCACCAGTTTTAGAGATCAAGTCACAAAATTGACAAATCTCCACCTTGACTGAACTCTCATTCAACGTCACCAGATTGCATAATCCAGATGTACTTGTACCAGATGCATTTGTCAATGCCATGATGTACTTGTACCAGACTTCTCCACAGAATCCACTCAACTGACCTGCCCTCAACTGAGTTTCCAGAAAAACTGACTATAAGCTTTGAATGTTAAGCAAGCCCATACACAACTGAAAATTGCTTTGTTGATCTGGTTTAATAAGCATATCAGCAGGATTTTCCTTAGTGCTGATCTTTTTCACTGCAACCCTCTTCTCATTTCTCAGAAAATGATATCTCACATCAATATGCTTGGTTCTCTCATGATGAACCTGATCCTTAGCTAGACAAATTACACTCAAACTATCACAATAAATCTCAGTTTGATCCTGGTGTAGCCCCAAATCACTGACTAGACCTTTCAACCAGATTGCTTCCTTGGCTGCTTCAGTATGAGTCATATACTCTGCCTCAGTAGTTGATAAAGCTACTGTTGCTTGCAAAGTTGCTTTCCAGCTGACAACTGAATTCCTCAATGTAAAAACATAACCAGTTATTGATTTTCTACTGTCCACATTGATAAGAGTCAACTTTGCTATAATTTCGTGTGCATTTTACCTTACTTTGTAGCCTATTCGATGTAATTTTGGGGTAGTTAAGTGAGGCACATTTCACCACGAGTTAAATCACGAAACGATAAGACGTTTACGTCCAAAATCTCTACATATTTGGATGAATTGTGTGCGTTTCATTAGCATTTGTTATGCTGGGGTTTTCTTGTTTTTATTTCTTATAGGTGCGGCGTGACAGAGGGCGTGACAGGGATCACTATGGTATAAAAATCGTTCGAAACAGAGTTCGTATAAGAAAAAGCCTCGGGATTCAGGTTCGGACTTCCGGAAATGGAAAAAAATCACAAGCCCGCTCCCCCCTTTTCATCAAAATTTAAGATCTCCTTCGTTGCAAGAGGCTTGAGCTGGGACAAAATGGGGCCCACGCCTCAACAATTGGCCAAATGATAAATAAAATAAATAAGAAGAAGAAAAAAAGTTAACAGCAAGGACGTACACCCAATAGCCATTGGGCTGCATCATTAGCGAGCATTTAATGAAGGGTGGGGGCCACATGCAGAAAAAAGGGACGCCGGTTATTTTATTTTCGAAATATTTCCGGAGGCTGGAGGTCGGCAATTGTGGTATAAAAAGTCACTTAGATCAAATTTTAACACAATTTTTCAAACCATAATTTTATTTCTTCTACAGCAACAATTTTTCTTCCCCTTAGAAATGGATTAAGACTATTTTTCTCTCGAATTTATTCAAGAACAACAACAGTTTTATTTATTTTATTACGCGATTACAACACAACGAAATGACGATTCGATTGGTGAATTGCTTCAATTTTTCTATTGGTAATTTTATTTATCTTTTTATGATGTCTATTAATTTTCTTGATGAATTTCAGTGCTTTTATTATTATTATGAATAGCTAAATTTTCTAATAGGTAGATTATGTGATGGATCGCGAATTGATACCAAAACGAAGATCTAGGAATGAGTAGGGCTTAAAATTTTAATCCTTTGAATGTTTGTGTCCTAAAAATTGATCTTAATGCTTGAATTAATTTGATCACCTAATTCATGATCTAACACACGAACTTTATAAATGTATTTTGCGAGGGAGTGTGCGAACTAGAATTTTAGGATTGCCATGCATGAACTAGTCAAATTTTTCACAGCATGTTCCTTGGTAAGGTTTTTCTAGCTAAGCCGTGAACTCGGTGGATGCGGAGCGTCTCATAGTTCTTAATCATATTAGGTCTATTAAATCCCATAGATGGGACTGTTGAACCGAATATAGGGTAACTAGGTTGTGGTATTAGCGCATAGGGACTAGTTTAGGAGATTGCACCCACAACTCATTCATTAGAAGCTATTGGTTGGCTGGTAGGTCATGGCTCGTCCCTAGTGATTCGGTAAATGTGTTAAGAGTAGTGTTCTTGACCATAATTTAGCTATTCCTTTATTCATATATTTTAAAGTCATCATTTTTATTTTCTTAGCTATAGTTAATTACTTCCACCAATATTTGTGAGCATGAACTAGATACAAAAGTGATTGTGGTACTTGACCAATTCCTCATGGGATACGACATTGCTCGCCGTTGTAGTATAACCGACCCGGTACTCTGCCGGTTAAAGTTGGTTGACTATAATTTGGCCATCAAGTTTTCTAGTGCCGTTTCCGAGGAATCGGTTGATATCAGAAAGTCATTTGAGTATTTAGGATTAGGTCATTTTTATTTTACTGTTTTCTTGTTGGTTTGGTGATTGCAGTGTATGACCCGAAGTTCCAAGGAACCACTACTTCCTTTGATTTCGGAAATTGAAGCATTTGCAAGGCATCAGAACAACGTGAGGAAGAAGAGATCGGTTTGGAAAGCATCGACATCAGTTACTGAATTAGAATCTGAATCATAAGTATCAGAAATGACTTTGGGAAGTGGATATTTAACAAATTTAACTGTTGGAGATGAGACTCAAGATGGGTTGCAATTAGACCCAACGCTTACTCCCGAAGACCGGGAAATACATGGCCTTAATAGAGAGCCCCCACCTAATCAGAGGGCAATTAATCTGGGACCAAATGTGGTCCAAATCAAGGAGGTCGGCAGAACCAAGTCCGATAACAATAGCAAGGCCTGCAGAATCAGAACAACAACAATCAGGGAAATCTATTTGGACAAATGCCTTTTGACCAGAACCAGATGATGAAGATGATGGCGCAATTGATGATGCAGAATCAAGCTCAGAATGTAAATCTACCACCGTCTGGCCCTGTTTATGCACCACCTAGGGCATAGAATCAAGGTAATCAGGGAAGAATTTTGAGAGACTATGTGGCATCGACTATTGGTGAGGGGCATATCCCCATCCATTTACCACCTATTTCGGCGAACAATCTTGAAATTAAACAGCATGTGTGGTACCTTCTGAACGACAGTGCGCAGTTTCGGGGTAAATCAATTGAAGACCCGAATCAATTTCTAAACCATTTCATGCAAGTGTGTAGAACAATGAAGATGAATGGAGTATCCGAGGAAGCGGTACAGATGTTGTTGTTCCCATTTACATTAAAAGAGGCTGCCAGAGCATGGTTCGAGTCACTTCCCCATGATTCCTTACACACTTAGGATCAAATGACTTCGAAGTTTGTACTAAGGTATTGTCCTCTCTCCAGAACCTTAGACATGAAGGCCGATATTGCCAATTTCGAGCAGATAGATATGGAGAGTATGCATGAGGCATGGGATAGATTTAAAGTGATGTTGAGGAAGTGTCCGCATCATGGGTTAGAGGCATGGAATCATGTACATCTTTTTTATGATGGATTGCGAGAAACTGACCAGTCGAACTTGAATGCTGCATGTGGAGGTGATATGATGAGTGTGGAACCGGATGTGGCATTGGCGACTATAGAAAGAGTTGCAGAAAGCAACCGACAATAGAAAACTGGGAGAAGAATGTCTAGAAAGCCAATTGGCTCTGTTGACCAAGTCGCGCCGAATGAGGAATTTATGAAGATTCAAGCTGAAATGGCGGAACTAAAGAAGCAAATGAGTGACATGATGGCATGGCAGAAGGAATTCAAAGGGTGTACTACCTGCGGTGGTGAACATTGGGCCACGGATTGCCCCATTAAGCAGGTTAGTCAGTTAACCACGAATCAAATGTTGAATGATCAATCTCTTGAGAATCCTTTTGGCATAATCCCTATGGATATGCACCTATTGTGCTCGAATCCCGTGGTCTACCAAACTACAGATCCGAGTTTGACAACAAATTGGCAACCCATGCATGTGAACTATTTAGCCAATCAGAATATAGGGCAGAACTCTCAGAATTGGTGGGACAATCCCAATCTCACTTGGGGTAGAAATCCAGTGGTCGGGCAAGCCACTCAACAGCCAATCGCACAGCCTCAACAAAATCAATATGCACCTCGACCACTGAATACTTTTGGAAGCTCGAGGCAGCTTCAACAAGGGGTTTATATGCATCCTAGTGCACATCTACAGTATGCCCCACCCTCACAGTCAGCACCACCGCCCCTGGAACATGTACAAACTAAAAGTTCCACGGACATCTTACTGGAGCAGATTATCAAAGACATGAAGGAGAATAATAGGGATGTGAATAAGGAATTGAAAGAGATGAGAAACACTCATGTAAACTTACAAGCTGTGGTAAGAAACTTGGAGACGCAAATGGGGCAAGTGAATCCCAAGCACGTGAATGCCATTTTTACTAGAAGTGGAAAAGTGGTGGGTAGTGATGTTGAGGTTCCCGAAGTTTAGAAAAAGGAAACAATGGAGAAGAATGGAGAGAAATATGAAGATTGTGTGGTGGTCGATGAGGAGCAAAAAGAGGAGGAGATAGAGAAAGTGGTGGAGAAGTCGAGAGCAGAGCCAGAGAAACGGTCAGACACGACACGAGAAGGTATGAACAACTCAGGTATGAATTCTTTGAATAAACCTTTTGATTTATCTAAGTTACCTTACCCCCCTCGTGGACCTACTAAGCCTACTATTTCTAAAAAGCAAAACAAGTTTCTTTATATTTTAAGAAAAGTTGAGATATATATCCCACTTGTCGATGCGCTAGTGAACATGTCATCATATGTTAAATTTTTAAAAGGGTTTTTGTCGAATAAATCTAAAATGGAGAAAGTTGTTTGCTTAAACGAGGAGTGTTCTGCCGTTTTTCAGAATAAGTTGTGTTAAGGGTGATTTTATACGTTTTATAAGGATATATTTTATGTCAATTTTCCCCATATGTGGATGTTTTTCATAGAAATCGAGCTTTATATTGAAATATTGAGCAAATGAGTTTTAGAAGTATTAAAGTGCAAAATCGAGCTAATTATGTGATTTTATTGGATAAATATCTTTAGATGTAAGATGTTACATTTTGCATGTTTTTATCGTGATGTAGGTACGCTTGCATGAGGTGAAAGGAGCTTAAAAGATGTTCAACTGATGATTTGCATGGAAGGAAAGAGATAGAGATGAAGTTGGAATGAAGATCAAGATGAATTTGGAAGAAAAAAGGTGAACTAGCGTCCAAAGAGGTGGGATCAAGCGCCCAAGAGGAGAAATCGTAAGCAGAGTATGGACGCTGAGTGAACGAAAGGCCCGCTTCTAAGCGTCTGAAGCGGTGGACGGCGCCCGTAAAGTCGGACGGGCGTCCTTAAGCCGACATAGCAGCAGCCGCCTTACTTTTCTATAAATACCAGCGCGAATTTCAACCCTAATCATACATTATTGAGCCCTATTGATACATAATCATTAGGAGAAAACCCTAGGCGGCCCCCCTTTAGGGGAGGTCAGTTGCGATTTTGCTTGTTTCTTTTCCGTTTTATTTCCTTTTGCTGCGGTTTTATGCTCAACGCTTGGGGCTGAACATGTTCAAACGATTTGAATCTTTTCCATCAGGTTTTTCTATTTCCAATCTAGATTTGTTTTGTGATTTTAATTCAAAGTTGTTATCTTTCCTTTGATTATTTGTTATGCAACGTAAATCGAGAGATTGTTGTTGTTGATGTTTACCGTATGACGAGAGTCGGTGTAAACCTTAGATCACCATAGGAAAGATGAGATTTTTAACCTTGACATAACGAGAGTTGATAGGTTGAATATCTAGGTTGCTAGATTGAGAGATCTTACACCTTGGTTTGAGAGCGTCGATCCTATATATCGAGAGATGAGAGATTGATAGGCGAATTATCTACGAGAGTAGGAATTCATACTTTTGATAGGTGAACCACATCTTGAATTGAATCATCATAAGATAGTTTAGAGAGGAAATAGAGGGTTGCGGGAACGGTGGATTATTGTTTGTTCGTTGTTTAATCACCATGATCATCGTTTTTATTGTTTTTCCTCGTTTATAGTTTTATTTATTATCGCTTTTATCCTTCCTGGCTTTGGACTGACAATCCTCTGTCCAGTTTATTTTATCGTTTTTAGTTTCGTTTTAGTAGTAACAATCTTAGGAAAATTAATGAACTAGATACTCCGATTCCCTGTGACCGACTCCGGTATTAATCGCTGTACTACGATCCTTACACTTGGGGAATACCGGATTTATAAATTTTATTACTTGTTTGCTTTGTTAGATAAAATCCGTGACAAGTTGCCCCCGAAGTTGAAAGATCCCGGTAGTTTTTCCATTCCTTGCACTATAGACCGGATGTTATTTCCTAAGTTGTTGTGTGACTTAGGTGCAAGTGTAAGCCTGATGCCTAGGAGGATTTTTGAGATTTTGGGGGTAGGTGAGCTAAAACAAACTAATATGACCCTGCAGATGGCGGATAGGTCGATTAGGCTCCCCATGGGAGTTGTAGAAGATGTTTTGGTTCAAGTAGGTAAACTGGTCTTTCCGGTTGATTTCGTAGTGTTGGACATGGAGGAAGATAGTCAAACCCCAATTTTATTAGGAAGACCCTTTTTGGCCACGGTTAGGACTTTACTTGATGTGCAGAAAGGGGAGATTACAATGAGAGTGGGTGATGAGACCGTGACCTTCAATGTCTACAAGAACATTAAGCACCCGGGAAATGATTGGGGTACCCGTGAGGAAGCCCAAAGGCTAGAAGTTTTTGAGGAAACCCCTAAGCTATGAGGCATCCAACGGGGGAGTGAGTAGTGAGAGTGTCCCTAGGATGAAGGTTGAGTCGAATGTAAAATTTGGGGGATACGAGTCTTGCCGAAGACTATAAACTCGGCACCCTATCTTGTTTTTGCAATTCAATAAGTCAAGCCGACGACAATAAACAAAAGTGCTTATTGTTGGAAGTAACGACCGAAAGACAATTTATGTAATTGTTTTTATAATTAATAAATGATAGATTTATTCTCATCTTATTACTTGCTTCGTGCTTGTAAGTAATACACTGCTGAAAACCCCAAGTCGTATCATATGTAGCCATATAACTTAGTGTGTGTCACACATGAGGATTGAGTTTATGGTGATACACTTGAAATGTTAGTCCGTGGTGAAGTTAATCAAGTATGGGGTCTATTGATTAAACCACCATTAATGCGCCCAGAACACTTTATGGTGTGACCGTCTTATCCGGACCGTCAACATTGGTTGTCTATGTGGGGCATTTATATATGATGAGAGTCATATAGGACTGGACCGATTTAATCTAAATTTCTCATATAATTCCGTGATTGAGAAATCTTATTGAATCACAAGATGATCATATATGGATTAACCTTAATCCTGAAGTGATTACAGACTCCTGCTTGTTTCAGGATAGGGTTTGATGTGTTTGTTAAGGATCGTTAAGAGTCACGGTCCGAATCACTTTCACGTTGGCACTATTCTGGAATGAGTGAGAAGTGTGTGTCTCACAGCTATGGAATCCATTCCTTCCTGCGGGAAGTAGAAAGACAATCCCCTTATTTGTTGATCCTAGAAACTGATCGATCCGTGAAGTTCGTATTGGTTATGAACTAATTGATCACTAGTGGGTTAATGGTAAATAAGGATAAGATGTATTGAAGAAGGTTTACGGAAATAATCCTACTTCATTAAGGATAGTCTATGGAGGGTTAGTTTGTATGTAATGATTATATCAATCGACACTTATCGACTCGAATCAACGTTTTGAGAATAAGTTATATCTATAATCGATAGAGTTCAGTTTCAGATTTATGGTGGCGTAATTCCGAAATTAATAAGTTGAGTAGAAATATTACATTCGATGAATATTTTATTCAATTTATTGTAGCATTGGTTATAGTCCATGGTCCCCGGGTTGGCTCCTAACACGCGAGTGTTTTCTCGTTTTATGGAACCTCGAGAATAAATTTAATAGTTGGTCTATTTAATTATTATGCGAATATTATTTATTTGGTAAATAATATGTAAAATAGAAAATACATTTTCTACTAAAAATGATTTAAAAGTGGCGCCTATAATCTGGATAAGTTAGGAGAAGAAATTTTCCTAGATTATCTCATATGTGTAATTAATTAATTATCTATTTGTTGGATAAATTAAGAGATTGATTTTTTTGGGAATTATCCCTTATTTTTGTAGCAAAAATATCTTTTCCTTTTGGGAATAGGTAATTGTGGTGTGAAAATGATAACTCTATTGACTAGTTATTTCCTATATAAAGAGAGTTCTTCCTAGCACACAATACAACACAATTTGCCCCACCAAGTAAATAAAAGGAAGAAAAAATAGTTTCTTGCCTTAGTCATTTAGAGAAGAAAAATCTAGGGTTTTTTCTTGTGCATATTCGAGGAGGTTCTACAGCAATATCGACGTCCACCAGTCGTCGCTAGGAGATACAATCCGGAAGATTGTGGCTTCTCCCTTTTGTCGAATTTCTCATCTCTTTCCGTTGAGAAAAATCTACTAACCTTCTTGTAGATTGTTAATTAATTATGTGAATTAAAATCGTGGTAAATCGCATGCGAATTTAATTTGTTGCTTCTGTTGTGCATGATCGAGTGTCTCGATCGGTGCTGTGAATCAGATCTGACGATCAAATTATGGATCGGATCCGGATTCGGGTTTCTGTATATCCAGCACTTATGGGATGCAACCACTTTTATTTCTTAGGTTTTTAGGTTTGTTTTTGAGAAGTGTGATGAAAATCTGACCCCGCATCTCGAATTTTGTTGCATGCTTTGTGATAAACCATATTTTGTTTGTCTTATACATCTCTATACTTGTGTTTACCTACGCTTAAGGTTCCGGCCTTTCGTCGTAGTGGATTCTTGGTTTATTTGTAGTGATTGCACAGGTACCCTGGGAGATATATTGGACGTTGTCACTTTGCATGGTTGCGCCCGATTGCCGGTTCAGCTAAGTATTTCTTTCTTTATTTTATCACTCACACACCGAGGACTGTGTTCCGTTTAAGTGGGAGGTGGTAGACTTAGCTTCACTTGACTATGTGCTTTATTTCTATATCCATTGAATAAGTTATATACTTGGTGTTTGGTCCTTATTGAGTGAAATTGAGCCGTTTTTAAAAAATTTCATGGTTTGGATGTTGCGAATCCTATGTGAGCCATTATTTTCTTTGGTTAATTATTAGTAATGAGTTGAATGCATGCGTGTCAAACCTTAATCTTGTTGTGGAAATGGATTTTTATGCACGTAATAGCTTCCCTTTCATGAGTTGTGGTTAGTTAGTGAATACTTATAGATGACATAGACATTAATATGTTACCTAGAGCTTATACCATAAACTTTAAGGTGAAATAGAAAGGTCAATCTTGGTAAATTAATGGATGACGGTCCTGGTATTTCTTTGACCCGACCAGAGCCAAATAGCCAACCATGTATGTAATTTCCATAGAAACCCCTCTAAGTCTTTGTAGGGTGGTTAGACCCCCACCCAAACTTTAGCCATTCGTTGATTAGCCTATAATTACCGACCCTTAGCCCTTATTTGTGGTCTACATTTCTTTGAAACCATACGAGTGAGTTTTAATCTTGTTTTGAGTACACTAATTGCTAGCACAAGTGTGGGGTGGTGAAGACTTGTATCTAATTATGGTGTTGGTGGATCTTTTGTACTACGAATGAGAAGGGGTAGTGGAATATGTTGGCGTTTTGTTTGTCAAAAAGAAAATAAAAGAAAAAGGCAAAAAAAATAAAAGAAAAAAAATTAGAATAAAGTTGAGCCAAGAAATGTGAAGGAAAGTTTTCGAGTTAACATTTCCAATGTAATACATAGCGATGGGACGGAGTAAATTCGTATGGGTGTTCTTGAATTCTTGGTGAGCTTGTTCTTGGTGACGACTATTATTGCAAGCGATCTTGGAGTTTTATCTTGGTGACAACCGTTTTTGCATCTTACTCGTGTTTATGATACGGTGTTAAAAGGAGGTGAGCTATGAGTTAAGTGTAAGGCGTTCTGATTAGACTCACTCGTATTTCTCTTTTGATATTTCTTTTATCCTTTCGATTAGCCCCGTCCTTAGCCTAACGTTACAACCTTGCAAGTCCTACCTGGCCTTAGTTAGCCTTGATTTGACCTCGATTAGTGGAGATTTTTATGAAGTATAAGCCTATGGTGTAACGACATTAGTCATGCGTCTATAATTTGAGCCGGTTGACTATTATGAATGATTGAGAAGCTATACACACACACATTTTGTTTCCATGATATATAAGATATGTTTTGACTCGTGTTTATTCGCCCGTTGACTAGTTCTTACTCGGTGGATATTTTGGTTTCTCATATGATCGCAACGTTGACCTCGTGTTTTATTTATGAATCGCCTGATTTGCTCGAGGGTGAGCAAACACTAAGTGGGAGGTAGTTTATGAGAGTCAACTTTGTTATAATTTCGTGTGAATTTACCCTATTTTTGTAGCCTATTCGATGTAATTTTGGGGTAGTTAAGTGTTTTTATAGGCATATTTCACCACGAGTTGAATCATGAGATGATAAGACGTTTACGTCCAAAATCTCTACGTATTTGGATGAATTATGTGCGTTTCATTGGTATTTGTTATGCTGGGGTTTTCTTGTTTTTATTTCTTATAGGTACGGCGTGACAGAGGACGTGACAGGGATCATAATGATATAAAAATCGTTCGAAACGGAGTTCGTATATGAAAATGGCTCAAGATTCAGGTTCGAACATTCAGAAACGGAAAAAAATCTCAAGCCCAAGCTTGAGATCACAAGCCTGCGCCCCCCTTTTCATCAAATTTCAATATCTCCTTCGTTGCAAGAGGCTTGAGCTGGGACAAACTGGGGCCCACGCCTCAACAATTGGCCAAATGATAAATAAAATTAAATAAGAAGAAGAAAAAAAGTTAACAGCAAAGGACGTACACCCAATAGCCAATGGGTTGCATCATCAGCGAGCATTTAATGTGGGTGGGGCCACATGCAGAAAAAGGAACGCCGGTTATTTTATTTTCGAAATATTTCCGGAGGCCGGAGGTCGGCAATTGTGGTATAAAAAAGCCACGTAGATCAAATATTTTTTTATTTTTTAATTTTTAATTTTAGACAAAGGAACCTTTATTATTAATATAACTTTTTAAACCACGTAGATCAAATTTTAACACAACTTTTCAAACCATAATTTTATTTCTTCTGCAGCAATAAATTTTCTCCTTCTTAGAAATAGATTAAGACTATTTTTCTCTGGAGTTTATTCAAGAACAACAGTAGTTTTATTTTATTTTATTACGCGATTACAACACAACGAAGTGACGATTCGATTGGTGAATTGCTTCAATTTTTCTATTGGTAATTTTATTTATCTTTTTATGATGTCTATTACTGATTTCTTGATGAATTTCAGTGCTTTTATTATTGTTATTATGATTAGCTAAATTTTCTAATAGCTAGATTATAAGATGGATCGCGAAATTGATACCTAAACGATGATCTAGGGATGAGTAGGGCTTAAAATTTTAATCCTTTGATTGTTTGTGTCCTAAAATTTGATCTTAATGCTTGAATAAATTTGATTACCTAATTCATGATCTAACACATGAGCATTATAAATGTATTTTGCGAGGGAGTGTGCGAACTAGAATTTTAAAATTGCCATGCACGAACTAGTCGAGTTTTTCGCAGCCTGTTCCTTGGTAAGGTTTTTCTAGCTAAGCCGTGAACTCGGTGGATGCAGAGCGTCTCATAGTTCTTAATCATATTAGGTCAATTAAATCCCATAGAGGGGACTGTTGAACCGAATATAGGGTAACTAGGTTGTGGTATTAGCGTCTAGGGACCAGTTTAGGAGATTGCACCCACAACACATTCATTAGAAACATTGGTTGGCTGGTAGGTTAAGGCTCGTCCCTAGTGATTCGGTAAAAGGTGTTAAGAGTAGTGTTCTTGACCATAAGTTAGCTATTTCTTATTCTTATATTTTAAAGTCATCATTTTTATTTTCTTAGCTATAGTTAATTACTTCCACCAATATTTGTGAGCCTAAACTAGATACAAAAGTGATTGTGGTACTTGACCAATTCCTCGTGGGATACAACCTTGCTCACCATTGTAGTATAACCGACCCGGTACTCTGTCGGTTAAAGTTGGTTGACTATAATTTGGCCATCACACATCACCTGCATAATCAGCATCACAGTATCCTCTGACCGAACTCTGAGTATCACCTCCATAAATGAGACCAACATTAATTGAACCCCTAAGGTACCTGAACATTCTTTTCACATCTTTCCAGTGTTCCTTTCCAGGTTGAGCCATAAACCTGCTGACAACAGTGACTGCCTGAGCCAGATCAGGCCTAGTGCACTAGCATAAGGAACTTTTGACATATATTCCTTCTCCTCAGCTGACTGTGAAGCATAAACTGACAAATGAATATTTGATGCTAAAGGAGTATCTATTGTCTTTGCAGCAAACATAGAAAACTTGGCCAAAATCTTATGTATATAGACATGCTGAGATAAAAACAGTTTCTTCTGACTTTCTATCTCTCTAGATCTTCATCCCCAAGATTTTCTTGGTTGCACCCAAATCTTTCATTTCAAATTCAGCACTATGAAGGTCTTTCATATTCTGAATATCAGACTTCTTACTTGCAGCTATCAGTATTACATCCACACACAAAACAAGATAGATGTATGATCCGTCTTTCAGCTGACTGTTGAAACACATCAATCATAAGGACTTCTGCTCCAACTGGATCATGTAACTGTCAAACCTTTTATATTACCGTCGAGGAGTCTGCTTCAGTCCATACAACGACTTCTTCAACTTACAAACAAATGCTTCTATACCAGGAACTTCAAATCCCTCTGGCTGAGTCATGTATATCTCTTTATCTACCTCAACATGTAGAAAATCTGTCTTCACATCTAACTGCTCAAGTTCAAGGTCTTGATGTGCCACCATTTCTAGTAACACTCAGATTGAAGTGTGTCTGAGTTCTGGTGAGAGTATCTCACCAAAGTCCACCCCTTCTTTCTGACTGAACCCTCTAGCAACCAAACATGGCTTATACTTGACTCCTTCTGCCTCAGTCATTCCTTCCTATTTCTTGAAGATCCATTTGCATGTAACAATTCTCCTATCAGCTGGATGTGTAACTAGATCCCAAGTCTGATTATTCAGTAATGACTCAATCTCATCTCCCATGGCAACAAGACATTAGGATGACTCAGAACATGTCATTGCTTCCCTGTAAGTAGAAGGTTCATAACCATCCACCTCTTCTGCAACTTGAAGTACATATCCAGCCAAATCATCAAACCCATACCTTCTGGTAGGTATCCAAACATTGGATCTTCTGGGTTTGTTGACAGCTATACTTTACTGACCAATATCAGTTTGACGCTCAACTGACCCCTGTTCAGTTGGCTGGCTTGGATTTAGTTCTGGTTCAGTAACCATATCAGATGAAAACTGGCTTTGTTCAGCTGAGTGTTGCATCTCAGCCGACTCCACCTAAAGCTCCACCTTACTGTCAATTTTCTCAGTTTTAGCACTGGTTTCAGTTTCAGCAATCCTCCCCACTGATGAGATGATCATAGAACTCTCATCGAAAGCAACATCTCTAATGAGAATAACTATGTTCTCCACTGATGACCAGATTCTATAACCTTTCACTCCATCACCATACCCCACAAACACTCCTTTCTTGGCCATTGGTTCCAGTTTCCCTTCACTAACATGATAGTAAACTGTGCTTCCAAATACTCTTAGAACTGAGTAATCAGCAGGCTTTTCTTACCACATTTCAACTGGTGTCTTGAAACTGATCTTTGTGTGAGGACTTTGTTGATTAAGTAGCAAGTTGTGCTTACAGCTTCTGCCTGAAATCTTCTTGAAAAACTAGCATTAGGGAGCATACATCTTGCCCTCTCCAGAAGAGTCTGATTTCTTCTCTCAGCTACATCATTTTGCTGAGGTGTATTCTTTACAGTGTGATGTCTGACAATACCCTCAGTTTTGCAAACTATATCAAACTTAGTCCAGCAGAATTCTAGACCATTATCTGTAAAAAGCCTCTTGATCTTCTTTCCCAACTGATTTTCAACTTGAGCTTTCCACAGCTTGAAGTTATTAAATGCATCACTCTTGTGTTTCATCATCACCAGCCAAGTCATCCTTGAATAGTCATCTATGAATGACACAAAATATCTGTGACCATGCAATGACTCCACCTTCAAAGGCCCCCAACAATCAGAATGAATGTAATCAAGTGATGACTTTATGTTGTGTATTCATTTTAAGACTTTGCCTCGAAGAAGCTGTCCAAACACACAATGCTCACAAAAATCTAGATTCTTGACCTTACATCCTCCAAGAAGATTATTCAGAGAAAGAATCTGCATCACTTTTCATCCATGTGACCTAGTCTCATATGCCACAGTTTTGTAAGCTGTGACAGATGAATCTCAGCAGATGCTACAACAGCAGACCCAGGCGAAACTGATCCTTGAAGAATATACAAGGTTCCTCTTTTGACTCCCTTGATAACTGAAACTAAGTTTTTGTAGACTCCTAAAACTCCACCTTCACCCTTGAAATTGAATCCCTTGTTGTCCAAAAGACTGAGAGATACCAAGTTCTTGGTCTCTGTGGAACATGCCTAACTTCACTCAACGTACAGAATTTACCATCATCTGTCCTCAACTAAACTGAGTCAATCCCAACTATCTTGCAGACCTTGATGTTTTCCATAGCTATATGACCACCATCTATCTGCTGATAACTTGAGAACTACTCTCTATGTGGACAAATGCGATAAGATGCTCCAGAGTCAAGTATCCACACATCAGCATGATGTGTTGACTCTTCTGCTACTAGAACCATATCTTCATCTGAATCAAACTCAGCCGCTACAACAGCTGTTCCATAACTATTCTCCTGCTATTTTTTTTCTTTGGACAATTGGACTTCCAATGTCCTTGCTCCTTATAGTAATTGTAGACATATGTGGATTTAAGACCTTTGGACCCCTTCTTCTTGGATTTCATCTTCCTAGACTATCCACATTCTTTTCCACTACCACTGCTAACTACCAGTCCAACAGCCTGACTGTCTGCCCCAGCTGCCTTATGTCTCAGCTCCCTGGCATGAGCTCTCTGCATCATAAAAACAAAAGAAAATTTATAAACCTATACTTAACATGCAAACTAACTCCTAACCGACCAAATATCGGGTAGTTGATAGCATAGTAGGGTAAGTACAGGGTCGATCCACAGGGAATTGGGTTGTTGAATCTAATTTCACTAATTCCTACCAATTGTTACTCTGAGAACGAACAAACAAAAGAATAAACAAAGAAATCAAAGACAACTAAATCTAAATCTAAACTACGAAAGTAAATAAACAAACTAAATTAAGGAAACATGGGATCAAACAATATACAAACTAAGTGATCGCAATCCTAATTCAATTCATGACTTTAATTCAATTTGTGGTTTCACCTACTCACGAGACATAAATTCCTAATCTCTTAGCGAATCTATTTCTCAAGCTATGAATCCCTAATTCCTTAGTGAATTCAATTATCGATATCTCATCTTCCGAATGTTGAGAACGATTTCCATACAAAACAAAGGTTTAGATTCAAGTTAACTTCCGTATTTTAGAATCTAGCAACCTAGATAATTAATCGATTAATTTGTCACATTAATGATTAAAGATCCTATCTTTCTATGGTGATCTAACGTTACGCAACTTCCGTATGTTGTAAACATCAATAGCAAACTAATCTCTCGATATAAGTTCACATAATAGCATCATGAATCATAGAAAAATACAAAATAAATTAAATATCAGAAAAATAAAAAGGATTGAATAAATTAAAAGATTAAACTCACATAGTTTTGGTACATTGGATGAACTCCACGGATCAACAACGAAATAAACGGAAAAAAACTACATCTAATCTAACCCCGGATCACCCGAGCACAAGGCTCGGGTGACCGGCCTTGAAACCTCAAGTTGCCGCTGCTTCTTTGTGGTAAATTGCGGCTGCTTGAATAATTGTAATAATATTATGGGATATTAGGGTAAAGGCTGCATGCATGTATTTATAAGTACCTAAGGCGGCTAAAAATAATTGCGGCTAGGAGAATAACCCTTTTTTAATTAGGATTTTCATTATGTCGGCTGAAGCAATTTACTAATGTCGGCTGGGATGAATTCTTTTTTAATTAGGGTTTAAAATCCTAAGTCGGCTGCGCAATTACTGAATTTAGGAATGAAACTTCTAAAATTCATATCTTGAGTTGTAGACCTCCAAAAATTATGATCCGAATGTCATAATTAAGCCCTCGGAAAACTCTACAACTTTCATTAAGGACTCTTCTTCAGAAAACGCCTTTTTGACTAGCCCGTCGTATTACGAGTATTTTTCGGGATTTTCCAATACCACAGCATCATTATCCAAACTTGTAACGCTCATATCTCGGGCCTCGTAAGTCGGAATGAAGTGATTCAAAATCCTGTAGAATCCTCTCTTCAAACACTACAACTCTTCTCTTGAGGTCGAGAGTCAAATCAGTGTATATCATATCAAGAACTGCATCGGAAGTTCGGCTGCTTGAATGCTTCATTCCAAGCTTTATCTCCATCTTTATCCTCTTCCAAGTCAAAAATATGTATCTACATTGCATCCAAACACCACAAAACGTAACAATATCCAAAACCATATAAAACAATCAAATAATCGTATAAATTAATACGCTTTCATATTTAACTCTTTAAATCACCATTCACTCAATATTTCACTATAAACCTCGAATTCTATGAAAATCATACATTATATGGGGGAAATTGAGGTGAAATATATCCTTAAAAACACTACAATTTGACCCTTAACAACACCCCACACTTATCTTTTGCTCGTCCGAGCAAAACAAAACAAGAACATACTATCAAGAATCCACATAACTCGACACGAGATATAGTCAAAATCATGACAAGCTAGTATCCAACCAAATCGACCTCACTCGGTGATGTGTGTGCAGAACCTACTAAACTTCCACCGATCCTCTCTTGATATAATACATCAAGCACTAACAGATTATCCGGTCAACTAAACGAAAACTTCATTCTATCTACAAAGACTTACCTAACAAAACTAATTACCAAGAACATAGTAACCAACTCACAATTAAACTCCTTTACTTAGTACCAAGAAAATACCTTTCGGTCTCTACTGGTTTAGATCAACTTGACTCAGTAATTCCAAAAACGATATTTTATATTTCCTATCGTCGCGTCTCAAAAGTATAACACACACTCCTCGCATTAGAGGCGGTCACCCCGAGATCACTCAATCCCTTATCGTCCAAGGTAAACCACACTCCCAATTGGGGCAAAGATTCAAATGGACTCGAGGTGATAGTTACAAACAAAATTCCCGCAAAGAAATTTTATTCATTTATTATTTATAGATATATATATATTTTTCAAACTCTTCGGAAACTCGCGGTCAAATATTATTTCTAACACATTCAAGACTCTCAAAGTTCTCAAGAACACTAAGGTACTGAGATTTTAACTGTGAGTATAGCACAAGTTCTTAACTTTCATTAATGCTAAATAAGTGTTATCTGCATCGAGAATTAACTTTCCTTTAACTAACCGGAAACTATTCTATATTTGGCTCTTCATCTAATAGGTTCGTGAAATGAAGTTCAAGTGAGTATCGACTTACTAAACCTATTCTCAGAACATGATATGACTACTGATAACAACTAACGGTGCCAGATTATAAAACTAGCATGCCAGTGAAATGTTACTCAGGACAAAACAATTTTTTTTGAAAATTAAGCACTTTTCATAGAAATACTAAAAATATGAGCAAACGAAAGTAGATACATAAATTATCTATCCCCTCCCCCACACTTAGATTGCAACTTGTCCTCAAGTTGTGCAGAAATAATAAATTAGAGAACTTAGCTGATTGGATGCTTGCAATTCCAGAAAAACCCTTAGAAACCCAAAACTGCTGCATAGCTCAGTAGACTGTGGAGCATCACAAGACAACTGAATACATCGTGAAAGTGCACAATAGCTATGACGAAAGTATCCTGCAGACTTGATCAGTGCAAAAAGAGTCTACGGGGAAAAGATTAGACTTATACAAATAAAGCACATAAGGAAAAGAATTTATAGAGATATTCAAATTATGCTCAAATAAAGATGGAATACATATACATGAAAATATCACAAACTCGTAGGCTAGGTGCAACTATATGAAAACAAAGTACAATGCAATCTATATGATATGCAATCCTAAAAATAAAAACGAGGTAGTATTACGGAAACCGACAGTTAACTACTCTCAAGAAAAATAAAAGAAAAATAGAAAAACAATGCAACTATATGACATGCAACTAAATGATATGCAAAAATAAAAGAAAATAAAAGAAACGAAAACTAGCCTACTAATGTGCAACATAACATGCATATAAACGTCTACCACATAATGACAGGTTACGATAAACAGCAGTCTTTGTCACTACATGCAGACGCGCCTTAAGACTTATCTAAAGTGATAGACTTATGGAAACCAACAGTTGTCTATACTAAAAAGATATAACTCATATGGTCCGAGTTGTAGCATACGGAAAACCGACAGTAGCTACCCATATGAACTATAAAAACAAAGGAAGCACGTAAGTCTTAACACTAATAAGATTCATGACAAGATATGCAGCCTACGTAAACGACATTAGCTACACTAACATTAACATAACAACTATAGCATACGAGAACCGACAGTTACTATAGCATGCATGAATCAAGTATAAGAAATGAATCAATTATCTAACATGGATTCGTAGATGGAAAAATATAAAATATGTAGGTTCGTGACATCTATGTAATATTACTTAGCCACGTAAGCTCGAATGAAAGCAATCCAAGTTAAATAAAAGCGAAGAAACAAGATCAAGAAGAACTGGACCATGAATCGGCGTTTAGCAAAACAGACGGGCGTTCACCGCAATTCAGCCCGGACGAACGTTCACTTAGCGCTCGTGAATCGACGGGCGTTCCACCTGCTTGTGCACGCTGTCGCTTTGAAACCGACCGGACGGGCGTCGTAATACCGACGGCCGTCGATTCTTCAAATCGAGCGAGATTGAAAATTTCGAACGGACGAACGCCCCATAATTCCAAACGCCGCTTCTCAAGACGTTAGGGACTCGGACGGGCGTTCACTAAAACAAACGCCGCCCAAAGACAACGAATACAAACCAGAATGCAGGAAAAACACAGCAAAACCCTAATTATTTCTAAACAACACAGATCACAGCAGCTTATTAAAATTCAGCACAGGGAGGTTAGATCAGAAAACAACTAAACATATAACTTCACGTAAAACAAGTTGAGTAAAAAACTTTTGCACATTCTTAACCCTATGGTCATCGAAACACGGCAAAATAAAAACTCTCAACTTGGTATACGCTACTTTTATTAAAAACAAAAATAAAACGTAACAAAATCGAGAACTAACAAAACTAGATTCAACATGACACCTATTCCCCGGCAACGGCGCCACTTTTTGTTGGAGTTGAAGGACTGGTTGGAATTGGATGCGCCAGGTGGCGTATAATAACGCTTTTTTGGATTTTAAAAGTTACGGTTTGGATTATAGCTTGATTGACCAGAATTTTGATTGAAAATTAAAAGTTTGATTCGGTTGCCTATCGCATTTACTTCATCCCCGTTCTCATTGCTCGCCTGCGTTCCCGTAAGACTCATATCCGCCGATCCTTCATTCGTTGCATTTGTAAATTAGCCATCCGTTGGTTTATCATTTCCACTTGAGCAACCAACTTCGTGTCACAGGATCGCTTGCAGCATGATTTCCTCTTATCTTCCTCAACATGGGTCTTCCTAGAGGTTGACCACATGTTGTTCTTGGCAATTGTTTGACTACCCTATAGGCAAAGATCATCTCCTCCGCCTAAAAGATCCATGAGCCGTGGAGTCTAGATAATCTCTATTGGGTTGAGTAACACCCGATAGAATAATTCTAGGAGCTCATGTCGAGTGTATCCATGGTTAGGGCATTTCCTCATTAACAAATTCAACCTTTCCTGTGCCTTTCCTACGCTTTCTCCTTCTAATTGCTCAAAATTAGCTATATCACGTTTAAGGCCCATTATCGCTCCAGGAACGCAATTTGAGCGAAGGCTCTTTTAACATCGGCCAGGTATGGAGAGAGTGATGGGGTAAGGATTTGAACATGACACCTATTCCCCGGCAACGGCGCCAAAAACTTGTTCGTTGAAAACGTGTTTTAAATTTATATTATCGGAACACCCCAAGTATAAGGTACGTAGTAAAAGGTGTTGCCGAGTCGCCCTAAGGGAATCGTGATACGGTTGTCGATTAAGATATAACTCTAAGTCGGCTTATGTCACGAACTATTACTTAAAACTAAGGTTTATACTATCTATAATGTAAAACGAAGAACAAGTGGGTAAAATCACGGAAAATAGAAAAACTTAGAATCTGGACGAAGCGTTCGCTAAGGGTGGACGAAAGCGCCCAAGTACGTCTTTGGAAATGTAAAATATGCAGTAAAACACACTAAAATCCTCGGAAGTAACTAAACGTAGCAATAACAAACAATACGAACTAATTTGCTTACGAGATAATTAAAAGGACGGTAAAACAACAAGGATACACCACACAACCATCACACAACCATTCTTATGATCTAAAACACGATTTATTGGTATGATCAATCACAATTCGACTAAATTCCTTTAAATCGAATTCTAGGGTTCTTGTTTCCTTTTCCAAGCAAAACAAATTAACATTCATAACGAGATCATAAATTTGTTCCCAAACTAAGCACCCAATTAACATCACATGATTCCTCAAAATAACGTTAATCGTATCGATTGAAAAACTCTACTATTGAATCATATTTCCATATAAATTCAAAGCAACATATGGTTTCATTGACATCCCTATCTAATAAAACGCTTAGCAATCAATCCAAAATCAATCGATAAATAAAACGATGTTCGAATCATAAATAAAAATAAAACTAACTAATCATGGTTGTGATGACGTTGATGTGGTTTCATCCCGCTGTTTCACCGCTGATGTGCTTAGCCTTGCATGCTTGTGATGATCCAAGATATGATTGAAGGAAGAAACTCATAATTCTTTAGGGTTTAGTGCGGCTCCTCCAAGGGTGGAATATGCGTCAGTATGGTGTGTTATGAGGAATAATGCGTATGAGATCTCCCCAGGGTTTAATACACGCCGCTATTTATAGGATTTTAGGTCGGCTAGGGTTAAGTCGGCATCGACGCCCGCCCAAGGTCATGGACGCTCGTTCATTTATTTGGACGGAGATTGACGCTGCTCGTTTACGCCTGGAGACTCTGATGTAAAATATGACTCGACGCTTCATGGACGCCTTGATTCACTCTCGACGCGCTGCTCGATGAGTGGACGCCCGCCCAATATGCCGAGGATCGGATTTCTTCATAGTTATCCATTCTTCTTCAAGCCAATTCCATATTTACCTCTTATAATTCGAACTGAGCCTCATTTATCCTCTTTATGCACTCGAAATTAAGCATCTACATAATAGATAAAACATGGAAAACATGTAGTCATCCCCAAATAATAATAATTCAATAAATTTAACACATAAAAGCGCCCAAATTACACTTTTGACACTTCTAAACCCATTATTCAAATTCACACCTTAAACATATAATTTTCTCTAAAAATTACTAAAATACGAAAGATATTGTTCTCTAATAATGCGATAAAAACCATAAATTTCACCGAGAACATAAAGCTGACCTTACATCTTCCAATGCAAATGTATCCTTCCCAACAATAAAGGATTGCACAAAGCTCTCATAAGAAGTTGGTAGTGATACCAACAAAATCAAAGATGCATCTTAATCCTCAATCTTCACATCAATATTCCCGAGATCAAGTAATATTGTGCTCAACTAATTAAGATGATTTCTCAGCCGATCCCCATCATGCATCCTTTGGCTAACAGTCTCTGCTTTAGCAGCAACTTGTTGGTCAATGACTTAGTCATATACAGTGTTTCAAGCTTTGACCATAACTTAGTAGCGGTGTTTTCCTCAGCAATTTCTATGATAACATCATCAGATAAGCACAACATGATTGTAGATAGTGCTTTCTCCTCCAGACTGACATAATCTGCTGCACTGACATCCCTTTTACTGGATAAAGGAGTCCAAAATCATTGTTGTTTTAACAAGGCCCGCATCTTGATTTTCCACAAACTGAAATTGTTCCTCCCTGTAAATTTATCAATCTTTACGTTAACTGCTGATTGACATCCTTCTTGCTAAAGAACATACCTTTGATCACAAAATCCTAGCACCGGTCACCGAACTTGGTGAAGATCAACTCCGTTCAACCTGCAAATCTCTACAAATCTTGAACCAAACGATTTGATACCAGTTTTTTTAAAACACGGATGAGACACTTGCACTTGAAGAAAGATATGAACATATACAATCTAACAGTAAATATAGCGGAAATTGATAAAACACAGAAACAAAGAGAACACGGTGATTTAACATAGTATCCGGCGTTGTGCCGACTAATCCATGGGCAGAAAAGGAGATATTTTACTATGCACAAAAGGTACAAAGTTTTTCAGGCTCTTGAAAAACGCACACAACATTGATTACAACGGATGGTATTTATAGACACAAATCCCTAAACCCTAGCGGCCATAGGATCTCTGTCGGATTGTCATAAATGTCCCAGATGTGGTCCCTAGCTCAAACTGACTCCATTTGATGAAAACTCACTTTTCCCCTTGTAATCAACCAACTTAGATGTAGAACTTAGTTTTTCTCCAAAACTCAGTTTCACTTCACAAAATAGAGTTTCAGATTAGTTCCATTAGTTTTAAAGATCAAGTCACAAAACTGACAATAAACAATCAATTTTTACGAATTGTAATATTTTGAAAAAACAAGCAATTTTACGTATTTATTTTTGTAACCACATAGAGCTCGTATATCTATTTAGATATATATATACACACACATGATCTAATATAGTGTTCAATAAGTAATTTTTAACATGTGTCGCTCATGTGTCGTGTCTTTAAATTTTGACATTAGTCGTGTACATATCATGTTGTGTGACGTATCCATGTACATGACTGTGTTTGTGCTACATAGTATCCGGCGTTGTGCCGACTAATCCATGGGCAGAAAAGGAGATATTTTACTATGCACAAAAGGTACAAAGTTTTTCAGGCTCTTGAAAAACGCACACAACATTGATTACAACGGATGGTATTTATAGACACAAATCCCTAAACCCTAGCGGCCATAGGATCTCTGTCGGATTGTCATAAATGTCCCAGATGTGGTCCCTAGCTCAAACTGACTCCATTTGATGAAAACTCACTTTTCCCCTTGTAATCAACCAACTCAGATGTAGAACTTAGTTTTTCTCCAAAACTCAGTTTCACTTCACAAAATAGAGTTTCAGATTAGTTCCATTAGTTTTAAAGATCAAGTCACAAAACTGACAATAAACAATCAATTTTTACGAATTGTAATATTTTGAAAAAACAAGCAAATTTACGTATTTATTTTTGTAACCACATAGAGCTCGTATATCTATTTAGATATATATATACACACACATGATCTAATATAGTGTTCAATAAGTAATTTTTAACATGTGTCGCTCATGTGTCGTGTCTTTAAATTTTGACATTAGTCGTGTACATATCATGTTGTGTGACGTATCCATGTACATGACTGTGTTTGTGCTACATATTTGGTCAGATATAATTAGATCACTTTTTGGGGGTGGGAATTAAGCGGAATGAGAAAGCAGTTATCTCGGGATTGAAGTGTGAGAGGTTTTTGTCAAAAAAAAAGTGTGAGAGGTTGGATGTGGAGGAGAGCTAGTGTACATTGGGAAGAAGAAATAAAACATAAAAAAGGGTAAATTGTCGTTTCATACAAGATATTTCCAAAACAACATAAAGAAGGGTGAAATTGTCGTTTCATGCAAGATATTGCAAATTTTTGAAATTTTCTGTCATGGTTGAACATGGTCCGGTCTAACATGTTTTTTGCATTTGTAAAACGGAATCATTTTATACGGTTTAAAATTTTCAAATCAAAATTAAACGGGTTTTAGGCTAAAACCAAATGTTCCGTCCGGTTTGGTTGTTTGGCTTGGTTTCGGTATTTCACGGTTTTCTTTATCAAATAAAATTCTTTATTGAAAATCACAACTTCTCTAGAAATAACACCAAATCAACTTTTCTAGGAATATGATAATATTATTACGTGAGTGAAGCCAAAGAGATGTTTTAAAAAAGTATTTATATTAAACTATTGACTACCCATGCCAAAATATGATCCCAAAACCAAACACCCCTCAAGAATCGTATAAAACAGAAAACACGACAGCTACCACCGAAATTCATAGCTTGGCACAAACAAGATAATAAAGAATCGTATCTTTTTCATTTCAATTCATCAATTAAGATTTTACTTCCACACATTATCATAATTACATTAACACCTACAACATTGAATAAGTTAGATAAATTAAAACAAAGGTGATAAACCGACTGCTCTCTCTAAACCTCTCTCTCTTCTATCTCTAAACTGCCTGCTGTTGTTCAATTCGATCTGGCATAAACTTTTTAATTCTATTACTATTTACTATTATCAGGGTAATGATCCATCAACCTGCTAGTTCGTTTTATGAAGCACTGTTCCTGCCTCTGGAGCCGGCGGCCTTAGGATGCCGGCGTCCATTTCAACACCCCCAGACCCCGGGCCTAGTAGCGTTAAATGAGTTATAAATGACCCGGTCAACTGCTTAGACCGTCCTCCTCGCTTGGTCTAAAAGGCTAACCCGAGTTGACAATACATTTACGTCTCACACTTATATGTTTGTGATGCGCTTCCCCCACTTCCAATGTGGGATATGACATTCTCCCCCTTATAAGGAAATGTCGTCCTCGCCAAGATGGCCGAGACTTGTCCCTATGGACTTGTCCTAGTTCGTCCCTACCATAGAATTCTAGAGGCAGCCCCCACCGCCTCTCAGGGTGTGGCACTTAGTTCTGTATGATAGTGGGCTCTAATACCATTGTGTAACGCCCCCAGACCCCGGGCTTGGTAGCGCTAAATGAGTCATAAATGGTCCGGTCAACTGCTTAGACTACCGTCCTCGTTTGGTCTAGAAGGGCTGACCCGAGTTGACAAGACCTTTATGTCTCACACTTATATGGTGGTGATGTGCTTCCCCCACTTCCAATGTGAGATATCACATCCTCATTTCCTTTTTCGGTTTTTTTTTTTTTTTTTTTTGCATGTCCTTGTGCTTTCTCTCTTCTTAGTCTCCGTTTGTGTGTCAGATCTGGCTCCTTGGCTATCTTCCTCGGTCCTCCGATGGTTGCCGGAGTAGCCTCCTTTCTTATCTCCCCTTTGGCTCTGGGCTCTCTGTGGCAGGTAAGGTAGTTCTCCTATCTGCAGATCTAGCAATCACACTTCCGGGCTCCTTGTTGTGCGATGGCGGCGGGCGGAGTTTTGGCGACATTTGGTGGCGGAATGGCTAAGGATCTCAGATCGGTTGTTTTGTCGGTGGTTTTCTTGGGTTCTTTTGTTGGCCGTCTTCTATTAGTAGATTATGCCTTTGTCTATGTGTCTAGCTGCACGGTTTTGGCGGTGTTAATGGTGGCTCCGGCGGCGGCCCTTAAACCATCGATGTTGTTATCTTCAGTTCTCATCCTTTTGCTGTTTGCTTCGTTTCTTTAGTGATGTCTGGTGTAGTCCAGGTGAATATTACGGCTCCATGGGTTTCTTCATCCCCTTATGTCAAGACTTCTCGATGAGATCTTGTTCTTGACATCCTTGTTGTTGCGTATGTTTGGTTGATGTTTTTTTTTTTGTATGTTTGTTGTTTGTACTTAGTTTGAAGTTTTGTTAGCTTGTTTGTGTTGCCCGGGCGGTGTTCCGGGTGTGTCTGGCGGTGGTCAGCTTCGTGTTTTGTATTTTCCGGCATTAGTCCGGCGTTAAATAAAATCTTTCGTCTTTCCAGGGAAAAAAGTTAGATAAATCAAACATGATTAAGACAAAAAGTATATGAGTGAGATCAGAGGAAACATGAACATATTATTTTTCATGAGTGAGCGAGAGAGGAGTGAAAGGTAACTAGCTTTCACACATATAAAAAAATGATAAGTCATCTCAAATATTGGTGCTAAAGTAGAAAGATAACATGGAGTTAGAAGTCATGAGTTATGAATTGATTGTGTTGTGTTTTTTTTTGTAAAAGATCGAAATATTGAAGGTGTATTGAAATATCACAAAAAGCTAAATGTTTATGATATGAATGATGTATCACTAATATATTTTAAATAGGAAATATGTATGGACTAATTGGAATGGATTAAGTAGATTGATAAATTAAATTATCAACAAAAATATGTATCCTCCGATTTGAAACGGTTTTAATTTTTTCAAATTGAAACCAAAATTATTCTATACGGTTTTGTTTTTAATTATACTAAACCAACTATAAAACCAAGTACGCGCGGTACATTCTTTTTCGGTTTAGTTCGATGAATTTTCGTTCACTCATGATCATGACATTACCATTTTGCCTCTTGATAAAATAGGTGTTTTACAATTATTCATGCCCATTCTTCCCTCTCCTTTTTTCGGTCATTATCGTTCTCCTTGTCTAACTTAGAAGAAATATATTATGTGATGTCTTCAGAATATAGCTTAATGGTAAAAGATTTGAGTGTCTTAAAATGGATAGCTTCGAATCCCGTAAAGTGACGATTTCTTCCATTAATTCGGCTACAATAGAAAATCCATCACTATAAGCCACTAGGTTACCTGATTAACATTTAGTTTAGAGTTTAACCATTTTAAGATATATAATATGTCTTTGTCTCATACATAAGTCATATGTAAGTTAATGACGATATACCACTCGATTGAAAAGGTGATCATACAGTTCACGCATGAAACATCAATGTCAAATTCACCTTTCACAACTTTCATCTTCAAATAATGGAGCAGTACTTGATTTAGGGGAAATTGTGTGTGGTGAGGGAATTGTGTGGTGTCTCCACACGGTGTGGAGACACCGTGTGGAGACGTACACACCACACAGTTTCATTCTGTCTTTAAATTGTGTGGTTTAGGTCGTTTCAACCGTCACTTCACCTCAAAATCCCCATCCACACAAGTATTTTCCATTCACAGGAGTCTCGTGATCATTTATTGCTTATACGGTTAAACCCTAATCATGAGAGTACACATTCCTCTTGACACACTGGATGAGTGGAGAAATTATTTCCTTCATCAGAGTCTTGTGATCATGTATTGCTTATATGGTGAGTGGAGAAGTTCAGAGCCATGAGTTTGCTATAATATTCTAAAGAACTGAAAGAAATCATCCTTTACGAGGTTCGAACCTCCACACCCAACTAAAAATTCAATTGCAAGTTTAAAGCATCCAAACATTTTACCACCAGACCATTTCCTGGAGATATTTATTGCTTATATCTTCTTACGAGAAAAGGCATATGAAACGTTTAATTTCCCCATGACTTTTCATATTATGGTTTGTTCCTTTGAGGTTTTCAGCAAACCCTGTTACATGATATGTATTAGGTGAAAATATATTTTTCGTAACCGTTTTAAGGAAAACAACACTTTTTCTCCATATAGTTTTCAATACGAAACATTTTACATGTCTGGGATTTTTCATACGATAATTTTACCCCATCTTCTTGTTATGGAGAGAGAAATAAGCGAGGATAGTATAATTTTTATGTCAATTAACTTGTTCTAATTTACTCTCCATGATGTTCAATTTCATTTATAATTTCCTCATGTCAATGTATATTTGGACTACATTGCCCAGAATTAAATATGATATGAATAGAGATGCTCCCTTTAGGTGAAGTGGTAGTTGGTGTTTTTACACCTACATCATCTTCCACATGGGGTGAGACATATTTGTATTCAATTCTCTTCATTCGTATCCGAATTCATGTATTGACATATTGTTTAACATTAGCTTTTGCTCAAATATTATGTGTTCTAGACATAGACATTATCATAATTTAAAGTGTAGTGTATTTTATTGATTCAACTGAATGAAAAGAGTTTAAATATATAGACCTCGGTAACTTAGCATCTGAAGTATGTAATAGATAAATACAAATAATATAAAATATAAGATAAATATAGAAACTATTCTAGAGTATCCTCCACACGTCCCCGCAATCCCGTGGGAAGTGGCTGAACACGGAGATTGGACTTAAAACGGGCAAAACAAGGCTGAGCCAACGGTTTAGTGAGGATATTGGCTAATTGATCCTTCGAGGAGATAAAAGAGATCCCGAGCTTGCGAGCAGCAACTAATTCGCGAACATGGTGGAATTTGATCTCTATGTGCTTCGTGCGGGCATGAAACACCAGATTGTGAGCAAGGTAGGTGGCGCCAATATTATCACACCAAAGAGTAGGTGGGGAAGACAACGGAACCTGCATCTCACCGAGAAGACTGCAAAGCCACTGGAGTTCAGCGGCGGTGTTAGAAAGAGTCTTATACTCGGCCTTAGTGCTACTCTTCGAAACCGTCAAGTGTTGCTTACTACGCCAACTAATGAGATTATCACCAAGAAAGACACAATATGCCCTAACAGAACGACGATTATCACTGTCAGCGGCCCAATCAGAGTCAGAATAAGCCCGGAGCAAAATAGGAGACTGGCGAGAAAAGAAGAGACCATCGGAGATAGTGTGCTTAAGATACCGAAGAATATGTTTAACAGATTCCCAGTGGGCTTCGGTAGGCGTATGCATGTACTTACTAACCTTGTGGACCGCGAAGGCAATATCAGGCCGAGTGAAACTTAGATACTATAGACCGCCAACAATAGTGCGGTAAAGTGATGGATCGGTGCGAGGAGGGCCGGCATGAAGTGTAAGTCGGGCAGCAGCCGACATTGGTGTCTGATAAGGTTTGGCCTTGTCCAGAGAGGCACACTGCAGAAGCTGAAATATATATTTGCGCTTAGTGAGAAATATCCCATCGGAGGTAGGAAGCACCTCAATGACAAGAAAATAGGACAAAGAACCAATGTCCTTAACCGGAAAGTTGCCGACCAAGATAAGAGACAACCTACTCAACAAGAGAAGACGACGAGCTAGTAATGATAATATCATCCACATAAATCAGAATATAAACGCAAGCACCATCTCGAGAATAAATATATAAGGAGGTGTTGGCTTTGGAGCCAAAAAATCCAAACTGAGTCAAGACATTAGTGAAGCATGAGAACCATGCACGAGGAGCCTGACGAAGACCATAAAGGCTGCGGCAAAGACGGCAAACATAATTTTGATAATCAGGGTGAACGAATCCCTGTGGCTGCTGCATATAAAAGGGCTCAGATAAATGCCCATGGAGGAAGGCATTCTGAATATCCTCCTGGCAAAGAGACCAACCCTGTGAAATGGCAAGAGACAACATAAGATGAATAGTAACCGGTTTAACTACCGGACTAAATTTATCAGTGAAATTAACCCCTTCAGACTGATGAAAACCCTTGCCCACAAGGTGAGCCTTGTGACGCTCAAAACGGCCATCTGCATGATGCTTATTGTGATATACCCATTTATTACCTACAATATTCATATGACGATGTAGAGGAACAAGATCCCAGGTATGGTTGCGCAACAACGTGTCAATTTCTTCCTTATAGCATTTCGCCAATTCAGATGTTTGGAGGCTTTGGTATATGAAGTAAGGTCCAGGGAGTCAGTAGAGGCAACAAGGGCTTCAGGAAGTTGATAACGTATAAAGCCAGGCCGAGAGATAGGTTTTAGAGAATTGGTTTTGGTGCGAATAATCATGGTATGAGTGGGAGCAGGTTGGTCAATAAACGAGGCTGGAGAGGCGAGGCCGAAGTGGACTCAGTATGAGAGGTTAGTGGTGAAGGCTCGGGAAGGGGTCCGAAGGGGGTGGGGTTGGGTTTGAAAGGGCCGGCATAGGAGGTGGATTTTGTGGAGGTGCGGGCAGGAAGACAGGAAGCGGTACTGTGAGATTATCAAGTATGGGTTTGAAGGGAGAAGGCGTATAGGGGAAAATGGATTCATCGAAAACAACGTGGCGAGCAATATAGGTACAGCCAGAGGCAAGGTCGAGACATTTATAACCATGGTGGGAAGGACTGTAGCCGAGAAAGATGCAGGTTTTGGAGCAGAAGTCGGTCTTGTGATGGTTGTAGGGACGGAGATAAGGCCAGCACACACACCTAAAGATCCGCAGGAAAGTATAGTCAAGAGGTCGATGGTGGACCATTTCATAGGGAGACTTATCATGAAGAACTTTGGTTGGAAGATGATTGATGATATTGTTGGAAAGGTGTCCTAAACCCAATCGGGTCGGATCGGATCCGACCGGGTCAGGTCATTTACAGTCTATTTAGTTCATGTAATAACTTTATTATGATTAATAGCACTTATGTTATTATATATTGTTTATCTTCAGGTTATTTGTTGTATATATATAGTAACGTCCCTTTGTATCAATCTGTGATAGAGAAACCATGATAGTGATTATGGTTGATGAGATCTCTAATCACTATAACCAGTTTGGTACTTAAATGTCTCTAGTCTTATGTACTGTCAAATGGGACATTGATAGTATAATCAGACTAGCACGTATTGGATGTCTTCTATCTTATAGAAGGTAGGGATGTATCTCCTCTATCGAAGTGTAGAGACACTTGGACTGTACGTGGACGTGTATTAGAGAATGCGTACGTTAGACTGACCCACTTACATTAAGTGTCCACTATGTGTCGGTTGTGTAATTATCCTTTTGACTGGAGTCTTCATGGCATCACGGTGTGTATTGTCATGCTTTGACACTATTGAGATTTCCACTAGCCACGGGGCGATCATGCGGTAGTGATTGGGTATGATATTGAAGCATGCGGAGTATACATGATTGGTCGTCCGGGAATCGCGTATCCTATGATTGGGATCGAATATCCGAAATGGCCTTCTTATAAGGAATGTCTAGCTCTCGAGAATCTTTGCAAAGTGGGAGTAAATGTGTTATCCCGAGAGAGCTTGGAATCCAGATTATAAGATACGATCGTTAATGTATTGACACTTCCGATGATTGGGGGTCACGGTGTGTTGTTAGACGCTATCCCGTGATCGTTACGCATGAAGGGCATTTTAGTAAATTGCACTTTGTGTCTACGGCCAACATATTCGGAAGCCTATCGGGTCACACACATATGAACATCGAGTTGGATTAAAATGCGGTTATAGTTGATAACCAAATAAGGAAAGTTTATCTCTAGACTATAAATGTTATAGTGGTAAATTAATATGGTGATATTTATTTATTATGAATAAATAAAATACAAGATATTAATTATATACAAATTATATTAATTAAAGAATATTCCGGAAGCCAATTAATTGGCATTTGGGGCGCCACATATAAGTGTATAAGATACACTTGGATTGTGCATTATGGTAATAATATAATTATATTCAATTTAAGATATTGGCAAAATTAATTATAATAAAAGAGATAAATCAATCTAGAAGATTTTCCTTATTTTATTGGGAAAAAGTTTCTTCTCCTACACACATATGGGGCGCCACCTCTAGCTATAAATAAGAGGTGGGTGTCAAGCTCTTTTGTACATCACAATTGCAAGAGCTCATAGTTCTTGTGTAAAATAGAGAGCAATCCATAGTGAGTTTGTGAGAGGGGAAAAAGGCCGGTCTAGCTACCGGAGTTTTCCAATAGCAATCCAAGGAGGATTCCGGTGAGGAGTTCGTGTGGATTAGCAATAGAGGCCGGACGCGTGGACGGCTTGCGCACTGTACTACTCTCCGTTGACGGTCAAAGTGACGATCTTATAGATCACTGAGGTATAACCGTCAAACTACTTAACGTGTTTATTGCATTAAACGAAGAACGATCTAGTTTAAGGAAATCAAATGTTAAATTCTGCTGCGTTAAACTAGTGATTTCCTAACAGATATAAGTGGCAGTGATAAAGGTATCTTCCCAATAGGGAAGTGGAGGTTGGATTGGGCAAGAATAGAATGGCCGACCTCGACAATTTGACGGTGACAGTGCTCAATGTCACCAACTTGTTCGTGGGTGTGAGGGCAGGAAAGACGATGACAGATGCCAAGAGAGGAAAGAAGAGTAGAAACGTGACAATACCCAACACCCCAGTCAGTTTGCATGGATTTGAGTTTGGTGTTAAACTGGCGTTCAATCAAGGCGAGAAAGTCAAGAAAGATCGTTTCAACATCCGATTTGTGTTTCAAGGGATAAAGCCATAAGTATTTTGTAAAGTCATCCAAAAAGCTGACATAATAATGGGTGCCATAGATTGAGTGTTCAGAACTAGGGCCCCAAACATCAGAGTAAATAAGGCCCAAAGGAGCAGTAGAGGTAAAATAAGATGTGTATAACGGAAAATAGTGACTCTTAGTTAACTGACACGGGGCACACATAGTATGGGGAGCTTTAGTAGGAGTAGGAGCAGAAAGGCTTTTTAAAGCTTGACGGAGCATGGAGTAAGAGCAATGACCGAGACGCTGATGCAATGTGGTGGTGGAGGTTAGGGAGGAGGCAAGAGCTTAAGGAGGGGCAGAGGGTTGGTGAAGCGGAGTGGAGAAGTGATATAGACCATCTTTTACAAATCCCCTAAGATGGACGTGACCGGAGTAGTCTTTTATTATGAAGTAAAAGCCATGAAATTCAAAGTACACAGAGTTGTTAGAGGCAAACTTATGCACGGATAAGAGATTTCGGGTAAGTGAAACCGTAACAAGAACATTAGATAAATAAAACGACTGAGAGGGGGAAGAAACAGAAGAAGAGCCATAATGAGTAATATATAAACCTGTACTGTTGGTCCAGTGAAAAGGCTGACACAAGTTAAGAGGGGGGTGAATAAACTTGTCACCAAAAACTAGATCTTAAAATAAATTAGGTTCAGTTTTAAACTTGTGTGGAGTTGGGCTAACTGAGTTGAGTATAAATCAAACTGATTATTGCTCAAACTGAGTTAACCGGCAGTGGATATATTAAAGCCTTTTGATTGTTCAGTTATCAGTTTGTAAAGATGAATGCAGTGCTAACTCAGTTTCTGATGTTTGCTGAGTTTGTGTAGAATGTAATAAATAAATGCGTAAAGTAAAAAAGTAAATGAGACAGAGTTTATAGAGGTTCTAGGTGGTGTAATCCTGTCAGTCCTCTCTTCTCCTGTGAAGTTGGAGGAAATTCACTATGTTCTTAAGGTTTACAGTTACAAGACACAAAGTAAATTTTAAACACTGATTGTCCTTGACTATTCTCTAGCTTCACAATCCTCAAGCCTTAGTCTTTAATAGGTGCAATTGCTGTTAAGCCAAGATTGCTCCACTGGTCCTTGAAGGGTTGAATTGCCTCTTCACCGGCTCATCGCAAACACAGTTTTCCTAACTGCACCTCAACTGTCCTTCACACCTTCATGGTGTTTCACAATCTAAAACATTTGATAAAATCAAAGTTGAGACTTGAATGAATAACTATGATTCAACTTGTGATTTGAGATTCTTCTTCTGAATATATATAATTTGCATAGTAAGCTCTGATTTTTTCTAGTGTAAATCTTGATGTTTCTTTGAATACTTAAGAACACTTTGAAGAATTCTTGATCTGGATATATCAATATAGAATGGAGCAGGAGTTCTTTAAATTCTCTTTTCCCTTTACTTGAATCTTTCTTAATTAATTTTTATCTTGAACTCCGCACTTCTTCTTGATGTAGAAGTGGTCTGTTTATAGGGGTTATTCCAACGTTCATCTGGTTTGAATTTGAATTCTTGTATCCGATGGTGGTCCTGCTATTCTGTTGAATGTCAAGGTCCTTTCTGACAACTCTTTTATCCAATTGTATTGCTTGCTTTATAACGGTTAGTTTCTTCTTCAGTTCGAATGACTTCAGCTTGAAACTGAGACTTTGGGGTTTTGTCAATTTCCAGCTGGTATAACTGAGTGTATCAGTTTCAAGAGCATTAACTGAGTTTTTACTCTTCTTCAAAACTTAGTACTCTTTCTTCATCTGATTTCATATTGACTTAATCAAAGTACACCATATCCTAAAAGCATCCAAGATATCATTGAGTTATGTATCTTAGGTCTTCATACAAGATCCATAAAGTCAGTTCAGGTCATCACAAGCTTACCTGAATTCTAACTTTACAGTCTCGACTTTAAGTCTTCACAAACAGAGTTTGAACACTCAGTTCTTCATTCTTCAATAACTGAGTCTGTGTCCCTCAGTTCTTCATTTACTGAGTTTGTCTAGCCAACCGAGTCTGTGTCCCTCAGTGAATTTACCTTCTTCAGTTTCTTTTTCTCTGTGTAAACTCAGCAGAGATCGTTCCTCATCCTTCATCTCTTTATCAAGTCAGTTTCTCGGTTTCTTAGCTCTGAACCTTAAACTATTACAGTGCTTGTCTGATTTACTTATACAAATATCAGATTCTATTAAATCCTATACATTTATATCTAGACATTTTTTTGCTTTGCACTATAATAGCTAGTTATGACACTTCATCAATGGGGTTTAAATTAATAACTGAATAAGTGATGAATTTTCATCAAAACATATATTTTATTTCCAACAATTTCCCCCTTTTTGATGATGCCAATACCCTCCTTAAAATCAATGCAATAAGATAAGGACAAAACGTAAGGTAACAAACATAAAGAACTGAGAAACTGATACTTTTATTGATGATGATGTCTGTCTGAGTTACAAAGTAATAGAGTACAACAAATGCTTATGAAAAGAAATATGTCTCAGCTTCTTTTCCTTTCCCCTTGTCAGCTATCAAAGATTTCTTGTCATATTCTTCAGCAGTTTCTCTGATTGTAATATTCGTTGGGCTGTATTCAATGCAGCTGATGCTGGCCCAGATTTGCTAGGATGTTGTCAAGTTGTGTTTTCCACATAAATTGTTGTTAAAAAAACTATGAATTTCAACACAATTATCTTTAGATCTTCATCAATTGTTGATTTCTCCAGTACATCCTTGACAAACCCTAAATCAACTTTTCCAGCACTCTTCTCAGCTTTTTCAAGAGTCCCACTTTCTTCCCATCTAATCAGTTTGTCCCGGTAATGAACAAGAACTTTCTTCATTGTTAGAAAATTTTCCAAAGATTGCTCTCTTGTTTCATTTTCCTTAGGGGGTAAACTTTTGAAAATGCTGTAAAGCTCTGAGTCCAATCCAAGTCTCTTCTCTGTAGGCTCAGAAAATTTTGCAATCAGCTTCATTTCTTCATCATCCATGTTAGCTCTAGATTTCTTCAGTTCAGTGAGCTTCTCATATATGCAACTAAGAACACCTTCCATATCCTCAGCATTTGCTTTTAAGATATCCAAACTTTCCCCCTTATTGGCATCATCCTTTTGAATCAAACTCGTGATAAATGAATTTAGGTGCTGTTGATTGGATGCCAATATGGTCTGTGCAATTATTGAGTCCTTCATGGTGTTTTCCAACAACAACATTCGGTCATGAACATCTGTAACTAGATTCTCAAGCCTTTCCTGAGTCTCAGTTTTTCTTGCATCTGATTCAGTGGTGGTTCTTCTTATTTTGATCAGAGTGTCATGAGAGTCTTTCTTGACACTATCCATTTTCTTCACCAGATCAGTTCTTTCAGTTCTGTTTTCTTCCATAGACTTCAGGACTTTTCCAAAGATGTCCATATCTTCATTTTGTATTTTCACAATGTCATTGTAATTGTACTTGATAATCTCAGCTTGTGTTGGCACATCTTTCTTAGCTTCAGCTTTCTTGTTGTCAGATTTCTCATATTCAGTTTCTGACTTCTTCTCAGTTTTGGCTTTCTCAGCTTCTTCTTTCTGAACCTTCTTAGATTCAATCTTTTCAAACAACTTTCCTTTGGATGTAGTAGAAATGATTTCTTTCAGCTTCTCCTTATATTCCTATGATTTACTTCTTTCTTCAGATTTTCTTCTTATTTCTCTAGAGTGAAAGAATCAGCTTCTCTTACTGGTGACAGTTTTACGTCAAACTCGTCATCAGTTTCCTCTCTAGCTTGATCAGCCTCAGCTTTTGCAATTTCCAAAATTTCTCTGTCAATAGGTGATTGATAACTTTCTGGATCTTCTTCTTTTCCTGATTTAGACTAGGTTTCAGAGTCCGAATCACCACTTTCTTCAGAACTTCAGATTTTCCTTCAACAACTTTACTTGACTCTTTTATTTGGAGAGATGCAATAATCCCTTATTATAGATCTGGATCTCCTTGTGAATCATCAACTGTGGAAATATTACATATCAAATATTATGTAATATTTATTTATTTCCGTGTATACATTATTTGTACACTTTATTTGTAAAAGGACATATTAATTGTGGTACATATAAACAATTAATATGTCAAACTCTAGTCTAGTTTACTTTATGTCATAGACATAACTTTTACTTTTACAAGCATGCTTGCCGCCCATAGCTAGTGGCCGCCCAAGCTAGCTAGTATCTCACCTCAATTGTAACTATTTATACTTCTTCCATTTGATGAATAAACTAAGTTGAAGTATACTCAAGTATTATTTACTTTCTCAAACTCTCTTCATGGTATCAGAGACTTAAACTCCGGAATCCACTGCACATTCAAGTACCTCTTTGAATCAAGAATGTCTTCATTATCTGAAGCTTCCTCACCCTCGAGTTGAGTCCCAATCGCCTCAAGAGATCAGGGTCACCGACTCTTCATCTTACACAAATCATAGACTTGATGGCAACAACTACTTGCTCGTGGTCAAGGTCTATGAAAATGTACATCTCTGGACAAGGTAAGATGGGATACTCGTCGGCTCTAAACTCCGCCCCCTTTTGAAGATGACCCAGGATTTGAAGCATGGGATACTACTAATAATCAAGTCATGACCATTCTCACAAGATCAATGACAAAAGAGATTAGTGAGAACTTTATGATGTATGATACCGCAAAGGAGATCGGGATAATGCCAGGATGTTTACTCCAAGAAAGACAATACATCGAAGTGTATGAACTTGAAGCTCAGATTCAAAAGCTATGAGACAAGGAGATATGTCTCAGTAACTCAATACTTCAACCAACAATCTAGGGCATGGCAACACCTAGATATGTTGGAAACTCACCCTGGAATGATGTCAAGGATGTCGCCTTTATAAGGACATTATTGAGAAAAAAAGTGTATTCAAGTTTCTTCTTGGATGAATCCTACTCTTGATGATGTTGGGGAAGAATCCTTGCCACAAAACCTCTCCCCAATCTCAAATCCATGTTTTGTGAAGTCAAACATGAGGAAAGCAGGAGAAAAGTGATGCTGCTGAACTCCCTTGTTAACAACCCTGCTGAAAGTGCTACCCTGCTGACTGTCAGGAAGCCTACTGATCGAACTGGAAAGTTGTTCTGTGAGCACTGATGTATAACATTTATATGATAAAAATTACGATGTTTTATATACGTTATCGACTCTTTTTATATAAAATATAAGAAATTATAATGATAATCTTATAAAATATTAATAGTTATGAATAAATCTAAATACTATAAAAATCTAGTAAAAGTAATAAAAAGTTATAAATTTTGTACCGGGATAATAACCGGAGTGTCGTGTCAGATTTACGGGGGTATTTTTGGTATTTTATTTGCAGATCCTAGGTAAACCAAGACCCCGAGTGACGACACTTTTTGAAGTAAAATCGTATCTTTTGAAGGTAGTAAGGAAGTGCCATGAGATTTAAAGTTCAAGTGGATCAATAGTTCGTGACACCATTATCGAATTATATTTTCGACGAACAAATGGCCCATCAAAAAGGCATTTTCTGAAGAAGAGTCCTTCATGGAAGTTATAGATATTTTCAAGAGCTTTCCAACGCCTCTTGAATTATGTCATTTGGAAATCCAGAGCTCAAGTTATGATTTTATCAAGTTTCAGATCAAGTTAAGGAATAAAAAGCTACCCGGATCAATCCGGATTAACCTCGGATCGATCCGAGGAAACTAATGATTATCCAGCATGTGATCCTGCAGAGAATAATCTAAGGGATACTATTTTTATTCCCGGATCGATCCGCATCACCTCGGATCGATCCGCCCTGAAAAATCTTGCTTATAAATAGAGAGCGTTCATACGACTGCGCAGGATGGTACCAATATAGTTTCCTAACCTCTTTTTCTTAGAAATAGTATGTATGTATATAGGCCTTATGCCATAAATAAAGTAGTATCGTTATAATGCTCGAGAAAATTATCGAAGATCGGTGTTGTTGAAGTCGTTGTAACATCCGGAAGAATACAGCTTCTGATTCAACAGTTGTAATCGGGTAAAATTTCTTAAGTATCTATGTTTATTATGTTTGTCTTTTTATAATGTTATTAGGCTAGATCTAATAACTAGCCAAAGTTATGTAATCGTTTTATTTCGATCTTTTCGTAAAGGAATGTCGTTTCAAAGTAAAATTGATTAAAATTGAGTTAATTGAATCTTTTTCTATTCTGTAACGTATTGATAATATTCGGATTGACGTAATTAACCAAGATGAATCGCACCATATAACCTAACGATGAACTGACCAGAGAAGTTAGGATATGAGATAAAAGATAGAAAAACCGGAGGGTAAAATTGGCGTCGTGTATAAAGCGTGACTACGGAATCCTATTTCCTACCAAAGGCGATTTGTCTTGGGAAAGATAGATCTTATTAAAATTGTGCTCGAGATCATAATAATGTTAAAATCAACAGATTTAATTGAAACTAAAACCGGAAAGTTAAATCGATCCTTTCGACAACCGGAGCCTTTTGAATAACATCGGCCGTCGACAAATGGAATAATCTCTTTTATCCGGGGTAGATTTGTACTGCACTGTTCGAGACTAACTAAGATTAGCATGGGGCGCAGTTGTGGAGATTGAAGCGATGACAATGACATATGACAATTTCATACATTTCGTGTGAGGAGGAATTGTTAACCTCAGGAGTGCACCGTTTCATTTACTCAATTGGACCTAAAATAAAAGGAAAGATCGAGCACATTCCGTCTACTGAAAAGATCATATAAATCAATTATATAAACTTTGGCTAGTTCTATAAAATATATTGGTATCTATATATTTATATCTATATATATATTTTGCAATTTACGTATATCTATATATATTTATATATCTATATATATTATATTAGAATAACCTTTAAATTACGCATTTATTTTATGTTGAGTAGAATAGTAGTGATACGTGTTATAAAATTGTGGTTTAGATCGAGTTAATAATGACTCTTTGGTGTTTAACCACACTTAAAAGAATTACCACGTTTTCTCGAGGATTCGACACTGACTCACCATACTAGCACTACAGTTTGACCCGATACAATCGTCGGTTAAGGACCCGGTATTAGCACTAGAAAAGGCCACGTCGACTTTACGGCGCCGTTGCCGGGAACGACGCTAATTTCTTTTTGTGTCTATGGTTACTACTTGTATTAGCTCAAAATTTCGAGAATAAGTCAACACTTTTCTTATCTCATTTCTATTTTAATTTTTGTCGGTACTTAGCTTATAGGTAAGTTACCAATATCCACTACTATCAATTTCGTGTTATTTTCTATTTTCGTTAGTTGATGACCGAAGTGGTAAGGCCCCACTCGCTCCTTATAAGCTGACATAAACACTTACGAAAGGCGGTTAAGAGTAGAGTAGGCGAGGTCATACTAGTCGTGGAAATCTGACGAATCATCTTCAAACAGAAATATGAGAATGGTGAAATCGGTGATGAAACACCGAACAAGGACTAGAACATGCTCTAGGGCATGGGATGAAACCCCGTTAACCCTAATAATCAAAATAATAATAATAGAAATAATCGAATCGGAACCAGAATAATCGTAATAACCCACCAAACCCGAGACCTATCTTGTGATCAAACCATAAGAAGAAACCGGACTAATAATCCCATTCTTTTACCCAATGAAGGAGCAAACAATTTCGAAATTAAATCTCATCTTTTGGTTTAATTGATGCAAGAGCCCAATTCTTAGGAGAGGATGATGAAGATCCACATCATCATCTCTATCTTTTGAAGAATCGTGCAATACAACTGACCAAAAGTCAAGGTGCTCATAAGGAATTAACAAGGATGACTATGTTTCCTTTTTCTTTAAAAGGACGAGCCCGAGATTGGTTTATGTCTCTCCCACATCACTCACTTACTAGTTGGGAGGAGATTCAAACTGAATTTTTGAAACAATATTTCACTCCTGGATGAAATTTGGAGTTAAAAGTCGAGGTTGCTAACTTTAGACAAGGATCTGAAGAAACACTCGGGAATGCCTGGGAAAGATTTAAAAAATTGTTAAGAGCTTGTCCCGACCATGGTTATTCCTTAGATATGCAAATTCAACTTTTTTGTCGTAAATTAAGAAAAGATTCACGTGCTGATGTAGATCATGCATGTGGTGGTTCTTTAATGATGAGTGAAGCTCAAATAGTTTACGATGCTATAGAAAAGATTTCCAAAAATAACAGAATGTGGGAAACCGGTTCTAGCACCAGAAAAGTAGCTTTTGCAGGAGAATGTACATCTAATACGGAAGTTCTAGCACACTTAGAAAATTTGAGTAGGAAATTTGATGGCCTACAAAACAAAAACCAAAGCTCAGAAAATAGTACTCCAACTGAGTACTCAAATCAGGATAAAATGCCATTAGGGATTGAAGAACCAACAGGATACTCAAGAGAGGAGGTGAGTTTTCTTCAACAAAGATAGAATTTGAACAATGCATACTCAAACTCGTTTAATGCTATTAGAAGAGATCACCCTACTTATCGATGGTCTGAAAACCCTAGTAAGCAAGGACAACCGCCATATCCAGTTCCATATAGGAATATGAATAATAATCAAGTTTATCATGAAAACACATCTAATCAGAATTTACAATCATTACCTAAATCCTATCCTCAATATACCACTCAAAGTATACCAGTAACTCAAAGTTCAACTCAACCTGCAGAAGGAGTTGAAAAATGGGAAAAATTAATGGAAAATATTATGGGTGTAGTATCTACTCAAGCTAAGAATATGGAAACAATGATGATTTCGATTGGTACCGTCTCTAAGGATCTGAGTACAATGAAAACATCTATGAGTGGACATGATACCAGAATGAGAACGATAGAAGCCTCATTAAGGAATATGGAAGATCATTTGAGTAGGGAAGGTGAACGTAATAACAGTAGACCTCCTGGAGGATTACCAAGTAATACTGAAAGAAATCCAAGAGAAGTAAATGTTGTCGTTACGAGAAGTAGAAAACTCTGTGGTAGTAATGGAGTAGAAGACTTCGGGAATAATGAAGTAGAAAATGATTTAGATGGTAAGAATGATGAAACTAAAGATGAAATTGAATTCACTGATGAGAAAGAAGAAATTATAGAAAATTTCTTGAAAAGGAATAGAAGTTTGGAACCGGAGAATGAAGGTGAGAAATGGGTAAAAATCCCTAGAATTTTGAAGGATCCCATGGATAAAGAATTGAGGAATTTGTTCAAAGAACATGTTAGAATAGAGGTTAATGAAAAAAAGGATGAACTGAAGGAATCTGAAGTAGAGATTGATTCAGGGAAAGTCTTAAAAGAAAAAACTCAAGATCATGATACTTGGCGAACAAGTAATACTCAAAGGTTTAAGGAGAAAGGAAAAGAGAAAATGACTTTGGGGTCAAAGGTTGTAGATTTGGAATCTTTACCTTACCCACCTAAAGATCAAATTAAAAAATTAAAAACTGATCAGAAGTATGCTCGTTTCCTTGATACCTTTCGTCATATTCATGTTAATATCCCTGTTATCGAAGCTCTAATTAGTATGCCTGCTTATGGAAAGTTTCTGAAAGATATTCTGTCAAACAAGAAAAAATTAGAGGAATATGAGAATATATGCCTAAATGAAGAATGTTGTGCGGTTTTACAACATAAGCTACCGCCTAAACTGAAAGATCTGGGAAGTTTTACCATTCCATGTGAAATTGGAGGATTTCTGTTTAAGAAGGTCTTATGTGATCTTGGAGCTAGTATAAACCTCATGTCTTATGAGGATTATAAGAAGCTAGGCATAGGAAATCTTACGAAAACTGAAATGACTCTGCAGATGGCAGATAGATCGATTAAATACCCTAAAGGAATTATTGAGGACGTATTGGTTAAAGTAGACAAGTTCTATTTTCCAAAGAGACTTTGTAGTTATGGAAATGGAAGAAGGATATTCAAGCGCCACTTATCTTAGGTCGACCGTTTCTAGCTACAGGAAGAACTTTAATAGATGTCCGAGAAAGGAGAGTTAATTCGAGAGTCAATGAAGATGAAGTTGCTTTCAGTATTTTCAAAGCTATGAACCATCCATACAGATCACGTAATCATGTTCTTTTATAAAAGATATTTATTACATCTATGATAATCGATTAATAACTTTTGAAGACAGATTAGAAGAATGCTTAACTTTGTCTATCTATAAGGAAGATGAGAAAGACACCGAAATGAAAGAGATAATTCTTTCTCTAGATAAAGGAAGTTTTACTTTTAAACCATCATGGCATAAGTATTTGGAATTAGAACTAGAAGGACCGTTCTTAAACCATCATTGGAAGATCCACCTAAGAATGCGGAATTGAAACCGCTACCCTTAAATCAAGTATGCTTTTCTTGAAACTAATAATCTATTACGGTTATTATTTCATCATCTTTAACCGAGCAACAAGAAGATCAATTACTTAGAATGTTGAAAAAGCATAAGAAAGCTTTTGGATGGAATGATTGCCGATATTCGAGGTATTAGCCCTGAGATTTGCGTTCATAAGATAATTCTGAAGGAAGATGCTAAACCTTGTATTCAACCGCAATGCCGCCTCAACCCAAATTTGCAGTTGATTGTTAAGAAAGAGGTCATTAAGCTATTAGAAATGGGGATAATATTTCCCATATCAGATAGTGAATGGGTAAGTCCAACTCAAGTGGTACCAAAGAAAGGAGGCTTCACAGTGAAAGAGAATGAAAAGAATGAATGGATTCCGACTAGAGAGATTACAGGTTATCGAATGTGCATTGATTTTAGAAAACTAAATGATCATACTAAGAAAGATCCTCATCCACTTCCATTCATAGTTCGGGATGTTGGAGCGTTTAAGTGGACATAAGTATTCTTGTTTCTTAGATGGTTATTCAGGATATTTCTGAGATATTCATTCATTGTTAGAGAGATAGAGAAAAAATACTTTCACTTGTCCTTATGGAACTTTTGCTTATAAAAGAATGCCGTTTGGTTTATGTAATGCTCTGCACGTTTCAAAGATGTATGATGGCTATATTTCCGATATGGTTGAGAAATTCTTAGAAATCTTTATGGATGACTTTAGTGTTTATGGAGATTCTTTCGACGAATGTTTATCACACTTAGAACGAGTGTTTGTATTTGTGAAGATACCAATTTAGTACTAAACTGGGAAAAATGTCATTTAATGGTATCAGAAGGAATTGTTCTAGGTCATAGAATCTCTGAAGAAGGTATTGAAGTTGATAAAGCTAAAGTAGAAGTAATTGAAAAATTACCTCCACCAGTTAATTTAAGAACCCTAAGAGGATTTCTCGGACATGTAGGTTTTTATAGAAGGTTCATTGCCGATTTCTCGAAAATAGCAAAGCCTCTAAGTCATTTACTTGAAAAGGAAGTACCTTTCAACTTTTATAGTAAATGTATGGAAGCCTTCGGGACCTAAAAGCGAGGTTGACTCATCGCACTGCTAGTAGCACCCAGATTGAGTTGCCGTTTGAGATTATGTGTGATGCGAGTGATTTATTTGTAGGAGCAGTTTTAGGTCAAAGATATAACAAAATTCTCAAAGCTATCTACTATGCATCTCACACACTAAACGACTCAACTTAATTATGCAACTACTGAGAAAAAGAAGCTGCTGGTGTAATTTTTGCCTTAGATAAGTTTAGATCGTATATTGTTGGGTCTAAGGTAATAATTTATCTGAGACCATTCAGCCACTCAAGTATTTACTAAGTAAGAAAGATGCTAAACCACGTCTTCTTAGATGGATTCTCTTACTTCAAGAATTCGATATTGAAATTAAAGATAAAAAGGAAGTGAGAATGTAGTAGTGAGATCATCTAAGTAGAATGGACAATGATGAAGAAATAGGAATTGAAATTAAAGATTCATTTCCTGATGAACAACTATTTAAAATAGATACTCCTTCAACTATGCAGTTATTAAAAAATAGAATTCCTTCTAAGGAAATATCACCCTGGTTTGGAGATATCATTAATTACTTAACCTGTGATTACATTCCGTCTCATTGGACTTGGCAACAGAAAAAGAAATTCTTTTATGACTTAAAATTTTATTACTGGGAGGAACCAGACCTTTTCCGTAAATGTTCGGATGGGATAATCAGAAAATGTGTGCCTAATAATGAAATTTTAAGTGTTTTATCATTTTGTCATGATCGTGAGGCAGGAGGTCATCATGGAGGTTGGAAAACTGCTTTTAAAGTTTTACAATGTGGTTTTTATTGGCCTACACTATATAAAGATGCTTATAAGTATGTTAAATCTTGTGAATCTTGTCAAAAATGGGGAAATGTATCTAAAAAACATGAAATGCCTATGCAACCTATTTTAGAATGTGAGTTATTTGATGTTTGGGGTATAGATTTCATGGGACCATTCCCTATATCTTTTGGAAAAAGATTCATTTTAGTAATGGTAGATTATGTTTCAAAATGGTTAGAAGCTGAAGCTCTTCCCACTAATGATACCAAAGTTGTCATACGATTCCTTAAAAAGAATATATTCACCCGATATGGTATTCCGAGAGCTATCATTAGTGATAGAGCATCACACTTTTGTAATAGACCATTTACCAAGATAGTTGAAAAATATGGTGTAACACATAAGTTAGGAACGCCCTATCATCCGCAAACCAGTGGTCAGGTAGAGGTGTCTAATAGAGAAATCAAAAGAATCATGGAAAAAAAGCAGTTGATTCAAATCGTAAAATCGGGCGATTAAATTAGACGATGCATTATGGGCGCATGAAGCGACTTTTAAGACACCAATTGGTTGTTCTCCTATAAACTAGTCTTTGGTAAGTCTTGTCATCTCCCAGTTGAGTTAGAACACCGGGCCTTACAGGCTATTAAATTTACGAATTTCGATCCTAAAATTTGTCGGTGATCATAGATTGCTTCAATTAATGTAACTAGAAGAATTTCGTCTCGATTCTTATGAAAACATTTCGAATCTACAAGAACGCACGAAATCTTTTCATGATAAGAGAATCTATAGTCGTGAGTTCCATGTAGGTGATCGAGTGCTCTTGTACAATTCACGTTTAAAGTTATTTCTAGGTAAGCTTAAATCAAGATGGGCAGGTCCATTTAATGTAACAAGGGTTTACAAATCTGGAGCTGTTGAACTAAGCGATGGAAATCGACTTTTATAGCCAATGGCCCTGAGTAAAGTTATTTGTGGAGGAGAAGGAATCATCTTGAAGGGAGAAGTAATGCTACTAATCGATCCCCGACAAAATTGAAAAGCGGAAAAATCAAACAAATTGAGAAGCAGAGGAACCGAAATCAATTTGAATACCGGTGCTATCTATCTTTCCTCTACTTTTCATGTTTGAGCTAGTTTAAATCTTTTACCGGATAGACGTAAAAGAACTGGATGTCTTTTCTAGATAGAATAGGAGTTTTTATTTTGCTTTTGAAATTAGGCCTTGATAAAGATGTTGCGTTTAAAATAGAAGCTTTAGTTTTTGAGAAAAACAAGCAATTGTTGAGAGAGATCAGATTGAGAGAAGTATGTAATGGAAAATCGAGAAGCTCGATAAAGAGAAGGGCAAAGTTTTTAAGGAGATGCAGAATCTGTGGAAAAAGTGAACATGATGGGAAATGCAGGGAAAGCACAACCAAATCCCAGGATGAGTGTTTGAATGTTGTTAAGATGGGAACGATTAGATGGTTATCCGAAAATCCCGATGGAGATCAAAGGGAAAATTCGAACGCCTCATTTCTTATGGTTAGGTTGATAGAACGTTACGTCAGAACTTTGAAAGATTTAGAAGTAATGGAATTAGGACCCTTATGAATTTTATAATATTTATAAAAATTTTATATAACTTTTGAAAATTTTATAAATAGGATCTTTATGAAATTACTTAAAAGTTTTATAAAATTTTTTATTTAAATTGTAGAAGTTTTATAAAGGGTTTATAAAAATTTTATAAAGTTTTTTAAAAAAAAAAAAAAAAAATTTGTCGGATCGATCGGACATGACCCCGGATCGATCCGAAAACTAAAAAACCTAAAAAAAAAGGGAACGGGGTCCCTTCTTCTTCTTCTTTCATTTTTCTGAAACAAACGCCCTCCCCTCTTCCCCCATTCGAATTTTTTTCTTCAAAATACAACACAACATTACTATTAAACTACCCCAATTCTTAAACTTTTCTCATTTTCCTCTCCTCTCTTCAAATTTTTGTTTTAAATTGAAGAATTTTTCAAGGGAAAGCTTCAACTTTCATTCCGGCGAATTTTCATCTTTTCCGGCCAAATTTCAACCTTTTAAGCATTAGAAGGTAACATTGTAGTCAATTATTTTGTTAATTTCGTTTTTTTCTAAGCAACTTTTATTTAATTTTACTATATTTGTTACTCATTTGTGTTGTTTTGGTTGTTTCTTTTGTTGTTTTGTTGTTGTTTTGTTATTGTGTCACTATCGTAGAATGGCCGAATCATCAAAAGCTAGTAAAAAACGTAAGCCGCATATCCCTACCCAAATCCCGGTTATAGAAACTAGACCTTTAACAGAAGAAGAATTAGCAGTTAGTTTTGAAAGAACCGCGTCTGCTGCAGCTAAGAAAGCATTGAAAAATAAATTTGGAAAGTGTTTAGTTGCAATAGAGAGGGGCTTAGATTTCAAAGATTTGGGAAGGGAGGTAAAAGAGATTTTCGAGAGGCGACAGTGGTTGGAGTTAGCTAGTTTAAGGTCGGGTGAAATTAACACAACCTTAGTAGCTGAATTTTATTCTCTGGTAGCAACTCATAATGCTACTGAAGGTGGTGAGTTAATACGTCAACCTAAGAACTAGGGCGCACCGTTTAATCCTCAAAGGTTATAAATACTATTTATGGTATCCCCGATATACCGTAGAGTGAGGATTATATTATTGTATGGAATTTAGATGAGCTCACAGACTTTGATTATATTGTATCACTAGCCCGAATGAGTTAGATCCCATTGCCGTCGGCATGAAAACAGAGTTTTCCTATGGAAATTGTATACGGGATATGAGAGCTATTAAACGCGTTTTATTAGCCACACTCTTTACCCTACTCGTCATTTTACATCTTTTGGTAAAGAGGATCTGTGTATTGCTTGGGCTATGGTCAATGATGTACTGTGGATGTAGGCGAGGATAATGTATAGAAGGGCCAAGGAATTTGTCTCAATCGCCAAACCAGCGATCCACATGCCTTTTCCTTGTTTTATTTCTTCCTTATGTCACTTGAGATAGGTGTCCACGAACTTCCAAATGATAATTTGATGGTGGTTGATGACACGCTTATAAGCCCTAGTTTACCACTTAGGCGGCGGGAAGAATAGATTTTATGAACCCTATCCGCCAACGACCTCAGCCTACTCCATCCACTACTGTCCCTCCTTCATCTAGTCAAACTCAAACTCAACTTCCAAATACCATCACATACGACATGTTTCAATCAATGGCCTATGATGTTCATCGTGACAATGCCAATATGGCTGTTTTTGCGGAAAGAAATTTGCAGTGGTTTGAAGATTTGCGTCAAGGCATGCGAGGAATATATCAAATGAATATACTGCAAAACCCTACCTATGCTGAGATGGATATTCCGCATTGCCAATCCGTACCATATACCTTGCCAGACTTTATTCCACCAATGCCACCTCGCTCAGACTTCCAACAAATGCCACATTCTTTTGGATTTCAAACTAGTGGTGTAGGGGATTTTTCGACAGGTACTACGGCAGCTGCAACATCTGATTGGCCAGGATTTGGATCATTTGGCCATACCACGACGACATGGGGAAGCACTTTTTCTGATGTCACGAGAGAGATGAGCTCGATGGGATTGGATAGCTCGGTTCGGATGTCGACATATTTTCAAGATCCATTCCAAGAATCGACTTATGATCCGGCCAGTTCTCAGGCCATGCCAAGTTCAAGCCACGTCGAGATGAGTGATGAGGAGGATTGATTTCAAACATTTTATAATTATTGCCATTGAAAACATTTTATTTTTCGTACGATTGTATGTTACTTCATTTTTCGTACACTTTTAGGTTATTTTGGTTTTATTAGGAATTTATTTCATTACGATTTTATGTTATTTTATTTCACTCTCGTTTTATGTTAGTACACACTGTGTAGTAAAATTTATCGTTATAACATAATGAACCGAAGATAGGAAGAAAAACATATCACCTAGAAAAATCTAGGCTTTTTCCAAGCAAAAACAACTCTGTCCGTGAATAGTAATTTTCCGGATCGATCCGGCCTTTTCCCGGATCGATCCGGTGTTCGTATACCGACCTGACAGGATTGCTAGTTGAGAGGCCGGATCGATTCGGCCCTTTTCCGGATCGATCCGGTAAGTACAAAAACGCCAAAAAGGAGATCTTTCCTACTTTTACTTGATAGATACATTTCTATAAAAGGAAGGAGCTGCAAGCCCTCAACTTTGCTCATTCCTTCCTTATTCTATCTGTCTTTGTTTATTTTCTGTATCTGATAAAATAATGTCTCACCACTCCTCTCCCTCGGTCAATAGTTACGAACCACATACGCCAGATGGTGTGGTTCCCGAAAGCCATGCTTCGTGTTTTCATAATGACGTTCCGAGACGTCTAAATTTCGTCCATTCTCCTATGCTAATGGAGAAAGGCTTGAATACGTAAAAATTGATCGGTGGGGACGGAATCTAATCCGAGGTTGCGGGGTGGAAGAAGGCGATTAGGACTCAAGAGGTAGAATTAACATTTCAATTGTCGAGATTTTATCGTCTCTTATCGATATAACGATGTGAGCCTCGTCTCATCTCATTACTGTTAGGGGCGTCGCTATATCATTTTCTCCAGTCATCATAAACCAAATCTTTCAAATCCCACCATCTACTTTTGAGCAAATCCCACACTACGAGTTTCTTTGGGAACTCGGAAACGCTTACAATGTTGTAAATCGTACTGCAGAAGCCTTTCAATATGTGTTTCCACTGTTTGATCATAACTATGATTCTTCGACTCTGGCTTTACCCCCTCATCTGAGGGCGTGGAAACGCTTCATTAATTCCCGGATCTATCCAACTAGAGATTTTTGGGGTTCTGAGATGATGAGATGCTCTCATTGTATGCACTAACCGTGGGGGCATACATTGATTGGGGGATTTTGATGTTCAAAACAGCAATTAATTTTGCAGTAGAGAGACGTAATAGGGGACGACCGCTACCGTTTGCCTGGGTTATCTCTCAACTTTGTGTCCAACTGAATCACGTGCCTGAGTTTACTACAGACGAGATTTTTCCATCTCGTGATTCTCAGTTGGGATTACTTCCGGTAGATACTCCCGGATGTTCATCTACGGTTTGAGGTGTTGTTGGAAATCAGTTAAAAGTTGTTGTTGTTAAATTAGTACTCGATTAAGTTAGACGTTTAATCGCTTTTTAATTTAGTTTCTTTAAAGTTTGTAATAGTTTTCTTAATGTTTAATATATATGTCATTTTCTTTAATCAGAATAATATATGTTGCGAAAAATAATAAAAATCAAAATCGTATAAAAATTTTAATTTTTTCTTTCAAACCTACTTTTTATTACTCAACGAGCATCGGGACGATGCCATTTCGTAAGTGGGGAGTAGAGGTAAGTTAGTAAAATAAAAATTAAAATTTTCTCATATAAATTTATACTTAAATGCTTAATACTTAGTTTAATTTTTCTTGAATCAAAATAACTAGATAATATATACTTAATATGAATAAAAATAATATAAATTTGTAAGAATAGATTTTAATTAAGTAAAGTAAATTAGATATATTATAATCATATTATATATGTCAATTTTAGGTTTTTATATGATTTTAAGTATATGTAACTATACATAAATATTATCAAGTAATTTTCATATGAAATTTAGCGAATATACTTAAATTATAATGAAATTTTAGAATAATTTTCTTTTCAAAACGAATTATGAGTTTGGAATTGGACTAGGGATGACGATTTTTTTGGCACCATAAAAATATAAACTATAGCCAAATAGCCTACCTAAATAAATTTCTAATTTTTGTCCCTACCTCAGCCTTGATTAGAGTGATCAAGACCGCACTCGAAATAGCCATTTTTTGATTATAATCGACCCTTAGCTTAATTTGGTCTACATTTCCTAAAAATCCCACGAGTTTGTACGTACTTATGAAAAGAGATGATGACACAAAAGCTAAGAATGGTGTATCTTTGAGATTGAAAAAATTAGATAAGTATTAATATATTCGATCTTACCTCATGACGCTTGCAAGATAGTCGATTTTGGTAATACGTTCGGATATGTTAATATTCTATAAAGGAATTAAGAACGAAGCATCATATTTACACGTAATTAATCAAATACTGTATCTTCCTTATCTTTGATCAACAACTAAAAATATCGGTAGTAGCTACCAATGATTTGAGTGTATTAGGGTATTATCTCGAAATGTCCTATATCACTATGAGGTTTAAAAGCTCCCGATAAAAAGTCGAATCATAGAATCTCAAGAATGATTACAAGTTTAAGGAAACCGGACATGTAATTTTCAATCGAAAAAGTATTACTCCGATTAATCTTGATGAAGCAATGCTTGTAAGTTTGATTTTCTACACACACGCACGCTTTTAGTTCTTAAATATTAAAAAAAAAAAATCAGAATGTTATTAATCGAGGTATTTTTGATCAAAATTATGAAGGTGTAAGTACGTACGACTTGCTTCTTTCTCTTTTGATTTTTTTTATCCTTTCGATTGACCAACATCCTGAGCCTAAAAAGTATAAGCCATTTTGTCAACTACTTGACTTAGTCCTTAATTCCAAATATTTCATATAAGTTGAGAAAGGAGAATGATTCTAGAATTTTAATTATATTTAAGTAGATTATGCAGAATTTCCTTTGAATAATAGTTGATAAATAATTTATCTAAGTTATCTACACTTTTTATCTTGTTAATTTCTAAGAAAGATATAATTAATATGTTTATAATATTTAAATGATATTTTACTAATTTGAAATCTAATCTACCACGTATATCATTTTTATTGTAATTTTTATATATTACCGCTTATTTTGCTCGAGGACGATCAAAGAGCTAAGTGGGGAGTAGTTGATGTATAACATTTATATGATAAAAATTACGATGTTTTATATACGTTATCGACTCTTTTTATATACAATATAAGAAATTATAACGATAATCTTATAAAATATTAATAGTTATGAATAAATCTAAATACTATAAAAATCTAGTAAAAGTAATAAAAAGTTATAAATTTTGTACCGGGATAATAACCGGAGTGTCGGTCGATTTACGGGGTATTTTTGGTATTTTATTTGCAGATCCTAGGTAAACCAAGACCCCGAGTGAAGACACTTTTTGAAGTAAAATTGTATCTTTTGAAGGTAGTAAGGAAGTGCCATGAGATTTAAAGTTCAAGTGGATCAATAGTTCGTGACACCATTATCGAATTATATTTTCGACGAACAAATGGCCCATCAAAAAGGCATTTTCTGAAGAAGAGTCCTTCATGGAAGTTATAGATCTTTTCAAGAGCTTTCTAACGCCTCTTGAATTATGTCATTTGGAGATCCAGAGCTCAAGTTATGATTTTATCAAGTTTCAGATCAAGTTAAGGAATAAAAAGCTACCCGGATCAATCCGGATTAACCTCGGATCGATCCGAGGAAACTAATGATTATCCAGCATGTGATCCTGCAGAGAATAATCTAAGGGATACTATTTTTTATTCCCGGATCGATCCGGCATCACCTCGGATCGATCCGGCCCTGAAAATCTTGCTTATAAATAGAGCAGTTCATACAGCCTGCAGGAGGGTACCAATATAGTTTCCTAACCTCTTTTTCTTAGAAATAGTATGTATGTATATAGGCCTTATGCCATAAATAAAGTAGTATCGTTATAATGCTCGAGAAAATTATCAGAAGATCAGTGTTGTTGAAGTCGTTGTAACATCCGGAAGAATACAGCTTCTGATTCAACAGTTGTAATCGGGTAAAATTTCTTAAGTATCTATGTTTATTATGTTTGTCTTTTTATAATGTTATTAGGCTAGATCTAATAACTAGCCAAAGTTATGTAATCGTTTTATTTCGATCTTTTCGGTAAAGGAATGCTGTCTAAAGTAAAATTGATTAAAATTGAGTTAATTGAATCTTTTTCTATTCTGTAACGTATTGATAATATTCGGATTGACGTAATTAACCAAGATGAATCGCACCATATAACCTAACGATGAACTGACCAGAGAAGTTAGGATATGAGATAAAAGATAGAAAAACCGGAGGGTAAAATTGGCCGTGCGAAAGCGTGACTACGGAATCCTATTTCCTACCCGGGGGCAGATTTGTCTTGGGAAAGATAGATCTTATTAAAATTGTGCTCGAGATCATAATAATGTTAAAATCAACAGTTTAATTGAAACTAAAACCGGAAAGTTAAATCGATCCGCCTGACAACCGGAGCCTTTTGAATAACATCGGCCGTCGACAAATGGAATAACCTCTTTTATCCGGGGTAGATTTGTACTCGGCATTACTGTTCGAGACTAACTAAGATTAGCATGGGGCGATTGTGGAGATTGAAGCGATGACAATGACATATGACAATTTCATACGCTTCGTGTGAGGAGGAATTGTTAACCTCGTGGAGTGCACCGTTTCATTTACTCAATTGGACCTAAAATAAAAGGAAAGATCGAGCACATTCCGTCTACTGAAAAGATCGTATAAATCAATTATATAAACTTTGGCTAGTTCTATAAAATATATTGTATCTATATATTTATATCTATATATATATTTTGCAATTTACGTATATCTATATATATTATATTAGAACAACCTTTAAATTACGCATTTATTTTATGTTGAGTAGAATAGTAGTGATCTGTGTTATAAAATTGTGGTTTAGATCGAGTTAATAACAGCTCTTTGGTGTTTAACCACACTTAAAAGAATTACCACGTTTCCCTGAGGATTCGACACTCTGACTCACCATACTAGCACTACAGTTTGACCCGATACACTGTCGGTTAAGGACTGATATTAGCACTAGAAAAGGCCACGTCAAGCACTGCAAACGCACAAATCACACCAAGGACACTTGTTGGAAGCTACATGGCATGCCTAAATCCTCCAAGCCTACCAGGGAAAGTCAGGGCAGGCATGTCAATGAAGAGGAGAATGATAACAAGTTGAATGCTCAGTTTGCTGCATTCAAAGCTTTCCTCACTCAACAAAAAGAAGGTAGTCCCTCTACTGACATGGCTACTCAGGCTAGTGCAGGTAAATTCTACTCTTCTATTAGTAATGAAACATGGATTGTTGATTCTGGGGCCTCCTCTCATATGTCTGGCAATAAAAACCTCATAACTCACCTTATGCCATGTCATCAAATTCATAAAATTAAGACTGCTGATGGATCTATCTCTCATGCAAAAGGTTTTGGAAATGTTAAACTCACTAATAATATATGCTTAAAGGATGTCCTATTTGTTCCAAAATTAGACTGCAATCTCATATATGTCAGTAAACTTGTAAAAGATTTGAATTGGACTGTTGTGTTTAATAAGAATCAGTGCACTTTCTAGGACCCTTCTTCACAGGAAGTGATTGGGAGGCTAAACCACGCTTTCAGGATTGTATGTGGTCAACCTCCGCCAAGATGTAAGATCAAGACCTGAACCGCCGCCTCAGACTGCACTCAAACCTTAGACAATATCATGTTATGGCATTATAGACTAGGGCATCCAAGTTTTGGTTATTTAAAGTCTGTAATTCCTGAATTATTTAAAGGATGTAATGTCAATGATCTTCAATGTGATATTTGTCACTTTGCCAAACTTACCAAATCTGTGTATACCAAACTACCTTATGTGCCTTCCACACCTTTCACTTTAATTCATAGTGATGTATGGGGACCTTCAAGATTAAAAAGTATAACAGGGAAAAGGTGGTTTGTCACTTTCATTGATGATCATACCAGAAACACATGGCTGTTTTTAATGAAGGATAAATTTGAATTTGGAACAGTTTTTTAGGAATTTTACAACTTGATATGTACTCAATTTGACACTAAGATCAAGATCTTAAAGACTGATAATGCACTTGAATACTATGAGTCTAACCTCAGTAATTTCTTGATGGATAAGGGGATTGTCCATATCAGTAGTTGTGTGGAAACACCTCAATAAAATGGGGTTGCTGAGAGAAAGAATAGGCACCTACTAGAGATGGCTAGATCAATCATATTCACCACACATGTTCCAAAGTATATGTGGGGTGAAGCTATATTAACTGCCACATACTTAATCAACAGACTTCCCAGTAGAGTGTTAGGCTTCAAAACTCCTATCCAAACCCTTCTGACCACACACTCCCGCCTCATCTTATTTCCCAATTACCTCCAAAACTCTTTGGTTGTCTTGTGTTTGTTTATATCCATGCCCAACATGAAGCAAACTTGATCCCAAAGCTCACAAGTGCATTTTCCTAGGATATGCAAAGGGCAGGAAAGGTTACAAGTGTTACTCTCTTCCACGAAAGAGATTTTACAATTCTATGGATGTAATTTTTTTGAAAGGACTCCTACTACAAACAAGTCCTTGAGGCGATCATCGATGGAAAACTGATTGAAATTGACCTAAATCCATTCCTCAAAGCAAACTCTTAACCTCAAAGAACTCATCGATTCTCGTGCAGATGAACCTCGGCACCTCATCGACTCTCAAGAACCTCCTCGAACCGAGTCTCATCGACCCGAGCCCTGCCGACCCAGAGCTCATCGACACTCAAAGAACCTCTGGACTCTCAAAGACTGTTGACATTGATGATAGGCCTATTGCTATCAGGAAGGGAAAGAGATCTTGCACTACTGATCATTCTATTCATAATTATCTATCTTATGATCAGTTATCACCTGTTTTTGCCATGTTTACACAGGACTTGGATTCTCACTCTATTCCTAAGAATATACAGGAAGCTCTCCAACATGATAAGTGGAAGGCAACACAAGATCGAAATGATCGCCTCCTGGATAATCATACTTGGGATCTAACAGCTCTCCCCAAAGGCAAGAAGACAGCCAGCTGCAAGTGGTTATTTACCATCAAATACAATGCTGATGGTACAATTGACAAGTATAAGGCCAGACTAGTTGCAAGGGGTTTCACTCAAACTTATGGCATTGACTACAAAGAAACTTTTGCACCAAGTGGCAAACCGAACACTTTCGAATATTGATATCTCTTGTTTGTCCAACAGTCGGCCTCTTCACCAATTGGATATCAAAAATGCCTTCCTCAATGGTGACCTTCTTGAGGAAGTTTACATGAATGTACCTCTGGTTTTACCAATCCTAACACTCAAGGAAAGGTTTGCAAATTGAGGAAATCTCTATATGGCCTAAAGCAATCCCCAAGAGCCTGGTTTGGGAAACTCACTACCGTGGTTAAAGCTGCTGGATATCATCAATGCAACTCAGACCACACCATTTTTATCAAGACCACTAGCCAGAAAAGATCTATCCTTATTGTGTATGTGGATGATATCATCCTCTTTGGTGATGACTCTACTTGAGATCCGTAATTTGAAGACTCTCACGGCAAAGGTTTTTCAAGTCAAGGATTTGGGCTATCTTAAATACTTCCTTGGTATGGAAATTGCAAGAAACAACCAGGGTATCTCTATCTCTCAAAGGAAATATGTCTTTGGACTCTTTGAAGGAAATCGGTATCTTTGGGATGCAAACCTGTTGTATCCCTAGTAGACCCCAGTAATACCCTGCTGCATGGTGACATTGTTGTCAGGAAGGATAAATATCAGAGACTTGTAGGGAAACTCATTTATCTGTCCCATACAAGACCTGATATTGCATATGGAGTCAGTCTGGTGAGCCAGTTCATGCATTGCCCTAGTGAGCAACATTGGGAGGTCGTGAGCAGGATCTCGAGGTACTTGAAATCCACTCTGGCCAAGGCTTGCACTTCACCAAGTCTCTTTGAGAGATCTATCAAGGTTTACACCGATCTCGATTAAATTTGGTTGTCACATAGACAGAAGATCTACTACAGGCTACTGTTCTTATGTATGGGGCAATCTTGTCACCTGGAGGAGCAAGAAACAACCTACTGTCTCTAGAAGCAGTGCTGAAGCTGAACTCAGGGCACTAGTTTTGGGTATTTGTGAAGCTCTATGGGTAAAAAGGGTCCTGACAGAACTTCAGCAGCCTATTCAGCACCCTATCACACTCTGCTGTGACAATAATTCAGCCTTATGCATGGCAGAAGATCCAGTCCATCATGATAAAACCAAACATGTGGACATTGACAGACACTTCCTGAAGGAGAAGATTGATGCCAAGATTATTCAACTCCAGTATGTTCCCTCAGCAGACCAGAATGCTGATATTCTCACCAAGGCCATTCCACCACTTATGTTCAGCAGACTGAGTAGCAAACTTGGCTGTATAAACATATACAACCCAGTTTGAGGGGGGGTGTGGAAATATTACATATCAAATATTATGTAATATTTATTTATTTCCGTGTATACATTATTTGTACACTTTATTTGTAAAAGGACATATTAATTGTGGTACATATAAACAATTAATATGCCAAACTCTAGTCTAGTTTACTTTATGTCATAGACATAACTTTTACTTTTACAAGCATGCTTGCCGCCCATAGCTAGTGGCCACCCAAGCTAGCTAGTATCTCACCTCAATTGTAACTATTTATACTTCTTCCATTTGATGAATAAACTAAGTTGAAGTTTACTCAAGTATTATTTACTTTCTCAAACTCTCTTCATCAACATCATCATCATCATCATCTTCCTTTGGTCTTGGGATTTCACCTCATGTGAATCTCTTCCAGTACCTGTTCCTTATCAATGAGTACCCATTACTCAAAAATTCTTCGGCATTGAACAGTTGTGACGGATGGGTTATGTTATTTTAATCAACAACCCATTGTTCTTCAGCTTCCATGAGTTCTTGATGTTCTCTTTGATCTCTGATTGAAATGAACTTCCAATGTTGATATGCATCAAGTCTTCTGCAGTCAGCTTCAATCAATTTTCCAATGTCAGCTATAGAATCAGATAAGGTTGTAGCAGCTTCAGTTTCTTGGGGAGCCTCTAAGGTAGATTCAGTTCAAGTCCCAACATGTTCCTCAATATTCTCAACTTCAGTTATTTGGATTCTCTCTCAGCAACAACTGGGATTACAGATATTTCAGTTTCAGCTTCAGGTACTATTGTGGATTTAGTAACATGTTCAGTTTCTAGATTCCCTTCAGCAACATCTTCCTTTTCAGCTTCAGCTACAGGTTCAACAACCTGTTCAGGATCCTCTTTCAGTTCCGCCATTGCTTCCTCTTCATTTTTCTCAAGATTTTCAACATATTCAGCTTCCCTTCTTTGACTTTCTTCTTCAACAAGCTCATCCAAGGTAATGACTTGTTGTTCAGCAGATTTTTCAACTTCTTTTTCTTTTCTTTCTGTCTGAGAGGCTTCAAACTCCTTGATAGATTCCTCATACTCTAGCCTTGATTCTGACTTTTGCAGTGTGGACTTGGCTTTAAATAGCAGATTGAGCATGTTTGCTATCTCCGGTGTAATCAGCTCTTCATCACTCTCAATTTCTTCATCATTAGGATCAGTCCTCAAAGTTAGTTCCCCCTGAGCGTTAGTTTCCGGTAGGGATGGAATGAGTACTTGAGCTTCTTCAACTGATTCCTTTTCAGCAGTAGGTTTTGTGGGGGTTTCACCATGAGTTTTTGATTTCTTTGTTGTCTGGCTTGCTGCGTCACAATCTAATGATATTTCAAGTGAAGGTTCTTTTCTTTTCTCAGTTGCCTCAGCATTCTTCGCTTTCTCCGGTTCTTCTAACTTCCTTTTCTTTTCTTTAAGTATCTCAACTTGCTCTATTGCTTCATCGCCTGTAAACATTTTCTTTGATGATTTCATATTCTTCTTTGGTTCAGCTTCAGAACTATCGGCTTTCCTCCTACCAGTTTTGCTTTTCTCCTATTTCACTGCAATTTTTCCATCAACAATTGCAGTTGTTTCTCTCATGGGGATTTCAAAATGATCTATGATTATTTGTACCAACAAGGCAAGTGTCTTCTTGTGGTAGAATCTCCATTTCTTCACGTCAATTTTCTTCTTTGGTACTTCAGATGAAACTTGTCCTGCTATATGGTCAAGAATGTATATTTTCCAGTTGAACTTTTATTCAAACCATATCACATAAAGTAAATCTATCTTGGTGCCTGATAGATTGCTAAAGTTGTCAGCACTTCTAATTACACATTTGGCTAACATCTGGGCTAGATAGCCAAATTCAGGTTTGAGGAAACATGTCTTACCCGTTAATGATACATTTGAATCTTCTTTTTCTGCAATTATCTTCCACAACGTTTCTCTTTGATCCTCGTTTAATTTTATTGCAGATGAATATCCAGAGGTTTCGAATCAAAATATTTCTGCAATAAGTTTCTCAGTAACCTTAATCTCCTTTTGATTGACAGTGGTGGTGTATGTGTAGACATTATCTTCTATGGATGTCCTTCAAAACTCAAAGAAATCTCCTATGCTTTTTAAGCATACGCTTTCTAATGCAATATTGAACACTTCTTCCAGACCTTTGATTTTTTTGATTTTCTCCACGATTTGCTTGGCAATGTCTGAGTTGCCATGTTTTTCAAGATATTGATCAAGTGACATGATCAATCCGGGTTCAACTCAGGTGAAAGTCATAATTTCTAGGGTAAAGAAGGATTTGAAGAGATTGAAGACAGGATAATTCTTCAAACTGGGGGTTGAACAAAACTGAGTATAAAGATTTTGATAAAGATAGTATGAAGGTATTTATAGGTGGTAGATGTGTAGTTAGGAGAATTTGAGTGGGTTCGAAATGTCTTGTCATAAATCACATCTGGCGTTGAGATGCGAAAAATATGATGAGTGGAGGATGTGGACGGTTGAGATCTGTATAGATTATGACTTTTCTGCCAACCGTAGCTTGTATCAGTAAATGTATCTGATATGCTGTATCTCCAGCTGTAAAAGTTCAGCTTTGATCTTATCCATATCTTGAGTCAGTCGTCAGTTATTGTCAGTACAAAAGACTCAGTTAAAAACATGATGTAGGACTCAATTTTGATTGTGTCAGTTCTCATATTTTCTCAGTAGTCAGTTTTCTCTTGCAAAAGAAATTAAGATCTTTTTGGTACCCATATTTGTTTGGGTTCTTTCTGGTTAGTTTTTAGATTAATTCTTGAACCTTTTAAAGAAGGTTCATTTTTCTTAGAATTAATCTCATCTTTAAGAGCTTTGAACATCTTGAGAATTGAGCTCATATATCCTTCTTGACTTTTTGAATTAATAGAATTCCTATTAGATTTGTCAGTTTTCACATAATTCTACTGTTTTGGCTTTTCAGTCTTTTCCCTATGAATTTTGTGAAACTGAGTTGATCTAGTAGTGATTGTATGACCATTCCAGTCTTCATCAGTTGGAAATAGTATCTCTTTTCCCCTGAATCTATTAACCTTTGAATGAGAATCATTCTTTGGTGAATAAGACTTGAATGTTTTGTTAACTGATCTTGAATCAGTTTTGCCTTTTTCATTTTACGAGTTTTTCAAGAAGATTTGTCGGTTCTTTGGATGCCACCAACCGATTTCTGATTTTGTCGACTTTTGATCGAGGGTGTCTTTGAATCGCTATCGATTCTAATAACTTCATCAGCTTTCCGAGTTCTAGACTTTTGTGCAACTACAAATTTAGGTGCAGCTAGGTCTGATCTTAGAATTCTATTGATGGTCAAACTCTTAACTTGATATGTTTCCAAATGGTTTTCCTGGTTGGAACTGAACTTTAGTGATTGGATCAACTGATGATTCTGTGATGTTTATTACCATTTTTACTTTATCAGTTGAGCCAACACCTAGAGTTCTGTTATTAGCTTTGATAAAGTTTATTTCGGCATTCAATCTTAGAACTTCAGCTTTCAACAATTCTTTTTCCTTTTTGACATTCTCATAATTCTTTTGAATTTCCTTTAATTCCTTCATGAGTACGTCTAAAGTTTCATTGAAATCTGCATTTTTGTGATTGTTTATGGCAGTGTGACAGTTGGATGTAGAAGCATTTACCTTATAAGAATTGATTGATAAGTTCTCATTTCTAGCTTCTTCATCTTCCATTATCTGTTTTCCTTTGCTTGATTATGCATTGTCCTTTGCTGGTTCAGCTCCAAAAAGTATGATTTCTTCATCACTTTAGATATGATCTTGTGTTGCATAGCTTATTGGTAAAATCTCGGATTTCTCATTGCTACAGGTATCCACTGGATCTTCAATGAATGTCTCAAATAATATTTCTTGGGTATATATCAGCAAGAAGAGCCTGCAATTTATACTTGTATTCCTCAAATCTTAAAAATGAACAACTGAGTAAATTCCTAAAGTGATTCTGTGAGTCCATGAGGCAGTTTTGTAAAAACATTTTGAAGACAACTGATAAAGCTGAATCGGAGATCACTTCAGAGGAGAAGATTTGCTCCGATACTAATTGTTGGTCCCGTGAAAAGGTTGACACAAGTTTAGAAGGGGGGTGAATAAACTTGTCACCATAAACTAGATCTAAAAACAAAGTAGGTTCAGTTATAAACTTTTGTGTAGTTGAGCTAACTGAGTTGAGTATAAATCAAACTGATTTATGCTCAAACTGAGTTAACCGGCAGCGGATATATTAAAGCCTTTTGATTGCTCAGTTATCAGTTTGTAAAGATGAATGCAGATGTTTGCTGAGTTTGTGTTCTGATGAGATATGAAATAGAATGTAGAAAATAAATGCGTAAAGTAAATAAGTAAATGAGACAGAGTTTATAGAGGTTCCAAGTGGTGTAATCCCATCAGTCATTTCTTCTCCTGTGATGTTGGGGGAAATTCACTATGTTCTTGAGATGTACAGTTACAAGACACAAAGTAAATTTTAAACACTGATTGTCCTTAACTATTCCCTAGCTTCACACTCTTCAAGCCTTAGTCTTTGCTTGATTGGAATTCTTTGTTAAGCCAAGTTTTCTCCACTAGTTCTTTGAAGGGTTGGACTGCCTCTTCACCAGCTCATCACAAACACAGTCTTCCTGACTGCACCTCAACTGTCTTTCACACATTCTTGATGTTTCACAGTCTAAAACCTTTGATAAAATTAAAGTTGAGACTTGAATCAATAACTATGATTCAACTTGTGATTTGAGCTTCTTCTTCTGAATATATATAATTTGCACAGTAAGCTCTGATTTCTTCAAGTGTATATCTTAATGTTTCTTTGAATACTTAAGAACACTTTGAAGAATTATTGATGTGGATATATCAATATATAATAGAACAGGAGTTTTTTAAATTCTCTTTTCCCTTTACTTGAATCTTTCTTAATGAATTTTCTCTTGAACTCCGAACTTCTTCTTGATGTAGAAGTGGTCTATTTATAGGGGTTATTCCAACATTCATCTTGTTTGAATTTGAATTCTTGTATCCGTTGGTGGTCCTGCTATTCTGTTGAATGTCAGTGTCCTTTCTAACAATTCTTTTATCCAATTGTATTGCTTGCTTTATAGCGGTTAGTTTCTTCTTCAGTTCGAATGACTTCAGCTTGAAACTGAGCCTTTGGGTTTTGGCAGTTTCCAGCTGGTATAACTGAGTGTATCAGTTTCAAGAGCATTAACTGAGTTTTTACTCTTCTTCAAAACTTAGTACTCTTTCTTCATCTGATTTTATATTGACTTAATCAGAGTATACCATATCATAAAAACATCCTAGATATCATTGTCTTTATGTATCTTAGGTCTTCATACAAGATCCATAAAGTCAGTTCAGGTCATCACAAACTTACCTGAATTCTAACTTTGCAGTCTTGACTTGAAGTTTTCATAAACTGAGTTTGAACCCTCAGTTCTTCATTATTCAATAACTGAGTGTGTGTCCCTCAGCCTTCAACTTCAAGATAAGCCAACCGAGTCTGTGTTCCTCAGCGAGCTTACCTTCTTCAGTTTCTGTTTGTGTACTCAGTTCCTTTAATGATGACAATTTCTTTTTCTCTGTGTAAACTCAGCAGATCAGTTCCTCATCTGTTCATCAAGTCAGATTCTCGGTTTCTCAGCTCTGAACCTTAAACTATTACAGTGCTAGTCTGATTTACTAATACAAATATCAGACTCTATTAAATCCTATACATTTATATCTAGACATCTTTTTGCTTTGCACTATAACAACTAGTTATGACACTTCATCAATGAGGTTTAAATTAATAACTGAATAAGTGATGAATCATTATCAAAACATAAATTTTGTTTCCAATATGTACCGTCGCCTACATGCACTTTGTCGGGCCCAGCAAAAGGGGCAGATGATAGGGTGAGATTGCGAAGATCATGAGTGAGATATTGAGTAGCCCCCGTATCCGCAATCCAATCAGAGCCAGGATGTGTGTAAGCCGCATATGTTTGAGGCGGCCAGGGTGGAGGAGCACGAGGAACTGGCGGGTGGGAGTACACATATCGAAGGGAGCAGGCTGAGGCTGTATGACTTGTTTTGGCACAAATTTGGCATATGGGGGGTTGTGCACCATGAGAGACGCCGAAATATGAGGGACAAGGGTAGCAACGATCCCGGCCTCCAGACCGGCGGTTTATGATGATTTAGAGAGGAAGACATTTTTTTTGGATGGCGGTACGAGCCCCCTTTTATTTCTGGTTTTTTTTTTTTCCCTCTATTGATGGTTAGGAATAAAATTAAATAAAAATAAAAGGAGAAAGCAGGGGCGAGAAGAGTAATCCAAGTGGGGAGAGTTTGCTGCGGTTAGGGACATTTTTTTTTTTTTTAATAATACGGAGTACTTGACTACACCTTTGTTAATTTTTGATTTACTAACAACAATTAGCTTTTCTCCGATGTGTGGATATGAATCTGTAATCGTCGCCGACAGCCGGAGGAGAAGAAACCTGCCGCTGTTTTTTTTTCTTTCTTTTTTTTTTTTTTTGTTTGGAAGAAGATTTAGGGTTTAAGGAGAATTGACATAACGGGAGAGAGAAAATTGATCGATACCATATCATAATTCAAAGTGTATTGTATTTTATTGATTCAACTAGAGGAGAGTACAAATACATAAGCTCGGTAACTTAGCCTCCAAATATGTAATAGATAAATACAAATAATATAAAATATAAGATAAGTATGGAAACTATTCTAGAGCATCCTCGACAGACATGTAACGATACACTAATAATGCTATATCTATTTGATTTAACATACTTATACCAGTCACGGTCGAACAATGAAACAATTATATTTAGACAAAGCAGAAAAGACATCCCAAACAATGTACACATCGCGTATATGATCAGGTTGGTTAATTGACCACTTGATCATGTTGGTTATATAGCAAGTTCATGATTCAACGGTAGAAAAACAAACAAGACATAATCGATATGGATATACCGTAATATATATATATATATATATATATGTGTGTGTGTGTGTGTGTGTGTGTGTGTGTGTGGAGTTTGTCGCGGTAGAATGTTGGATCATGAACTTGCAATATATATTGTAACGCCCCTGTTACCGAATTCCGAGTTCTTATCCGGAAATATAATGTCCAGCATGAGACTTTTAGAGTAAATTCTAAACTTACGTAAGTCTGACGTAATATCAAAATAATTATAAAAAAATGCGCAGAAGAAAGAAGCACGCAGACACCCCGAAGACAAACCCTCAGGGTCCTCGATAAAAAAACCACAAGATTAACGCTGATGTCAAACTAAAGTTAAAAATAATTGAAACTCATGAACTAAAATCTCATATAACCAACATGGCTGAAAAAGAAGAAACTATTGAAGTAATTAGCACAAATGCCTTAGAGGTGAAGGAAGAAGTCCCGAGACGAATCCCAAGTTTGAGGATAGATTACACACAAGATTTCTTCACCTCATGGGCGAATGAGTCCGGCCCCACTCTTTTTGTTCCATCGCCCAAGACTGGACATATCTGCAGCTCGGACAAAGAAATACTTCTCCTTCCATCCCTTGATAGGGGAGGGGCATCAACAAGGATTCGGGCGTCCACACCGATGTCCTTCCCACCCCGACGTGAGTAGTAAAACCAGTCTATAGAATTTCTTGACTTATTGACACTGAAGAAATATCTAAATAAAGAGGTTGAAAACTCCGAACTTATTATTCTACAGAAGAGGGCGTAACATACCATGGTCTTAATCCCGTTTGAGTAATTTAGTCTAAACCCAAGTTGGAAAATGTTAAGAGATAATAAATAGCAGGTATCACCAGAAATCATGGACCGGCGACGAGCTGCTGAATATATACAATGCAAAAGCCATCAAGGGTGTTAGTGGCTCTCCAATCAGAATGGGGAAGGGTGGGCATGTATATATACCAACTATAAGAAAAATACTCTTTTGCCACAGTAGTTTTTGCAAAAACAAAAAAAATGTTGTTAATATACTTACTTTTAGCCACAATAACGTGGAAAATGAGAAAAACTAAGTATATATTAGCCCCAATTGTTTTGTTGTGACAAAAGAGTATTCTTCTTGTAGTGACCTCTCTGTTAATCTCATACTCATAGCAAGCTTTTATCACCTCCTCATTTGTGACAGTGGATGGGGTGTCCGGATCCTCTACTTTGAGAATCCCGGCTTTCCCCAAATTTGAGGACGTGGTGAGATCATGCCGTCTCTACATTCAGACCAGAAGATCCGACATGCTACCCTTTTGTTGAGTCTAGCCAACAAACCAAAACCTTCTTGAGAAAAACTTTCCTACGAGATCTCTCAGTCCGACTCTACAAATTTGATAACGGTAAAAAAAAATGATGGATTGACTCTCCTTTTTATAATAAGAAGAGAGAGGATATCCGAAGAGACGTGTCGGATCGTAATTTTCCCAATCAGTTTTGTCCTTCCAGACACAATTTCATGAAACGACGCAGCAAAAAGATTAATAGTTGTTTTGAAATTGAAAACCGATAGTTGACATCTGACAGTCAGACGTCATTAACATCAGAATGGTTACACTTCGACCTCTCAAATCGTTCTATGTCATCTCGGTGCAGACCTAACTCATGATACATATCTTAGCTCAGGTTTGGGGGTATTTGACGTAGGTGAGATCGGTCACCCTACACGTGACACTCATCGGACATCACAAAGAAGAGTATATGAAAAACCACGTCAATCAGCACAATTCATCTCCAACATGGTGCATGTCGCCCTTAGATCATGCGACGCATATTGTCCTTGGTCCCTCATAGACAGCGTGGCGTAGGTCGCCCACAATGCTTTACTGCTGAATTTTTGCAGGACGTCCTCGGTCTCAAAAATTCATTACACCCCATTATTTGTGCAGTCGGGACATTATGCCACAGCCGTTACTACCCCCATATACTTGCTCCCCCACTTTAATGCGCAAAAACGTCTTTGACCATGATGGTAAACTATATAAAGGAATCATTATCCTTATTATTTATGTACGCCCACTTTTACATGCCGAACTCATGGGCTCTATAGAAATTTCTCTATTACATAACAGCATGTACAAATGTATCAAATATTATTTACGAGCATTTATATTAATTATTTATTGTAATTGCTTGAGAGACCTAGAAGCTTCCACTAGCATGTATATATACACAATGTAACCTACTCCCTCCGTTCCTATTAATTGTCGTAGTTGTCAAAACTAAAAATTCCTTTTTAACTGTCGTAGTTACATTTCCAAAGCATTATTTATTGGTACTTGTTAATTGCGGCAGTAAAAAACGCTCATGCGCAAACCTAAACGTCTGCCATCTGCTCTCCGGCCACCGGCAATCCCACCCTGCCAAATCCAAAATGAAGGACTCTGTTATGGAGCCCTCCCCTGAAGAATAAGATCTATTGAAAAGAAGAGTTAATCGGCCAAATCAATCCACCAACAACCACTCGTCGGCATGGTCTGACCGGAGTGGTACCGATGTCGTTCAAGAAAGATATGCTGATCCGGACATTTATACAGGTAATGACGAGGATGGTAATGAACTGAATAATTATAAAGATGTTGTTGATAATTTAATGGGAGATGAGCATGAGGAGGACACTGATTATCCCTCTCGATGAGTGCTTGGAGCTGTGGTGGCCATGGAAACGGGCCTTGATCATCAAGCTCCTAGGGAAGTTTGTGTCTTAGAATTTCTTGTCTAATCCCTCTCCAATCTCTAGCATGCTGAGGGTCGATTGGAGTTCACCGACCTCGACAACGGGTACTACATTGTTCGATTCACCAGAAAGAAAGATTATCTAACCGCTCTTGAGAACGGTCCGTGGGTAATCCAAGGACATTATTTAGCCGTTACCAGATGGAAGCCCTTTTTTGACTTTGTCGAAGGAGCAATCAAGACCACCATGGCCTGGGTTAGATTTCGACATTTTCCAGTTGAGGTGTTCCAAACCCAATATCTCACGAAGCTGAGGAATATGGTTGGATGAACCATCAAGGTAGATCATACCACCAGTTTTAATATCCGCGGTTGGTTTGCACGGGTATGTGTTGAGGTTGATTTATCCAAACCCAGAAAACCTTTATTTTCATCAATGAAAGAAAGAAGATGATTGAGTGGGAAGGTTTGCCACTGGTTTGTTGGGATTGCGGGAAGTTTGGCCACCGGAAAGAATCATGTTCCATTAGTTGAGCTGCTGCTATTGCTGCAAACCCCGAAGTCCCAAGAAATGTGCAACCGGAAGGTCCTACCACTAAAAGGCCGTATGGGCCTTGGATGATTGCCCAAACCCATCCCTGGAGAAATACAACATCTTCATCTAAGTCTAACCGGAAAAACCCGGCCACTGAGGTAGCAACTGAACCCGAGCCAACTGAACATCGAGAAGACCATGCTGCTGTGAGTGGATCCTGCTTTTTAGTTCTTGTAGAAGAAAATACCTATGAAGATGCTCCCCCAAATGAAGTCTCGGAATTGAGACAACAAACTAACCAAATCCTGCCTCATGGAGGCCCTTCCCACATCACCGAATTCTCAAAATAAAGCAGGGATGAGCCTTCGTCCAATCCCAAACCCACCAAACTGACCCACCAATCACGTTCGAAGACCCAAACATGCAAAAATGTACCTGAAACAACCAAGAGAAAAGGCATGGACACAAATCTGGAGAAAACACCAACCATTCCCAAAACCCGACTGGAGGTGAGAGATCCACTTGAGGAAGTTGCAAATAATAGGCCCAAATTTTTTCTTCTTCTGAGGGCCGTGGGACCGTTTCTACTTCAAAACGAGACGTTCAAAGAGATATAGGAAAACCATCAAATAACCCCAAACTACACCCTCCTGACCAAGACAAAAATAGTGGAAAGAATCAAATGGATGTGGATCAGCAAGGTCAGAATATGCTTTTCAAAGAAGATGGGGTAGCTGCGAGCTCCCACACCCTTACCCAATCTTAGTACAATGCAAATCCTCTCGTGGAATTGTAGAGGAGCATGTCCTGATGATTTTTTGAGGCAACTTTGCAACCTCCTTCCTGAACATAAACCATGCATTCTTAGTTTATTGGAACCTCGAAGAAGCAGCTTTCGTGCGAAACAAATTCTTTTTCGGACTTACTTTACATGGGTTTTTAGGGTGGAAGCCCGCGGTTACTCTAATGGTCTTTGGTGCTTTTGGAACGACCAGGTACTTTCCTTTCAGTATATCTTGAACACAAATTTATGTCTCTCTATGGCTGTGATCAAGGACGACAGAATAAGCTGGCTCATAACTTTCATTTACCCTGCTCCTATTGCTAGCATTAGGAACGAGTTCTGGGAGTATCTTAAAATATATTCGGATATTTTTAAATATCCTTGGATAATCATAGGCGACTTCAATCAAGTCATCTACCATTAGGATAAGCAGGGGGCTCCCGGTTGGTGGCCTCATTTCTGTGAAACTCTGGAGTACTTAACAACACTATGGGCTTATTGAACTACCTTTTCACGGCTCGAAATTCACTTGGAAGGGGCCTAAGCATGGAAATCAACACATTCTACAATGTATTGATCAGGCTTGGGCCTCCTCGTCTTGGCTTGAACTTTTCCTGGATGCTCATGTCACTCACTTGCCTCGCATCTAGTCTAACCATAGCCGTATCTTACTCCACACCGATCTTGTGCATCAAAAGATCTATAATAGTAATGGCTTATTCTTTCAACGAGCCTGGCTCGATCATGCACAGTTCGATGATTTTGTTCAGTCCGCATGGGTACAAGGGGCTTGCCTTCAAGATACGTTTCGGCATTTCAGCAAGCAAGTCAAGATTTGGAATAAACTGGTCTTCGGGAAAAAGTTTCAAAGAAAAAAGACTCTGGTAGCAAGGATTGTGGGTGTTGCGCATAGTCTTGAATCTTCCCTGTCCTATTTTTGACTGGTCTGAATGAGGATCTCAAAAGTGAACTTGAAACCACACTTCGGCAGGATGAGACCTATTGGAATCAACACTCCCAACTTAAATGGTTTGCAGAAGGTGAGCGGAATACGCACTTCTACCACCTCACTGCTTTACAAAAAAAATCTAAACAGAGAGTGCTTTGCCTAAAAGATGAGACGGATACTTGGACTTATGATCAAGACAAAATCCGAGGTATGGTTTTCCACTTTTATCGAAATCTTTATGTAAAGGATGCTTCTATTGATTGCAGTGGATTCAACCCCCAATTTAATAGCCTTTGCAACTCAGACCTGGCTTTTTTAAATCTTTCCATTTGTGATGCGAAGATTGAGAAGGCCTTGTTTGATATGGGATCCAATAAAGTAGCAGGACCCGATGGCTTACCTTTCATATTTTTTAAGTCTTAGTGGGGTACTGTTGCACCTTCTATTACCCAATTTGTGCAACATGAATCCGGCCAGTTCGCGAGCTCGATGAATGAAACCGTGTTGTCCTTAATTACAAAATGTGATGCCCCCACATCCCCAGCTTTCTTTAGGCCGATTTCTCTATGTAATGTGGTTATCAAGTTGCTGAATAAAGTTATTGCCAACAGACTTCGACTGTTCATTGATAAATTAGTGTGCCCGGCTCAAACGGATTTTATCCCCAAGAGAGGAAGTAATGGTACTAGTATAATTGTTCACTAGGCACATCACACTTTCCAGAAAAAAGTGAGGTAACAAGGGATTTATGCTTATGAAGATTTATTTAGATAAGGTCTATGATAGGGTTCATTGGGATTTTCTAGAAAACAATTTCACTTAATTTGGATTCACCACAATATTATCGACCTTATCATGCATGGTCTCAAATCGGCTACCCTCTCGGTACTTTGGAGCGGTGTTAAATTGGATATGATTGTTCGGAAAGAGGCCTTAGGCGGGGAGATCCCTTAGATCCCTACTTGTTTGTTCTTTGTATAGAGATTTTTAGCCACCCGATTTCTCACTTATTTTTCTTTGATGACTGATCCTCTTTGGTGAAGCGTCTGAATCACAAGTCGCCTTCATGGAAGAAGTCTTGCAGATTTCTGTGGCATCTCGAGACAAAAATCAGCATTCAAAAGTCTACCTTTCATGTTTCTAAGAATGTGAATGCACAACTCAAAACCTTGTGCGGTTCTTCCACTTCTTCTATATAGGCGATATAGTAGTGGATTCTTTGCTTGAAGCAAGGACAGGGTCTCATCAGAGATTCATGTGTGTGTTGAGGCGGTTCCTTTTGACTTGATCATTTGGAGCATGATATGAAGATAGTCCGAGTCCCCACGGATAGTGATCCGTTCATGCTTAGAGTTGGTTGCGAGTATTGCATGAGATTCATGTGTTTCAACTTAGTCTTGTGTGTATGAGTGATTGGATTTAGGCCAAGTGGGAGATTGTTGAAATAGTGTCCTAAACCCAGTCGGGTTGGACGAGATCCGACCGGGTCGGATCATTTTACTATTTCTTTTTGTTTATACATATGATAAATGGATTTATGTTATTATATATTTTGTTTTTCCATATGAACCAATTTGTGATTGTATATATGATAATGTCCCTAGTGTCAAATTGTGAGAGAGAAATCATAATAGTGATTATGGTTGATGAGATCTCGACTCACTTTAAAAGGTTTGATACTTAAATGTCTCTAGTCGTATGTGCTATTAAAAAGGACATTAATAGTACGATTAGACTAGCACGTATTTGATGTCTTCTATCTTCTTGAAGGTAGGGATAGATCTCGTCTATCAAAGTGTTGAGACACTTTGACTATACGTGGACGTGTATTAGAAAATGCGTACGTTAGACTGACCCACTTACTTTATTAAGTGTCGCACTATGTGGCGGTTGTGTAATTATTCTGAGACCTCCGACTTCATGGCATCACGATGTGGATTGTCATACTTTGAAACTATTGAGGTTTCCCCTAGCCATGAGGCGATCATGCAGTCATGATTGAGTATGATACTGAAGCATTCATAGGATCCATGTTGCTCATCCGGAAATCACATATCCTATGATTAGGAGTAAATATCCGAAAGGGCCTTTTTATAAGGAATGTCGTATTCTCAAAAGTCTTAGCAAAGCGGAAGTAATATGTTACTTCGAGAGAGTAGGATATCCAGATTATAAGATACGGTCGTTGATGTTTGACACTCGACGAAGACAATATGGATATTGTAACAGCGATATGATTTTATTTACACGGTAACCGTTTCGCATGAAATGTAGCAATCATTGCATTTGACTCTTCTGATGATTGAGGGTCATGGACGTGTTGCTAGACGCTATCCATGATCGTTAGGTGTGAAGGGCATATTCGTAATTGCACTTTGTGCCGATGGCCAACATATTCGGAAGCCTACCGGGCACATAAGGACATCTAGCCGGATTAAAATGCGGTTATAGTGCTAACCAAATAAGGAAAGTTTTATCTCGACTATAAAGTGTTATAGTGATAAATTAATATGGTGGTATTTATTTATTATAAATTATATACAGGATATTAATTATGTTGATTAATTAAATATACGTATAATGTATATGTATGTCGAAATATATTTGTGTATATTGATACACATGTATTTTACAAATTATATTAATTAAGAATATTCGGATGCCAATTTATTGGCTAAAGGTAACACCATTTTAAATGTATTAAGATACACTTGGATTGTGCAATTTAGTTAATAGTATTACCATATATTAATATTAGATATTAATAGATTTACATAAATTGATTTATGGTAATAAAATAAAGATATATTCAATATAAGATATTGTCAATATATATTTTGGAAATATGTTTAATATAGGATATTGAATATTAATGAGATAAATAAAAAAAAAAACTATTTTCTTTATTTTATTGGAAATTGGTTTTCTTTATCCACTATCCAAAATGAAGCTTTTCCCAATCAGATTGGGAATGAGAATATGCTCCACTTTCATTATAAACAGGGAGTGGGTGCCAAGATTTTTGGTATCACAATTACAAGTCTTATTTTCTACAAGGAAATTGAGAGAGTTTCTTGAGAGAGAGATCTGGGAGAGAGAAAAAGGCGGCCTAGAAGCTGACTTTTTCTGGTAGCAATCCATGATGGGATTCCGGCAGGCTGTTCGTATGGATCAACGGTAGAGGCCGAACACTTGGGCGGCTTCGTGCAGAAACTACAACCGTTGATAAAGCGACAATCTATTTTAGATCATCCAAGGTATATTCTACGTCTACTTCTTTTATGCTTGTTGTTTAAACGAAGTCGATCTTGGGTTATTAGGAAATAAATTTTAAATTCCATTGCGTTCCCGCGTAGATTTCCTAACTGTGGTATCAGAGCGAGCTTCAAGCTTAAACAATAAGCATGTTAATTTGCGTAGTTCACGAAACGAATAACAAAAAAAGGAAGGATCGGTTTTGGGGGCTTGGCCGAAGCGGCGGTCCCCCCATAATACCGCCGGCAGCGTCGGCACCCCTAGGGGTTGCCGGCGTTGGCCGGTTGTGCGTGGTGGAAGTCGATTTGGTGTTTTGTTGTTTTGTGAATTTTTATTGTTCATTGGTATCTCTTAGTTTAGTTAATATCATGTGGCTAACCAAATGGTTCAAATAGTTTGGGTCGTTGGGATCTGCATGGCACTATATCTGAAGAGTTGGTTTGTGGTTCTTAGTTGGGCCTATAATTAACCTAGGTCTTTCCAAATTTTGTTTGCAATAGGCCTAGAACATTTTCAAAATACTTGATTATGGAAAAGGCCCAGGCCTAGGTCATTTTCAAAACATTTGATTTTTGAAAGGGCCCAGGTGGGTGCCTTTTGGTTTTGGAAACCAAATGCATCCCTTTTGTTACGAATCAAAAGGTAAGGAAACAAAACAAACTTATTTTTATTTTTGATTTTATTTTAGAATAGTTCTAATTAATAAAATTAAAATAGAAATCGATTTTAAAATTAATCGTTAATTTTATTTCGATTAAAATCAATTAATTGATTAAATGTTAATTAGTTGATTTATTAGATAAAATCATTTAATTGATTAAATGTTAATCAATTAATTAAGAAGCAAGTTGGTAATTTTAATATTTATCTTTTTCATAAGATTTTTATTGTATGGATTAGATGTGTTAGATATAATATGATTATATGGACCCCGATTGATCATGGACTCTACCAATATGATACATGTGTGTGATTTATAATTTTCATTGGTTTAAAAATTGTCTTAGACTGTTATAAAGAACGTGACCTAGTTTATTTTCTGCATTTATCTTATTCCCATTAGCTCCCCGTGTGTGATGGGTGTATTAATTTATAGATAGATTATTATGTAACAAAATGGAGCAGAAGATAGAGACCAAAGAACGATGAATAAAGATCCCATTCGAGATGGCGCATTAAAGATCCTATTGATGGTTGCTGCTACCCTAAGATTGTGACCCGCGGTTTCGTCAATTTGTATTCAGAACCGCACCTAGGAAAAGTCCATAATCATATCGGTTACTTTACGGATTTATTTATTTTGTTCTTGTATTTATTTTTTATGATACGATAGATGTATGACTAGGCATGATCTGGATGTATGTGTAGGATGTATGTCTATAGAGATAGATGTATTTGATAGGACCATAATTAAAATTAATTAAGTGAATTAATTTACATAAAGACTTCCACAACAAAAATCGAGTCGAAATATTGTCTCTTAATATTATAGTGATGGTGAAGAGCCCTTGTTTGGATCCACCTGATCGGCCCTCATCGGGAGTTGACCTACGTCGGGTATATCATCGTTATTGAGATATGATCGTATGAGATCTCGCGAATATTGGGTTATGACTTGACTAGAATATTGCGGTGATTGGCCCTCATCAGGACCATCTTATTTTAGAGGAAAAGGGGTTGACTACAACATAGAGATGTGTAGTGTCAAAGAGTTGACTAGTCAACCACCAAGAGTCACATAGAGATGTGATTGGTAAAGTGTTACCTACCCTTCGAATTATTCCAGTTGATCGGCCCTCGTCGGGAATCGGGGTAACTAGATGAGATCTTGGCCACTAAAGAATATTTGGAAAATTCTATAAAGTCAATTTGGAGTAGTTGACAAGTGGGAGAAAAATCATAATTCAAAAGACCATTTTTGATTTTGAATGAATAAACAACAACACTCTTTTATCTTTATTTCTAGGTTGTAGTATTTTAGCAAACTTTTATTTATGTTTTTCTATTCTCGATTGTTAGAACCAAATTATGAATTTTACCTTTTGAGAAACGTTCTCAAGTGTGGTTAAGCAATTTTAATCCTTTAAAAATAGGCAATGACAAGAGCAACCTCGTTATAGCAGTTAGAGACAAGGAGACTACATATTTGATGAAGTGCTCCAAGGCTTTAATTATTAATGAAAAAAAAGGAAGCTCAGTGATATGATTAAATCACTTGAAATAAGTTTCAACGAATTAATCATATACTGGATATGATCCAATATGATCATTCTGTCATACGATGACAATTAATTCAAATATCAGATGTGTTGAATTTGAATGACCACAACAAATTTTGGAAATGTTGTTTTCAAAATGTAAGATTTAAGTGTTGACTTAATTCTTTAACCATTGCTTGAAGGTTAATTAGATGGTTCATGTTTTGAATATGATTCAAAAGGTTAATAAACCAATTAACAAACTTCAGATTTTCTTTATGAAAGAAAATTGAAGACGTAGCTCTTGTAATTTCTCTTAAGCCTTATGAAGACTAAATTGAGAAAAATTTACAAGTGCTTAAAGGATTAAAAAGGAAACTTAGGGAATATGCTTAAATAGAGAACTTATCGAAGTCTCCATTCTAAGAAAGTAAGCTGAGGTAAATCCATCTAAGTTCAAGTCAACTCTTAGATATAAGATTTAATATTATGAGTATGATTAAATTAGAATGATTAAATATGGAATGCACTGAGATACGAAAGTGAAGCAAACGTTGTAACATTTTCGGTATTGTATTCTAAATCTGGTAAACTGGTAAAGGAACTAAATAAATGTTATTGTGTTCCTGTTCTTATGAAGAACATGCGTTCAATTGTCTGTTAGGATTTTGTTGGAAATAAAATTTATGTTTTGATGATGATTCATCACTTATTTAGTTATCGTTTTTAGACCCTATTGATGAAGTGTCATAACTAGCTGTTATAGTGCAAAGCAAAAAGATGTCTAGAAATCAATGTATATGATTTAATAGTGTGCGATATTTGTATAAGTTATTCGAGACAAACCTTTGTAATAGTTCTAGGTTTAGAACCGAGAAGCTGGGTAATTAACTAAAAAAAGCGAGATCCTAGAGATCTTGGAAAAGCGACATAAGAGCACACCTGAGACCATGAAGAAGGTAAGTTCATTTGAGGACACAGACTCGATTGACTTATCTAATAATTAGAAGAAGCGAGGATCGACTCGATTATTGAAGATTGAAGAACTGAGAGTTCAAACTCAGTTTATGAAGACTAAAGTCGAGACTGTAAAGTTAGACTTCAGGCAAGATTGTGATGACCTGAACTGACTTTATGGATCTTATATCAAGGCCTAATAATCACAAGGACAATGATATCTAAGATGATCAATTGGATGGTGTACTCTGATTTAGTCAATTTTAATCATATGAAGAAAAGAGTACTGAGATTTTGAAGAAGAGTAAAAACTCAGTTAATGCTCTTAAAAACTGGAAACTGACTACGTCATGTTTGAATCAGTTTTTAACTAAAGTAAGGAGAAATTGAAGATAAATCAGACCGTTGTAAGATAAGCAATCTTATTGGTTACGCAGAAATGTCAGGAAGGACACTTACACACAAAAGAAAAGCGGGACCATGGCTATAAGGATTCAAATTCAAATGATCTAACCGTTAGAGAAACCCCTATAAAATAGATCTCTTCTACTACAACAAGAAGCGGAATTCTAAGATTTAATCAATTCAAGGAAGTTCATATTGGGGAAGAAAAGCAAATTAATAGAATTCCTGCTAAGCACTAAATTGCAAGATCAAGAAATATCTTCAAGTGATCTTAGGCATTCAAAGAAGATCAAGATCAATCATTTGAAGAAAAACAGAGCTGTGCATAAATTATTTATCTAGAAGAGATAGCTCAAATCACAAGTTGAATCATAGTTATTGATTCAAGTCTCAACTTTGATCTTATCAAAGGTACTAGACTGTGAAACACCAAGAAGGTGTGAAGGAAAGTTGAGCTGCATGATCAGGGAATCTTGTGTTTGTGATGAAAGTGGTGAAGAGGCAATTTCAACCCTCTAAGGACCGGTGTAGCAAGCTTAGTTCAAAGCAGCAATCCTACATTGAAGAAGCGAAATTTGGAAGATTGTGAAACTAGGGATTAGTGAAGGACAATCAAGTGTCTAGAATTTACTTTGTGTCTTGTAGCTGTAAACCTCAAGAACATAGTGGATTTGACCTCTCCATCACGGGGAAGAGAGGAGGTGACATGATTACACCACGGAACCTCTATAATTCTTGTCTATTTACTTTACGCATTTACTTACTGCATCATAGTTATATTCATCTAGTTCATATACTCAGCAAACATCAGAAACTGAGTCAGCATATTAATTGATAAATCTTATTTTACAAAGGCTTAATTTTATCCGCTGCCGGTTAACTCAGTTAAGGATAAGTCATCTTTGACTTATACTCAGCTAAGTTAGCTTAACTCCGTACAAGTTTGAGTTGAACTTAATCTAGTTTAAGATTTAGTTTTAAGTTAGGTTTTTGGTGACAAGTTTATTCACCCCCCCTAAATTTGTGTTAGCCTTTTCAAGGGACCATTGCACTGACCCAGGGGTGGTCTTTGCGTCAATTTGACATTAACAATGCATTCCTGCAGGATACTCTCCCGGATGATGTTTATCTTTCTCATCCTACAGGCTTTATGGACTCAGATCGTCCTTATTTTGTTTGCAAGCTCCACAAAGCAATCTATGGTTTAAAACAAGCCCCTCGGGCTTGGTATGACGAGCTTAAAGTATTTTTTTATCATGTCTCTTTACACAATCACAGGCCGATGCGTCTATTTTTATTTATAGTTCTGGCAGCCTTATTTTATATGTACTCGTATGTCGATGATTTAATTATTTACAGTAATCACTTTGCCGTATTGGAGTCATTTATTACTAAACTAAGGGCTCGGTTCGCCCTCAAAGATCTTGGTTCATCCTTATTTTAATTGTTACAGGTAATCAGTCTTATTTTTTGGAAATCGAGGTCGTCCCTAACTCTGCAGGTTATATCCTTTCATAGCGTCGCTATGCTTCTGAGCTTCTTGTAAAATTACATATAGACTGTGCCAATGATGTGGCTACACCTTTACCGGTGATATTTTGACTCTCACGGGTTCTCCCCTACCTGATCCCTCTCATTATCGCATGGTCTTGGGTAGTCTGCAATACCTCACCTTCACTTCCCCTGATATTGCATTCGCTGTCAATAAACTACCTGATCCCTCTCATTATCCTACTTGGCTGGCACTGTCTTCTACGGAATCCAGATTCACCATCAATCGCCTCTTTCTTCATGCATTTTATGATGCTGACTGGGGTGGTAACAAGGATGATTACTCCTCCATGAGCGCCTACGTCATTTATCTTGGTCGCAATGCAATATCCTGGAGTTCTAAAAAGCAAACCAAATTCGCTCGTTCTTCCACATAAGTAGAATACCGATCGATCATTTTGCCCTTCTACTGCTGAGATTAATTGGACTACTTTTCTGCTTCGTGATCTTGGCTTACATTGCTCTCATCCTCCGGTCATATATTGTGATAACCTTGGCCCCACTCAATTTTTCTCCAATCCGGTTTTTCACTCACGCATGAAGCATGTCACCATAGACTATCATTTTATTCACAATCAAGTACAAAATGGATCCCTCCAAATCGCTCACGTCAATGCACATGATCAGCCAGCCGATTGCTTAACCAAATCACTTCCTCGTCCGGCTTTTCCACAACAACGTACCAAGTTAGGCCTCCTACCTTGTTGGTGCCTTGGAAAGGCTAACACAAGTTTAGAGGGGGGAGGGGTGAATAAACTTGTCCCTAAAACTGGATTTAAAACAAATTAAGGTTCGGTTAAAACTTGTGTGGAGTTAAGTGATCGAAGTGAATTTAAGTCAAACTGACTTAAGCAAAACTGAGCCGACCGGCAGCGGATATAATTCTAGCCTTTTTCTTGATCTTGTTGTTCTATGTGAAAATTTGAGTTTGTTAAATCGAATTACGGTGAATGTCATTCTGCGGATTTGTGAGTTGTATAACAATCAATTCTCGAGAATCGTTGTAGATGAATGCTAAGTAAATAAATAAATGCGTAAAGTAAATGAGGCAAATATTATAGAGGTTCAGGTGGTGTAATCCCTGTCGATCCTCTCTTCCCCTGTGGTGTAGGAGGAAAATTCCACTAGAACTTCTTGAGGTGGTGTTACAAAAAGTCCTAAACAATAGTCCTTGGCTAATCCACTAGCTTCACTATCTAAGCAGGTTGTAGAAGCAGGTAGAAATTGCTGCTCTTCAATTGCTTGAACACTGGTCCTTGAAGGGTTACGTATGCCTCTTCACCACTACAACAACAAACACGTCTACCCTACCATTCAGAATAATTGTCCTTGGCAAAACCTTCCCGGTTTGCTTCACGATCTAAACCTTTGATGTAGAATCAAAGTTGGTGAGAATCAATAAATTGATTCTTGTTTGTGGTTCTTCAAAGTGTGTCGAATCTGGATAAATTATGTGTAGCTTGAACACTTGAAGAAATTCTTGATATGATCTTGTTATAAGCATGAGATGATAGCAATTCGAATAACTAAGACTAGTGCACAAAAATGCTTGTTGATCTTAATAAATCTTCTTTTCGTTCTTGGTGCAAAGTCCTCTATTTATAGTGTGAAGTCCAACGTTCATCTTGCATGAATTCGAATTGTATCAACGTCTATCTTGTAACGGCTATATTTTCGGACCGTTTTGATGTGTCAGTATTTCATCCAATAAGATTGCTTCCTTTAAAACGTTCGACTATACTATCAGTTTGTTGGATGGCTGACATATAAAAGCGAAGTTTCTTGATTAGTTTTATACTATCGGTTGTCGATTTCTTAGTGACTTGGAGCATTAAGCGAGATTTTACTCTTCTTCAAATATCGATACTCAGATTTTATCGATTATAATTGACTTAATCAAAGTACACCATAACATTTATCTTCTAAGAATTCATTGTCCTTATGATTCTTAGGTCTCCATACAAGATCCATAAAGTCAGTTCAGGTCACCACAAACTTGCTCGAAGTCTAACTTTATAGTCTCGACTAGTAATCTTCATAAGCGAGTTTTAACCTCGGTTCTTCAATCTTCTATAACTAAGTCTGTGACCTCGGTTCTTCATCAAGCGAGTTTGAAACCTCGATTCTTCAATCTTACGGATAAGCCAACCGAGTTTGTGTCCCTCGGTGAACTTATCTTCTTGATTTCATATTGGTGTATTATTCGAGTCGGTTTGTTTATCTTAACTATTTCGATTTTCTAAATGACTTCCGAGCTTTTAGTTTCACGACACACTAACTATTACGATTGCTTATGCGATGTAACTTATACAAATATCGGACTTGAGTAAAACCTATACATTCACTTCTAGACATCTTTTAGCTTTTCACTATAATGCAATTTAGCTCAAAGACTTCATCAATGAGGTTAAGATAATATTCTGAGTAACTATGATGAATTATCATCAAAACATAAATTTTATTTCCAACAATTTCCCCCTTTTTGATGATGCCAAAACTCTCCCTAAAAGAAAAGTTTAAAGATCAAAACAATGTAAAACACTGTAAACCTGGAAAACTGGATTTCATTAGAATACGCAAAAACTGGAATAGTTACACTTTGTTCAAATAAATTTGACTAAAGACTAAGCTTCTTTCTGTGCTTTTGTTTAAAGCGAGATATACTTCATCTCTTTGTCATGTAGAGCGATAATCATGTTCTAGTTTTGAGTCTTCCTTAGAAAAGGTCTTGTTATAGTCTACTTGACTTCCTTCTTTCCATTTTCTCCATAAAATTAACTTTGGTAAAGATGAATCATTCAAGTAGTATTTTTCAAATTCTGCTACATTAGCTTTCATTTGTTCGACTTTGTCTTTAATCTTGATTTGTCTTCAATCTTCTTGATCTTCTTATATTGTGCCATTTTACGATTGTAGAGTTCATCGATAAGAAGTAGTTCAAGGATTCTTCAATAGTCTTATCCTTGTACTTGGCTTTGATAGGATTATGATCTTTGACAAATTTTAACCACAGATCCTTTGTAAGAGTAGCTCTCCGATCTTGAGTTGACTATATTTCTCAATGAGTTTGCTTTCGTCGATTAACTCTTTCTTTAAGAACTTTGGATCGATTTATATCTTTCCAATTCGTCTTCAAGTTGCTTCTTTTCTTTGAGTAATTTGACTTTTCTTCTTGACTTCCCATTTTTGGCATCATACAATTGATCTACCAAAGCATGAGTTGCCTTTTGATCGGTGAGATACGTTCTTTGAGAAGCAAGTACTTCTTTGGTGATTCTCTAACCCGTAGATGTGTTGATTCATATGCGGTGAGCTGAGCATGTGTTTCCCTATCTACTGCGGTTGAGTCTTCAAGTTTCTGTTTAAGTGACAAAATTTACAGCGAACTTGAACTTGACTTATGGATCATTTCTAGTCTTGCATGAACTAAGATATCTGCTTTTGTTCTATAATTACTCCTCCATGGCGCCACGTCATTTATCTTGGTCGCAATGCAATATCCTGGAGTTCTAAAAGCAAACCACATTCGCTCGTTCTTCCACAAAAGTAGAATACCGATCGATCGGCGCTTACCATCTGGCTGAGATTAATTGGACTACTTTCTCCCGCTTCGTGATCTTGGCTTACCTTGCTCTCATCCTCCGGTCATATATTGTGATAACCTTGGCCCCACTCAATTTTTCTCCAATCCGGTTTTTCATTCACGCATGAAGCATGTCACCATAGACTATCATTTTATTCGCAATCAATTACAAAATGGATCCCTCCAAATCGCTCACGTCAATGCACAAGATGAGCCAGCTGATTGCTTAACCAGATCACTTCCTCGTCCGGCTTTTCCATTAACAACGTCTCAAGTTAGGCCCTACCGCCGACCAACTTGAGGGTGGTAATAGCATGTACAAATGTAACAAATATTATTTATGTATATTTATATTAATTATTTATTATAATTACTAGAGACGCAGAAGCTTCCACTAGCCTGTATATATACACAATATAATCTATTGATTTAAGTATGAATATATAAATAATACCAAAATATTCTCTCAATCATTTCTGAGCGTTAGAGTAGCAATCCGGTGAACGACTCCGGATCCTCTTACATATTTTTTTTGTTTTGCCTGCTTCTTGGATTATCAACTCAAATCATACCCAAAATGATAAACTTCTTTATAAGCCTTTCGTTCATTATTTTACTTTATATAAAGCGAAATATTTCTGATATCCCATGGGGGTTGACAAATTCATATCTAATATGAGGACCCATTCTGAGATGACCACAACAAGACGTTAAATTGTGGTCTAACATTATGGTCGTCATCACTATCCATAAATGTAAATTTTGTCATCTTTTCTTTTTTTAAATAGATTTTTGCTGTCATCATTTAATATAGAGCATTTTAGGTTTTTATGACTTCCCAAAGAATAAATTTTCCTATAAATTAATGAAATATTATATTTTTTGTTTTCATTTTAATATCAAATAATGAAATATTATAAGGCATTTTCTAAAAATAATGCAACAATATGTCTTCTTTTTTTCTTCTAAAAATACAATATGTCTTAAAATGTTAAAAATTAAAGTGATTCATTTATGATGCATTTTAAATTGTATGTAAAAACTAAACTCACTAATTTTATGGTGGTACAACATAACCAAACAACTGTTTAGCTAATGATGGATTTCGCGTTGGGCGTATAGAGATGTGGCTTCTTTTACTAAATTTCAATTTTTTCCTTTTGTTATTTTAGAGATCACCAAATCGATTTGGTGTGGTTGAAATAAAAGAAGGAGAAGCAGTATGGTCGTCATCACTATCCATGAATGTAAATTTTGTCATCTTTTTTTTTTTTTTTTAATAGATTTTTGCTGTCATCATTTAATATAGAGCATTTTAGGTTTTTATGACTTCCCAAAGAATAAATTTTCCTATAAATCAATGAAATATTATATTTTTTTGTTTTCATTTTAATATCAAATAATGCAATATTATAAGGCGTTTTCTAAAAATAATGTAACAATATGTCTTTTTTTTTTCTTCTAAAAATACAATATGTCTTAAAATGTTAAAAATTAAAGTGATTCATTTATGATGCATTTTAAATTGTATGTAAAAACTAAACTCACTAATTTTATGGTGGTACACCATAACCAAACAACTTGTGATGCCCCGTTCCGGATACCGAGTACTTATCCGTCACGAACGCCCGGCATGCATATATTAACTTTTAATAAATCAAAATTAATATATACATAAGCCTCTCACAATCAATCAGAGTAAAATCGGAATAAATTAAATCTAAAAGCTTACTCGGAAAAAAAAAATCAAACGACAATCAAAAGGATCACCAAGTCCCAAAATCTACGTCTAAGAAAACTGAAACGACAAAACAACGAAATAAATGTTGTTTGACTCATTACATCCCAAATGAAACGGAAACGGTACTAAGTATATCTCAAAACCTGAATGATTAAAAGTGCATAAGATAAATATCCAAGTCATCGTAACTTTAGAGCTCAAGCGTCGGCTCTGTCAACTCCGTTGTCATAACCAAAATCAACATCATCCTGTCAATCACCTTATCGGGTGGGAACAGAGAGAGAGAAGAGGGTAAGTACTACGCATCTTAGTAAGGGGTAGAAGAACCGGTTACACACAATATATAACACATCATACATAAAAAGTAAATTCTACAATCTCTACCACATATGTTGTATTAAAATACACTCCCCTCTGCTAAGTCTGTTAGCACCATCATGAGCAATTATCTATGTTACATTGTAATTCAAGGGCACAATTCCCGAATGATGGGTATGCACCGGGACATATTCAGCAACTCATATGCCACGGATGGTTCCGTGTGGAACATTTCTCAAAACCCGAATATTGTCCGTTACGTATGAGAAATGATTCCATGCTGCGAATCATAAATGTGCCTCACCAAGAATTACAACGTTTTAGCTTTTAGACTCATCACATATGTTTACTAGCCTAAATACCCGTGCATCATGCACGGGGTGACATAAAATTGAGAAATCAAAGAGTTTTTATAATACGGCTGTTATAGTAAAATTGTATCAAATGAAATGCATCAAATTCTTTTTTCTTCTTTCTTTTTCACATAATACACACCTAGTATATAAAATAGACTAAAATAAAATGAGATAAAGAGTATCATTTGATATAATTTTTTTTACGATGGTTGTATTCTAAAAAAAATCACATCAAATAAGTTAGAGGACTCTCCTTACTTAACATAAACCAAATAAATCTTAAAATCAAAAGCTATGACACTTGAATACACCGAAAATTTAAAATGCATTAAAATTGCGACATCAAATAAATACAATGTCATACAATTCAATATCTCCCGTGACGTAGCGAGTGAAAAGCAATGATATATGGAACTTCATATCACACAATTTATCCACAAATCAATATTTTATGAATATTTGAGATAATACAAACAATTATTTTCTCATGTAATTTGTAGGTTTGCTTGATGACAATGTGACCGGTGAAGTTCTATACAGTCACCACGTGTGACATCAATCCATTCAAAAAAATGCACGAAAGGGTTTTCTTTAATGTTTTTCTTTAAATAAAGTAAATTGAATTCACTCGATTAGAAAATAATTTTATCAGTATCAAGCAAGATAAAATAAATGGGTCCGAAAGACAATGAGATGCATTCAAATTTTATTAGTGTTATTTTTTCGGTCCAATTGGTTGGATCTGCAATAAAACTTTTAGTGGAATAAACAAATGATTGCTTGATCGTAAGAAATTATTTTTAATGGAATAGATGTGTCCAAATGAATAAATGAAATGCATTCAAATTTTAATTTTGGAACAATGATTTTTCTATCTCACACATTAAATTGGGATTTTGGAATAAATAAATGATTGCTTGATCTTAACAATATTTTTTTGGAATAAATGGGTCAAAATGAATAAATGAAATGCATTCAAATTTTAAAATTTGGAACAATGATTTTGGCAAATCACGCATTAAATTGAAATGCAATAAAATTTTAGTGGAATAAATAAATGATTGTTCGATCTTAAGAATTTTTTTTAGTGGAATAAATCGGTCAAAATGAATAAATGAAATGCATTCAAATTTTAATTTTTGGAACAATGATTTTTGTAAATCACGCATTAAATACATTACATCTATATAATGATTTGTGTGAATCACACATTAAATACATTGCATTAATTCTTTTGTTAGTGAAATAAATGGGTCGAAATGAATAATTGAAATGCCGGGAATGATTAAATAAGTTGTGTTTTTTTTTTTTATTTCTTTTTGACCGTGTAATTTTTTTTATGAAGAAATGGTAATCTACATGGTAATAAAAAAATGCAACTGAAGTATATGTACATGTACACTATTGCATTCAAATTTTGATTTTGGAACAATGATTTTTATAAATCACACATTAAATAATGATATGATTCGAGGAAATGATAAGTTGTGTTTGTCTTTTATATATTACTTGCCCCAAGAAATGACAATGCACATGGTAATAAAAAATGCAACTGAAGTATGTACATGTACACTATTTGTGTAGTAATTTGAGTTTTGTACCTGTTTTGAAGGTTGATGGAATATAAAAATTAGTATCCAAAGCCTGCAACCACAATAAAAAATGCATAAGTCAATCCAGTATAGATTAGGATATATAAATGTAATGTGATGTATATAAATTCAAAATATATAATCTATCTATATAATCCTGAATATTTCATTTGTGTAGTAATTTGAGTTTTGTACCTGTTTTGAAGGTTGATGTAATATACAAAATAGTATCCAAACCCTGCAACCACAATAAAAAATGCATAGGTCAATCCAGTATAGAGTAGGATAAATGTAATGTGATGTATATAACTTCAAAATATATAATCTATCTATATAATCCTAAATATTTTTATCTGTTTTGAATGTGTATTACATAGCTCGAAATCTATTGTGTAATAAAATAATCATTCAAATTAGCATATAAATGGTGTGTAGTTGAAAGAATGCAAAACTTACCTGATTGTCTGCACGGAATTGGTTTTGAAGGCATAAGATTTCTGATGAAGTTGGAATTGGTGTAGGTGATGGTGTTGTATCTAGGTAGAATCGGTTTCAATTTTAATTTGGCACATTTTTTAAAAGTGTAGGAGAATAAATGCAAATTGCAAATACTTGATTTTAGGAATCAATGTTATGGTTTTAGCCATATTACGTTTATTTCCTTTCCTTTTTAGTTAATAATCAAATAAATTGCATCAGCGTATACAGTGGGTTTGGGTCGGGTTGAATGCGGGTTTGCGGGTAATTGATTTAACATATACCGAAAACATATATATATATAGATTACGTAGTTAATCTAACCACCTAAGTTCATTCCACTTAAAAATGCTTCCTAAGGACATCTAGTCTTGATACAATCTAGATTAACTACGTAACACGTCAAAAAATCGTCAATGACTACTAAACCAATGACCCGCAAGTCTAAACAACCGCCTTTCCAGGCTACCACCTTCTCCGCAGAGGCCTCGCCGGTTGTGGCGATTGATCTTTAAGACACCTGAAGTCGGAAGTTAGACTTTGCCGCATTCCAATTAATGCCTCAAAAGACATACATTTAAAACCGTAACACATAGAATAATATTTAGGTACATAAGTACCACCGTTGTATTTTATCATTACTATTATTATTATTATTTATCGTTTTCTTTCCTCGAACGAAGCAAAATAGCAGGTGTAGTTTAGTTTAGTTTGGAGACTACCTGCGTAGTCTTTATCATTATTATTATTTCTATTCTACTGCTGCTATGTATCCCTTCTGTTCCAAATTATATATTTATTTATTTATTAACCAAACACAAGGTTCAACACCAAAAGAATTTAAAACATGTTCCCTTTCTTCTTCTTTTCGTACGGCTCACTGCTACAGCAGTACATCAAGCATCATGCATCAAAGTCCAATTTTTTTCTACCATATTTCGGCAATTACCAGCAACAATTATATAAAAATAATTTAAAGAAACAACCCTATAACATATAAAATAACAACAACCATGAATAAATAAACACACACTTAAATATCGTTGAGCATCAGAAATACGTTAAGAACACCCCCTTACCTCAATTGCGATTAAAACAACTTCCAAAAGAAAATCGAAAGCAAAAGGCTTGAATCCTTCGATTTCACAACCTCTACGAAAAATCTACGATCCAAAAACGATATACTACAATTAAAACAACCCTTAACATAATTAAAGCTCGAACTTTTATCAAGAACGATCAAGATTAATATTTTAGGGCTAAAATGAAAACTTACTGTTTTGCAAACGGTTAGTATGAAAACGATCGTCTCCTCGCGGTGATCAATTTCTTCTACTATGGTCTGTACCGAAAATCAACCGTTAAACCCGAAATTGGAAAACAGCGTCCGGCCTTCTTTTTTTCCTTTGTACAGCGTTGCCTCTCCAATTTTGCAGAAAGAAATATTGCCGTGTAAAAACTAATGAGTAATTTAGGTAATGTTTCCTTTTTATATCCATTAATTAAAACTCTTTAAAATAAATCATTTTAATTAAATCATTTTTAATTAAATAAATAGGTTAAATAATAATTAGGTCATAAAGACACATACCTAATTACCATTTTACCGCTTTACGAAAATTCAGTGGTGTTCACAAAATTGTTTAGCTAATGATGGAATTCATGCTGGTTTTATATTCAAAGATGGATAAAATTGCTTCTTACCTACGGGCCGAGGACGAGTCTCAGGTTGGCGATTTTTATGGGGCGTATAGAGATGTGGCTTCTTTTACTAAATTTCAATTTTTTCTTTTGCATTTATTTCTGGGATCACCAAATCGATTTAGTCGTGATCGAATTTTAAATTTGTGAAATTAAAAACCTTATATTATGGCGCGTGGAGAGTGCCGCACTATGTTTTTTTTGGTACACCATGATCGGACAAACATAGAAAAATGTATTGCACCGCTCTTTTTTTTTTTACATGTGTTTCACGTTTTAATTGGTCTGCGTAAGTTATGAGATCAAAAGTCTCACGTTTCTGGTTTAATAACGTTTTTAGTTTATATTTAGGGTAGTGCTACTGCCAGAGCTAGTTTGCTCTAGCCAGAGCAGATTTCCAAAATTGTCCTTATACAGTAATTTGATGTCATTTCACCTTTGCCGCATCTTAGACTTTGAGTGCACAACCCCCAATATCCTTTTCTCTTTCCCTAATGCCATGTCATCATATACTTCATTTATTGTTTTTTAATTGCTTTTTGTTTGAGGAAATCCTTTTCATTTTTGTTTTTGAAGTACGTTTTTTCTCTTCAATTTTTTTTAAAGCATTTGAAAGGGTTTTCTTCAGTTTTTAATTATGTTACGTTTGAATTGTTTTTATTTGCCATAGTTTTTTTCAGGGGAAAAATCGTTATGACTCCTTGTAGTTTGACGTATGAAGCGTTTAACTCATGTATATTTTTTTATTAAGCCATAAAACAAAAATTCAATGTAACCATCGGGTTGTTTTGTATGAAAAGGACATGGATAAAATGTTCTGTATGAAAAATCATATCATAGGGGTAAAGTAACATTTCTCTCAGAATATTTTACCAAAAAAAATATTTTTACATATATATGGTTTGCGGCAAATTCTAGAGGGAGAAGAACCATTTAACAAAAAACCATAAGGAGGCAAACGCCTCATATACCAAACCAGAAGATGATAAAGTGACTTTTCCGTTTTTTCAATTGTTCACAATCTAGATTTTAATATCTAAATGTTAAGAAGAAAGAAACAAATGAAATTGTTTTACTTTGATGAATTTGTTGATTATTTTTAATTATTGAATCTTCCCTGCGTAATGTTTATTTATACAAATGGGTAAAACTATATGGATCCATGTAAGAGTATTTGCATTAGATAAACTTAAAATATAGTAGAATGTCATGTCATTGTCCTCGTTATACACACAAAAACATCAATCTTAATGACGTTTCCCCTATAAATAAAATCATGTAAATATGTGATGCCATGTTGTAATTTAGTGTTGCCGTATTTTATTGTCTGAAGTATTAATATTGTGATGCAAATAAAATTATCTAAATGAATTGTATTGAATCCTGAAGACTATCTTTGGGGGCTTAAAAATGGGTTTAAATCAAAACATCACAATAGTAAAAGAAAAAGAGCCTTTTATATATACAATAAAATAAAATTTTCATTTTATACACAAAAAAATATGTAACATAAAAATATTTCTTATTTTTAATAAAGTAAAACAATTTCATTAGTTTGTCTGTTGGAAGTCTATGTGATCGTATACCAAAATATTACCAAATTAATCATAGTGTCCTTTCAAAATTTAAGTATGTAATTTGTAACATTATAAATAAATAATATTTAATGAACGTAAGTTAAATGCAACACAAATATATTACTCTCGATTGTCAGAACATAGATAATAACCGGATAATAAAAGCAATAATAGGAATAAAATAGGGCAGGGAAAAGTACTGAAGTTTGTGGACCCTAATTGCCGTGGGAAAAGAGACAAATAAATTTCACCAGAAGGGTATTTATGGAACTTTGCTCTGGCTAGAGCAGAACTGCTCTGGCATTATTGGCAGCCTTATATTTATAATATATATGAATGAGGTCTTAGCATTTTTGTATAAGATCTTATCTTTGAGTTATTGTTATTTGAGTTTTAAAATGGGTTGCATTATCCATTACAATGATATTTGTTTTATTTTTCTTGTGTATGTAAGTCTGTTGTAAATTCTAATAGGAGTTATAATATTTACAATAATTATTCTTGTATTAATTGTAAAATATTCTTTCATTGGTTGTAATACCGTGATTGTACCCCTTGGTTGTATAGCCATAATTGTAGATCATTCCGGAATCTCTAAATAGCCACTATATATACTCTTGTGTATACTCTTGACAAAGTGTGAATAATATACGAATTATTTTCCCTAAATCTGATATGGTATCAGAGCCACCGTGCTCTCTCTTGCATTGATTCTCCCAAGTCTTCCTCCCAATTCTGCCGAGCAACCCTCCTCCTTCTTCTTCAATGTTCTTGCAGATTCTCTTCACCGGAATTTATGGCCTCCCACGCAAACACCAACCTCGTCTCTACTTCCTCCTCTTCTTCCATATTCGGTTCAGCTTCGCCTCATCAACCTTATTAGCATGCCGAAAATCAAGATCATGATTTATGTGCTCGGCTCACTACTGGTTTATCAACCCAAACTCGACTCAGAAAACCATACCTTGGTATGTGCCAACTTTGTGCTACACAAGGGCATTCTGCAAAATTTTGTCCCGTGTTTCAGGTACAATCTCTCTCTCCGGCGATCCACTTTTGACGCCTTTGGTTCACCACACTTCTCCTCAATTAGGTTCGGCCTATTCCCCTCCTTCTACCACATCTTGGTTAGTCGATAGTGGAGCTATGCACCATGTCACTCCAGATTTGCAGAACCTGTCTCTCCACACTCCATATTTAGGCACTGATGATATTATGGTCGTTAATGTATTGGTCTGCCCATCACTTATACCGGTTCTACTTCTCTCCCTGTCTCACCTTCTAATTTTTTAAATTTACGTGATGTATTATGTGTTCCTTGCATGTCCCGCAATTTATTATCCATCTCTAAATTATGCCAGCCGAATAATATTTCCGTTGAATTTTTACCCACTGAATTTCATGTAAAAGACCTCTTAACGAACAACATCCTGCTCCGTGGTCCGATTAGGAATGGTCTCATGAATAGCCCTCACAACTTTTGTTGCTTGCTTTTGCTTCCACTAAAGACACCACAGATGTGTGGCATCATCGATTGGGTCGCCCTGCCAGCAATATTTTAAATAATATTCCCAACACTCATAAACTTGATTCTGTTTCTTCCACTTTATTTCATTGTTCTGCCTGTTTAGAAAGCAAAAGTCACATATTACCGTTTCATGCATCCACTTTACATTCCTCCCGCCTCCTGGAAATCTTATTTAGTGTTGTTGGACCTCTCCTGTTATTTCTCATGATGCCTTTACATATTATCTTATTTTTGTTGACCATTTTACTAGATGTGGTTTTTTTCCTCTTACTTGTAAATCTGATGTGGCTGCTACCTTTATCCGTTTTCGCTCTATTGTCGAAAAATTCTTTGAGCATCCTATTAAAATTTTATATTCAGAGAATGGTAATGAGTTTATAGCTCTTCGTGATTACTTGTCTAACAATGGAATTTCCTTTTACACAACACCACACACCCCTAAACACAATGGTCTATATGAGAGTTGCCCATATGCATATTGTTGAAACGGGACATACCTCTTTCTCATGCCTCCCTTCCCACTACTTTTTGGTCCTATGCATTTGCAACTTCAGTCTATCTTATCAATCATATGCCTACCATGGTGCTCCACCTATGCTCTCCTTATGAAGATATCTTCCACACCCCTTAATTATTAAAAAAAAGCGCGTCTTTGGGTGCCTATGCTATCCCTGGCTACGCCTTTATACCGATCACAAACTCCAACCTCGCTCTAAGCCTTGTATCTTCCTAGGCTATGCCCTCAACCAACATGCATATTAATGTTTTGACCCCGGTGACTCCCGTATGTATGTCTCACGTCATGTAAAATTTGTAGAGTCGGTATTTCTCTTTTTTCCCTGCCTCCATCTCTTCTTCTCTCTGACTGGATCCCTGCCCCACCTCTTGTTCCCATACCCCCTCCTACTTCTTCACCTACACCTCCTTCCCCATCGTCTCCTCTTTCCTCCCGCCTTCCCCTTCCCCGCCCCCTCCCCTGCCTCCTAGTCACCCCATGCGCACTCGGTCTCAAAACAATATCCGCAAGCCTATTCAGAAATTGAACCTGCACACCTCTCTTTCCCCTACACTCACTGCTGAACTTACCACCGTCGATCAAGCCCTTAAACACCCACAGTGGAGAAATGCAATGCAAGAGGAATATGATGCCTTGATGCAAAATAATACTTGGGAAATTGTTCGTCCTAATCCTTTCTAAAATGTTATTGGATCTAAGTGGATTTTTCGGTTAAAGTACAAGCCCGATGGCTCTATTGATCGCCACAAAGCTGGGCTTGTTGATAAGGGGTTTGCCCAACGACCCGGAATTGACTACTATAGAACTTCATCTATGTTGTCAAACCTCCCACTATCCGTATCGTTCTTTCCATTGCACTTACGCAGGGGTGGTCACTGTGATAGATTGACATTAACAATGCGTTTTTACAGGGTCATTTGTAGGAAGCAGTCTATTTATCGTGCCCCAAATGGATTTGTTGTCGATGTGTAAAGCTATCTATGGTTTAGAACAAGCCCCACACAGCTTGATATGATGAACTTAAAGGATTTCTCGCTCTCTTGTCATTTTAAAAGTTCTCAAGGTGACACTTTCTTTTATTTATAATTTTGGTGGCATTGTATTGTATGTACTAATCTATGTGGATGAGTTGATTGTATAGAAATAATTCTTCTATAGTGGACTCCTTCATTATTGTATTTTAGAGCTCGTTTGCTCTCAAAGATCATGGCACTCTCTCTTATTTTCTTGGTATTGAAGTTGTCCCTAAATCGACGAGGTTTATTCTCTCTCAACGTCGTTATGCTTTTGACTTGCTTGCCAAACTCCAAATGGATCGTGCCAATGCAGTTTCCACACCGTTAATCGTGACATCTCTACTTTGATTTGCTAATTCGCCATTCTTAGGATAATCCTACACAATATCGGATGGTTGTTGGCGTACTGCAGATATCTAATTTTCACTCGGCCCTGATCTTGCCTTTCTTTGTCAATAAGTTGTCCCAATTCATGCATTTTCCGACGATGTTCGAGAGGCCCATGTCAAACGCTTATTATGTTATCTTGTCTTGGCACAATTGACTATGGTATTCGATTATCGTCATTCTCCGCTCACATTACATGTCTTCTCCGATGCCTATTTATTTTGTATAGCATCTATGGGTTGATCACAAGTCGAAATATGGTTAGGGCCCTTATGTGTCTTGAACTTATATTGAATGCGATTAATATGAATTTTGTAACATTTTCTCGATTTTTTGATAATCGTCAATTAAAGGGAGAAATATTATCAATTTTTGTTATAGCTATTGCGGCCGCTAATAATAGGTTGATGTCTCTAGTAAACCAAAGTCCCCATGAATCGTATGCTTATAACAATACGGATGTAACTTTCTCAATTCTAATCGATTGGGTGGAAATAAGGATGATTACCCATCCACTAGGGCCTATGTCGTCTACCTGGGTCGCAATACTATCTCTTGGAGCTCAAAGAAACAAACTACCATTGCTCGCTCCACCACTGAAGCAGAATACAGATCGGTTGCCGTTGCTACTGCTGAACTTAACTGGATCACTTTTCTCCTCACCGATCTTGGTTTACCCACTGACCTCCGGTTATCTATTTTGACATTCTTGGAACAACTCAATTTCGCTTCCAACCCGGTGTTTCACTCCCGTATGAAACATGTTACAATAGATTATCACTTCATTCGCAACCAAGTACAACGTGGTACTCTTCGTATTGCTCATGTGAATGCCTAGGACCAGCTTGTTGATTGCCTCACTAAGTCTCTTCCTCGCCGGGATTTTCAACATCAACGTACCAAGTTAGGCTTCCTCCGTCGACCAACTTGAGGGGTGGTAATAGGAGTTATAATATTTATTATAATTATTCTTGTATTTTTATTGTAAAATATTCTTTCAATGATTGTAATCCCGTGATTGTATCCCCTTGATTGTATCCCCATAATTGTAGACATTTCGGAATATCTGTATAGCCACTATATATACTCTTGTGTCTACTCTTGACAATGTGTGAATAATATACAAATTATTTTCCCTAAATCTGATCAATTCCGGTGCTTCGTCTCAATTTTATTTTCCTCTGATTACCTTTGTTTTATATTATTGTTGTTCAGGTTATATCTCGGAATTTATTTATATGGATCTGATCCATGTACAATATATTTAGTGTAAGGAAGAAACATATTTTCATTGATGATTTTAGAATTACAATGAGTAGTCAACATATAGGATGCAAGTAACTTAACGAAGAACAATTAAACTTGACGAGCAAGAAAGGAATGCGAGCTACACTAAACGAGCCGAGCTCGTACCAAGTTAGGCTTCCTCCGTCGACTTGTATTCAGCCTCAGTGCTGCTCTTGACAATGGTAAATTGTTGTTTGCAAGACCAACTGAGAAGATTAGAGCCAAGAATGACACATTAACCACCAATGGAGCGACGTTCATATGGATTAGAATCCCAACCAGAATCAGAGAAGGCATAAAGCCAAGTGGGTGAACAAGCCGAAAGGTATAGCCCATCTGAAAAATTACCCTGAAGATACGGAAGGATGGGCTTGACGGCTTGCATGTGATCAACTGAGGGAGCATGCATATATTTACTAAATTTGTGCCCGCAAAAGAAATATCCGGGCGTGTGGGGCTGGCATAATCTGAAGACCCATAATCATACGGTAAAGTCGAGGGTGCTCAAAAGGAAGGCCCTTGTACCGAGAGAAGAGAGAAACACCATAGGCGTAGTAGGCACGGCCGGGAATCTTGCATCCCGGCCTTTAATAGCAGTTCAAAGATATATTTGTGCTGGGATAAAAAAATACATGTATCTATCCAACAAGCTTCAATACCCAAGAAATTAGAGAGCGGACCTAAATCATTGACTGAAAAAGCAGTAGATAGTGCGCGAACCAAATCAGACACAACCTGGGAAGAAGAGCCAGTAATAATGATGTCGTCAACGTAAATAAGCATAGATGAGTCAGCAGAGCTAGCACGAAAGCCCAGATGAAGCACATGTTGGGTGAGCTGAGAGAACCAAACACAAGGGACGTGCCATAAACCATATGATCTGCGGTTCAATTTACAAATATATGTGGGAGAGTCCGAGTGAGTATAACCTGAGTGGTTGGGCCATATAACCTGCCTCTCGTCAAGCCATGTAAAAATGCGTTTTGTATGTCCAATCGCCGTGTGGGCCAATCTTTGAGTAAGAGATAATGTGAGAAAAATACGAATAATTACAAGCTTAACCTCCGGGCTGAAAGTGTCATGAAAATCCATGCCTTGGTTTGATTAAAGCCTTTGGCAACAAGTTGAGCTTCATACCGCTCAATATGTCCTTACTTAATTAGATTTGATACGATACTCCCATTACACCCAATAATATTAGCACAAGACGGTGGATAGGCAAGCATCCATGTTTTATTGTTTATAAGGGCTAAAAATTCACCCTCATGGTTGCACGCCATTCGGGATAACGAGAGGCCTTAGAGTAACTTGTGGGTTGGGTTGTAGGTGAGGAGGTGGTAGTGTTGTGTGGAGCGCAGGTGGTGGTGAGGAGATGAAGTCGTTGGGTAAGTGTTTGGGCATGAGAGAGTGGGGTGGATCGGGTAGTCATCGGGTGAGTGAGGTGGTTGAGTTCGGTTATAGCAACTAAGTATCGAGATATAATAAAAGCGCCCAAAGTCACATACACGATCATATGAAACCAAAAAGGAACCGACTCGGGGCACATGCAATGCAATAACAATCAAACAAGTAAAACAAAATCCATGCAAAAAGATACGAGCCAACAACGGATCGAAGAAGAACCACTCAAAAAGGTACCCATACCCCCAAAGTATCACCATAGACCACTCCTAGCACAAAAACTAAAGCAAAAACAGAGAAATTGTGGGTTGTCTCCCCCAAACGCCTTTGTTTTGCGTCATTGGCTTGACTTATTAAGAAACTAAAGGAAAAGAAACAAATCACGAGTGGAATGAAAGAAAAAATTGCACATCTTTTACTCAATAGCATCAAGAACATGGAAATTAAAAAAACTTTCATCCACTTTTATTTTTTAACAAAAATAAAAACATCTATCTAAAACATTCTAAGTTTAAAGTCCTTAGTTCGACTTTCTACCCCCAACAATGCTAAGGATAGTTGTACTAAAGGAGAGCAAACCGCTGCGCCTCCCTCGCACACATCATAAGAATTGAGCACACCTCTAAAATAGAGCAGAAAACCAAGTGGACTCAATCCCCACCATCATGATTGGTTCAAGAAATTCAGTGCATAAATCAATGAATTCAACCTCCCCGAATAAGAGCATATGCCAAGTAACAAAGATTCAAACACCAAACAATAAAATTTTGGCTCAACTACAACATCAACATATTCAATGTGATCCACCACCACAATTCTTTCAATAAGGCTCAAAGGAGAAGGAATAAATGATTCACTAGTAGGATGATTCATACCTTCTCCATAACACTCGTGATGGGTGATTATCTCAAAAGTTGACGGTGGAGCAAATAGAATATCATCATTTTTAGCACTCATCGCAACGTTCCTCTTCACAATCAATTGCTCTACCCGGTTCACCAAACTCTTTATTGCCGGCTGAAGAGTGGTGGTAGTGTTGTTGGCATTTGTTCTAATGTCCCTCAATTCCCGACTATGCTTTTGCAAAGTCCGGCCTTGCTCTTGCAAAATCTCATTGATTTGCTCCAAGAGGATGTCGGTTGAGCTCTTTTATGGAGGAAGAGGTATTTGTGGATGTTGAGCATATTGCAAATATGCACCGGGGTGTTGAAACTGAGAATTTGAATGACTCTCCCACTCATTGTTGTATGGTAATGTGTATGAGTTGAACTGATAATATGGTTGGAATCCAAAACCCATAGCACTGAAATTAAAGCCTCCAAAAGAGTAGGGAGAAGAGCCTCATGACCATAATGGATCCATACACCGCAATTCAAGGGAAAACAAGAACACAATCAAGGTATCTAGTCACCACCACTACCATAGTAGATGGTGTGACTTTTCAACAAAAATTCAACATCAAAAAAAAAAACAAAAGAAATAAAACAACCTAAGCCTAAGTCTTCCAATGACTTAAGAGATATCGATTAATCCCCGCAACGGCGCCAGAAAACTTGATGACCAAAATAGTAACGACCAACCTTAACCGGCAGAGTACCGGGTCGGAAGCACTATAGTGGAGAGCAAGGTCGTATCCCACGAGGAATCAATCGAATACCAAAGTCATTCTCATACTTAGTTTAGGCTAATCAAGTTTGTTCAAGTTTTGATTATGCTAAAACGATATTTAAACTAGAGATAAAGAGAGATAGAGGCATAGCCAAATCACGATCCAATTGAATACTTTCACCCTCTAATCGATTATTTGGGAATGGAAACTACCAACCAACCATCCTAATGCTTATATCAACTCGTTTATGAGTGCAAACTCCTAAGATAGTACTAGACGCCATGCAACAACCTAATACCCTATGCACGGTTCAACAAATCCGCTTTAAGGATTTAATCGGACGAAACAAGATAAACGCTCTCAGAGTCGCTCGATTACACCGACAAACCTCGTTACCCAATCGATCTAAGAAACTCAGTCAATTGTAGATAACGATCTTCAAACCCCCTTTCCCACACCCCTTCGCAACATACGTTTATAAAAGTGGTGTGTGACTTCATGAACTAGGTGATCAAACTAATTCACGTATTAAGAACAAGTTTTAAGACATGAATTCATCGATATAACAACAATTAAACACTACCCAACCCCAATTAATCAACTAGAGGGTGATTTCTTCAACTATCACATGATTTAGCTATGTAGTAATTAGCTACTCATTACAACTACAAAAGCAAGAATCAAACAAGAAATTAAACCCATGAAATGAGAAGAAAACGAAATCAATTACCCAAAAAAACGAGAGAGTTGATGTTCTCCAAGCTTCAACAACACCCATGTCACTTTGGGGAAGAAGAAGATCCAAAACACACCAAAATTCAAGAGTTGAGCTAAGAATCTAAGCTAATTTGAGCTTAATCTAAGTAAATTAGGTGTATAAATTAATCTAAGGGTGAAGGGAAGAAGAGAATGGTGACTAAGGGTTTTGGGAAAAAGGGAGAATGAGAGTTCAGCAGGATATCCCGCTTTTGTGGTGAAAACGCATAACGAGCCGAGTTGCTCAAGCTCGGCTCGGCAATGTGGTTCGGTAATAGATTGTCTTTGATAAATTGACCATAACTTTGCGTGTAGCCCTCGATTTGAGTGATTCAAAGGCGTTGGAAATCTCATTGAATTTTCTACAACTTTCATGAAGACCACGAGTCCATAAATTGCTTGTATCTTGGATCAAATAATGAAGTGAACATATGGTGAATGCACCAACCACTTTTGATCCATTTCCATTCCCGGCTTCGGTTTCGTCTTTCTAAGCCTCGTTCCTTAACTTCCGGGTTCACGAGTCACCTATTTCTGTATCACAACATTCGGACACATACCGAGCATAATTCCACAAGATAAATAGGTCTCGATAAGGGTAAAAACATTGTAAAATGCCGAGGTTTTCCATCAATGTGATGGTTCACCTATAAGTGAGTGTGCAAGAATGTGATTTTACCCTATAATGGATCTAAAACTACCAGAATGAGCCAAAAGAGTTGTAAACGGGGTTAAAACACGCACCAAAACATAAGTAAAGTTGACTCTCATCGTCGGTGCATACGCAAGTTGGTAAGTAATACGAGTACGAGAAAAATAACCATGCAACCTTTGAAATTCACCGCCCCGATCAGTTTGAACTGTCTTGATTTTAGTGTCAAAGAGGCGTTCAACAAGCGCTTGAAAAATATAAAATACATGCTCCGCACAAAACTTTAACGTAATACGATAGAACCAAATATATTTAGTGCAATCATCCAAAAATTAAACGTAATATCGTGAGCCATAATTTGAAGCATCGGCACAGGGTCCCCAAACATCTTCATAAATCAAATCCAAAGGGTTACTAGAGGTAAATGATGTGGAGGATAAACATAGACGATGACATTTAGCTAATAGACAATCCGAACAAACAGAATATGGGGAATCACTGGAAGAGGGAACATTTAATTGACGCTATACAACCGAAATGACCTCAAAGGTCAACGTATACATAAACCATCATGTAAGAATATTATCCAAAAATATTTACATATCACTAGCATTCATGGTCAATGCATCTGAATCAAAAAGCTTCACTTTTGTTATTCCATTGACTTTTAACATTTGAACCACCACTTTAGGTGGTAACTTGTGGGTTGCCTGAGTACCCCAATTTATACCAAGCCCTTAAATGCACAAGATTATTACTCCAAAACCCATTAAGAATATTAAGCAATAAAAAGCTAAACCAAATCTGCTGCTCCTTGACATTACAGGAATCAACTGTAAACCCCACCAGTAAAAATCAAATCTTTTTAGCTTAAATGGTAAAGATATCTTCATGTTTCCTCAGGAAAGCTGGAAAAAAACAGAGCCCACAAAAAAATCCAATCTTTGTAGTTGATAAGGCAAAGTTTTTCTAAAAACTGAAACAGGGTTCTTCCTAATTTCCAGAAATTGGAAATATAAATAAATGGGAGTGGTGAGTTTTGTCAGGTGACTGGCTGAACTTCCAAACAAAAATAAAAGGAAACGTGAGAACTGCAGAAATTATAGTCTACGGAGGAACATTTTGTTCTGATTCGAGGCGGTAAGATTTTATGTATCAATCAAGCAAAAAGCACTTATACACAGTTTCAATTTCATGAAGAACAAAACGCTTTCAATACTCACAGAGTAACCATTTATACATCGGAGCACTGCACACCGAAAGGCATGCAAAACAGAATGGCCAGCAAGAGCGGAAACGATCTAATCAGGGCAAAATGATCAACACAGCAGGACCTGCGATCAACACAAACTGATAAGGGAAGCCATACATAATAACTCCAGAATAAACTTGCACTCTAGCTACTCCAAAATCAGCAAACTTAATTAGCTAACAAAGCCACATAGATACAGAGAACACAGAAAGCTCCAAGACCAACTTTTCAGAATTAGCAAATGTTACTCTACATACCGCAATTAAGGTAGCAGTAATTATTTGTGATCGTCACTTTACTGTTATATTAAAACCAATTTGGTGTTAGTAGAAAGGCTTATATATTTCTTATATACGCCAAGCCGCGCCTATAAGATGAGAGAGAGCCAACACTTGAATTGCCTATAAGAGGAGAGAGCCCAACACTGAATTTTTTTTTTTTGATTTGGGAAGTGATAGAGGAGAGCGCCAACACTGAATTTTTTTTTTTTTTGATTTGGGAAGTGTGGTTTGTTAGAGCCCAACACTTGGTTTTTGTTTTTTTTTTTTTTTTTACGCTTGCTAAGAAATGTTCAACTCGTGATCTTTCGCGCTCGATACTATATTAGGATCGTTACTACATTGACATCTAAAACCAATTGGTGTTAAGAAAGGCATTATTATATTTCCTTATATCACCTTTAACACGCCCTCAAGTGTACGCTTATAATGCTCTCGCCAACATGGCACACAAGCGTATATAAAGGGCACACAAGCGCCAACAAAGAGCTTCAACACTTGCACAATATAATTGGGAAACAATGTTGGAAGCAAGGATTGATCCATGAACTCCCGCTACGATACCATATTAGGATCGTCACTACAGTCAGATCTTAAAACAAATTGGTGTTAGTAGAAAGGCTTACTATATTTCCTTATACGCGCCTCCTCGCCAGTGTGCGCCTATAAGATGAGAGGCCCAACACTTGATTTTTTTTTTTGTTTGGTTAGTGTGGGTTTGTTAGAAGAGAGAGGCCCAAGCGCTGGGATTGTTTATCACTTTCAGATTGTGATCTGGAGCCATAGCATTGTGGTTAACCGGAAGCTTAGCACAATCCCTGTTCACCAAAAAAACCACAACCCCAATTAATGAACTGTCTATCACTAATACACTTCACCTATAAATTGTAGTAGTACAAGAGATAATAATCTGTCTACTCACATAATTTGTGATTCCGAGAAACCCGTGTGAAACTTCAACGTGTCATTCCAGTAAGGGCTCAAAACAGCACATTTCTTCAATACTAAAGAAGTGAATACATCAATATGCTCCCCAGTTATAATCCAAAACAGGGGAGCCATCATCAAGGACAATAAATTGTTGTACAACACAAAACCCCATGTGTTCAACTTAAGATTAGTCACTATATGCTCAATTCAAACCATCTCAATAGTTATAGTCACTAAATATGCAAAAGCCCGGGAATAAGCTGTCTAAGTAACAGCATGGGCTTCTAGTCCTTGCAAAGGAGTTACGTACTGACATGGAATGCCTGCAAAAGAAGGTGAAAATAAGTCTATAGGATTAGGTCTCGGTGCTTAAAACATGGAGAAAAGGGATGATCGTGTGTTAAGATTTTTCTGTGTTCATTGAGTAAATTAATGAAATAAGCAGCATCTACCCTTTTGTATGAAATCTACTTAATCTACTTAATGAAATAAGCAGCATCTACTCCTTTTTTTTAGGGACGACAAAGTCGTCTCCTGTTTTTAATTTTTTTCCCACCTAAAAATTTCATGAAATAATTTGAATTTTTATTTATTTAATAATATGGGACGACAAACGTCGTCCCTACAAACGTAAATTTTTATTAAAAATGATTTTTTTATTAAAAATTATATTTAATATTTAAAATTCAAATTTTTAACCTAAAAATTTTATTTAATATTTAATAATTATATTTTTGTATCTAAAAATTATATTTAATATTTTAAATTCACTACTCGTTAATCAATATCGAGTTTGAAATCAACATTTGACTTGTAAGTAACGAGATTGAGTTTTAATTTACTACTTATTAATCAATCTCGATGTTGAATTCAACATTTGACTTAAAAGTAACGAGCATCGGGTTTGAAAATCACTACTCGTTAATGAATCTCGAGTTTGAAATCAACATTTGACTTATAAGTAACGAGTCTCGAGTTTGACTTATAAGTAACGAGCCTAAAGGTTTTGAAAATCACTAATCATTAATCAATCTCGAGTTTGAAATCAACATTTGATATATAAGTAACGATCCTCGGATTGAACACCATAAGATCGTTAATCAATCTCTCGAGGTTGAAATGAACAATGGACTTATAAGTAACGAGCATTGAGTTTGAATTTACAACTTATTAATCAATATCGAGTTTGAAATCAACATTTGACTTATAAGTAACAAGCATTGAGTTTGAATTTACTACTTATTAATCAATATCGAGTTTGAAATCAACATTTGACTTATTATTATCGAGCATATGGTTTGAAAATCAATATTGATTAATCAATCTCGAGTTTGAAATCAACATTTGACTTATAAGTACCGAGCCCAAGTGGTTTTGAAAATCAAGAATCATTAATCAATCTCGAGTTTGAAATCAACATTTGACATATAAGCTAGTAACGATCCTCGGGATTGAAGACCAGTACTCGTTAATCAATCTCGAGGTTGAAATGAACAATGGACTTATAAGTAACGAGCCACAGATTTGAAAATCACTAATCGTTAATCAATCTCGATGTTGAAATCAACATTTGTCTTAAAAGTAACGAGCTTTGGGTTTGAAAATCATTACTCATTAATCAATCTCGAGTTTGAAATCAACATTTGACTTAAAATTAACGAGCCTAAGGTTTGAAAAGCACTACTCGTTAATTCAATACTGATCAATCAATCTTGAGTTTGAAATCAACAATTGCCTAAGTAACGAGCCTCGGGCTTGAATTCAATAATGATCAATCAATCTCGTGTTTGAAATCAACATTTGACTAAGTAACGAGCATCAGACTTGAATTAAATACTAATCAATCAATCTCGAGTTTGAAATCAACAATTGCCTAAGTAACGAGCATCGGGTTTGAATTCAATAATGATCAATCAATCTTGAGTTTGAAATCAATAATTTCTAAAACGAGTCTCGGCTTGAATTCAATAATGATCAATCAATCCCGAGTTTGAAATCAACATTTCACTAAGTAACGAGCATCGGGCTTGAATTCAACATCGATCAATCAATATCAAGTTTGAAATCAACAATTGCCTAAGTAACGAGCATCGGACTTGAATTCAATACTAGTCAATCAATATCGTGTTTGAAATCAACATTTTCTAAGTAACGAGTCTCGGGCTTGAATTCACGAATGGATCAATATAAATTGATCAATATAAAATTATTATAAATTTATCAATATATAATTATTATAAATTTTATTATTATTATTTAATTATTTAATGGGACGACATTGTCGCCCTAAAAGACATGTCGTCCCCTTTAAAGCTTTCGACCTAAATTAAATCAGTCTCTTCTTCTTCTTCTTCATTCGACTTTAAACAATTGCAAGCCGCTCCTCCCTCGATCTCCTCCTCTCCTCCGATCCTCCTCTCTCTCTCTTCTTCCCCACTCTTAAATTAAACACCCTCGCCTCCACCAACACTTGCTTCAACCATGACGCACTCTACTCCACCACCGGCCTCAACCACACCGCACCTCCACTCACCGGCCGCAGCCTCCACCTACTTCAACCGCCCCACTCCACTCATTTCAACAAAGACCTCCACTCGATTCCGTGTAACTCCAAAGCATTTTCAATTTGTAAACTTTTTTATTTTGCAATGTATAGACGCACCTCCACGGCCGCACCTCCACTGATTTTTTTTTCAATGTATAGCCATTGGCTTTGTTCTTTAAGTGTCTTAAAAGTGTATGAATAGAGAAGTGGAATTTTCTCCTGGCAAAGCTTTTAGGTTAGATGGTAATTTATCAACTTTCATATGAACAATTGATGATGGGGATCTCGGTTTTCACTGAAATGTTTGCTTACGCTTGTCTCTTTTCATTCTCGCTTGCAACATTGTATAGATTGGGAGAATTTATTTACACTTACCCTATCACGGCACCACACACAACCAACTTTTCATGACGTTGATTATATGGTTTTTAATTGACTTTGAAAATGTCCATCCTCACGAATGACTTTTGGAAAGTTGATTCTTGACCCACATAATCCACATTGTTCATTCATTATGGTTCTCATTGCCTTCGCTTCTTGTTTTTCATAAAAGGGCTTGGAAACCATATATTTTGGTTTATGATGTGAATTTGATGCATATGATTGTAGAAATGTTTATAATATGTGTTTAGTAGATACTTGATGGGTTGACAGGTTGTCTAATGTTGGACTTAGTTAATGTCTTTTACTTGATAGTCTTAAGTTTATGATATGGAGTTTGAGGCAAACATGGACTATCTAGCTTGTAGCTATAGTTTGTATATGTCCACCTTTAGAGGAGGTGCTGTCCGTTTGGATACTGTTTATGAATGATTTATGTATTTTACTTGTTGTTTTAAGTTAATAATGTCTAGAGGCTTACATGCTTTGAGGTGGAACAACAATGTAGTCAATCATAAGACTACGGGATTTATGATCATCATTTTGGTATCACTTTATCTTAGCTTAGTTTCACCTTTGGAATCTCAAGTGCATCTACTTTATCTTAGCTTAGTTTCACTTTAGATTCCTCGCCACCTTTGTTTGATTGACATATGATACTCAAAAGGCTATACTTACCTAACTTATTTTTTTGGGAGGTCCACTTACTTTGTCGCACTTTTTACGCTCAAGAAGGTGTTGTAGTTACTCGGCTTAGCAAACAAAGAAATTGCTTGAGGTCACAGTAGTTAGAGGTGCTAACGCAAATCTCAATAGTTAGGGATCTATTGCAAACCCCGTGAGTTACGAGATCTACGTAAAATCTCGCTTTCCTGCACATGTAGAATCTATGCAATACTTTGCCTTATAGTTGATAGCTTGTATTTAAATTGTCTATTAACACTTAAAACGTATGAAACTAGACATGACCTTGTGCCTAAAAATGAGACTAACTTTTTCTTGTGCCTTAATGAAATCTTGTATACTAATGAAACTAATTTTCTTTGAAAATACAAAAAATATGGTGAAATTTCAATTTATATATATGGTATAGTTTGGTGATTTTTGCTTGAAATGTTTGATGATTTAGGCTAGAAACCGGAGTTTGGGTTATTGTTCGTTGATTTTGGATTGAAATTGATTGTTATTTTAGGCTAGAAACAGGAGTTTGGGTTATAGTTTGTTGATTTTGGATTAAAATGAATTGTTATTTTAGGCTAGAAACCGGAGTTTGGTTTATAGTTTGTTGATTTTGGATTGAAATGGTTTACAAACTGTGTTGAAAATTAAGGTTAATGTGTTGATGATTTTAGTGTAGAAATCGGAGTTTAGGCTAGTTATTTGATTTGGGATTGAAATGGTTTACAAGTATGTGCTTATTGATAAGCATAACATACAAAAGGTCCTCAAAGTGGTGTTGTTCCTACCCAAATGGAAAATGGAGAAGTGGGTGGTCTTTGTGATCAAAGACCATCGATTAGTTATTATGAGCGCTGACCTTGACCCTGTGTTTCATAAAGGCGTTGATAAACCTTGTGCATGGTGCAATTTTTAGATGGACAAGTCATGACTATATATCGATAGAGTAAAACCTAAGTTTGCAAAAGGGTTGACAGCTTTCAAAGAATATGCAAATGAGATAGAATCGCATGAACATGATGACAATTACGATGATGATGTTGATAACAACATCGATGCTGACAAATATGCTTCGTCAGATGATGAAGATGTTGATAACGACATCGATGATGACGTGACATACGACCCGAACACACCAAATGATGGTGAATGATTTGAAGCTATGTAAACCTATCAAACGAGTCATTTTTGTGATGAATGTTGTCTCTTGAATAACTTATTTGTAATGAAACACTGCTTGTTTAGTTTACTTATTTGGATATGTAAACCTATCAAAACTAGTCATTTTTTAATGAATGTTGTCTCTTGTATTTTTATTTGCAAATCTAAACACCGCTTGTTAGTTTAAGATTTGGATATGTAAACCTATCAAACTATTCATTTTTTTAATGAATGTTGTCTATTGTATTTTTTATTCACAACTAAACACTGCTTTGTAATATTTGGATATGTAAACACTAGGCCTAACCCCGATTGTTTTATTCAAAAGTTATTTACATGGCTTAGCTTTGGGTCCGCCGGTGGTTCGCCCACCACATCAAAATCCGAATAGATACCAAATTGATTGTGAGAACAAAGATGTAATAATCTTTTTTTTCATTCTATTCAAATTTTATAATTACCGTTGTACATTTTTTCATTCTATTCACATTTTATTGCAGATGAGTATCTTGACCAATTCATCGTTGATGATGTCGAATTGAGGCCTTGGAAAGCCGTAAGAAGAGAGGGCAACGCGGCATCGCCAAGGGCTTTCCTTGAGAAAGAAAAAAAAAGAAACAGGGGTAAACAAACTCCCAATAGTATGGCATCCACGATTTCCTAAAATGCGGAATGATGTTGGAAAATACCACGGAAAACTATCATCCGCTTTAGAAAGGCAATAAGATGCCATATTAGACCTTATTTTCCAACTTGGCGGGATGTTGATGAACAATCAAGAATTTACTCTTCGAGGAGATTTGAGGGTGCGATTTTTATAATTAACACTTTTAAGTTGTAAATATATATATATATATATATATATATATATATATATATATATTTATATATATATATATATATATATTGTTTTTCAGCACATTTTGATAATATTGAACTCGAACATCGGCACGCCGTGCTTGAGAACGCCGGCGTTTTGTACAAAAGATGGAAAGGAAGGTTAAGCACGCATGTAAAAGAATGGGAACGAGATCATGGGGACAAGGAAGTGTTTTGCCCACTTACATCGAGATGTCCTATTGGATGAGGATTGGGACAAGTATTTAGATTATTTCTATTCACCCGAAGTTTCTGTGTAAATCAATAATCGATAGGTTCATATAAATTATCTATCTTGTGTATATGACTTTTGTTCTTCCTTTTAAATAGAGAAATCGTATGAATACCCAAAATGCTCGTGGAAACAAGAAAGGCACACACGGGCGAAAGACTATCGACCAACGCCAAGTATCAAGGCATACAAGATGTAAGTAACGAACACACCTAAAACAAAAATACTTTGATAACTAATAACATTTATATCTTTATATTTTTTATATTTTAATTTTAATAACTAATAATATGTATTCTTATTTGAAAGAATGATACGGTTATCGAAGTAGAATGTCATTGAGCGTGATCCCATAGATCTATGGGCGGAAGTGCGTCGACACGCGGATGGGTCATGTGTTGATGCTCTTTCAAGATGACCATGTAAGTGATCGATATTTTTTTCTATATATATATATACATACATACACAAGCTATACATATAAGTGATATTTTATATATATATATATATATATATATATATATATATATATATATATATATATATATATATATATACATATAGCTTTTGACATACTTTTATTATTTGTGGTATAAATGTAGAGAATGTTGAGTATTATCGCCCATCATCGCCTCCAGACCTCAAGAAAGTCGACTCAAGATGAAGAAGATTTGATTTTTAGTAGTGCGCTGGGAGACAAAGCGCGACTACTATATTGGACGCTGGCCTCGGATGGCCATTTCACGAGCATCAGGATCGCCCATACCATCCTCATCCAGCTGTGCCACTTCATCATACCGTGATGTCAAGTAGATGGATCAAGAAGGAGTTGGCAAAGTTGAAAAAGCCAAAATGAAACAAAAGACTATGCTAGACTTCTTCTTCGCCCACTACAACAAAACAAATAATACAACGCTTTGGCATAGATGATGATGATGATGGTGATGAGGATGGTGATGAGGATCGTATGATGGTACACACGATGGATCACAAACATAACTTATAACTTTGTTTTAAATATTTTGTTGGTTAACCGTGACGTTACGATGGAATTTACGATTTTCATATTATTATTATGTTTATTCATCCCTAGCTAGTAGTTTTGGTTCATTTGGATGATTTTTATTCATGTTAATGTTATGTTTGATTTTTCGCATGCGAGGGCATGCAAAAACAAATGTCGCCTAAAAAAAAACAGGATTTACATTTGTCGTCCCTAATTTCCTGTAAAATTATAGCCGATCATTAGGACTACATTTGTCGTCCCTAATTTAATTTTTTTTTAATAGTTCATTTTCGGAAATTAAATTAAATTTATTGTAAAGTTTTTAGGGACTACAATGTCGTTCCTAATAAAAATTAAAATATTTAATTTGTTTTTGTGAAATAATATAAATTAATTTTGGATTTTTACATTAGTGACTACATGTCATCCCAAAAATGCACGCCACGTTAGCGTTGAATAAAAATTTGCCACGCCAATGATGGATCTTTGGGAAGTACATGTCGCCCCAAAAAAATCCTCCTATTTTTTGAGACGAACCTTTAGAGACGACACATTGTGGATTTACATGTCGCCCCTAAACGTAAAAACGGGACGACTTTTTGATTATTAGGGACTACATTTTGTCATCCCAAAAGAGTGTAATTGTAGTAGTGATATGGGATCGGGACAAGGGGCCCTTACGGTTTGTGGTTTAACCGCTTTTTCATGCTCATTTATTGAGGACAATACAAACCATACCATAATGTCAAACTCCATAATATAGATGAGGATCGATTGAAGTTGACCCGAATATCTCCACGTGGCGCGCAGATCTCATGGATAAATTAGATGACAGGTAAGGTGTCCTCCAAGCGCATAAAAGACTCAGACCGTGATATGAGCTAAACATCAGTCAGTCCCTGGTCAAGACGACTGTGTCAGTCCCTATTTATCGTCGACGCACCAAGCAGTCCCTGGTCAGAGAGAATAGATCAAGATCCAGATGTACATAGTGGAGCGGTTAATTATGACGTGAGACGTGATGATAATACATAACTACCCACTAACTCCACTTAAAAAGATAACCGCATGAACTACGGTTGAACTTGATTCCAAATATATATATTTGGATACGTAGGCAGCTTTATGTAAGTTCAGCCCACAATAATAGCTACTCTATCTTTTGATCCTAGAGCAAGAAGGCCCATATAGTTTTTCAAAGATTTTCATCTTAAGCTCGATCATTGGCGCTAGAAGGAGGGCATTTTTCTTGTTTCTAGTAGCAGATTTGCAGAGTAGTTAAATATGCCACCTAAGAAAAATCAACAGGAAAAGGATCTAGCAAGTACAACCCAGAATTTGAAGAATTTGCAGGAGGTTCATCATGAATACGATCCCGAAAAACAACCGAAAATCAATCGATGCTCAAGATCCGCCAGGGTGTGTCCTAGTGGATGCTTTTAAAGCGATGGGGCCGCCGAATTCCGTGCTCTTTTCGAAAGTGTGAGAAAAGGAAAAGAAATTGCAAGAAATCCTGAGGAAAATGAACTGCCTGCATTAGAAGGACCATCCCCACCAGTAAAAGAAAAAGACGGTTATAAAGATGTGGTCGAATCCAATTGTCGAATTATCAAGAGTAGAGCTCGCCAAGCTTAATGAGGCAAACTAGGATGAGTTAGAGGCCATGTTGGAGGATGAAGAGGACGAATTCAATTTGGCCTCACCTTTGCAGAGTATATTGATGTCTATCCTTGTCCTGCAGGATTTAAGATACCAAAATCAATTCATACGATGGTACAAAGGACCCTTATGATCATATGCATCAATACATAGCGCATATGCACTTGTACAATGCTCCGCACGAGATGAAATGTAAGTGCTCTCAAAGACTTTATTTGGAAAGGCTAGAGATTGGTTCAACAATTTACCAAATGATCTATAACCAGCTTTTGCTATTTTAACCAAAAAATTTATGAGTATGTTCATTGCTGCAAGACCCTTTCAATGGAACAACACTCATTTGCTCACTATTAAGTAGAAATCTGATGAAACCGTTTTGCAGTTTATTAAAAGATTCAATACGTAATCAACCTGTGGCCGATATGGGTGATCGCTTAATAGCTTCGTCAGAAAGCAGCAGTGACTACGGGAAGGGAGGTTACATGCTAAGTTAAATGGGAAAAATCCTGCAACCATGGAGGAGTGTTTAGCAATCGCTTTAAGTATCGCAAGGTGAAGAAGCCAACCGCGCTAAGCGTGAGTTGTAGAAAAGGGATCACTGGAGGATCGATCGTAAGGATAAGCAAACAAAGTGGATTCCATGAGTAAAGATCGATTCTAGTAAGCGCAAAAAGTTGCGTGAGCCGGAACACGCTTAATCTAAAACAAAAATAAAACAAAAATTGTTTAAGGCAAGTATTTATCGCTTTGTTATTTCTCAAGTTTTCCATCCACCGTGATATTATGTTGAACGGTTTATGTTGTGATTAAATGCAAATGGTGTATATGTAATATTACTCAATTGTATCATTAACTCTTACAAAAGAGAAAACTTTATCAAGTCTCAAACAACATACCGTTCAAGACCTCAGTCGTCTTAAATGCAACAGACTCGTGTCGTCATTAACTTTACAAAAAGAGAAAACTTTATCAAGTCTCAAACATCAGATCGTTTAAGACCTCAGTCGTCTTAAATGCAACAGACTTCAGTCGTCGTTAACTCTACAAAAGAGAAAACTTTATCAAGTCTGAAACATCAGACCGGTTTAAGACCTCGGGTCAGGTCTTAAATGCAACAGACCTCAGGTCAGGTCAATAACTTTTACAAAAAGAGAAACTTTATCAAGTCTGAAACATCATACCAGTTTAAGACCTCAGTCGTCTTAAATGCAAAGCACTGTGTCGTCATTAACTCTTAAAAAAAGAGAAAACTTTATCAAGTCTGAAACATCAGACTAGTTTAAGACCTCAGGTCAGGTCTTAAATGCAACAGACCTTAGGTCAGGTCGTTAACTCTTACAAAAAGAGAAAAACGTATCAAGACTGAAACATCAGACCGGTTTAAGACCTCTGGTCAGGTCTTAAATGCAACAGACCTCAGGTCAGGTCATTAACTCTTACAAAAAGAGAAAACTTTATCAAGTATGAAACATCGGATCGTTTAAGACCTCAGTCGTCTTAAATGCAATGCATCTTAGGTCGTCGTTAACTCTTACAAAAGAGAAAATTTTATCAAGTCTCAAACATCGATCGGTTTAAGACCTCAGTCGTCTTAATGCAACAGACCTCCGGTTAGGTCATTAACTCTTACAAAAAGAGAAAACTTTATCAAGTCTGAAACATCAGACCAATTTAAGACTTCAGGCATGTCTTAAATTCAACAGGTCACAGACCTGATCATTAAATTCTTACAAATAGAATGATTTGTTAAGTCTCAAAACTTAGACCAATTCAAGACTTCAGTCGTCTTAAATCCAATGTGTCTCGTGACTGGTCATTAAACTCTTACAGAGAGAATGATTTGTTTATGTGAAAACTCGCACTCGGTCGTGTTTTAAAGTTCAACAGGTCTCGGACCTGATCATTTAATAGCCTTTAGTCAAAAGGTATGATGTTTCGACTAGGCGTCGCTTGAAAAGATTACAACAGGTAATTATGGTGGCTTTTGAGATAACCGAGGCAACGGTGGTTACACCACCTACATAGTACACGTAAAGAATTTTTAAACTTCAGATCTTAATCCGCTTGTAAAATAAGATATCATCGATTAAGATCTGGGGCTTTGGTTGAGGTTGACTCGAATATCTCTCGCGTGCATGCCAGATCTCATGGATAAATTAGATGACCAGGCAGGTCCCCAAGCGCATAAAAGACTAGGACCAGGATATGAGCTAAACATCAGTCAGTCCCCGGTCAAGATTTACTCAGTCAGTCCCTGGTCAAGACGACCAGTCGTGCACGTGGTGATAATACATAACTACCCACTAACTCCACTTAAAAAGATAACCGCATGAACTACGGTTGACTTGATTCCAAATATATATATTTGGATACGAGGCGCTTTATGTAAGTTCACCCACAATAATAGCTACTCTATCTTTTGATCTCAGAGCAAGAAGGCCCGTGATAGTTTTCAAAGATTTTCATCTTAAGCTCGATCAAGGACTAACTAGCTACCTGTCACGCTTTATCTTTAATGGAACATTTATTTTATTTATTAAGGGGTAGTTGGTACATGACTAGAAACAATAAAACATTTGATAATACTGTACTAGTGAATAGTGATTGGCCTATATACAGTTCACTCGATAAATAAATATTCGATAAAGTAATATCCTCATTAAGATAATAATTTATTCTGGTCCCGACTTGGGCATGTGTACTAAAGTAATAATTTCGCTAAATTCATTAAATAATAAAAAGAAATTGAATACAGTAAAGCCTAATAAAAATATAAAATAAGAAATGCATAATTCCAGTTAGAAATTTATATATTAAACTTACATACTTTTGAAATTTCACATTCCACTTCATATTTTCTGAAAATATGCATCTAGAGTAACTTGTTTCTTCTTAGTGGCTAAACCAAATTCGACCTCATCTTTAACTTTTTGTAGAGTATACACAACTTCAGGAATATTTTGTTCATGTTGTAGCAAGTAGTTCTGTAAGGTGATAGTTGCTTGAAAGGCTTCTTTCGATGAAACATTGGGTAAAACCAAACTATCGTCCGGATCAGATCATTCACATCATCATTAGACGATTATTCATCACGCCTTGAATAATTTCATCATTTGTAGGTGATTCCATCACAAAGATCATTCTCACTAGATAGTTCAAAAGATGTTCTACCTCCATAACATTTCTATAGCCTAAACGAGAAATGACTTATTGTAGGATCTCTTCATCTTGGCAAACTTAGGTTCAAGAACAAAATTTTCCTATGATCGAATCTTGCAATGTTGAAAACAATTTGCAATCGTTGTTGTTTTCACATCAAATTTCCAAGTCGCATTGACAAAATTCATAGCATTCAAAACATGAATTTTCTCTCGATTTAAGCTCAAAACCTCCAAGATGCTAGACGTCGATAATGAAGTTTAAGAGACCGAATTATCCCAAAACACATGGTTGAATCTTTGATGTTGTATTTGGAGGCAAAAATAATTCTACATTTTGCAATCATTCAATAACCTTTGATGACCTCGACAATTGTCTACTATCAAGAGAACTTTTATGCCATTCATTCTCTTGTTAAACCAACCAACAAATTCTTGAAAAAGCAAGCCAGCCATCCAAGCTTTTCTGTTAGATCGATACACACAATCAAGATTGTTCGTGTTCACATTTTGAAACATCTTGGATTTGTATATTTGCCAATAACCCAAAGAGGTATCTTATCAATAGAGATGGAAATAATTGTTAGAATTGAATAAGGATAGGAAATTTTATTTAACCCTAAAATATTAAAAAACAAAAAGGTACAGTACATTGTCAGAACCATCACCATTGCAACAAATAGCAACAACAATTCTTTCTTTGTCTTTCTTTCGTCCTTCTAATTGCTTTGTAGCAAGAGAATGGTCGGCATCCAATCGAAAAAATAATCCAGTTTCATCCATATTGTAGATATCCTTCAACTGAAATTGGTCTAGTTTAGCTCGTATTTGAGGTAAAGCATTTTCAATGTTCTCCATTACAACTGAACCACTTTCACCAAATCGTCGGTAAGATCTCGATTCCAAATCTTGCCTTAAAACGTTTCTACCTAACTAGTAGAGAAGTTAAAGTTTGGATCAATTTCACCGTGCATTTTTTGCGTAGAACTCTTTGCTTTGGCCTGGATCATTTCCTGCATATATTAACCTTCTCTTGCCATTGAAGAAACCACTGCACAAAACATTCTCTAGCTCAGATATTTTGTGATTTGTGCCTTTTGACATTACTATTTTTCATATCATTTGACAAATAGTTTGCTGGCCTTTTGAGAGTGTTTGATACTGTTGATTGACTAATGGAAACATCAAACTTTTGTTGAACCCATCCTTGCAATTTTTTTGACTAAAAGAAGGATTTTCCTTCTTATGCTCACCAATGTTCTAAAAGTCGGTAGTCGCTAGTCGGGCGGTCGGGCTGGGAGTTGGGACTAGTCGTCACAGCAGGGACTAGTCGGGGACTAAGCGGTTTTGGATTTTTTTAATTAATAATAATAATAATAATAATAATAATAATAATAATAATAATAATAATAATAATAATAATAATAATAATAATAATAATGGAATTGACAAACAACAATAACAAAATATTACTAAACCCCCCCAAAAATAATGATACTACTACTCTAGTAATATTTTGTACTAACATAACATAAGTCAAAAAATTCATTTCACAAAATAAACACATAAAAACATACGTGATACGTCCAAAATAAAAACATTCAAAGTCAAGCAGTCAAGTTTCAAACAAAAATCATAATACTGCATCGCCTAGGCCGAAGTTTCCCGAGTTGAGCCCGACTTTCCCGCCTGAGGGCTTAGTAGTCCCCGATCAGAGACCAGCCCGCCAAGACAGTCCGACTAGTGTGTACTGGTCGGTGAGGGTCGACTAGCGCGCTTAGATGGCGCCTAGTCGGCCGACTTGACCGACTTTTTAACACCGATGCTCACATAATGCTCTCCTTTGCTCATCTGTTAGAGTTGTTTTCTTAACTCCTTTCAAATGATGAGAAGCCATTGGGAAAACAAGATACGTACAATATGTGGTTGTAAATTATGTTCTACTGTATACTTATTTATAAAGAACTGAAACCTTTTCATTTTTGATTTCGATAATAATCCAAGAGCACAAATTCTTATAATCTTTCTAGCTTCCCAAGTATTTTAATTTATATTTGTCTCTTCATTTTACAGACTGGATGCATAATATTAATTATTTCTTTGTAAAGTAATAAATATTAATTTATCGATAAATGAATAAATTATTCATTTATTGATAAACAAATAAACTCGTTAAAGTAATAATTTTGGTCGGCCCCAAAGATATGCATTTATCGAGAGTTTACTGTACAAATAAATTGACTGTGTACAAGTTAAATATACATAACTAATGTAATTTATATTATATTTATAATCGATTGTTTTTCGATTGATGAATCACTTTTGAATTAAGTTCGATGATCATCTACATGACTTATTTTATTTTTTTCCCTTCTTTATTGCTCCTTTTCAATGTGCTTTTTTTTTTCCCGGGAAACAAAAATACATTAAATGACCATACTCGTGTAGAAAAAAAAAGGGTCAAAACCATGTGCATGGACCATCGGCTTAATTAAAATGGTTAAACCTTAACCACAATGAGTCCCCACACCCTATTGGAGTTAATACACAACTTTTACAGTCATTGGAGATGATCATGCTCTTGTGGAGACTTCATGAAACACCTTATTTAAAATTTAGTTGGTAGTTAGTTGGTAGGTAGTTAGGGTGGTTATTAGCGATTGTAAGTGCAAATTGTAGCACATTGTACTCCTATATGTACTCTTCTAGGATATAGGAATGTTAAGTATCCAGTTTATTAGTAAATCGGAGTGAATTGCTGTTGCAATCTTCATGTTTCCAGATTTTCGTCATTATTGATGCTTTTCCCCTCATTAAAGAAGATTGTTCTCTAGTTAATGCGTTTTCTCTCATTTCTTGAGCTTTCATGCTTCTTTTGTTCAAATTAGTTAAATTCTTCATGGTATCAGAGCATTTTCTACTTCTAAAGCGTTATTCTGGTTTCAGTTGACAGAATTACTTGTTTTGTTTTTTTAATTTCTTGAAGGACCTTTGTGCTATTTTGTCGTGTTCCTGCATTATGTTTTCTTGGTTTACCATGGATCCCCGCAGCTCCAAATCAAGCAATCTTGCCAGAAACCCTCTTTACTTGTACCCTAATGAAAATCCAACGTTGGTTTTGGTGCAACCTTTGTTGAATAACAAAACTATCATCCTTGGAGCCATTATATGTAAGATGGCTTTCATCACCAAGAATAAGATTGGTTTGTGATGGTTCAATCACTCCACCCGTGTGACATCTCTAGATTTACTGTGTTTGGTTACAATGTAATACCTTCGTTAAGACTTGGATATTAAATTTTGTTATGCCTTCAATTGAACAAAGTGTAATGTACACGTAAATATCAAGAAAATATGGTTAGATTTGCAAGAAATACTTTCCAGATTAGATGTCTTTTGTTTATGAAATTTGTTGGAGTAGGTTTGGTAAACATGTTAAAACTATAAGATCAGATAATGGTGCTGAGTTTGATATTCCTGAGTATTATGCTGAAAAAGGGATCCTACATCAAGCATCTTGTGTGGATACTCTACAACAGAATGGAATATTAAAAAGGAAACACCAACATATTTTGAATGTTGCTAGGGCCCTAAAGCTTCAATCTAGCATGCCATTGACATATTGGGGATACTGTGTAATGCATGTTGTTTTCTTGATCATTCTAATTCCCTCACCAATAATTCATAATAAGACACCTTATTCTCTGTTATATGATAAGCAATTTGATTATTCTGATATTGGAGTTTTGGTTCTCTTGTATATGCTTGTACTCCATCACATAATAGATCAAAGTTTGATCCTAGGCCAAGATAGTGTGTTTATCTTGGGGTGCCTAAGTTCACCAAGGGACACATTTTGCTGGACACGCAAACTAGGGACATCTTTGTATCTAGAGATGTGAGGTTTTATGAAACATTATTTCCCTTAAAACTTAGAAATACAGATACACATCACAATGTTCCTCTACCTATTCCATATGATAATACCAGAGATGAGGTGTTACAACACTTTCCAGTTCCTGAGGTTGCACATGAGGATCCTCCCATAGTTCTAGGTGCTCCAAGTCAACCTAATCTTATTGAGACAAAGAGATCAAATAAACAAAGACAAGTTCCGGAGTATCTAAAGGAATATGTAGTTCCTAACAGAAGATCACCACATTCTATCAACAATGTGATCACCTATGACAACCTGACAAACAATTATCAGAAATTTGTGTGTGCAACAGACATCATTCAAGAACCTAAGACCTATAATCAGGCCAAGTACATGAATGTTAAAAAGGGCCATGAAAAAGGAGTTGGATGCATTGCAAGCAACAAAAACATGGGAAGTTGTTACTTTTCCACCTGTACAGTCTACTATTGGCTGTATATGGGTGTATAAGGTTACGTATCATGCAGACGGTTTTACAGAGATGTATAAGGCTAGATTAGTGGCAAAAGGCTACACACAAACTATGGTATTCATTACCTCAAAACCTTTTCTCCTATAGCCAAAGTCACCACTATCAGATCTCCGTTAGCCCTAGCAACTTCTAAAAAATTGCATATACATCAAATGGATGTCAACAATACCTTTATATATGGTGAACTAGATGAAGAAAGCTATATGGATCTACCCCTTGGCTTCCAAACAGAGAAAACTTAACATGTGTGCAGACTTACCAAGTCTTTATATGGCCAAAATCAGGCTAGTAGACGGTGGATTCCAAATTAACCGAAGCATTAATAGAAATGGGATTTGTTCAGTCACCTCATTATCACAGTCTATTTACAAGAGGTGAAGGTAAAGATTTCATAGCACTAATTTTCTATGTGGATGATATAATAGCAACTAGCTCATCCATGTACCTCAATTGATGAAGTTAAACAAGTATTGCACAAGAAATTTCAAATCAAGCATATTGGAGATCACAGATAATTCCTAGGGGTTGAGGTTGCGTAACTTGTAAGGCATGCCTACATCAATCAAAGAAAGTACACTTTGAATCTGATAGAGGAATTTCGTTTCCTAGAAGCAAAACCTGTCAGCAAACCTATGCATTCCAAACAGAAACTATCTTCTGGTGATTCTGAATTGTTAGCAGATAATACACTATATAAAACAATTGTTGGGAAGTTAATATGTTTGTCCTTTCCAGTGCCCGACATAGCCTATGCAAGACATCAACTCGGGCCGATTCTATCTCATCCCACAAAGGAACCATATATAGGTCGCACATGTGGTTCTCGAGATACTTAAAACTAATCCTAGCCATGGCATTCTAATCAAATCGATAATGATCTCGGTGCTCTGGCGGATACACTCACTCAGACAAGGCAGTGATGTGAGGATTCAAGGAAATCCATTTTGTGGTACATCATGTTCCTTGGCACTACACTAGTCTCATGGAAATTAAAGAAACAAAGCATCATAGCCAAAAATTCTTCTCAACTAGAATATAGACAATTCCAAATGCTACATGTGAATTGCAATGGTTAGTATACATCATGAAATACTTGCAGATACCTATTCCACTACCTATTTTGCTGTTTGTGACAATGCAAGTGCAATTCACATAACAAATAATCCATTTTTCCATGAGAGGACTAAACACATTGAACTTGATTGCTATATCACAAGCGGCAAAAGTTCATGTGATTCTTGATGTAAGTCAACTAGATGATAATTTTTACGATGTTTTATCCCCATTTCTCATGCATTAATTGATGTTTTCTTATCAAGTCGAGTCATTATTTTCTTAGTTTCATCCATATGTGTAGATAGTAATTATTATATAAAATATCACATTTTGATAGGTTTTGTACCGGTTATAGTAACCGGAGTGTCGTGTCGGGTTTACGCTTGGTATTTTGGTGATTCATTGTAGTATTATAGGTTGACCAAGACCCCGAGTGACGACATGTGTTGAGCCTAAACACGCCTTTTGAGGGCTAGGAGAGTATGCCGGAAGCTATCAAAGTCAAACAGATCATTTGTCCTTAGTGCTTCTACCGTAGCCTATCTTCAACGGACACTTGACCCAAATTAGAGGCATTTTCTGGAGAAGACTTCTTCATGAGAGTTTTAGATTAGGAAACGAGCTTTCCACCCCACTTTTAATCATATCAATCGGAGGTTTACAACTCAAATTATGGCCATTTTACCAAACTGCTGTGAAGAACCGGCCTATTATGCACGCCGCCGAAAGGCCACAAAAGAAGTTGTCGAGATATTTTTATCGGGCGCAGCCGGTCCTTTTGTGGTGCACGCCGGAACATCGCAAAAAGCATATTTTCAGCATTTAAAAGTCAAATTTTGTATCTATTTTTTCAACGACTGAACCCCCCCCATCTTCTTCCCGAACTTCTTCTTCTTCCCTTGGAGGCAAAACCGCCCCTAGGGGCTCTCCTAGCCAAATTTACCACCAATTTAGCATTTCATCATAAGTGTAATTCCTAGGATGCTTAACTTAGCTTTTGGATAGTTAATTTGGAGTAAGGTGAACAACTTTTGGGTGCCAAGCTCCATTGAAACCTTTTGAAGGTGGATGAAGGTCTCCAACCGCAAATTCAACACTTGTGATTGGTAAAATTCTAGTTTTATCTTGTTTTGTTTGTTCTTCTTATTATGAATGCTAATCTTGATATGTTAGTGTTTGTAGTAATGAGTAGCTAAATTGTAACTAGCCAAGATGATGTTGTAGAATTAGTTTAATCTCTTATGTTGATTGTGAATGATTGTTGATGTTGTTTAGTTTAAATTGTTGTAAATCTTTTCCTATTTGCAATGTACTTTTGTTGGTGTTGGATTGATCACCTAGCACTAGCACACACATACTTAGTTGAGACCTAAAAGAGATATTAGGTGTGGAGAAGGAATAGAGAACCGGAAGGTAAAATTGACCTTAATTGGAATTCGATTTTATCCGGGGTTTTCGACATTGTCATTGCATTCAAGTGCTTATCTTGTCAATTCATTAGGTTTAAGGCAGTTAGAACAAGGAGGAGACAAATAGTGGTTTCATTCACTCGTATGAGGGGAAACCACTTGCTTAGGAATGCACTGGTAACACACTCTTGAACACTAATGGAAGGTTGGTAGGTAGTTCATTCCCATGATACTAGTAGAGATATACTTGATCATTGCATTCTTGGCTAGGCCTTTTATCATTTTATCACCCCTTGTAGTAGTAGATTTTAGATACATTTACCTTCTTATGTTATTGCGACTTAGATCAAGATAATAATAGCTTTTTGGTGTTCAACCTCACAATCCTCGTGGATACGACGTTCACCACTAGACTAGACTAAAATTGCTCCGGTACACTGCCGGTAAGATTGGACATCTAGAAAAGTCTGATCAAGTTTTTTTGGCACCGTTGCCGAGGATTGTGTAACGGTTGATACTGATACTAGCTTAAAATTCTTGAGAATAAGTCAATCTTTTCTAATCTTTTCTATTTTCTTTCTTTGGTGCTTACCTCTTTGGTAAGTCACCAAGTGCTTTTAATTGTGTTCTTGTTGTTTTCTATCTTGTAGTTGATGAACCATTCTCTACGTGGTAAGGCCCCCGATACTCCTTACATGCCAGATATCAACACTTATATTAGGGATCGTTTATTTGAGAGAAAGGTTGTCCAAGTCAGAGTAAATGGATCTTGGTGAAGCATCTTCACAAGAGTCATTAAACCAAGAAGAGGGAATGGACAAGGTGAAAGGAAATGCACAAGGATGGCATAACCCTGAAAATGCCCTTTTTGAACAAAATCCCTTAAATCCAAATGACTATCTCCCACCACCACCACAAGAACCATATCCAAAAATTCCACCACCTCCACTCGAACCACCACCACCAATTCCTTCACCACCCCAAGAACCATATCCATATGATCCACCCCCAAATCCACCCTACCAATATAGACCGCTTTGTGAGCAAGCCACTCAAAGAAAACATCAAGTTCATAATCCTATTCGGCTACCTCACATTGATGCTAAAAACTTTTCAATCAAGTCTCATATGTTCGGTCTAGTGGAGAGTAGAGCTCAATTCCATAGAAAGGCCCATGATGACCCGCATTCACATCTTTATAACCTTGAAGAAATATGCAATACATGATTCCAAAATAGTGCTTGTCAAGAATTAACCCGTCTTGCATTATTTCCTTTTTCTTTGAAGGGTCAAGCAAAGGAATGTCACTTCCCCACCATCACTTGCAATCATGGGATGATATACAAACCGAGTTTTTGAAGCATTACTTTCCACCGGGAAGATATTTGGAGTTGAAGGTAAAAGTTGCTAATTTCAAGCAAGATTTAATTGAATCTTTGGAAAATGCTTGGGACCGTTTTAAGAAGCTTTTGAGGGCGTGTCCAAACCATGAATATAATTTGGACATGCAGCTCCAATTATTTTGTAGAGGCTTGCATAAATTGTCAAGAAAAAAATGATTCGGCATGCCATGGATCACTTATGATGAGCACGGCCCAAGATGTTTATAAGGCTATTGAAATAGTGACAAGAAATGAGAAATTATGGGATCCCAGTCCAAGTGAAACGGAAGTTGCCATGAGAAGATTTCGAATGAGGAAGAAATTTTGAGAGAAATGACGGTGATAAATAAGAAGATGGATGAATTACAAGCAGGGAAGAGAGAGTTGAAGCGTAGAAAATGTGATGATGTGACATTTGGTGTTTTTCATATCGAAAAATTATCAAAATCTGATGTATCTACACAAGAAGAAATGAGTTTATTGAGACAACATCGGGATTTGAACAACACTCACACCAATGTTTTTGAACCACATCCTTTTTACCAACAAGTTCCTACTCAACAAGCCCATGTTCAACAAAGTTCTCAATCCACGGAGGATGTCTCCCATTTGAAAATTTTGATGGAAAACTTGACGGGAGTTGTGTCTACTCAAGCCGCCAATATGCAAACAATGATGACTTCTATTGGTATGATGTCTCAAGAGGTTGGTACTTTGAAAACATCTATGAGTGGGCACTAAATAAGAATGAGAACGATGGATGCATCAATAAGAGTTATTGAAGATCTTTTGACTAGTGGAAGGCGTAGAGAGAGACATAGTAGTATACCACCGGATGATTTACAAGCAACAACGCAGAGAAACCTCGAGGGAAGTCAAAGCCATTATCACTCGAAGTAGGACAGTTTGTGGAAGTAATGGAGTGTCAATTCATGGAAACAATAAAGTTGAAGATGACTTGGACAAGGAATTTGAAGTCCAAGAGTTGACTGAGGAAGAAGAAGAAATTTTTGATGTTTCTTGGGAAATGATGACTATGTTGAGGTGGAGAAAGAAGAAGAAAAAGTGAAGGTGCCAAGAATATTGAAGAACCCAAGGGCTAGTGATCTAAGAACTCTATTCAATGAACATATGAGAGAAGATCATGTTGAAGAAAACAAGGTTTCTAAGGAGCCTTTGGCGGTTCCTATCCAACAAGCTCAAAGGGAACCAATGCAAAAGTCAAGGAAAGAAAAGCAAAATGACATCAATTGGCGGCCAACCAATGCACAAACATTCAAGGAAGCTCCACCATCTTCATCAAACGACAAAGGTAAGCGAGGTATACATTCTAACCCTACTTTAATTGATCTTGAGTCACTTCCCTACCCCCCGAGAGAGCAACTAAAAAGATGAAGTTGGATAAGAAATACGCACATTTTCTCGACACTTTTCGGCACTTAACCATTAATATCCCTGTCATCGAAGCACTCACTAATATGCCGGCATATGGTAAGTTTCTTAAGGACATACTATCCAAAAAGAAACGGTTGTAACAGTATGAGACGGTGTGTCTAAGTGAGGAGTGTTCCGCCGTGCTTCAACAGAAGCTTCCTCCTAAACTTAAAGACCCCGGGAGTTTACTATCCCATATGATATTGGGGGACTTTTGTTTGAGAATGCGCTATATGATCTCGGTGTGAGCATAAACCTCATGGCCTACGATGATTTTATGAAACTTGGTATGTAAGATTAAGCTGCACGGAGATGACTCTCCAACTTCATGGATCGGTCCATTAAACGCCCAAAGGGAGTCATTGAGGATGTACTAGTGAAAGTTGATAAATTTTACCTCCCGTAGATTTTGTTGTCATGGATATGGAGGAAGGGTACACTACACCCCTTATCCTCGTAGGCTATTTTTAGCAATGTGAGAAGCCGAGATCGATGTTTGTTGTGGAGGGCTTAGTTTGGGAGTTAATGATGAGCGTTGTCTTCAACATCTACACTTCATTGAAATATCCACACACTACACTAGAATCTTGTTCTTTTGTGGACACTTCGTGTCCCCTTGTAGTGGATCGTACTAACACGCAGGTAGTTGAAGAATACGTGAGCAATAAAGTGAAGGCTCGCAAACAAAAAAACTCGAAAATCAAAGGAAAAGGTCAAGAATCGTTGGGATAGGTGGCTTCGTCTACATTATGTTGGAGACCAGTTTTGATGAAAAAGACGGATGTGGTGCATAAGAATGACCCACCACCGGTGCATTGAAAGATGAAGAAATCTAGCTATAGACTTTAAATTTAGCAACTACGGCTACTATATTTCTTATTATTCCTTAAGATTATCTTCCGGTAGGCTTTTGTGCTTGAAATTGCATGCTTATGTGAGTAGTTGTTAGTATTATCTATGCACGATAATCTGTATAATTTCCATCATTTCTACCGTATAATCACGTCGAGAAAACGACGTTAAACAAAAGCGCTACCGGGAGGCAGCCCAAAAAAGTTTGGTATAGTATTTTTGCTCTTCTGTGAGGCCCGGTGTGGCTAAGAATCATTTTGTGTCTACATTTTGGTTGACACTTTGCTAGTACTTGGGTATGCTTGCTTATTTCATTGGTTGTCTTTCATGTTCATACCCACCCACCCACCCTTTTATAGCATCCCGGTAATTGGTTTGACTTATCTTGATTCCCTTTTGTTTCCCCAACTACTTTCTTACCACTCACTTTACATTGGGGACAATGCAAGTTCGTATGTGGGGAGTGGGAATGTAGTTAGTCCAACAAAAGGCAACAAAAGGTAATGTCACTAAATGTTTGAGAAACACTTACTTTTGTGAATTTTTGAGCAATTTAAAGTTGAAAAAACCACCTTTTGTGAAAAGATATGATTTTTTTGCAATTGATAGAGTGAGTACCTCAATGAAGTGAGTAACCTTGGTGACATGTAAGTGCATTTTAATCGTGAATCTTTGATTGTAGTGTGAAATTTTTGAGTACGTATATTCCGATCTTTTGTAAACATGCAAACATTTATGCAAGCATGCTTCCAAAGCAACTAGAACTTAGGCTTGATATCCTTTCGAGGCGAAATAGAAAGGTGTTTGGAGTTGGAGTTAGGGATGACGGTCATGGCATTTCTTTGACTCAACCATAGCCAAATGCTCTTCCCGAACGTATTTTCCATCTGTCCCCATCTCAACCTTTGTAGAGTGGTGAGACCCCACTCGAAACTATCCATTCGTGATTAGCCTCATTATAATCCGACCCTTAGCCTAATTTTGGTCTACATTCCCTTGATGTCCCGTAAGTTTAGCAAGTTTCTATGTATTGTTGTATGATTTACATTAGAAGTTCGGCAAGAGTTGGATGACATTATTGGCACAAAGTTGAGATGGTATCTATCAATTTCGGAGTCCATTGGTGTTAGTAAAAAAAATCAAAAAATCCAAAATCCAAAAAAAGTTTCCAAAATCAAATGAAGTTCAATAAAGTTGTAAACAAAGTTCAATAAATGGTTAGTCAAGAAGAGCCATTTGAAGACTAGTTTATCAAATTCAAGTAACTCAAGCTTTGGGAAATTGTGTTGATTTGAAGCGGTGTTTCTTATTTCTTTGAAACTTTGTGGAATTGGCCACCTCGACAATTTTTGCAAAAGAAGAAGAAGAGATACCAATTTGACATTTTTGGAAGTGAAGGTGTAGAGTCTTGCTATCTTGCTTGTTCTCTTTGATATATCATTTTTACCCTTTGCTTAGCCAACTACCCGGGTCTAACGTTACAAGCTTTCAAGTTCTACCCGATCTAACTTCTTGACTCCGAATGCATCGATTAGTGGAGATTGGTATCATTCTTAAGCATACGGATTGCACCTAATAAGTCTTGCATGCATGATTTCATAATTGGTCGCTTGGTAACAAATGTGAGGAGTATTCACACACACACTCCACTACTTTCTTAGAATACGGTTAACATGTGGTTATATGTGAAGGATGCATGTTCTTAGATCTAAACGAATTAGATCTACGCGCTAAATGGATGGATCACCACTTATACATCACAATACATAATTAAAGGACTTAAACTACTACAAGGGGTTAAGATTATTTTACCAATATCGGGAAGAGAAGCCTTGATCTTCCGATGTGTTCTCCAAACGGCGGTTGGTGGACACCCTTCTTGATAAACGAACCTCCTTGATATGCAACACCAAGAAAAACTCCAAGTTTTTCTTCAACCAGAAACCCAAGACAAGAAACAAATTTTTCTCTCTTTTTTAGTGTATAGGTCTAAATTTTTCTTTGTCCTTATGATTTGGAAGAACTCTTTATATAGAGAGTAAAACTTGGCCTCCAAGTTTCTAATCAATTAAATAATTAATTAAAAAGAAATCACAATAAAGGATAATTCCATTTATAAAAGATTGTGATTAATCAATCAATCAATTACAAATAAATCATCTTTTATTAATCATTAATCACACAAGAAAATCAAATCTTGCATTTAATGAAGCATGAGGCGCCATATACACTAGGTTTTAGCCCACGTAAAATGTCTTTTCACAGTATTATATTATTTAGCCCAACTAAATAATATCCATGCATATCAATTAATTAGCCCACCAATTAATTATCAATGAGGCCCAAATAACAAGATTATTAGTCCGAATTACGTATTTACATCGGGACCATAGACCTATAAACCGTGAGCTCCAATAATTAATAATTCATCGAACAAAATAAGTACATTAATTATTAATTCCGGGATTACGCCACCATAAACCCAAATCGAACTCTACCGATTATAGATGTATACTTATACTCAACCCATAGAGTGAATAAGCGCCCATTGATATAATCACTACATACGGATTAACCCTCCATAGATCGCCCATTCAGAGTGGGAAGTCTCCGTGAACCCGACTCGTAATATCTTATCCTTATTTACCATTAACCCTCGATGATCAATTAGTACACATATCTAACTAGTAGCTAATTAGTCAAATGTGAACTCCCGGATCGATCACTTTCTTAGGCCACCAAATAAGGATCTGCTCTCTACTTCCCTAGGAAGGAATGGATTCCATGTCCGTGGAAAATCGTAACTACTCACTCATCCTGAGATAGTGCCAATGAGAAGTGGCTTGGAACACATATTTAAGTGAACCAGAATTCAACACATCAAACACTACCCCGGGACAAGCAAAGACTCGTGATTACCTCAGATTAAGGTTGATCCATATATGATCATCTAATGATTTAATAAGATTCCTCGACACGGAATTATATCGAGAAAACAGATTAAATCGGTCCAAATTCCTATATGAATGCCATCATATAAATGCCCCACGAGGTACCTCTACCGACAAACCGATAAGACTATCACACCCTAAGGTGTTCGGGCGATTATTGGTGTTTTAATCAAGAGACCCTAAACTCGATTAAGTTCACCACGGACTAACAGCTTTAAGTATATCACCACTAACTCAATCCTCACGCATGCCATACACCGAAAGTTAAGCTGTTACATACGTATATACTTAGGGTTTGCAAAGAAGGTATTACTTTACAAGCACCAAGCAAGTAACTAAGATGAGATAAATTATGTCATCTATTATTAAAAACAATTACACAAATTGTCTTTCGGCACTACACCTAACAATATGTACAATTGGTTGCATCATCTAGTTGAGCTTACTACTTGATGTTGTATGATCATATCTCTTGACTTGAGTTGTTTTATCGCTTTATTTGCTCGAGGACGAGCAAAAAGCTAAGTCGGGAGTGGTTGATGTAAGTCAACTAAATGATACTTTTTACGATGTTTTATCTCCATTTCTCATGCATTTATTGATGTCTTCGTATCAAGTTGAGTCATTATTTTCTTAGTTTCATCCATATGTGTGGATAGTAATTATTATATAAAATATCACATTTTGATAGGTTTTGTAAACCAGAGTGTCGTATCGGGTTTACGCTTGGTATTTTGGTGATTCATTGCAGTATTATAGGTTGACCAAGACCCCGAGTGACGACACGTATTGAGCCTAAACACATATTTTGAGGGCTAGGAGAGTATGCCGGAAGCTATCAAAGTCAACCGGATCATTTGTCCTTAGTGCTTCTACCGTAGCCTATCTTCAACGGATATATGACCCAAATTAGACGCATTTTATGGAGACAACTTCTTCATGAGAGTTTTAGATCAAGAAACGAGCTTTCCAACGCACTTTGATTAACATCAATCGGAGGTCTACAACTCAAGTTATGGCCATTTTACCAACTGCTATGAAGAACCTGCCTATTACAGCGCGCGCCGAGCATCACAAAAGAAGTTGTCTGAGATATTTTTACCGGTGCGCCCCGGACCTTTTGTGGCGCACGCCGGAACATCGCAAAAATCAGATTTTCAGCATTTAAATGTCTAATTTTGGATCTATTTTTTCAGCGATTGAACCCCATCTTCTTCCCGAACATCTTCTTCTTCCCTTGGAGACAAACTACCCCTAAGGGCTCTCCTAACCAAATTTACCATGAATTTAGCATTTCATCATAAGTGTAATTCCTAGGATGCTTAACTTAGCTTTTCGATAGTTAATTTTGAGTAAGGTGAACAACTTTTGGGTGCCAGGCTCTATTGAAACCGTTTGAAGGTGGATGAAGGTCTCCAACCGCAAATTCAACACTTATGATTGGTAAAATTCTAGTTTTATCTTGTTTTGTTTGTTCTTCTTATTATGAATACTAATCTTGATATGTTAGTGTTTGTAGTAATGAATAGCTAAATTGTAACTAGCCAAGATGATGTTGTAGAATTAGTTTAATCTCTTATGTTGATTGTGATGATTGTTGATGTTGTTTAGTTTCAATTGCTGTGAAACTTTTCCTATTTGCAATGTATTGCTTGTTGGTGTTGGATTGATCACCTAGCACACACACACACACTTAGTTGAGACCGAAAGGGGATATTAGGTGTGGGAGAAGGAATAGGAGAACCGGAAGGTAAAATTGACCTTAATTGGAATTCGATTTCTTATCCAGGGGGTTTTTGACATTGTCATTTCATTCAAGTGCTTATCTTGTCAATTCATTAGGTTTAAGGCACTAAGTCCAAGGAGGAGACAAATAGTGTTTTCATTCACTCGTATGAGGGGAAACCACTTGCTTAAGAATGCACCGGTAACACACACTTGAACACTAATGGAAGGTTGGTAGGTAGTTCATTCCCATGATACTAGTAGGGATATACTTGATCATTGCATTGTCTTGGCTAGGCATTTTATCATTTTATCACCCCTTGTAGTAGTAGATTTTAGATAAATTTACCTTCTTGTGTTATTGCGACTTAGATCAAGATAATAATAACTTTTTGATGTTCAACCTCACAATCCTCGTGGATATGACCTTGACCACTAGACTAGACTACAATTGATCCGGCACATCGCCGGTAAGATTGGACATCTAGAAAAGTCTGATCAATTCTTAAGATTAATGCCTGTCAGAACTACCAACTAGCTAGAAGACATTCTTGAAAAACCATTAGATGCTCCAATTTTCACCTACTTGGTGTCAAACTTGGGGATCTATTCTGTTTTCACACCATCACACAAGTAAGTGCAGCTTTTACGGTCATTGGAGATGATCAAGTGGTAGCTTCACATGACTTTTCAGCTTGAGGGGGGTATTGGAGTTAATACACAGCTTCTATAGTCATTGGAGATGATCAAGTTCTCTTGTGAACACTTCATCAAATACCTTATTTAAAAGTTAGTTGGTATTTAGTTGGTAGGTTGTTAGGGTGGTTATTAGCGGTTGTAAGTGCAAATTGTAGCACTCTCTACTAGGATATAGGAATGTTAAGTATCTAGTTTATTAGAAAATCAGAGTGAATTGCTGATGCAATCTTCATTTTTCCAGATTTTTGTCATTAATGATGCTTTTCCCCTCATTAAAGATGATTGTTCTCTCATTAATACGTTTTCTCATTTCTTGAGCTTTCTGTGTTTCTTTTTGTTCAAATTCAATAAAATTTCCACACCCTATGTTCCACAGGATAAGTGTAGATGTTAATCAAGTAACTGGTTCAAAGTCATTAGTTGATTATTAAAACAATGGCCATAGCCAGAAGATTTTGGAGGTGGGGGTGACTACTTTATATTCAAAATTTTATTTTAAAGCCTTTATTAAGGTGACTTACACTATAGTTCAATCTATCACACCTCAAATAAGGAGAGAATAAGATGGGTCGTATTCTTTTGGGGGGATTGTATTAAGTTTTAGAAGAAAAGTTTGTTTGAAAATAATTAAAAATAATAAAAATACCTAGGCTTTTGCACCCTGGATATGGATGTGGAGAGGGACTGTACCACCTTCCTTTCCACGGTATAACCCCACAAAGTCCTTGCAATGGCGATTGTGAATAATACTTTTTGATTGTCAAACATTTTTGTACCACAAAAGGGTTAAAATGAAGTCATTGTTACAATATGTAATATGGATAAATAAATGTTGGATGCAAGTAGGATGTGCATACACTTTTGATGTCATATTAAATACTGAATCGGTCAGCTGAACATAAACAGATGAGAAGACTTCAGCTAAGAAGACTTCAGAGCTGAAGACTCAGCAGATTATGTTTCACATTTAGCACACAAAATTGAAATGTATTCATGCAGTTTTTGTTGTAACCATTTGTAACTGCTTTTAGCTGACTTATGAAGAGCATCATCTCTTAATATTATCATCAACATCATATAACTAAACTCGATCATTTCATGGATTAATGAGAATTCCGATTTTATTTTGTCTTATATTTTTTTGAGAAATTCTTTGTCTTATATTTTCAATATCATCAATTTCAACATGGTATCAGAGCTTTTCTTGCTCAGTTTGTGCTAACTTTGATTTTTAGCAGAAGAAACTTGAGAGTTTTCTTCGGGATTTCGATTGTTTTCATAGAAATTTGAGAGTTTTCTGTGATTTTTCTCTCTCTTTGATCTGGAGTTAAAATCCATTTCTTAATCAATTCTTCATCATTTTTTTCCTAGTTTTTCTGTAATTTTGTGTGGATACAATACTTTTTAGCCATGGCTGCAAAGAAACAAGAGTTGAGTCCCTCTATTCTCTTTAATCTTCATCCCAATTAAAATCCTTCATTGGTGTTAGTGCAACCATTGATGGATGGTAACAATTATCATCCATGGAAGATGTCCATGGAAAAGACATTAATCACAAGAAAAAGTATGGGTTCATTGATGGTACCACAGGTGAATTCAGCTGACTTATATGCTTGGAGACAATGTGAAACGATGGTGAGGACCTGGATCGTGAACTCAGTGGAAATTATCATTTCATAGAGTTTGATGTATTTCAAGAGTGCCCAGGCTGTGTGGTAGAATCTTGCTGATCATTTTTCAAATGTTGATGCTTTCAGGCTTCCAATCTTCTTGAAGCTTTATCCCATAGCGATAAGGAATATACATCCCAAATCGCCCGGTAGCACGGAGAAGAACTAAACATAGAAGGATTATACGGGTTCTTCTGAGTCCTAACGGAGGACGCAGTCCACATGGGTACCCACCGAAACCCGAGATTCATAGGAATCTCGAAGCAAGGAGGGATATACCTCTCGGCAAGCCTGACACACAGACTACGGAACTCAACTAAGATAAGAGTTCAGTAGGGAATTCATTGAAACATGGAGCTGATTCTGTGAATTAGTACCTTAAAAAATTGATCATTATTTGAGATGAAGTCAAGCTTATAAGGCCTAATCCTTCATGTATTTGAGAACCCCAATGTCATTGTGATGCCATTAAAAACTCTATTGGATCATATGGAAACAAAACATGTGATGAATTTTTTGAATGGTCTTTGGGAGGAATTTGAGCCATGGGTGTCTCAAGACATGCTTAAGGTGCCTTTTCCAGAGATTCAAGATGCCTTTGCAATGGAAAATTTGAAAGATAGAAAACTTGTGCTTTAACAAGGAAAGGAATAATGGTTCTACAATCTTGATGGCTAGAAGACTATACAAGGCAGGAATGATATAGCTCATCGGTTTGGGGCTAAATTCAGTCAATTCAGCAGAGTAGATCAGTCAAGGAGTTTTCCTACAAAATTTTCCAAGACTAAGAACAGCAAGCTGATTCAGTTCACATTTTGTGGGTTTAATGGCCATACTGAAGATAATTGTTACAAGAAACATGGCTATCCACCTGGTTTCAAGTCTAAAATCAGAGCAAACATGGTGGACCAGAGATATTCAGATCAGTCTGCTGGTGGGGACGTTCAGAACGCTGGACAAGCTAGGTCTGGGCTTCAAGGTCTCACTTCACAACAATTTGAGAGATTGATAATCCCCTAAATTCTTATTCATCCAGTCATGCAGTAAACCAGATCCATGAACAAAACACTCATTCTCACCTACTCAAGGATCAAATGACACTGGTTCAGTAAGACACATACAGCAGATCTTGAACTCTAGAGCCACAAATCCCATTGTACGTTCTTTTTCTAGATTAAGTAATCCTAAACCCATTGTTAACATGAAAGTAGGATTACCTAATGGCTGCAGTGTACATGTGACTCACACTGGGAAAGTTGTGATCAGCCCTGATCTGACTTTGCATAAAGTCTTATACATTCTTGGCTTCAGATTTAATTTGTTGTATTCACCCGCATTAACCAGAGATTCAAACCGTGCAGCTATTTTTATTGCTAAGAAATGTGTTTTGTAGGACAACAAGAAGAAAGCACTGATTGGTTTAGCTGAGTTGCATAAATTCCTTTACATTCTGATTCAGAAAACTGTTACCATCACAATGATTTCCAAATTTGTTTGTAATTTAGTAGAAAGTTGATGCCTATATGATATTGTAGATGAAAACTGCTTGGGCATTATAGATTAGGCCATCAACCAGACAAAATTTTACAAGTCATTAGTTCTGAAGCATCTAATGTATAATACTGTAAACATGACTTGTGTTTTGTGTTTCCTATGACAAAGTTAAAGAAAAAAACATTTTCCATTGAGCACTACTGTTGTTGATTCTGTTTTTGATATTGTGCATAGATATCTGGGGACCTTTGAGGCATCCCACCATGAATGGTCAACAGTGCTTCCTAAATGTTGTTAATGATCATTCTAAATTTACTTGGAATTTTTATGAGATAGAAGTCTGAAGCTTCTGAGCTGGTTAAATCCTTTGTTAAGTTTTTTCTACTCAGATTCATAAAATTATAAGAGTTTTTAGATTTGTTAATGGTGCTGAGTTTTAGATGACATCGTTTTATGAACAACATGGCATTAAAAATGGAATTGTTGAGAGAAAACATCAGCATCTGCTGAATGTAGCCAGAGGCTTGAGTTTTAGAGTAATCTACCCATTAAGTATTGGGGTTATTTTTTGTTGCATGTTGTTAAACTTATCAATGCTACTCCAAAACCCTTGTTGAAGGAAAGCACTCCTTATGAAGTGTTGTATGGCTCTAAACCAGATTATTCGGTGTTTAAAGTTTTAGTTGTTTGGTCTTTTCCGCACTCTTCAGCAATTCAGAGAAAAATTTGATTATAGATGCATAACTTGTGTTTCTCTTGGAAATTTAAACACTTCTAATGGAGATATTCTCTTGGACATCACCAAAAAAGATATATTCGTTGTTAGAGATACTCAATTTCATGAGGCTTATTTTCCTTTGTTCATACATGTTCTAAACAAAGCTAAGTGCACCACTGATATGTAACTACAGTTGTCTGTTTGCACAGCTTTGAGGATAAGCGTAGTAGTTCAACTTAGGAATCCGGCAGAGGAATAAATTCATTTGAGGAGTCCAATAGAGGATCAGTCACAGCTGATCGGGCACCTGCACCCTCAATTCAGCTGAGGAGATCTACCAAGACTAGAAAGACACCACATTTATCAAGATGGTGCTAATGTTGTGAAGATCCCTCATCTACAAAATCAAGTCATGAGACTGGATAGACTCTCTACTGAATATGTCAAATATGTTTGTGTCATTGATGCAGTCACTAAGGCAATGACTTACAATTAGACGATCAAACATGATGAATGGAAGGAAGCAATGCAGAAGGAAATTTAAGCATTACATAAGAGCAACACATGTGAAATTGTTACTTTGCCACCTGAGAAGAAGCATATTGGATACTTATGGGTGTATAAGATAAAACACAACCCTACTGGATCAAGAGAGAGGTATAAGTCCATAGTAGCTGGCGGTTACACTGCACTCTATAGCATTGATTTTCAAGAGACATTCTCTCCAGTTGTGAAGATCACATCAGTTAGAACACTAGTAGCAGCTGCAACAACCAACAATTGGCATCTTCATTAGATGTATGTTAACACTGCATTTTTACATGAAAATTTCATGAAGAGGTCTACATGCACCTTCCTCAAGGGTTTAAGTCTGACAAGCCCAATCAGGGTTGCAAATTAATCAAGCCATTATATGGGTTGAAATAAGCTAGCAAACAATGGAATTGCAAGCTGATATAGTTTGGAAATTCAATAATTTTCCCACTCTAAACATTATTACATATTGTTTACAAGAGGTACATGATAAGTCCTTCATTGTCTTATTGGTTTATGTTGATGACATTATGGCAAAGAAGGCCTCGACCGTGATCGATTCAACAAGTCAAAGACAATCTCCACAAGCAATTTACCATCAAGGATCCTCGTAAACTTAGTTATTTCTTAGGGACTGAAGTTGTTAGAACACCTAATGGCATTTCAATTTCACAAAGCAAATATACCTTGAATCTTTTGCAATATGAGTTTTTGGGTGCTAAACCAGCTAAAACTTTAATAGAATCTAAAAAACATTGCAGAGTGGGGATTCACCTTTAATAGATGACAATATTGCCTACTGCATCATTGGTTGGAAAATTGATTTACCTCACTTTTATCAGACCAGACATTGCTTTTACGGTTCAACAACTGAGTCAGTTTCTAGATACCCCAACTGAAAATCACATGAAAGAAGCTCATAAGCTCCTGAGATATTTTAATGACAATCTAAGTTGTCTTCTTTCCATCTAACAACAATCTAACCTTGAAAGGCTGTACTGACAGTGATTGGGCATGCTTCCCTGAAACATGAGGTTTATCTCAGGGTATATGATGTTCTAAAGATATTATCCTATATCTTGGAAATCCATAAAGCAAACACATTGCTAGAAGCTCTTCTGAAGCTGAATACAGAGCAATGGCCAGTGCCATCTGTAAAATTCAGTGGCTTATCTACATTTTGTAGGATATAAAGATTCTAGTCTAGCTTCCTGATGTTCTATAATGTGAAAATGCTAGTGCTCTACACATTGCTCATAACCATATTTTCTATGAAAGATCCAAGCATATTGATAATGATTTTCATGTTGTCAAAGATAAAGTTAAATCTGGCTTGATCAAGCTGTTGTATGTTCATATCGGGGAACAACTTGATAATATCCTCACAAAGGCTTTGGATGCACATGTTTTTTGCTATTTGTTGGTCAAACTTGGCGTTTCCAAGATATTCCAACCTAGTTGAAGTGGATAAAGGAGTGTTAGATGCAATGTAAGATGTTCAAGTTGATTCCTTCACCACTCTCAGCTTAAAGGGGTGTCAAGATATATTATATGGATAAATGAGTGTTGGATGCAAGTAGGATGCGCATACACTTCTGATATCATATTAAGCGTTGAATCGGTCAGCTGAGCATAATCATGCAAGAAGACTTCACCTGAGAAGACATTAGAGCTGATGACTCGGCAGAGCATGTTTCGGCTGAGTACACAAAGTTGAAGTGTATTCATGCAGTATCTGGTGTAACCACTTATAACTGCTTTTAACTGACTTATGAGGAGTATCATCTATAAATACTCCATCATCGACATCATGTAACTTAACTTGATCATTCCATTAATTAATGAGAATTCCAATCTCATCAATTTCAACTGTCATAGTCATTGCTCTAAAGCCCTAAACAACAAACAAAACAAGAAGAAAACCTATAAAACAACAAAGACCAAAACAACTAATCCTAAAACAACTAAAAATAACTACCAAAGACAAAGAACTTCAAGGAATAAGCATTGACAAAGAGATGATGATGAGAAAATACTGCAAATAAAACATCATTCACAACTAGCTGAAACCATAGGGAAAACATGTATCTTGCAAAAGGAGCCACCATCACTCTCAACCTGGTACTACCAACCGTTGTAACCATACGACATAAAAAATCATGTAAGTTGAAACAACTTCCAAAAGCGTTGCTAGAGCACCGGGTTCCTGAGGAACCAAGAAATCCTGCACCATCACATTCACATCTTTCAATTTCATTTGAGTTTCGATCATGTGTTATCAAAGGTTTCGTCACATAGACAACGGAGAGTAGCAAATAATTGACATGAGCTTTAATATTTAAAAAGCTGAATATTTTTCATGTTGGCAGTGCTCGTTTACCTAATAACAGGGAAACAAAGATGAAATATAATGTCCAAAGAAGAAAAGAAAAGTTGTGTAATATTTCACTAGTATCAAGGGGTATTTATAGTATAGATTATAATGTTAACACAATATAATAGATAAACCAGAAAATCTTGTAAATCAATTTGAATAATAGATAAACATATTTTTTATCTTTTATAACACTCCCCCTTCAATATCTATTATTCAACAAACAATAGATATGATATGCCTTATTAAAACCTTTACTAAGAAAACCCGTGGAAAAACTCTTAGTTAAGGAAAAAAGTACATATTTATCTATGTTTTTTACTCCCTTGAACCAAGTATCAATTAAGGTCTTTCAAACGTTGCATCACAATGCCGTTTCACCGCCTCATAAATGTTGCAATGGCAATGTCTTAGTAAATAAATCGCTTAGGTTGTCGATGATCGGATCTCGCTGTACATCAATTTCCCCATTCTTTTCAAGTCTATTATATAGTCGAATTAATTTCTCGAATCGATTCGCATAAACGATATGTCATGTACTATTAAATTTGCAAGAAAACCCAGTGAATAACCAAGTTTATTGGTAATCTTATAATAATATAGTAATTTAATGGCTAATATTTAAGTTCACTAATTCAAGACACTCTACGATAAATTCATTTCGGGAGTTTCATTATTGCAAAGCAGACTTTGACATTTAGGTTCCGCTTGCTTTGGGTTTGAGTTTATTTTGAAGGTTTTTATATGCTAGTGGATAATAAAATATAATAAAAATAATTGATGAATGATTAGAAAGTTAAAATGTTTTTTTTTTAAATTTGTGTAAATGAAGAAATGATTGGTGAGAGAAATTAAAATAAAGTAGTATAATAAATAAAATAATGGTAAAAAATTAATAAAGTAGATAAAGTGAAATGGTAAAAGATAATTTAATAATTTTTATTTGAAGTTAAAATAATGATTGGTGAGAGAATCAGAAGAAATGATCATGTGAATGATATAAAAAACTCCAAAAAAACATCAACGAAACAAACACAAGCTTAAATTTGCAATCAAAGTGTAAAACTAATTAACAAATACAAAATCAATGGAGTAAACGAAAGGTCGATCACAAGTTTAATTATAATATGGAGACAAAAACCTCAAATTGTCGATTATGAAATTACCAGATAAAAACAGTCAGACCAACGAACACTATTATTCAAGAGTATATGTGTCCAAGCAGATGGTTATTTAAACAAACAAAATGAATCATAATTATATCAGATTCGAGAGATATGAAGAGTTCTCAGATACAGATTAAGCAAAATACTAAATAAGCAAACTCAAAAATAGTCAAAGAATATCAATTATACAACAATCAAAGTGCCAACAGATCTAATGAATTATCCTGGTTCTAAGTTCATGAATTCGAATAACCTAATACGCAAGCACACTAGATTTTAAATTCCAATTTCAAAATATCACTTAAACAATTTAAGTTCCCTAGTATAACTTCTTGTTGTAGTTTTGAGGGTTTTGATTGATCACCAATACTATAAAAAACCTGCAAATTTTGTGAAGAACGGATCCTCGCAATACACGCCAGATATCATTGTCGTTCTTCTTAAATTTATTCGACTTCTAACTTGTCCGGAGTATCACTTAATAATTTAAGTGAGATATGATCGAGAGCCTTATGTAATATCCCGATTTTTTAAAAAAGGGCAATTCGGTCTTTTAGCAAAAATCAGAATATTATGCTATTTTTAATTAAAGGATTTTCGGAAAAAGAAAAGAAAAAGGATAAACAAGGATTTTCTTTTTAAGGGAAATAATTAAATAATTAGGTAATTGGGATTATAAAAGGAAAACTAATCCTAATTTTAACCTAGTTGTTTTGACAAAAAGAGGGGGGGGACGGTAAAGAGAGGCGCAGGAGAGAAAAAAAAAAAGAGAGAAGAGGCTTTGATTTTCAAGGCTAATCCGCTGCTGTTTTTTCACAGACGCCTCAAGAGAGAAAGGATCACCGCGAGACGAGGATCGCTTTTGACACCAAAGAATCCCTAGATCCGCTGACGTTGGAGGTTAAAGGTTTAACCTTTTCAAAGCTTTGGTAGTTTGGATCGTTATACCACACAAATTAAGGTAACGTGGTTTTCTTATCGTATGATTAAGGTTTCGTAAAGTGATAGAGCAATTTGTATGATTGTTTTCCATGGTTTTAATTCGTTTAAGTCGAGGTTGGGTTGTATTTGAGTAGAAAACGCAGAGTGCGTAAAACTCGCCCTCTCGTGGTGCAAGAAAAACGCGCGGTAATGTGCAAGAGGAGGCTCGGTCGACCGAGCCTATCCTTTCGGCCGACTAAGTGTTGGTCCATCCATACGGATGAGTTGTGTATCCGCATGTTTATTTCTCAAGATCGGATGTAAAGTTTATCCGTCCGGACAGGGATCGCTTTCAAGATCGCTTTTTCTTTTGTTATGTGTTTAAAGCTCCATAATAGCGATTTATCGTGATAACCTTATGTGACAAAGCTCAATTAGCTTTTGATGCGTTTAGTTCCGCACCACATGGATTCCCTAAAAGACGGAAGTGTGGGACCGCCGAAAGCTTTGATTTGTTTTGTGCTTCGATAAACTAGAGTTTATCGATGTCTGTGTAATTGCTAGGGCTTGTCCGTGTCTAGTGGGTCTAAGTACGAGAGTAGAGATGTGAGAGAGCTTACTTGAAAAGACTTAGGTGGCTAGTTAAACATCTAATCAAACGTATGTGCTAGTTAATAATCTTAAACATCATGCAATGCTTGGTAAGGCATAGTACAATATCGCGATGTGTTCTCCGACTGCAGACAAAGTAGATCGCACTCCACGCCGGTCAATCGATTGGCTAGATAAAGCTGCCTGGTACATTCTCGCCGGTTATCACACTATCGGACTCGATATTCCCGGGCTACTAGAGCGTGTCTCTAAGTAGGTTGCACCCATTGTCCTAGTACATCCTATTACTAGCGTAGTGCCCTTGTTATTCATGATGTAACAAACTTGAGCTAAGTTAGATACCTTTGGAACCTCATGTTATGCTATGAACATAATATGATAGTTAGCTAGTGGTTAACAACGGAAATGAATTAATAAAAGACGGCGTTGCTTTTATTTCTTTATGAGATCATAGTTATACGATATTCTACGCTAGCATCGAGTACTTTTGTACTTACCCCGTTACGCTGTGTTTGTCTTCCCTTTCCCCAAAGAAGATGAACAAAGTTGCTACGGTTGACGAAGTTCTTTGATGATGAAGTTTGAGATGAAGCTTTTGAAGACTTAGTTCTTTTCGTTGTTTCTTTCTTAAAACGGTTGTTTCACGCTTGAACAATGTTGTCCTTCTTTTGGTTTAGCTTTTGAGATCTTTTGGGATTTGGATGTTGGATGATTAGTTCTCTTTATTGATTTAGTTTTTCACAAAGATTGATTACCGTGTGTTCGATCTTTTGGTTTCCCAGTTTTTGAGTTGTTTTATCTTCCGCCGCTTGGTTCTCGATGTATGACGTAAGGCTTACATATATTATTGAATTTATTTGATAATATATGTGCCGAGCGCTTCTTCCGGATAAGGGCTCGTGTCCGGGAATGGGGCGCATAGCTTGGTATCGTAGAGAAAGGTTTTCCTTGCGTGTAGGACTTGATTTCTTCTTTAAGATAAGTTTTAGAGCTTTAGTAACCCCTTCTCTTTCTTAGTTACGTAATGGTTCTTACTAGAGGAGGAGCTAATACGAGTAACACCGAGGCGCCTAACACCTGCACGGGTAACGCTGAGGAAAGGTGATTTACCGAGGTTGTGATTCCGAGAAGGAGAAGAAGTGGACCCGCTACTCAGGGCCCTACAGTGTCTCAAGTGAACACCCCGTCTATGAACAACATCATGCGTGGGGTGAATCAGGGACCAGACATTGTCACCAGAGGTAGAGTGGAACAAGGGGGTCCTTCACGGTTTAACACCCGCATCGCATCGTTACTTCACCCCAAGGACCACGAGTTGGACCGGTTGGGACTTCTCATCCACCGCTAGTCGCTTTTTCGCTTATCCACAGTGTATCGACGCTTTCTTCTCGCACCACCGAGTTTTACACCCCAACCGACGGTTCTATCTCCACCACCGCCTAGGTCGGATTCGCTCAGAGCACTGGCTACACTCATCCCCAACGTAACTATCAAGATCGTAATGCCCCACCCGCAAGGCAAAGAGCCAAGACAAAGATCATCGTTTGGGGGTTATGATGCATCAGCTTGATTGGTATGAGAAGATGAAGAAACATAGGTGTCGAGTTCTTTGGCAATGTCGAACCAACCGCAGCAGATTTATGGATTCGTGGGTTCGAGAAAGTGTGCGTAAATATGAAAGCTCCGTAACCGAAAGTGGGCTCATTTAGCCATATCCTTGTTGGCGTGAAATGCCGAAAGTTGGATGGAAGCGTGATGAGCGTGTTAATCCGAGGATCACGGATTGGGCAAGGTTCAAAGACCTGCTCTACAAGGAATACTTTCCTGAAACACTCGTAATGCAAAGGCTAATGAATTTCGAGTTTGAAACAAGTGGAGATATACTACGGTGACTCAAGATTCTAAGTTCCATGAGTTGGGCGATTCTACCCCGAGATCATGAAAAGTGAAGAGAAAAAGATTGATAAATTAATGGAAGGATTGTCACACGAGGTGGCGGGCGGCATGCTAGAGATAGACCTACGAGCATGGCAAGCGCCATGGATAGAGCTTTGATCATGGAGAGATTTTCCAAGAGATGACGGTTGTAGTTGGAGATAAGAGGTCTTTCTCAAATTTTCAAGGAAGTAATAGAGAGCACCACAAGCAGAATGTTAAGAGGGCAGAAAACTGCCACGAAGAGTTCAAAGCAAGTGGAACGCCAAATGTTTGTGCTAAGTGTAACAAGACACACACAGAGAGTGCATGGTGTGTAGTGTAGCGTGAGTTGTTTCCACTGTGGGGAAGTGGGACATTACTCGAGAGTGTGTCCTAAGAAGCCTCTCAAGGTAATCGTGCAGAGGACGAGGTAATCAGAAGGTGTAGTGCCCGAAAGACAATTGTATAATTGTTTTAGGATGTAATTAATAATTCATCTTATTATATGCATGTATGCTTATAATTAAGACACTATCAAAACCCTAAGTACTCGCTTATGTAATCACATAACTCAGTTGTATGGCTATACACAAGAGGATTGAGTTAGTGAGATGTACTTAAAATTAACTTAGTCCGTAGCGCTTATTAACTGAGTATGGGTCTCATGATTAATTTGCTATTAATGCGCCTAACACTTTAGATGTGACAGCCTTATACGGATCTGCCGGTAATAGGGTACCTAGTGGGGCATTTATATATGATGATAATCATATAGGGGCTGGACCGATTTGATTTGAGTTCTCGATATAATTCCGTAATCGAGAAGTCTTATCGAATCACAAGATGATCATGTATGGATTAATCTTAATCCCGAGGTGATCACTGCATTTAACGCTTAGACTAGGTAGAGTTTGATGTGTTAGTAAGGATCACTCAAGTACGTGGTCCAACACTTCTCGTTGTCTCTATTCTCGAATGAGTGAGTGGTCCGTGCTATCACGTATATGGAATCCATTCCTTCCTCGGGAAGTAGAGAGACAGCCTCTTTATTTGTTGACCCTAGAAACCGATCGATCGGCCGAGTTCATATTATATTGAATATGAACTAATTGATCACTGTGGGTTAATGGTAAATAAGGATAATATGTTTCGAGAAGGGTTTACGGAAATATCCCGAATCGAAATGAAAAATCATGGAGGATTTATCCGTATGTAATGATTATATCAATGGACGCCGACTCATAAATTGAGTGTAAGTTATCTATATTCGATAGAGTTCGGCTTTCGGGTTTATGGTGGTGTAATCCCGAATTAATAGGTTGGATATAATTATTCGTCTGATGAATAATTTTATTCGATTTATTGTAGCTACCGAATACGGGTCCATGGTCCCCGACGTGGCTCCTAAATATAGCATATAGGTTTCTCGTCGTTGCACCTCAATTATAATTAAATAGTGGATTGGGCTATTTAATTGATATGTGTGATTAATTGTTTAGTTGACTAAATAATTAAATACACGGAAAAGACATTTTTCGTGACTCGCCCAAATTGGTGTGTTGACCTTTGACCTAATTGGTCAAATATAGAAATATGCGCATGACTTATTTGACTAAGTGTTGGGGCTTATATTTGCATTAATATATTATTAAGAAATTAGTTTTCTTGGATAATTATTTAATGTGTGATTTATCTTTTATTTGTTAAATGATAATTCATGAAATATTAGATAATAATATGATTTATCCTAATTTGTTTGGGATAATTTATTTTATTTATCTTTTATTTGGAAAAAGGATTAATGTAATAATTATCTCTTAATTATTTAATCCTTTGAGGTTAAGTTTTACTCTCCTATATAAAGAGAGTTCTTCCAAGCCTTTGAAATACACTATTCACGTCACTATTCACAAGAGAAATTGGCTGAAAATTTCGGCCTCTATTCTTAGGAGTTGAGTTGGAAAATCTTCGGGATTTTTCCGTAGCATATCAAGCGAGGTCCGGCGGCGGGAAACACCATCCACCTGGTGTTGCTTTGGAGACACACGCTGGAAGACTCGTGGCTTCTCAAATACGTGTTCTTGGAGATCTATCGTTCTTGGAGTTAAGCACCATAAAAAGGTAGGCTCCTAAACCCCTTGTAGTTTAGATCTTAAATTTATGTTCTTTGTTTCTTTAGATCTAGATCTCGATGCATTCCATTGCAGAATCGGGTCAATCCATGATTGATCCGACGATATTAAATCTAATAAAGAACTCAAAGCAGGTAATCGCACTACGTGTAGCGCATCATTCGTGGTCTTCGCAGCAGATGCGAACCGAAGAGTTAGATGACCTTGTGGTGATGTGTACTTTTCGTTGTTTGTGTTTATTATAAATATTTAATATGATATAGCGCGATATGATATTACATATTTATACGTAAATTGATTCACTTGTTAGGTACCATAATCATAGATAATCTAGCGCTTCAAACTGCTTGATATCGAGCATCGTGACTTTTGTTTCCTCTAAGATAGCTAAGAAGTTGAACCTACCTCTTAAGGAATTGGAGAGACCTTTGAGTATAACCACACCTTTGGGCCGAGTTACTAGATGTGCTCAAGTCACACCCCAAGTTGATATTAGAGTCGGGACGTACCAGTGCCAACATGCTTTGATGGTGTTGGATTTCTCAGACTTCGATGTTATCCTAGGAATGGACTGGTTGTCTAAGAATTTCGTCTACTTGGATTGTAGAGGAAAAAGGGTGATCTTTAAGGCTCTAGGAAAATCAGCTAAGACGTTTCAGGGTAATGCGTACAAGTCTAGCAAGAAACGTTATCCTATCATCTCAGCAGTTAAAGCCCTAAAAGATTTGAAGAGGAGTTGCCAGGGTTTCGTGGTGTATGCATTAGATAAGGAAAAGCATAGGCCCGAGTTAGGAGAGACTCGTGTAGCTAAGGACTTTCCCGAAGTTTTTCCGGAAGATTTGCCAGGACATATGCCTGATAGGGCCATAGAGTTCGAGATCGAATTGATTGCCGGAGCATCACCAAAGGGCTAAAGCACCTTATAGGATGGCACCCAATGGAGTTGAAAGAGTTGAAAACTCACCTAAGGAGATGCTAGAGAAAACATCATCCACCAAGTACATCACCGGGAGCACCGGTCTTGTTTGTGAAGAAGAAAGATGGGAGTATGCGTTTGTGCATCGACTACAGAGAGTCGAATAAACCGACAATCAAGAATAAGTATCCTTTACCAAGGATTGATGATCTGCTCACCGCTTGCAAGGTAAGAAGGTGTTCTCTAAGATTGATCTTAGGTCCGGTTATCATCGCTTGAAGATCAAGGTGTCGATATACCTAAGACAAATTTTCAAGATTTGAGATATGGACATTATGAGTTTTTGGTCATGCCGTTTTGACTCACTAATGCTCCATCGAAATTCATGGACTTGATGCAAAGAGTTTTCATGCCTTATCTCGATAAGTTTGTGATAGTTTTCATAGACGATATCTTGGTGTACTCTAAGGATGAGGAAGAGCATGAAGAACACCTAAGGATAGTTCTACAGACCTTAAAGGAGAACAAATTGTATGCCAAGTTTTCTAAGTGTGAGTTTTGGCTGGACCAAGTGAGTTTTCTTGGGCATATAATTTCGGAGAAGGCATTAAGGTGGATCCAATGAAGATAGAAGCCGCTTTCTAAGTGGCCTCAGACCGACATCAAGAACGGAGATAAGAAGTTTCTGGGTTTAGTGGGTACTACCGGAAGTTTGTAAAGGATTTCTCTAAGATAGCTACACCTCTCACGAGGCTTACTCAAAAGAACGTTAAGTATGAGTGGACCAGTGAATGTGAGGAAGCTTTTCAGACTTTGAAAGAAAAGTTGACCACAGCACCCGTGTTAGCATTACCGGAAGTTTTTTATAACTATGATGTATATACAGACGCATCGGGTCAAGGTTTGGGTTGTGTTTTGATGCAATCAGGAAAGGTGATTGCTTATGCATCTAGGCAGTTAAAGGTGCATGAGAAGAATTACCCTACACACGACTTGGAGTTGGCAGCAGTGGTTTTTGCTCTGAAGCTTTGGAGACACTATCTGTATGGTGTCAAGGCAAGGATCTTCACGGATCATAAGAGTCTTAAGTTCTTCTTTACTCAGGAGAATCTGAACATGAGACAAAGAAGATGGTTGGAGTTCGTGAAAGATTACGACTTGGACATTCAATACCACTCGGGTAAAGCGAATGTTGTAGTAGATGCACTTAGCCGGAGAGCGGTTAATGCTATCACTACCTTGCAAGGAGTCGAGATCGCTGGATAGGATGCAGATTCAAGTGATTGAAAGGAAGGGTGAAGCTCGAATTTGGCGCCATTGATGGCAAGGTCGATTTGCTAGATGAGATTCGGGCCAAGGTGATAAAGACCCGGTGTTGATTAATTTGAAGCGAGTAGCTCGAGAGAAGCCGACATTGGGTTATCGGGTTGGACAAGAGTGGTCATCTTTGGTATAGAGACCGCTTGTGTGTGCCCGATGTGGATGGCCTAAGAGAGAAAGTTATGGATGAAGCCTATAAGATTGCTTTTTGCGGTACATCCAGAGCCACTAAGATGTATAGAGATCTCAAGGAAAGGTATTGGTGGCCTGGTATGGGTTAGGGATCGCAGAGTTTGTGGCAAGACGTGATACATGCCAGAGAGTGAAAGCAGAACATAGAAGACCAGGAGGTTTGTTGAAACCTTGAGGTACCGGAATGGAAATGGGAGAATATTACGATGGATTTCATCACCGGTTTGCCTAAGACTAAGGGCGGTCATGACATGATTTGGGTGATTGTGGATAGACTCACAAAATCAGCCCATTTCTTGCCGTGGTAAAGTGGACATGCCTATAAAGAAGTTCGCTACAATGTATATCGACAATATAGTGAAGCTTCATGGTGTGCCTCTATCCATTGTATCCGACAGTGATAGTAGATTTATCGCCGCTTCGGAAGGGTTTGCGTAAAGCTTTTGGGACTAAGACTCGATTTGAGTACAAATGCTTCATCCGCAGACGGACGGGCAAATCGAGAGAGAACAATTCGGACTCTCGAGGATATGCTTAGAGCTTGTGTTTTGGATGCCGGGGATCATGGATAGATTACCTCAACTTGGCTGAGTTTGCTTACAACAATAGTTACCATGCAAGTTTGGGAATGCCACCTTTGAGGCCTTGTACGGTAGAAGTGTAGAACTCCACTTTTTACTGGGATGAAGTGGGAGAGAAACATATCACAGGGCCGGAGATGGTTCAACAAGCCAAGGAGAAAATTGAGTTGATAAGGAAAAATCAAAGTCGCTCAAGATCGCCGTAAGAGTTGGGCCGATGTTAGAAGAAGACCACTAGAGTTTGAGGTCGGGGATAGAGTTTACCTTCGAGCGCCTCCGATGAAGGGTATCAAGAGGTTCGGACAGAAAGGAAAGCTAAGTCCAAGGTATGTAGGACCTTTGATGTCATCGAAAGAGTTGGGAAGTTGGCTTATAGACTTCGGTTACCGTGAGTCGATGTCTCAGAGTCCACAATGTTTTCCATGTATCGATGCTTAGGAAGTGTCTATCTAAAGTGGACGTGGAATCTGAGATTGACCCGGAAGTGTTGCAAGATAATCTCTCCTACGTGGAGAAGCCGATAAGGATTCTGGATAGGAAAGAGAAGATGATAAAGAGACGAGTGATCCCGTTAGTGTTAGTGCAATGGAGCAATCAAGCACCGACGGAAGCCACTTGGGAAGTGGAAGCGGACATGTTCGACGAGTTCCCAGAGTTCCCTCATCTACTAGGTACGATCTAGTTTCGAGGACGAAACTCCTCTTAAGGGGGGAGGAATGTAATATCCCGATTTTTTTTAAAAAGGGCAATTCGGTCTTTTAGCAAAAATCAGAATATTATGTTATTTTTAATTAAAGGATTTTCGGAAAAAGAAAAGAAAAAGGATAAACAAGGATTTTCTTTTTAAGGGAAATAATTAAATAATTAGGTAATTGGGATTATAAAAAGAAAACTAATCCTAATTTTAACCTAGTTGTTTTGACAAAAAGAGGGGGGGACGCAGAAAGAGAGGCGCAGGAGAGAAAAAAAAAGAGAGAAGAGGCTTTCGATTTTCAAGGCTAATTCGTTGCTCTTTTCAACAGACGTCTCAAGAGAGAAAGGATCACCGCGAGACGAGGATCGTTTTGACACCAGCAATCCCTAGATCCGTTCACGTTGGAGGTTAAAGGTTTAACCTTTTTCAAAGCTTTGGTAGTTTGGATCGTTGTACCACGCAAATTAAGGTAACGTGGTTTTCTTATCGTATGATTAAGGTTTCGTAAAGTGGTAGAGCAATTTGTATGATTGTTTTCCATGGTTTTAATTCGTTTAAGTCGAGGTTGGGTTGTATTTTAGTAGAAAACGCAGAGTGCGTAAAATCGCCTCTCTCGTGGTGCAAGAAAAAAAACGTGTAACAGTGCAGAGAGGCTCGGCCGACCGAGCCTATCCTTTCGGTCGACCGAAAGTGTTGGTCCATCCGCACGGATGAGTTGTGTATCCGCATACCTATTTCTCAAGATCGGATGTAAAGTTTATCCGTCCGGACAGGATCTGCTTTCAAGATTTTTTTCCTTTTGTTATGTGTTTAAAGCTCCATAATAGCGTATTTATCGTGATAACCTTATGTGACAAAGCTCAATTAGCTTTTGATGCGTTTAGTTCCGCACCACATGGATTCCTAAAAAGACGAAGTGTGGGACCGTCGAAAGCTTTGGATTTGCCTTGTGCTTCGATAAGCTAGAGTTTATCGATGTCTGTGTAATTGCTAGGGCTTGTCCGTGTCTAGTGGTCTAAGTACGAGAGTACGAGATGTGAGGGAGCTTACTTGAAAACACTTAGGTGGCTAGTTAAACATCTAATCAAACGTATGTGCTAGGTTAATAATCTTAAACATCATGCAATGCTTGGTAAGGCATAGTACAATATCGCGATGTGTTCTTCGACTGCACAAAGTAGATCGCACTCCACGCCGGTCAATCGATTGGCTAGATAAAGCGCCTGGTACATTCCGCGGTTATCACACTATCGGGACTCGATATTCCCGGGCTACCAGAGCGTGTCTCTAAGTAGGTTGCACCCATTGTCCTAGTACATCCTATTACTAGGCGTAGTGCCCTTGTTATTCATGATGTAACAAACTTGAGCTAAGTTAGATACCTTTGGAACCTCATGTTATGCTATGAACATAATATGATAGTTAGCTAGTGGTTAACAACGGAAATGAATTAATAAAAGACGGCGTTGCTTTTATTTCTTTATGAGATCATAGTTATACGATCTTCACGCTAAGCATCGAGTACTTTTGTACTTACCCCGTTACGTTGTGTTTGTCTTCCCTTTTCCCCAAAGAATATGAACAGGTTGCTACGGTTGACGAGTTCTTTGATGATGAAGTTTGAGATGAAGCTTTTGAAGACTAAGTTCTTTTCGTTGTTTCTTTCTTAAAACGGTTGTTTCACGTTTGAACAATGTTGTCCTTCTTTTTGGTTTAGCTTCTTTTGAGATCTTTTGGGATTTGGATGTTTGATGATTAGTTCTCTTTATTGGATTTAGTTTTTCACAGCATTGATTACCGTGTGTTCGATCTTTTGGTTTCCCCGAGTTTTTGAGTTGTTTAATCTTCCGCGTCGCTTGGTTCTGATGTATGACGTAAGGCTTACATATATTATTGAATTTATTTGATAATATATGTGTCGAGCGCTCTTTCCGGATAAGGGCTCGGTGTCCGGGAATGGGGCGTTACACCTTGCCTTTTGTCTAGGACAAAATAGATCAAAAGATTACTTGAAGTGTTTAGATGTTTAAGACTTTATCAAGGATGCATACAATTGTTGTGTGTTTGTTCAACAATGTAAAAAGCCTTTTATGGTACTTGGATTGCAGAGAAATAAGTTACAAGTTCAGAATTTAAGGTTGCAACCTAAGTGAAAAGGTATCACTTGGTTATAACCACTTAAAAGGACCAAGAGGTACCTAAAAATCGCTGGCCACAGCGGCGCTGTGGCCACTGTGATCAACGTAAAATCGCAAAACTCTCTGCTCAACATTTAGGCATGTTGAATCACACACAAAGCGCGCTTTATCGATACCACAAAGCGCAGGCCTGTCACTGCTTTCACCAAAAGCTGATTTTTGGTCCTTTAATCTGGTTTTCCGTCCCTTAAGTGATTTTCTCGAACTATACTTGCTTATTTTCCATCCGTATACTCATATACACTTATATAAGCGTGCACTCCGCACCTCCAAACTTATTATTAAGTGTTACGAGTATATCCACCCTTGTACTAAGCCCCGATTACCTCAACGGCTTGTGATTATACTTAAATCACCAACATTCCTCCCCCATTTAAGTGTAATCCTTGGTTTAGTAAAACAAAACAGTCATAAAACAAACCAACTCATGATTCAATGAAAATGTCACGAAGATTGAATTTCCATCTAGTATTATTACACGCAAATATTCGAGTATTGGGGTGTGACTAAGCATTGAACCCCTTACACATTTTGAATACATGTACATAACAATACACATAAATTGAAACTACTTCAAAGTATTATACTTGGCACCATTCTTGAAAACCGGCCTTGTGTCCATATCCATTCTTGAGCATTTAGAAAGCCAACCCAACTTTCCTTGAAGCCGCCATACTTATACTCATATAGGTGAATCTTTAGTTTACCGTGCACTTGCACTAGCACTTTATAAGATTCATTAAGAAGATAACACTTCAACCTAATCTCATGTGTAAACAAAGACATACCTTCGGGATTAATACATGTGCTCAAGTTTTCAAAAACAAGCTTACCACATTGAATTTAGCCTAAGGCATTGTACCAAAAGGAAATCAAGGCCCCATTATCGTAAACTTATACAAAGTTGTAAACCCATCCCGACAACCGACTTTTGTAACAAGTCCTTAGCCAATCCTTTCGTCAAATGATCAGCCAAATTTCTTTGAGATCTCACATACACAACCGATATCACCCCGTGAGAGATCAACTCACGTGCCGCGCTATGTCTAACGCCTAAGTGTCGTGACTTACCATTATACACTTGACTATATGCTTTAGACAGTGTAGATGAGCTATCACAATGGATAGATATTGGTGATATTGGTTTAGGCCATAAAGGAATTTCATGAATCAAATTACTAAGCCATTCTGCCTCTAACCGGCTGCTGCCAAGGCAATAAACTCCGACTCCATAGTCGAGCTAGATATACATGTCTGTTTCTTAGAAGCCCAAGAAATGGCACCTCCACCTAAAACAAACACCCATCCACTAGTAGAAGAATGATCTTCTACATTAGATATCCAACTAGCATCTGAATATCCTTCAATCACCGAAGGATATGCAACATAAGTCAAACCAAAATCTTTGGTAGACTTTAGATATCTCAATACACGAACAACCGCTCTCCAATGGCAGTTACCTGGGTTATTAGTATATCTACTTAGTTTCCCAACTGCATAGGCGATATCCGGTCGTGTACTAGTCATTGCATACATCAAACAACCAATGACTCGTGAATATTCAAGTTGATTCACTATTTCACCTTTATTAGGTCCAAGCTTCTCATGAGGCTCCATGGGAGAATTTGCCAGAGTACAATTTTCACAATTAAACTTTTTCAACACTTTCTCAATATAATGAGACTGTGTTAGTGAAAATCCTCCCTGATTTCTCTTGATTTTAATACCAAGAATTACATATGCCTCCCCCATGTCTTTCATAGAGAATCTAGAAGATAAGAGTTCTTTACACTTATCAACCTGATTTTGGTTCGTACCAAAAATCAACATGTCATCGACATATAGACAGATTATCACACGCTACCGGTTTCATCAAATCTACTATAAATACACTTGTCCGATCGATTGAGTTTAAACCCACTAGCCAAGACAACCTCATCAAACTTTTGATGCCATTGTTTTAGAGCTTGTTTGAGTCCATACAATGATTTAACAAGTTCACAAACCTTATGCTCGTTATCGGGCATAATAAATCCTTCCGGTTGCTTCATGTATATTTCCTCATCCAAATCTCCATTTAGAAACGTTGTTTTAACATCCATTTGATGGATCACCAAGTTATGAATTGCGCTAAGGCAATCAATAACCTGATTGAGAGAGATTCTAGCAACGGAGCATAAGTATCGAAATAATCGATACCTTCCTTTGCCTAAAGCCTTGTATAACTAACCGGGCTTTATATCGATCAACAAGATCATCGACTCTCATTTTCCTTTTGAAAATCCATTTGCAACCTAATGGTTTGCAACCACGTGGTAAATCCGTAAGAATCCACGTATTGTTACCCATTATGGAATCCATCTCGTCATTGATGGCTTCTTTCCAAAATGATACATCCTGAGATCCCATCGCCTCAGAAAATGTTCTTGGATCATCCTCAATATTGTAGCAATATGAGTATTGATATCCAACTTCATTTCTCTAACCTTCTACCAAATAAGTAACAAAATCCGGTGGAAATGTTTTCGCTATTCTAGACCTCTTACTTCTTCGAAGTTCAGAAGGCTCAACTTGAGAATCATTATTCTCCAAATTCTCCACTCCAACTATTGTAGGAGCAATATCCTTTGGTCTAGGAATAGAAGTAAATCTATTCTCATCAAAGATAGCATCACGTGATTCTATAACCGAATGTGCAGGCACGGAATCACTAGGTTCTAAAACATAAAACCTATATGCCTTTGAATGACTTGCATATCCAATGAATATGCAATCGATGCCTCTTTCTCCTAAAGTTTTAATTTTAGGATCGGAAGTCTAACAACCGCTTCGCAGCCCCAAACTTTCAAGTAATTCAAGTTTGGTTTTTTTTGAACCAAAGTTCATACGGGGTAGCGTAATTCCTTTTATTAGGAATTTGTTTAGTAGATAACAGCCGTTAACATGGCCTCACCCCAAAATCCACCGCTCAATCCCGAGTAGGATAACATGGAATTTACCATCTCTTTTAGAGTACGGTTTTTCCTCTCTGCAATGCCATTTTGTTGTGGCGTATATGGTGCAAGAACCTCGTGTATTATACCACACGACCAAGTAGATTGGATCATAGAATTCACCACCTCTATCGGCATTGTAAAACGTTTGATACTTGAATTTAATTGCAATTCAACTTCACTTTTATAAACTTTAAACTTATCAAGTGCTTCGTCTTTTGTATTAAGTAAATATACATGACAAAAGCGAGTATGATCATCTATAAAAGTAACAACATATTTCTTATTTCCCAAAGAAGGTGTGGCATAAAGATCACACAAATCACTATGGATAAGTTCCAAAATTGTAGAGCGACCTTTCAACACCATGAAAAGGTTGTCTTACAATCTTAGTAAGCATACAATTAGTACACTTATCCATATTGATATCAAAAGGGGAATCAAAGCATTCTTACACATAACATGCATACGCTTGTAATGTACGTGTCCTAATCGTGCATGCCACAACTTTGAAATATTAACATCGTAAATATGCATAACTTGATTAACTTTATTATTAACAACATTAAGCATAAACATGTTATTACACAAATAACCAAAACCAACAAATACACCATGTTTTGACAAAATAAACCTATCGGACTCATAAACTTGTTTGTTGCCCGATTTACATAACAAAGCACCCGAAACAAGGTTTTTTCGAATGCATGGCACAAATAAAACATTAAATAGTTTTACAGATTTTCCAGAATCGAAATTTAAAGTAATAGTTCCTACACCACTTATTACTGACCTTCGACGACTGCTTCCCATCTTTAAGATAGATCTATTATTCACCTTTGGTTCAAAGTCTTCAAACCAAATACGATCTTTGCATACATGTCTTGTTGCTCCCGAGTCGATCCACCACGTAACATCATCATCTCGCATATAAAAAGCTTCGTAAATAAATGGCACATAATTCATAACCGAATTAATACCATAATTAACATTCTCGACCTTGATGATGTGGTGGTCCTTGGTCTTTCGACCCTTGATCCGGACCCTTGCCTTTACCATTCTTTCGAACTCGGCAATCGGCCTTGTAGTGTCCTGCCTTACCACAAATCCAACAGCCCTTTTGGCCTTTTCCGCATTCTTTGTCATTTGACTTTTCTTTTCTTGCCATGGTATTTCCTTTGTTAGTTTTAGAACTCTCCCAAGCCTCCATCACATGAATGGATGTGGATTCATCAATTTCCTTGCCCTTGGTTTTAATCCCCTCCCGCGCTGCGAGGATTCCTCAATGCGCAGATGGCTACCAAGTTCAACCAAGGAGAGTTCTTCTTTTTGTATTTCAACATATGCTTAAAATCCTTCCATGATGGTGGTAGTTTGTCAATGATACTAGAAAGCAGTAAATGGCTTCATCCATTTCCATTTTGTGTTGTGCAAATTGGCCTAAAATGCGTTGTAGTTCATTGAATTGTTCCATTACTGAGATCGTGAATCTACCATCATGTATTTCATAAAATTACCAACTAGAAACTTTTTAGCAGATGCATCTTCATTTAAATACTTAGTTTCTAGTGCATCCCATAACTCTTTTGCAGAAGCAAAGTTTTGATAAATGTCAAATAACGAATCAGACATACCATTGACAATGTGACCACGATAGATGTAGTCATCATTTTCCCATTTGTTCCACCTTCGCAATTCCTCCAACGGTGCATCATCATCAACTTCTGGTATTTCTGTGCTAAGAACATACACCACTTTCAATGTTGTGAGAAGGAAATACATCTTCCTTTGCCACCTCCGGAAATCAACTCCTTCAAACTTGTCTAATTTCCCGAAATTCATCATCAAATCTTTTGCATTCACCATTGTGATCAAAACAATAAATTTAAGAAGATTGTTGTAGTTTTGAGGGTCTTGATTGATCACCAATACTATAAAAAACCTGCAAATTTTGTGAAGAACGGATCCTCGCAGTCACGCGTATATCGCTGTCCTTCTTAAATTTATTCGACCCCTAACTTGTCCGGAGTATCACGAATAATTTAAGTGAGATACAGACTGAGAGCCTTGCCTTTTGTCTAGGACAAAATAGATCAAAAAATTACTTGAAGTGTTTAGATGTTTAAGACTTTATCAAGGATGCATACAATTGTTGTGTGTTTGTTCAACAGTGTAAAAAAGCCTTTTATGGTACTTGGATTGCAGAGAAATAAGTTACAAGTTCGTAATTTAAGGTTGCAACCTAAGTGAAAAGGTATCACTTGGTTATAACCACTTAAAAGGACCAAGAGGTACCTAAAAATCAGTTTTCGGGCCACAGGCGGGCGCCTGTGGCCAGCCTGTGATCAACAGAAAATCGCAAAACTCTCTGTTCAACATTTAGGCATGCTGAATCACCACAGCGCAGCTTTGTCGACCACAGCGCGCGCTTTGTCACTCTGTTTCACCAAAAAGCTGATTTTTGGTCCTTTAACTGGTTTTCCGGTCCTTTAAGTGATTTTCTCGAACTATACTTGCTTATTTTCCATCCGTATACTCATATACACTTATATAAGCGTGCACTCCGCACCTCCAAACTTATTATTAAGTGTTACGAGTATATCCACCCTTGTACTAAGCCCCGATTACCTCAACGGCTTGTGATTATACTTAAATCACCAACACTTCTCAGTGTACTCGCAAAACGATAAAAAAGCAATTTCACAAATGTTAACCAACTCAATACTTTATAAAAGTGTATACAAAGTCTAGACCTATTCAAACAACAACTCCGAATGGCACAAAAAGGTAGATAAAGTAATACAATGTCGAAGACAATAATGATAGGCAGGGCCGGCCCTGGCGTTTTTTGGGTTTAAGGTCAAGTTCCCGAATTGGGCCTTTTAGTTGAAGTAGTATTTTTTTTATAAAGACATACTTATCGTGTTTTTAACATCTGTAAATACAAAATTTAATCTATTTGTAGCCTCAAAACATACCTACAAAGTAGTCTTTTCTAGCATATTTAGAAACAAAAACCAAATTCATACTTATACACAAAACTGTTAGATATTTTTTCAAAAATAAATGTTTTGATTATCATTTGCATACGAGTTGCCGTACGAATTAATGTTATCGCAACGAAACGGGGTTCATGAAGGGATATGCATTTTCGAATCCATGCTCCTTTTCAGATTCTGAATTTCGAACTGATGCACCTCTGCATGCGAATAGTGATAACCCTTACATTTTCGTGTAGGAACACCTCAGTTCGAATTGGCCTTCCTTCAGCCTATAAAAAGGCATAGTATGCATATGAATTTTACACAAGTTTGAAAGCATCATCAGAACAAAAATTTGGGCCTTTATCAAAAAAAAAAAATTCATATATTATATTAGGTTGGATCGGATTGAATCTACACAAAAAAAAATTTCTTTTAGCGAAACATGTACCGTTGGGCCCTTCCGGCACCGTTGGACTTAAGACCGCGGTCTCTCTGGCCTCACTATAGGGCCGACCCTGATGATAGGAATACGAAACGGGAGTTATTACATAAAGCCTACGGAAACTGTATTATGTGTTTGAATAAGTTTTTTCTTTCAAATCACAGATCCGTATATATGGTTTGGATCAGTTTCTGTACATTTTCTGTAAAAGTCTAAATCTATACAAGGCCGGCCCTCCCCTAAGGCCTTCGAGACCCGGGTCTTAGGCCCAATTCTGTCGGGAGGCCCAACGGTAAATGTTTCGCTAAAAGAAAAAAAAAATCGTGTAGATTTAATCCGATCCAACCTAAAAAAATATGTTAATTTTCTTTTTTGGTAGAGGCCCAAATTTGTTTTTATTCTAATTGATAAAGGCCCTAATAAAAAAAATTTACTTGACCAAAAAAAAAAAGATATATACAAAAAAGTTTTATTAATTTTTTGCATATACGGATGTTAAAAATGCGATAAGTGTTGGAAAAAATGTAGTACTTAGGATTTGACAGAGAATTAGAAACTCCAAGGCACGTTAATAACGTTGTCTTTTAAGAGATGTTTTGTCCAACACGATTTGTCACTAAGGGATCAAATGAAAATCTCTTTCAGGATACGATGAGGGTGTTTGATTCAAACAGTGACTTGTTTGAATCAAACCCGAGAACACTCAAAGTTTTTCTAATGATGTTGTCAAATTTATGGATTTTCTTCTTCATACTTATGTCTTTTATAGGTTGCAAGTACCCCATAAACGAATGGATGTACTCCTTGCACCGGATGAAAGCATGCAACCCTTACACAAAATGGTAGGTACATATCAGTTCGAAAATGCGTGTATCTGAAAATGCATATCCCTTCATGAACTGATGCATGCATTGATTTAGGTTTCGGGGGCGTTGCCCCCGAACCCCCACGAGTTGGCGCTGCCCCCTCGACCCCTGCGAAAGGACGCTACCCCCTTGACCCACCGCGACCTGACCGGGCAGGTCGAACCCCGTTTCGTTGCGATAACATTAATTCGTACGGCAACTCGTAGCAAACGATAACCAAAATATTTATTTATGAAAAAATATCTAACAATAAGTATGTTTTAAAAAAAAAATTCAACTAAAAGGCCTAATTCGGGAGCTTGGTCTTAGGCCCAATACAAGCGAGGGCCGGCCCTGGTTGTTGGAGACTGTCCGTCCTGATACCTTGACAATTAGTGCTGGCCTCCAAGGCTTCCACAGATTCATCATCCTTTCTGGTGGGACATACACGATGATTCGGCTTAGGGGCAGGGGGCGGACGGAAGATCCTGCGTGACGGGGGCGATAATAGTAGTAGCAAAATGTATACTATTGATTTTTTCTGTCCCTTTGTATTCGAGGAGAAACACTACTATCAATGAAAATAAACACCACTATACATTTTGCGATACATATTAAATAAAAACATTACTATATATCGTATTATATCCGAACACATTAACCATTCTACCCCAAAAATAAATATTTCACATATTCACACATTAAAAACAATGTTTCTAGAGGGAAAAAAAAAACATTTCACACATTAATATTTTTAATTTTTATAAGTAAAATGCTATTCATATTTGTTTATATGTATCACTTTTGTAATGCCGGTGTATTTTTATTCATATTATAAAAGTTTTATATCAGTTTATCCAATTATTATAAATGATATGGGCATATATAAATTTTAAGGGGGGGAGGGGGAGCAAAAAAATTACATAACATGTATAGTAGTGTTTTTTCCGGATCCGAGGAGGCGGTTGCCCTTCCCATAAAGCTAGGTCCGCTGCTCAGGAGCGAAGGGCCAGTACCGGGAATTTTAAAGCATATTGATGCATAACTGGATGAGATGATCATTTGGCTCATCTTCTCCAATGTAGACGTCGAAGTCATCCTCACCCGCTTGCAAAATCGAAACTCCGCCACATTGTTTCTAGACTAAAGGTGTTGCTCCTTCCGATTCGATTTGGTACTCTTCGAATGGTCTCTTCTTAAACTTCCTTAAACTCCTTCCATATCGTTGCTAGAATCTACTGTGAGATGGTTATCCATGGCGGAATTCACCAAAACCGGCTCAAATGAGTAAACGAGGTGCTAGGGTTTCGGCGAGGAGGAAGGGGATCGCTAGACCGCGGGTAAAAAAGTTACTACCTCCGTCCTAAAATGTAAGTACATTTAACTTTTTTATTTTGTCCCATAATGTAAGTCCATTTATATAATTAATGAAGCATTTATTACATTTTTCTCTTTTTACCCCCACTTATTATATACCCAGCCACTTTTCACTGCTTTGCATTAATAATAGTCAAAAAGTCATTTTAGTCTTTTTCATCAAAATTAATGATGTATAATCAATTTAACCAACTTTCTTAATCTATGTGAAAAACTCAAGCGGATTTACATTTTAGTTTTTATTTGACGGAATAATCTTTTTCGTATAATTAATACGCTCTTCTTTTATGTTTCTCACTCACAAATAAGGGTAAAAGAGAAAAATATGACAATTATTGATGGTTCATAAATGTTTTTCATCAACTTAAAAAAAACAAATATGTTTCTAAATATACGTCGTTTCAAAATATAATTCATTTTTGGATTTATGTTATGTCCCTTAATATAAGTTATTTATAAAACCAATATACTATTTATTAACATTTTATTCTTTTTACCTCTAATTTATATCAATTCAACAACTTTTATTCATTTTACAACAAAAACGCCTTCTTATGGACTTTTAGGTGTTTTCAAACGTCGCTAAACCTTTCTTTTCTTGTGGTGGTTTATGATAGTTAAATTGTGTATTAGCTAGGCATTTTTGTCATACATCTATGACATTTTTCATTTTTTTTAAATTGGTGAAAACTCTATACCGGCATATCTTTAGGGACAAACGTAGTACATCGGTTAGAGAGGAACAGAGAATATTATCCTCACAATCTATATTGGCTCCTGTATAATAGAGTGTGGTTTTTTTTTTTAAAAAAAACCCAACACACTTTATTAAGTTTTGTCTGCCAAAGCGGCACAAATTACATTAGGAGTAGGGGATGAACCCCAAGTCATTCTTCCTATAAGACTAAGGCCTTCATTTGCTAAGAGATGTGCTAGAAAATTTCATCATCTCTAAGAAAAGTGAATTTAGAGAGAGAAAAACATTGCAGAAAACTTCGACAATCATCAGTTATGCTGCCAATGTGAGACAAGTTTTCTCTATCATTTGTCATCTTGTTTATGACCGTTAGTGAGTCATCTTCAAAAATGACGTTGAAAAATCCCCCTCGATAACATTAATTGCATGCGGCAACTCGTAGAAGAAACGATAACCAAAATATTTATTTATGAAAAAATATCTAACAATAAGTATGTTTAAAAAAACAATTTCTACTAAGCGCCTAATTCGGGAGGCAGTGCCTTGCCTAATACAAGCGAGGGCCGGCCCTGAATCTATAGATTTATCATCAGTGGTATAAAGAAAAAAGAAGTAGCGACATTTCTTCAACTGGTTCCATGCCACTTATGGTCAAAGAAGCCACTCCAAGGGTCAAGAAAACAAAGCAAAGGTTAACATGTAAGAACTTCATGGCTGTCAATGCAATTATGCAAGGCAGTTTTATATAGTCTTAGTATGAGAAGAGAGTTTATAAATAATGTAACAAACAACAAACAAAACTAGTTGTCACTTCACGAAGAGTCGAAAATGTAAGGATTCATAAAGCATCAGTTTCATTAGACTTTTTACGACCAAAGTTGTGTTTTTCCTTCATTCTTTTTTTCTTTCTTTTCAATACGGCTTCTCTACCACCACCAAATACCGGTTATCATAAGGTATGACAACTCTTAACCAATTCTTTAGCCAAATGAATTCTCAAACAGATAACTACGGATAGGGTGTTGACATTTTTCTTGCAAAACTACTAAAACACATTAGCATCTGTTTCTTGCGTTTATGCATTGAATGATCTAATCAGTCTTTCATGTTATGTAGTCTTTTTTAGAGCTATATACGGATGCAATTCATCAAAAGGAAACCAACCAACAATGATATAGGAAAGTCACCACTTTAAACATCGCGACAAAAATCAATATCCCTAAACAACTTTATTTGGATAAGGAGAAAATGCGTAAGAAAATTCCTAAAAACACAGCCTAAAAACATAATAATCTGAGGCAATCAAAGCGATGTCATTAAAGAAATCCATAACTTCCATTGGTGCCATCAATGGCATATCAAAATTCAGGTCATCATTCTTCTCGTGTGACGGTGGCATACCAAAGTCCTGTAAGAAAAATTATGTCGTGGCTTTTATTGAGCCCGAATAATTTCCTTCCCCGTAATAGTGGTCTTATAGGAAATTGGTCCCTAGAATATATGCTATTTATTATTTATTGGTGATTTAAAAGGAGTTTTAATCCGAGTAAAACTCGGCTTTGATGGACGGCCAAGATTAAAGCAAAATCCTAGGTCATTCGGATTTCGGCCCTCTCTCCACCTATAAAATTAATGCTTTACTCCATCATAAAGCATACGAAAGAAACCAACACATAACGGTTGTAGGCAAAGAGAGAGATATCGGAATCCTCATCAAGCGGCTACAACACGAAGCGTAAGTCGAATAACAATGGATGTAGGAAACGATTCTGATGATTTCTTCCGCTATTAAAGTACTCTGAGTCTATCGTTAACTTACAAGTCCATATCATCATTCTTCCGACCAATAAGATTTGCCTTAACACCTTTTTTATGCCTTTCTCTGTGACGATGCTGGGTTTCGTTTATGAATAAATCCGGGTCGTTTAATCTAGGGATGATTGAATCAAGGATGATTTTGGGGTGATTTTAGACTCGAGCTGAGAGTCTCTCTCGGGTTGCCTACGTATCTGTTATGCTCCGGGGAATCAAGTCACACGTAGTTCCTGGAATGGGGTATTTATAATGACAACACTTGCCCTAACCCTAAGGTTAAGTCGGCTTATGTTATTGTCTGATTTACCCTTTAATGAGCCTTAACCCTTGCCCAAGTTATCACTGTTAATGGGCCTGGACAGCTGGTGCGGACTCTGTCTACGATGTCGATATTGCCGACCTGCGTAATCGAGCCTGAGACTCATTGTCCTACATCGCTAGGTGGTGCGGATCGATCGTCCCTTTGCGCCGATAGTCGTTCGTCGTAGCCTGGAGTCTACTAGATGGCCTTAGCCTCGAGCACTGGCATCGACATGAATACCTTGACGTTTATTCAGATTATCGGGGACCAAGCCGCGAGGGCTGCGTGTTTAGAGTGGACTTTGTCCGCATCCCGAGCTTTCCGTATTGCGGTATCGAGATGGGCCCATCGTCTCGGTTCTCTGATCATGTCGGTTGTCGATGTCTCATCTCGTAATTCGACCCTCGGGCCATCACTTACTCTTGTCCAGGAGGACTATCTCGTGACGCCACGTGGAGGTGCGATATTCGGTATCGTCATAAGCCCCCCAGATCTATCTGAGCTCTTGAGGTCAGGTCTGATCTGTCAAAGGTGTATCTCGGCCACCGTCATCCGATGCATTCAATTTAAATCCGCCCTGCGGACTTACTTCCAGTGGAGTCCGAGTCTGTCTGCTTTACAGACTTTTTTGCCTTAGCATTATCTATCCCTTGGACTTATAATGTGTGGCTAAGTTGACATCGACTTTGATGCCGTGGTCGTCGAAGGAATGATGAGATGTCCAACTTGGGATTGTCTTGGTCGAGGTCGACTTCTCACGAAGGATCGATTTGCTTCTGATTTTGTCCGTTGGCCTTATTGAAAAATTGTTACATTTTTCCTCTTTCTTTGTCTTTGATATAGACTATCTTTCCTTATTGCGGCCTTTGGCCTTATTGGCACATCAGCTTCTCTCATGTCGATGCATATATGTCGATATCTGCTCCCCAAGTATCATGAGACCCTTAGGTTTGGATCATATTTGTATTTTATTGGGCACGTTGTCCGGACGTGCGGACTCTCTCCTGCCTCGCCTTTTGAGATCTTTTACTTTAGCAACCTTTGTCCCTTAGACTCGTTTTGCCTTGACAATGTCGACTGTCTTAGGCTGTAACGATGACGATGTCGACTGTCAACTTCTGAATTCGCCTCTTTGCAATGCTATAACTATTTGGCCCGTCTTCGTGACTAGGCTTCTTTTTTTGTTATAAATGCTGAAATTTTAACCAGTATTTGATGTCAAACACTTTTGTTGCATGTCGATTCCTTTTTCTTTGATCGCTTTTTCATGAGTATTCAATGTCGACTCGTTGTTGCCCCCGAAATATAATGCAGATTCATCATCTTCGTTATACTTTCAGTAGTTCCATTTGTCGATCATATGTAACATGTCTTCCATGCCTTAGCATTTTTTGGACTTTTCTTTGTTGTCGCGTAGTAGAAGAGATGCCCCTGGCCGTCTCCTTTCGTTTGTCGAAATAGACGCCCTTTCGGCTGTCGATATATATTTCCGGCTACGATGTCCTAGTAATTACTGTCTAGAAAGACTGGTAATACGTAATTGTCGCTCCGGATCTCGGTGTCGTGGTGTTTCTTTGTCGTTCATGACTCCCGACACATGACTGCTGAGAGATTTGGACATGATCTGAACTCGATGCCTTAGCTTTTTGGTTCCATGGAACTTTTAGCTTTACTGGCTGTCGATCGAAATGATCATGTTGTCCGACCTCGATGCCCTAGTATATACTCTCCCTTAGGAGTCAAATTACGTCGTTGTCGATTCGGACTTCGATCATTGCATTTTCGTCCCATTAGGACTCATCCACGTTGGCCGTCGACTGATGGCGTCTGACTTACGGATCCTCATAGACCGTTGAGTAGATCCTTTGTGGAGTGGATCCTCGAGATACGCAAGATGCTAGCCAAAAAGTTGCAATAACCATGGGGATAGTTCCCGAAATAAGAAGGCTCGTCCCGCCATGCTCGGCTAGGAGAGTTCCAAGATAAGATAGATCGATCCCGGCATGGGGAGAGTTCCCAAAATAAGAAGGCTCATCCCACCCCGCTCGGCTGGGAGAGTTCCAAAATAAGATAGTTCCAAGATGAGATGCCGAGTCGAACTCAGACTTATTAAAGATTGGCTCATCGGTGAGCTCCAAATATGATGCCTGGATTTATTTTGCTTTAATTTTTGCGGTATTTTATCTCCTCTTCTTTTTGTTGTCTAATCTTTCACGTGTCGATGTCTTTTAGCTATTCGCTTGTCGAGCCTCTGGCTCTGTTTGCTGCTTATCGATGTCGTGTTGCCCCCCAAGTGTATTATGAACCTCTGGTTCTTATTGCACTTGAGATCGATCGCGTGATCGACTTGCTTGCCTTAACCTTTTTGCCTCCTAGGCTTATTTGGTCTTATGCTGAGCGTTTTAATCCGACTATGCGAACTGTCCCTGGTCTTGGCCTTCTTTGCCACTTAGGCTCGTTCGGCTATCGACTGGGGCAGGTGGCCCGACTATGCGAACCGTCCTTTGTCCAGGCCTTTTTCGCCTCTTAGGCTCATTCGGCTTTCGACTGGGACAGGTGGCCCGACTATGCGAACCGTCCTTTGTCCAGGCCTTTTCTCCTCTTAGGCTCATTCAGCTTTCGACTGGGACATTTGGCCCGACCATGCGAACCGTCCTTTGCTTTAGCCTTGTTCGCCTCTTGGGCTCGTTCGGCTTTTAGCTTGGACCTTTGGCCCGACCCTGCGAACCGTCTCTATGTCTTTGCATTTGTTGCCCATTAGGCTAACTTTGCTTTTGGCAGTATTGAGGGGTCCGACCTGCGGATCCTCGTAGACCGTTGAGTAGATCCTTTGTGGTGTGGACCCTCGAGATATGCAAAATTCAGCAACTGGTGGGTGTCGGGTCGAAGAAACACGTGTCTGGTACAATAATCTCTCGGGTGATGGGTGTCAAAAGACTTCCGCTCGATCTTTCCACCCTCGCTTCGCATCCGACCTACTACGAGCAAACTGAATGCCGTTTGTGTTTGAGGAATATTTGCCTAGGGTGTAGTCCTTTGGACTTAATTCCCTTGCGTCGTTGCTTTATAGGGTGTAGTCCTTTGGATTTAATTCCCTTATGCCCCTCCAAGTGTAGTATGAGTGCATGACTCATGGTACACTTGAATATGAAATCGACCTAGCGTTGTCGCCTCATGGGCTTGACTTGGCTATTGGGTCGGAGCTTGATTCGAGGGTCGTGCCTCGTCCAGGCTTATGAACCGGTCGAATTAAATAACTCCTTATTCGATCGTCGCACTTCATGGTGCTTATGGCTCAGTCGAATAAGGTATCCATCGTGGGATCTTCCAACCGCCTCGCATTGTGGCTTATTGGGTGGTTGAGAGTGATATAAGCACTGTCATTGACTTGGCTTTATTCACTATTTTATTTTAACTCCATCATATCGAGGATTCGTTGTTGTGGTTGACTTTTGCCTCTTTTATCTTTCAATCACATGGACTTATAAGTAAGACATAATCTGAAAAGAAAACCACTCCAATAAAATGCATCAAAACCAATTGTCGTATCGACTTATTACAAAGCATAAAAATGTGACAACAGAAATTAATCGAGATAGAGCTTATCTTATTTGGCGTAGTCTGTTGGTACCATGCTTAGATGGCAAGTGGACTTACATAAGATTGCCTTCGAACTCTGAATATGATGCCGAGCCGAGCTCGGTCTTATTAAAGATTTGCTCGAGAGAGCTCCAAGTATGATGCCGAGGCCAAGCTCGGTCTTATAAAAGATGACGCCGAGCCGAGCTCGGTCTTATAAAAGATACGCTCGAGAGAGCTCCAAATATGATGCCGAGGCAAGGTCGGTCTTATAAAAGATACGCTCGAGAGAGCTCCAAATATGATGCCGAGGCCGAGCTCGGACTTATAAAAGATACGCTCGAGAGAGCTCCAAATATGATGCCGAGGCCGAGCTCGGACTTATAAAAGATACGCTCGAGAGAGCTCCAAATATAATGCCGAGGCCAAGCTCGGTCTTATAAAAGATATTCTCGAGAGAGCTCCAAATATGATGCCGAGGCCGAGCTCGGACTTATAAAAGATACGCTCGAGAGAGCTCCAAATATGATGCCGAGGCCGAGCTCGGACTTATAAAAGATACGCTCGAGAGAGCTCCAAATATGATGCCGAGGCCAAGCTCGGTCTTATAAAAGATATGCTCGAGAGAGCTCCAAATATGATGCCGAGGCGAGCTCGGTCTTATTAAAGATGCGCTCGAGTTGACTTGCAAATATGAGGCCGAGCCGACCTGTGGTTTTATAAAAGATTTGCTCAAGTCGAGCTCCAAATGTGATGCCGAGTCGAGCTCGGTCTCCATTTCGACCGCTCTGTTCGGTAGGTTGAGTTCAAAATAAGATAGCTCGACCCGCTTGGATTCGGTAGGGTGAGTTTCAAAATAATATAGCTCGACCCGCCGCTTGATTCGGTAGGGTGAGTTCCAAAATAAGATAGCTCGACCCGCCCGATTCGGTAGGGTGAGTTCCAAAATAAGATAGCTCGACCCGCTTGATTCGGTAGGGTGAGTTCCAAAATAAGATAGCTCGACCCGCCAGTTCGGTAGGGTGAGTTCCAAAATAATATAGCTCGACCCTCCAGTTCGGTAGGGCTCGACCCGCCAGTTCGGTAGGGTGAGTTCCAAAATAATATAGCTCGACCCTCCAGTTCGGTAGGGTGAGTTCAAAAATAAGATAGCTCGACCCGCCAGTTCGGTAGGGTGAGTTCCAAAATAAGATAGCTCGACCCGCCAGTTCGGTAGGGTGAGTTCCGAAAGAAGATGGCTCATCCCGCCACGTTCGGCTAGGAGAGTTCCAAAATATGATGCCTAGTCGATCTCGGACTTAGGGCAAGACGAGTCCGTAGAGCTCGAATGCCGGTGCTCGATATCTCGAGTCTTTGTGGTGCAATGTAATTGTGATAGAAAACATTACACATGTAATAAAGGCTTACAAAGTGTATAAGAATTTCAAATAACGATTGTAAGAACCTGGAGAGCTAAAGAGCTCGGCTCGCTCTTTGGAGCTCGAGAACTCGCTTCGTGGATAGCTAGATACGGTAGATAACTCGCAGCTTTCTGGGGCGCCACAGCAGTGTCTTTCCGGTGGCAATCAGACCTTGAAACGGATTCCGATCGGCACGAAATTTGGAGGGATCGTTCTTCCTTCACTTTCCTACGATTTGACCGGTGGAATTGTCCTTTCGACGGCTCAATCTCCGGGAATAGGCCGCCGATCCGGCAGCTGCTGTCCAGAATCCTGCTGCGGTTTTGGTGCCTGCCGTAACTTTTTTGCCACGATCGAGAAATCAATCGAACTCCGATCGGTCTGAAATTTTGAGGGCTTGTTCAGTCCTCATAATCCATGATTCTGACCGGTGGGATTGTTGTTCCAATGGTTGAATCGGCGGGAATAGGCTGCCGATCTGTCTGCTTCCAATTAGGCTTCTGATGCGTTTTTAATACAGCAGCCACTTCTTTGTGATGATCGGGTGATTAAACGAACTCTGATCGGCCTGAAACATCTAGGTCTTGTTCGTTCATAATAATACATGATTCTGACCAGTGGGATTGTTTTTCCAACGGTTGAATCGGCGGGAATAGGCTGCCAATCTGTCTGCCCCCAATTAGGGTTTTGCTGCGTTTTTGATACAGCAACAACTTCTTGGAGATGATCGGGCTATTAAACGAACTCTGATCGGCCTGAAATTTTGAGGGATCGTTCTTCTCTCCATTTTCTTCGATTTGACAGGAGGAATCTGCATTCCAACGGTTCAATCTTCATAAATCAGCCGCCGATCTTGCTGCGTTTTTTGCCTTATTTTCCCATTAACATAATCACCACCACTCCTTGATCCATCACCGATAGAAGACCCTCCTTCTAGCGCCAATGACGATGCTGGGTTTCGTTTATGAATAAATCCGGGTCGTTTAATCTAGGGATGATTGAATCAAGGATGATTTTGGGGGTGATTTTAGACTGAGCCTGAGAGTCTCTCTCAGGTTGCCTACGTATCCTGTTATGCTCCAAGAATCAAGTCACACGTAGTTCCTGGAATGGGGTATTTATAATGACAAAACTTGCCCTAACCCTAAGGTTAAGTCGGCTTATGTTATTGTCTCGATTTACCCTTTAATGGGCCTAAACCCTTGCCCAAGTTATCACTTTGTTAATGGGCTGGACCGGTGGTGCGGACTCTGTCTACGATGTCGATATTGCCGACCTGCGGTAATCGAGCCTGAGACTCATTGTCCTACACTGCTAGCTGGTGCGGACTGATCGTCCTACACTGCTCGATAGTCGTTCGTCGTAGCCTGGAGTCTACTAGATGGCCTTAGCCTCGAGCCTGGGCATCGACAAGAATACCTTGACGTTTATTCAGATTATCGGGGACCAACTGTGAGGCCTGCGTGTTTAGAGTGGACTTTGTCCGCATCCCGAGCTTTCCGTATTGCGGTATCGAGATGGGCCCATCGTCTCGGTTCTCTGATCATGTCGGTTGTCGATGTCTCATCTCGTAATTCGACCCTCGGGCCATCACTTACTCTTGTCCAGGAGGACTATCTCGTGACGCCACGTGGAGGTGCGATATTCGGTATCGTCACTCTGTGATGCCTAATAAAGTTCAACAAGATGTTTTGCCGTGCGGCATGTCTTGGACCAATGTCCTTCCATTCCACATCTGTAGCAATTGTCACCACGAGCTTTCTTTTCTTTATTATTGTTATCCAACTGTGGTGGGTCACTTCGTTTCTTGCCACGATTATCATTGTGCTAGGAAACATATTTTCCACGACCGCATCCACAACCACGGTCTCTACTGCACGATGTCCACCGCGATCACGTCCACGGCCAAAATTCGAAGATTATGTCGCATTCACTTCAGAGAATGGACTGACACCAGTGGGACGAGACTCGTGATTTTTCATGAATAGTTCATTATTTTGCTCAGCCAGCAATAGACATGAAATGAGATCCGAATATCTCTTGAAACCTTTCTCTCGATATTGCTGCCGTAGAAGCACATTTGAGGCATGGAAGGTGGAAAACGTTTTTCCATCATGTCGCAGATCTGTCACTTTTTCACCACATAATTTCAATTGTGATGTAATCTTAAAGATGGGTGAATTATATTCGGTGACACATTTGAAATCCTGCAGTCGCAGGTTGAGCCAATCATATCTAGCCTTTGGTAAAACGACCAACTTCAAGTGGTCGAACCTCTCTTTCAGATTGTTCCAGAATTCATACGGATTTTTCACCGTTAAATATTCATGTTTCTATCCATCTTCAAAGTGATGACGGAGAAATATCATGGCCTTTGCACTGTCTTGGTTTGTCTCAGTGTTATTCACCACATTTGTTTTACCAAGCCCAATAGATTCCATGTGCATTTCAACATCCATGGCCCATGATAAGTAATTTTTTCCGATATGTTTAGGGAACAAATTCTTGTTTTGTGATGTTAGCCATTGAAGAAAAAACAAGAGGAATGCAAATAGATAAAAGGTTACCTTTGGTTCGAATCCTCTGTCGGTAGAATACCGTCTTGATAACGTGTTATAGAACTAATAACAGAGAAACAAAGATGAAATATAATGTAGAAAGAAGATAAAAGTTGTGTATTATTTCACATGTATCAAGGGGTATCTATAGTAGATATTACACTGTGAACACAATATAATAGATAAACCAGAAAATCTTGTATCAATTTGAATAATAGATAGACATAGATCAAATATTCAAGTAATAGTGAGACTCTATTATTTTTTATTTGAATTAAAATTTAGATTAGTTAGATCAATTGGTTCTAGACCACATAAGCACCACGCAAACAAGTGACCATGAATATCAATGCTACCAGCAAGATGACTCAAACCGAGACAATGTAAATCTCTCGGAGACTTAATTTAATACAGATAAACAAAACAATAATTTTTGGATTGAAATGCACAAGTAGTCTTTCACCAAAATATTGTGAGATGGAAGTTTAGTAGCAAAAAACAAGAAAACAAACTAAAAATCCGGTTTTACTAAAGTTCAAACATGGCTAACCAAACCATGTTCTAATTAATCCCACACAAATTTTAAGTAAATTAGATTCGTTTAATGACTTTTCTAACTCTAATCCTAAATTAACCATGCTCTATTGACTTTTCTAACTCTAAAGGCGAACATTTTATTATTATTAAATTATCTTTATGAACAAGGCTCAACTCTAGGGTTGGCTTAGCTTATCTTGTTGCATCAGTATTCAATGGCACTACGCATGGTGCTACTCACTACGAAGCAACAGAATGCAACCTATTAATGGATCACACCAATAGCCACGGGCTAGCCCTGATAATGTGGTGTTCGGCGAAGTCCCACCACTCCTGGTGCCTCTCATGGGCCAGTAGAGTTAATCACTTTATACTGACCATACAACACATCGCGATATAGACTTGTGTCTTACCAAGAATAAAATGATGTTTAGAATTTTAACTAAACAAGTATGTATATTATTAATTGTTAACTAGCCACCTAAGTATTTTCAAAGAAAAAGGCTCACTTACAACTTCTACTCCCTCACTTAGACAACTAGACATAACAAGGCCCAACACATTACACAGACATTGATGGATACTAATCCATCAAAGCACAAGGCCAATGCTCTTCCGACGGTCCTGAACTTCAACTCTAAGGAAGAATCTATTCGGTGCCGGAACTAAACGCATCGAAAACTTAATCATGGCTTGTTAATGTTTATAAAGTGTTATTAGGTCAAGATACAACATTCAAAACTCAAACCGTAGCTTAAGACACTCAAATCAGCAAAACAAGGGGTTTGGTGCGCGCTAAAGCTCTTTGGTGCGCGCTAAAACCCAAATAGAACCATAATTGCATTCTGCTTCAGTTTTGGTGCACGCTAAAACTCTTTGATCATTCTCCACCATTTTGATCACCTTTGGCGCGCGCCAAAAGCCTGAAACCGCCCTAAATTGGAGTTTTTCTGCACTTTATGATTTCCAATTCAAATCCAACCATTTGACAGCAATTAAACAAAAACAGCAGTAAAACAGGTCCTAATCATATCATGGCATATCACACCTCAACAACAACTTCTTAGCATGGATTCTGACAACAAAATAAGCAATATACTTCCACCTAAACATTACAATATATGAATTATTCAATAGAAAGACCCTCTTACCTCAAATCCAAGAAAAAAACAATATAAAACAACCCGAACTCTTGATCTCCTCAACGAAAACCTAATTGATCAACAATCAAACAACAAATAACTATGATCAAGGGTTCCTACACAACCAGAACTACGAATTGATGCATCGGTCATGCGTCGCTCAGTGGTCACGCGTGGCTCATGCATCGCTCATGCGCCGACGTAGGTATAGTTTTCAAAGAGTTTCATACGACGCATATATTTTAAAATTTTAAATATTTAAGCATAAAAACTCAAGTTTGCCTAAAAATAGTATGATGAATGAATATACAACTCGATCTATGCCTTATTTATAGGTATTATGGCCGACATTACGTAGATCTTAAAGCAACTAGAGCATAGAAACATTAAAGTCTGTGCTGCCTTGGTTTCTAGGCATCCAGGTCCAATTTTGTTTCATCTTGGCTTTTATGACTTTTTTTTCTCCAATAAACCGAACATCAATAATTTATATCCACCTACATCTTCAGGTTATTTGCAAATAAAACAATAACACGCGAAGTATATATATATATATATATATACTCTTGTATCACAAAGCTATATAATATTAAATTAACTCATTTAACTCGTGATCTACTCAAAAAGTATTACTACCTTCGTCCTATGAAAAGTGTCCACTTTTAAAAATGAATTGTTCTATAAATAGGGATGAGATCACTGTCCACGATTTGTGTTTACAATTTCAAATGCCTAAAAACGACGTCGTTTAATGTATGTTTTATTTCTTGAAGAAAATAAAATAAAAACAAAAACAAAAACAAAAAATAAAACACACATAAAACGACGTCGTTTTACTTAGATACACCGAAATTAGGACATAATAGGTGGACGTGTGATCTCATCCCCATAAATAATATATATTTAGAATATCATTCGCATCATTTAATCATCTTTTCCAAACATACATCTATCACCATTTAATGTTTGAATACACTTTTTTGTATTCCAAAACAAAGATTTATTATAAAGTAAGGGTATATGTGTCTATTAATATTTAAAATAAAATACATTAATTATTTTCTTAATTTATATACACCACAAAATGTAGATAATTTTATGGGACGGATGTACTATGTTTAAACTCATATTGATAGTAGATTAATGATTGAATATATGACAATGTTGATTCACGTTAACAAAAGAAAAATAAAAAAAAAACAAAAAAATGAAATAGAGTTAGCTATGAAAACACAATATTATTGCATTGGTTTTAGGGAATGAGGAGAAGGGCGAAATATTTCATCAATTGAGTAGAAGGGCGGTTTTGAAACTTTGCGTATAGCGACAAAACTATTTATTCATTGTCGAAATTCACTTGTGTTCAAATTATTTATTTTAAATTCACTTGCCGAAATTCATCGTTTAAATTCACTAATTTTCAAAATTCATCATTCGAGATTCATTTGATTTTCGGGATTCATCATCAAAATTCACCATCGAAATTCACTGATTTTGGGATTCACTAGGAAGATTCACCGATTTTAAGGATTCATTTGTTCATTCTTCTCATTATAAAAATTACGCGATTGTGTCTTCTCCCTATAAAAATATGTAGTTGTCATGTTACTTAAAAATATTCCAGATTGTGTCCTTATCCCTAATTTTCCATTGGTTTTATATCATATGGCACTTTAAGATGAAAATCATGTAAATAAGGAGTCCTTGTCAATAAGGAGTACAAGATATGGACTTTTTTTTTTCTTTTTCTCCGACAAATTCTAAACCTCCTTATTAGGACATCCACCTCTTCTCCAACTCAGCCTTTTTTTTCATTGGGTAGTATTTAAGATGGTTGAAAACCAAGTTCAGCATTACTCTCTCTCTTGAGAGCTCCCTTCTCTCTCTAGAGACTCTCCTAATTCCTTTGAGTTCTAGCTAGTCTCTTGGCTATGGAAAAAGAAGATCTCCAAGCACGTATCCTCAGACTCTCACTCAAAGATGTTCGACAAACCACTGCCAATATCAGCAAGCTGGATATCAAAAAAGGTTTACAGCAAAGTGATCTCAGTTTGCTCGGAAAGTTCAATACTGAAAAAGAAATGCCAATCAAGAATCTTTGTATTGCCATGGAGAAATCTTGGAATACAAAAAAGTTCAAATGCATCAAGAAAGGGAAAAACTACATCCAGATTCTATTTGAGCACAAGGAAGATCTTCACAAAGTTTTACAGGATGGGCCTTGGTGTTTTGACAACACTCTCCTCGTTTTGAAACAATGGGATCCGGACTTGCAACAAGATAGTGCTGCTTTTCAAGAGTCACACTTCTGGATCCAGGTTTGGGGGCTTCCCACGCATGTCCATACCATGGAGGTGGGGAAGAAGATAGCAAATACACTCCAGGACTGCTCCTTCATCCAAATCAGAGAAGACATAGGTACCAACTTGCCCCTTTTCAGTTTTAGAGCAGCAATCTCTGTAAACAAGCCATTACCGCAACTCTTTTCCACAGTTCTCGGAGGACGATGATGCAGTAAGTTCTCTAGCCAAACCTATGCAAGCGTTATTTCAGTATGAGAGACTCCCATCTTTTTGCTTCTACTGTGGCCTCATGGGACATATAGCTCGCAACTGTCCATCAGCAACAGAAGAGTTCAAAGTTGAAGATGAAGAAAGCTTTGATTTTGGCACTTGGCTCAATGCAAGCAATGGAACTAAGCTCATAGAAGAATCCAGGCTCACTGATATGGATCTTCAACCCATCATCAACCCCCATCCTTCAAACATCATCCAGACAGCAGCAGAAAAAGCCAAAAAAACTTCACAAGAAACTCAACTCCCAATGGAAAAAAGTAAGTCAACCTTTGACCCCTCCAAAAGTCTAGTCCCTTTCCGCATCGAAAAAGTCACTGCAATTCTGCTTCTAGTACACACTCGTCCCATGTCCACTAAACATCAAAAATCACAGGATGACTTTTCAAACTGTCAACCCATGTGACCTTAACACCCATCACCTGAATCGACTCTCATACATCCCTTTCAAACACATCCTTTTCACAAACTCCCAACCAACCCCACACCCAAACCCACTCCACCCCTCCGGACCCTCAAAATTCGGGAAAAACCTTTCTCCTCACAAGCCCATCACTATATCCTCTCGGTAGAAACCTTTCAACCCATAACATCAACTGCAACCCATACAAAATAACCAAAACTTAAGCATTCAGACATCTATCCCCTTAAACCCCCCCCTCCCTCATCTGCCAAGGAAGCAAAGATCCTAGAAAAACAACCTGGCATACCTGGCCCAAGCATAAACATAACTCTCCCACCCCTTACCCATCAAAACAACCCAACCAATAATACCTCCCCCTCAAACCAGTCTTCTAATCTCTCATGTCAAAACAAAACCTCCACAACCCAAGGTACCTTCAAAAGATTCAAGCAAGACCTTCCAAGACCCCTCTCTGACATCACCAACCAACAAACCTGCACTGGAAAAAGAAAAGTTAATGATGAAGAGCAAATCTGTGAAAGGAAATCAAATATTGTCAAGCAAGAGACCCTGGTGGATGCTGCAAAGCAGCTCCACCAAGAACAATGAAAATACTATGTTGGGCCCAGAGGGGGCCAAGCAACCCCAACGCGATTTCCTAGCCTTAAATGCCTGGTCAAAAACTCTTCTCCTTCCTTCTCTTTCTCTCTCAAACAAAGTTATCCTATCTTGCTATGAATTCAGTTAGATTAAAATTAGGGTTTGCCTCCGGTTACCATGTACCAAGTGTTGGAACCAGGGGAGGACTCTCTCTGCTCTGGAATGACTCCACATCAGTCCAAATTAAGACCAGTTCTAGTGGTCACATTGATACAGAGGTCACTTACAACAACGAAGTCTTTCGTTTTACTGGATTCTATGGGAATCCAGACCATATACCCTAAGGCATTTCTCCGGGATCTTATTCAAAGCTGCATCTGATTTTTACTCTTCCTTGGATTTGTGCAAGTGATTTCAATGAGATTCTCCACCCTCATGAGAAGACTGGAGCTGCCCCAAGACCAAGATATCTAATGGAAAACTTTAGAAATGCTCTTAATAGCTGTGATCTTCAAGACCTGGGATACTCTGGTGTCAGGTACACCTGGATACAAGGGAGGTCAAATGGAAATGTTAGAGAAAGACTTGTGAGTGTGGCCAATAGTTCTTGGATACAAATGTTCCTAAATTCACGATTACTCACCTCTCAAGAGCCTAGAAGTGATCACATTCCTATCCTTATTTGAGATGGTCCTTTGAAAGCTAAAAGATGAGAAAAGTCAGGCAAGTCATTAGAAGGTTTGACCCACATCTGGTTTGCAAGATGCGAGAATGCTTTGATGTGTCAAAAGCGCTTGGAATAAAATGCATCATGTGCATGCTGTTGATGTTTCTAATGGAATAAAGGATGTGAAGGACTCCCTCCAATCTTGGAGCTCTTTCAAATATGGGAATATTACTTAGAAGATTGGTAAGCTTCAGGACACTCTCCATGACATGCAGCAAGCAGAAAATTGGGATGTAGACAAGGAAAAGAGTATAATGAGAGAACTTAACCTTTTACTTAACATGGAGGAGGAATTTTGGAAGCAAAGAGGAAGATGTAATTGGTTGGCCTCTGGGGACAGAAATACATCCTTCTTCCACAAGAAGGCTTCCAAGAGGCACAGCAAGAATAAAATTGATGTCCTTATTTCTGAAGATGGAACTGTTATAGAGGATCAAGAGGAACTTACAGATTATGCCAAACACTACTATGAAAACCTCTTTGCTTCTAATGCGGTGTACTCAAGATAGGACTTCTTTGATGGAGCTTATGGACACACTACCCTTTAATAAGATCTCTGTTGAGCAAATTGGCTATCTATCGTAACCTTACAGAGGAGGAGATTGTTAAAGCTCTTAAGCACCTACCAGGTAGGAAAAGTCCGAGGACTCGATGGCATGCAGGCTGTTTTCTTGCATAAGCATTGGAATTTTTATCGGACATACCTACTTCTTTTCTTCCTAAGTGTTTTTAATGAAGGTATGGATTTCTCTGATATAAATGATACGCTCATTGCCTTAATTCCTAAAGTCCAACAGCTACCACTCTTAAAGACTATAGACCTATAAGTCTAAGTAATACCATCTACAAGGTTATTTCCAAAGTTCTGGCCAACAGACTCAAAAGAACCTTGGAAAATATCATAGATCCAGCTCAAAGTGCTTTTCAAAGAGGAAGGCTAATAACAGATAATGCTATTGTAGCTTTTGAAGCCTTCCACACCGTAAGTGGGGCCTGGAATTGGCACAAGCATCAAATGGCAATTAAACCTGGATATGATGAAGGCTTTTGATAGAGTGGAATGGGATTACTTGGAAGCTGTACTGACTCAGATGAATTTTCCTAGGGCTTTTATCAGAATTATCATGAAGTGTGTTTCCTCCGCTTCTTTCAAGTGCTAGTGAATGGCCAACCTTCTACCGATTTTGGCCAACAAGGGTATAAGGCAAGGGATCCTTTATCCCTTTTCTCTTTATTATATCCGCTCTGAGGGTTTCTCTCGCTTTGATTAAAACTTGATTGCTCCATGGTTCCTACAATCCTTTTAGATTTGGGAAGGAAGTTCCTTGCCTTTCTCACCTCTGTTTTGCAGATGATAGTATTCTATTTGCTAAGGCTGATATGAACAGTGCTGCTGCCATCTTAGATATCCTGACTACCTATGAAGGGCTCTCTGGACAGAAGGTTAATCTTGCTAAGTCAAACATCTACTTTAATAAAGCTTTGGAAGACAATGTCAGTCGCCTCTATTATTTGAACCGGAGATTCCTATTGGTAATTCTAATGGTAAGTACCTTGGACTCCCCTTCATGATTGGGAGATCAAGGTATGATGTTTTCAAGCACATAAAGGACAAGATCTGGAAGAAACTTAATGGTTGGAAGGCACTTTTTCTGACTACTGCAGGAAAGGAGATACTTATCAAGGCAGCCTTACAGGCTATACCAGTTTATGTGATGCAGTGTTTTCTGCTCCCAAAGAAACTACTAAATGAGATCCTTGGTATGATAAGAAGGTTCTGGTGGGGGAAGAATGATATGGCCTGGATTTCTTGGGACAATCTGTAAGCCTAAAATTCGAGGGGTTAGGTTTCAAGAACTTGGAGTACATTCAACCGTGCTTTCTTTGGCCAAACAATGTTGGAGAATTGTAAGCAATCCTCACTCCCTAGTAAGCCAAACTCTAAAGTTCAAATATCACAAAAGAAGTCTTTCCTAGAAAGTGACCTTGGGTCTAGGCCTTCTTTCCTCTGGAGAAGTCTCGAGTGCGAGGAAGGATTTAATCTCTAAAGGACTTAGATGGTCTATTGGGAGTGGCACCTCTATCAACATTTGGAGTCAACCTTGGGTGCCTTTGGAACCTCACTTCTCTCTTTCAACTTATGGAAGGCATAGTCATTTTCAAACTGTGGACCAACTAATAAGCAATGGGAGTTGGGACCTAACTTTGCTATCTCACATTTTTCTACCTCATGAAGCTGATGCTATAAAATCTATCCCAGTAAGTCTCCAATCTAATTCTGACAAACTCATTTGGCATTATGGAAAATCTGGAGTCTACACTGTTAAATCTGGCTACAAACTAGCGCAACAAATACTGACACAAACTCAGACAAACGGTGAAGCCTCTACATCAAAAGCAAATGCCAAATCTTGGAGTTACCTGTGGTCACTTCGAATTCCACCAAAAGTGAAGGCCTTAACATGGAGGATTGCCACAACTTCTTTACCCATTGGAGCAAACTTGCTTCGAAGACGAATAGCGGACGGCATGTGCGGAATTTGCAATATGGAAATTGAGACTTGGACCCACTGTTTCTTCAAATGCAACTGGACTAATGGAATTTGGTCTGATTACTCAGATATTCTGGGAATAGTAGACTTAAACCCGGATAATCTGCTAGATCTTTGCTACTTGATGGCAAAGCACTCATATCCAAAGGCAGAGTTATTCTTTATGACCCTTTGGTTCACTTGGCTTGGACGCAATTGAGCTGTTTTCCAGAATGCTGCACTGATGCCGCTTCGAATTCTTGAAAAAGCGACAATCTTCTTGGATGAATTCGACAAAGCAGCAAGCATCGATCTTCCCTCAATTTGTGAAGGGATTATTCCAAATCGATGGATAAAACAAAATGCGGGGACTTTGAAGGTAAACGTTGATGTAGGGGTATGAGGTGATCATGGCACCGCTGGAATTTTAGCAAGGAACCAGGATGGATTGGTAACAGTTGCAATCTCCATGGATCTAGGTTTAGTTGCTTCGGTAGAATTTGCTGAACTTCTAGCAATTCTACATGGGATGAAGGAGGTAGCACGCATCCGGAGTGGTGAGGTGATGATTGAATCGGATTCGCTCGTGTATTGCCAAAATCAAATCGGAAGAAGATGAAGATCAAAGCGGCGTTGGGAGCTTTAGCTTTAAGAATCCGGAAATTGAAAAGGTTCTTTAGGAAGTGTAGCTTTCAATATGTGAAACGACAATGTAATATCCCAGCTGATGGGCTTGCCAATTTGGGCTTTTCGATCCCTAATTTTCTTTCGTATTATTATAATCTGGGCACTCTAACCCCCACAATCTGTAACCTCTGCGATTTTAGCAGATCTTGATTTCAAATTTAAATTTGTTTTCAAAAAAAAAAAAAAAAAAAAAAAAAAAAAAAAAAAAAAAACCAAGTTCAAAGAGTTATAAATTACTACATCCGTCATGATATAAGTCCTTTTAACTTTTTTTTGGTGTCCTAAAATATAAGTTTTCAAGAGCCTCATCGACTATCAGCATGACGAGGGAAAAAGCGGTGATTCTCACATTTCAATACAACATTAATCATTGTTTCGTTTTCACACTAAACAACTGATATTATAAGTCACTCCTAAAAAAACAATACAATATTTTGTCTTGAAATATTAAAAAGTAACGTATTTATGATTTTTTTAATGTGTGAAAAGTCTTAAAATGACTTATAATACTGGGGACGGAGGGAGTATTTTTAACCTGTGATGCTAATGGTAAGACAAATGTCATAATAGAACCGTCATAAAAATATTATATCAAATGTCATTTATCATATTATTTCATATTTATTCTGCTTCACACAAAAGTGTGTGTATAGTATACAAAGAAATAAAATTAAAAATGTTCATTATTTATATCATTTGGTACTTTACAGTAGGGGTGGCATCGGGTCGGGTCTCATCCCATAACCCTTCAACCCAATTCCCAACCCGATATGATTTGAGAAACCATTTTGCTCCCCGTTCGCAAACCCAATAGGTGTCGGGACCCGACAATCGGGACTCCCGGATATTCGGGGGCGGGTCGGGAAGGGAATAAATATCCCCGAAAAATATTAGCTTTGCTTTTTCATCATTTTTTTATTGTAATTTCTCGTTTTTCAAGATCTAATTCATCATCAATATCAAACAAAAATATCCATTGTTTAACAATTTCATAAAGATAAATACACAAGTTCATAATACGTTATAATCATTTCAATGGTGACATCGCAAGACTTTATTATCATATAGTCATCGACACACCATACCAATATATTATTCATAATTCAAGAAAAATACTAAAATTAAAGTAGCGTTTTTATTATGAATGCGCTAACTCCATCTTATAAAAAATAGAGAGAGAGAAGAGTCATATATAACTCCATCCGAAAGATAACTGCGGAGGCAACCAAGGAAGAACCACCGCCTACGGATGAAAGGAATTGAATCACTCGTACAAATTAAGGAGAAATTAAGACAAGAATCAAGCAAAATTTCTATATTTTGCAATAAATGTGTATCAATACATAATTAAAGAATAAATATTTTTTAGGAAAAAATAATAAATAAATATATAAAAACAATTGATTTGGTCGGGTCGGGATAGGGACCCGTCGGGATTCAAACATCATACCGGATATAATCCCGTCCTCGTTCGGGAAGGGAGAAAACCCGACAAATTCGGATCAAGAAAAACATGGGTCGAGAAAAATCGGGTTGGGAGAGGGATGGGAACCGGATAGGGTTGGGTTTTAAGGGATTTTTGGCCAGCCCTACTTTACGGCCATTATAACATAAAATATCTACGTAGTTTAGATAAATTACTTTCTTGTGTGTACCATTCGGTCTTGGTTTTTCTTTTCTTTTTTACACACACCATTCGGTCTTGTTTGTTTGGCAGAACTTTTTTCTTTAGGCCCAAAATTTTATTGTGATAAATGGGCTTTTCTTGTTCTTGTTGCCTATCCAACTTTCCGACTATGTTCCTCTTATTATTATGTTTATGATATGATAAAGAAAATCAAGGGTACGCTTGGAAAACATTTTTCTTGTATTGCATTCAATCTAATGAAATAAAATATTAATTGAATAAAATAACATATGTTTTTTTTTATCTCATGATATACCAATTTTTTTTTTACGGATACGAAAGATACGCACGTACACAAACTTTTGTCCTCATTGAGACTCGAACCCGGAAACTCCAGGTTATTCACCACATCATTTACCACTGGGCCGATGCCATGTTGGCGATATATCACCTATTTTACCTGTCGCGAAATTTGATACAATTTTTTTTTGAAACAAATTTGATACGATTCACTCTACATTTAGAGCAAAATACATCACAAATAAAACATAATCCAAATAATTCTAGGAGCAGTGGTTTAAAAGAACAAAAAAAAATATGGAGAAAATAGAAATCAAGACAGTGAAAATATAAAATGGGTGATAATGACAAATTCACTGTTCATAACCCCAAATCCACCGTTTCTGTTGTGGAATTGGCCTCAAATGTAATGTTTATTTATCGCGATGGAATAAGGACACGCTTTTTTAGAAAAAAATTATACTGTCTCTTATTGCATATTTCTAGGTTCAAATTGTTAGGTTCAAATTATCCTTTTTAACCATAAACCCATAATTCTATATATAAACAGATTCCAATAATTTGACAATTTTTTATAAATCCTTGGTGGAAATGCGTTATCTTTCGTCCAAAGGCCCCTCTATCCTGACCCGACACACTTTTGATAAATCCAATAGGCTTTAGTGAGAATCTAATGCTGTTCTCATTATTGCAAGACAAATGTAAAATTTAAAATAATTCTGAAGCAAATATAATTTGGTGTTACATGATCACTGAAAAACAATACCCAACGATGAACCCTATTTGTACGATATATGTCCCTAAACTTTATATTTTCCCCTCTCAAATTTTGTGATTGATGGAGAAATATGGCAATTTTCAATTCTTCAATAATTTTACCTCAACTCTTTTGAAACATGAAAATATTGGAAGTTTTAAACGTACAAATGTTATATTAGACGGAGCAAGGATCTTCTCAAGTGAGAATCTCAATTGAACTCTCAAATTCAAGTATTTCTAGACATTATAAGTGAAACGACGTAGTTTTGAAAAATATTTATAGTTAGATCATCTTCACATTGTGAGTGTGTGATTACTTCTCTTGCACTTGAGAGTTCATTTCAACCTCTCACTTTACAGGATCCTGGTTAGAGTTTTATTCACATTATTTTAGGTCAACGTATATATGGTGTAGTCTATTCGAATAAAAATTATATGTTGTAGTTTAAATATTATAACAATTACCACATTGAAAAAAAATACATGACGGTTGCATACATAAGTTTGTGTCCCTCTCTCTAGATTGAACTTGGCCTTGTAAATAGGGTTATTCCACTTCCTGGTATAGATCAGAGGTCGAATCTTTGTCTCTGCCTCAATATAATAAAAATTCCCTCCATTTCTCCCGTCACACCCACCCTCAATATAATATTCCTATTTACATCTGATGTTAGGGTAGATATAAGGCATCATATTATGTTATGTCTATCAAGTCTGCACCCTCAATATAATAATCCTAGTTCTTTTCATTATATGTGCTGAGGGATTTTCTGCAATGATTCGGCATGCCCAAAAACACCAGGTGCTACGGGAGTTAGCTTTGGCAGGGGCTCTTTTGAATTAAGCCATATTCTCTTTGCAGATGACTGTATGATTTTTTCTGAGGCTACAAATGAAGTTGGCTATGCGATTATGGATATTCTCAAATCTTATGAAGAGCTTTTTGGACAGAAGGTAAGCTTACATAAATCATCCTTCTTTTTAGCAAAGATATTGATGATGACCAAAGACATGAGCTCTCTTTAATCTTAAATATTTCTTTTGGGTCGGACAACGGAAAATACCTCAAGGTTACCTTTTGTTGTGGGGTCGTTCTAAAAGGAAATCATTGCCTATATAAAAGATCGAGTCTCAAAAAATTGAATTCTTTGGAAGGGGAAATTTTACCTTCATTTGCAAAGGATATATTGATTAAAGCGGTTATCCAAGCTTTATCTCAATATGTGATGCAATGTTTTATTTTGCCTAAATATCTCATCAACGATTTGGAGTCTATGATTAGACGATTCTTTTGGGGCAGTAAAAAAATTGGAGGGTGGATACAATGCGATTATCGCAGAGGCATTAGCAATGTATCATGCTATATTCCAAGCCATTTGTTGGGGATTTTTCAACGTCATTTTGAAGATGACTCACTAACGGTCATAAACAAGATGACAAATGATAGAGAAAACTTGTCTCACATTGGCAAAGATAAGCGATGATTGTCGAAGTTTTTACGCAATGTTTTTCTCTCTCTAAATTCACTTTTCTTAGAGATGATGAAATTTTCTAGCACATCTCTTAGCAAATGAAGGCCTTAGTCTTATAGGAAGAATGGCTTGGGGTTCATCCCCTACTCCTAATGTAATTTGTGCCGCTTTGGCAGACAAAACTTAATAAAGTGTGTTTTTTTTTTTTAAAAAAACCACACTCTATTATACTGAGCCAATATAGATTGTGAGGATAATATTCTCTGTTCCTCTCTAACCGATGTACTACGTTTGTCCCAAAGATATGCGGTATAGAGTTTTCACCAATTTAAAAAAAATGAAAAATGTCATAGATGTATGACAAAAATGCCTAGCTAATACACAATTTAACTATCATAAACCACCACAAGAAAAGAAAGGTTTAGCGACGTTTGAAAACGCCTAAAAGTCCATAAGAAGGCGTTTTGGTTGTAAAATGAATAAAAGTTGTTGAATTGATATAAATTAGAGGTAAAAAGAATAAAATGCTAATAAATAGTATATTGGTTTTATAAATAACTTATATTAAGGGACATAACATAAATCCAAAAATGAATTATATTTTGAAACGACGTATATTTAGAAACATATTTGTTTTTTTTAAGTTGATGAAAAACATTTATGAACCATCAATAATTGTCATATTTTCTCTTTTACCCTTATTTGTGAGTGAGAAACATAAAAGAAGAGCGTATTAATTATACGAAAAAGATTATTCCGTCAAATAAAAACTAAAATGTAAATCCGCTTGAGTTTTTCACATAGATTAAGAAAGTTGGTTAAATTGATTATACATCATTAATTTTGATGAAAAAGACTAAAATGACTTTTGACTATTATTAATGCAAAGCAGTTGAAAAGTGGTATTTGGGTATATAATAAGTGGGGTAAAAAGAAAAATGTAATAAATGCTTCATTAATTATATAAATGGACTTACATTATGGGACAAAATAAAAAAGTTAAATGTACTTACATTTTAGGGACGGAGGTAGTAACTTTTTACCCGCGGTCTAATGATCCCTTCCTCCTCGCCGAAACCCCTAGCACCTCGTTTACTCATTTGAGCGGTTGTGGTGAATTCCGCCATGGATAACCATCTCACAGTAGATTCTAGCAACGATATGGAAGGAGTTTAAGGAAGTTTAAGAAGAGACCATTCGAAGAGTACCAAATCAAATCGGAAGGAGCAACACCTTTAGTCTAGAAACAATGTGGCGGAGTTTCGATTTTGCAAGCGGGTGAGGATGACTTCGACGTCTACATTGGAGAAGATGAGCCAAATGATCATCTCATCCAGTTATGCATCAATATGCTTTAAAATTCCCGGTACTGGCCCTTCGGCTCCTGAAGCAGGGCGGACCTAGCTTTATGGGGAAGGGCAACCGCTCCCGCCGGATCCGAAAACACTACTATACATGTTATGTAATTTTTTTGCTCCCCCTCCCCCCCTTAAAATTTATATATGCCCATATCATTTATAATAATTGGATAAACTGATATAAAACTTTTATAATATGAATAAAAATACACCGGCATTACAAAAGTGATACATATAAACAAATATGAATAGCATTTTACTTATAAAAATTAAAAATATTAATGTGTGAAATGTTTTTTTTTCCCTCTAAAAACATTGTTTTTAATGTGTGAATATGTGAAATATTTATTTTTGGGGTAGAATGGTTAATGTGTTCGGATATAATACGATATATAGTAATGTTTTTATTTAATATGTATCGCAAAATGTATAGTGGTGTTTATTTTCATTGATAGTAGTGTTTCTCCTCGAATACAAAGGGACAGAAAAAATCAATAGTATACATTTTGCTACTACTATTATCGCCCCCGTCACGCAGGATCTTCCGTCCGCCCCCTGCCCCTAAGCCGAATCATCGTGTATGTCCCACCAGAAAGGATGATGAATCTGTGGAAGCCTTGGAGCCAGGGGCGGACGGACGTGTACCACTATGGGGTCCATGGACCCCCCTAAAAAAAAATTTATTACCTATATATATGTATATTTTAGCATAATCGTAAAAAAATTATTCTACTTAAAAAGTAATTACGGACCCCTCGAAAAATATTATCAAAGAAAACTCTACATTTTACCTATAGAAAAATATTTTAGACACCGTAAAAAATTATTCTACTTAGACAAAAATTACGGAGCCCTCGAAAATTATTTCTGGATCCGCCTTAACGCTGGAGCCCAGCACTAATTGTCAAGGTATCGGGGACGCATGAGTCTCCAACAACCAGGGCGCCGCCCGCATGTATTGGCGCAAAACTGCTCTCCAAAATTAGGCGCTTTTAGTTGAATTTTTTTTTTTTTAAACATACTTATTGTTAGATATTTTTCATAAATAAATATTTTGGTTATCGTTTACTACTGAGTTGCCGTTTAATTAATGTTATCGCAACGAAGCGGGTTCGACACCGCCCGGTCGGTCGCGGTGGGTCGAGGCGGCGTCCTTTCGCAGGGTCGGCGGCGCCAACTAATGTGGGATTCGGGGCAACGCCCCAAACCTAAATCAATGCATGCATCGAGTTCATGAAGGATATGCATTTTGAGATACACGCATTTTCGAACCGATATGTACCTACCATTTTGTGTAAGGGTTGCATGCTTTCATCCGGTGCAGAGAGTACATCCATTCGTTTTTATGCAGACTTGCAACCTATAAAAACATAAGTATGAAGAAGAAAATCCATAAATTTGACAACATCATTAGAAAAACTTTGAGTGTTACCGGGTTTGATTCAAACAAGTCATTCATTTGAATCAAACACCCTCGATCATATCTCGAAAGAGATTTTCATTTGATCCCTTAGTGATAAATCGTGTTGGACAAAACATCTCTTAAAAGACAACGTTATTAACGCGTGCGCGGAGTTTCTAATTCTCACAAATCCTAAGACTACATTTTTTCCAACACTTATCGCATTTTTAACATCCGTATATGCAAAAAATTAATAAAACTTTTTGTATATATCTATTTTTTTTTGGTCAAGTAAATTTTTTTATTGCGCTTTATCAATTAGAATAAAAACAAATTTGGGCTCTACCAAAAAAGAAAATTAACATATTTTTTTAGGTTGGATCGGATTAAATCTACACGATTTTTTTTTTTTTTTTTTTTTAATAAACATTTCCGTTTGGCCCCGACAGAGTGGGCGCGCAGCCCGGTCTCGAAGGCGCTTAGGGAGGGCCGGCCTTGCCAACAACGATTGTAGGACATGTGGGCATCTGGCCGAAAAAATGTTTTTCAGTGACCTCAAAAACGGATACGATCTGATACGATTTGGATTTAAAGAGGACTATGATCACGTTCTCTGACATGGCCCATGGCTAATATAGAACCCCACTGTATCACTGTCTGGAAAATTCGAAATAGAGACCATGCATGTTTCATGCGGCTAAGGAAACAATCGATCCCAACGACAATGGTGTGGCTTCATGTTCCATTTCTCCTAATCAAATTTTTTGATTCCGAAACGCTGATGGATGTTGGTAACTGCATTGGGAAAGCACTAAAAGTTGACGAAACGTCATTGAAGAAATCTAAAGATATATATTATGGTCGCGTTTGTGTGGAAGTCGATTTGAGAAAGACGTTAATGCCTATTATTGAACTGAATGATGGATCAATGCAAGCTATGGCTCTTGTTATTCTGTTTTGACTGAAGCAGAACAACTGGATTTGGGTATCTCCCTGGAAACACTTGGAGAACAAATGCAATCAGTTCCTCATGTTGGATGGAAAATCGCGATTTTAATGAGTTTATTGCCGGAAGAGGCATTGCTAGCTGCCGCTGTTACTTTCTTCACTCAAAAAAAATTCTTTATATTTGAAACAGGGCCCATAGTGTATATCTAAAAAGACCCTCTTTGTCCCTTCAGCAGCTTGAAATTGAACTTAGGGAAGAGTATCAATCTATCTTAAAGCAAAAAGAGTTGTATTAATTGGTTTAAAAAATCCCGCCTTAAATGGCTGAACGCATGCAACACTCATTTTTCCACATTGGCAGCCATTCGTTGAAGAAGTAGAACGATAATCTCACAACTCCAATAACGGAGCATTGTTGGTAAATCTGAACATTGTTGGTGAATCTGGTACCAACTTTGTTACTAAGGCCTTTCACGACGAGGACAGTAGCTTCCATTCCCCAGGGATATGAATTGAACCGCATACTTATCACCCTAATTCCAAAGAAAAATGGGAGGAAAGTCTTTATATATGGTGTTGAATATTGATCTTGAAAAAGCGTACGATAAAACGAAATGTTGCTTTATTCAGCAAGTTCTCGAAGCTCTTGGCTTCAAACCTGATATGCTATAAATCATTGTGTTTTGCCTCACTTCAGCCTTACTCTCTATTTTGTGGAATAATAAAAGCCTCTAAGATTTTTCCCCACAGGGTCGGTTACGTCAGGGAAACCCACTGGCACCATACATCTTCGCTTTATGCATGCAAGTCTTAAGTCTGGATATTGATACCTCTATTCTTATGGGCGAGGCATTGGTCAAACAAGCATAAATAATGGAAAAGCTTCTAAAAGTCTTTTGTGAAGCCTTGGGGCAGAAAATCAGCATGGCTAATTAGTCAAAGTTCTTTGTATCCCCAAATGTTTGAGATGACACCGCCCGCAAGATCGCTCAATGGCTTGGTACTATGAATCGCATATACAACCTAGAAAAATATCTAGGTGTTCCGCTCCACCATGGTAGGGTGGGTAAGAGTTAAAGTGTAGTGATAATAACTGAGGGTATTATAGTATTTTATGTCTGTTTGTACTGATGTGCCTGTACACAAAATCTTGTGATAGATTCTGTGTAACAAACTAGTGTTGAGGTGTCCTATTTTGTAGTATGTATAAATACTGTAATGCTGGCCTTTGTCATTTTCAAGAAATACAATCTTATCTTCTATGATACATATTTTCTAACTTGGTATCGGAGCCTTTCAATGGCTGAGACCACAGCTCCGCCGCCCACGGTGGTTAATACACCACCTCAACCAGCTCCGGCAGCAGCTTCCCCTACTCTTGGTGTTACAACGACTTCGATTCTTGGCAGTACTACTACGGTCCCCTTTGGCAGCTTCTCCAACCATGGATCTGTTCTTCCAACATCGTTCCGGCCGTCCATTCCACATCTTTACTCCTCTCTACCACCAATTCCCTCTATTTTGAGCTCCACTCCGGCCATTTCACCTTCTTTCAGTGCTCCTCCGACAAACACTCTTCTGGGTGGAAGCCTAAATCAAACTTGCACTGTAAAACTTGATAGATCTAACTACCTTCTCGGAGATCCAAAGATCACGCCCATTGTAAGAGGTCATCGCCTCTAGAAAGCTTCATAACAGGTGTGAATCCTCCTCCAGCTCCTATGCTTCCCTGTTTGAGTCGACCACAGTGGTGAGGTTCCAAATCCAGCGTATGATACAGGTCACTGTCGACCCATTTGCTCATGGGATGGCTCATGAGCTCCATGACTGAACCTGTTCTTGGTGAACTAGTTGGTGTTTCTTCATCCTATGAAGTCTGGCACACCTTGGAGGTCCTCTTCAACAACAGATCGGAAGCCCGGATGCTGGAATACAAGAAAGCACTCACCAAAACTGAGAATGGAACGAAATCCATGACTGATTACCTAGCCTTGATGAAGTCATACTCGATGGACTCACTGCTGCTGCTGGCTACCCCATTACTAAGGTGAACTCATCCTTGCAACTCTTGGAGGTGCAGGCAAGGATTACGAGTCCGCAATCGTCAATATAACTTCTCGGTGGAACACTCACTGGAAGAGAGTGCGGTCTCGGTGATCATCCATGAAAGATTGATTGCCCGGTTCAATCCATCTCGTGGTTTGGAATTGAACAACCCTACGCAAATCTTGCTACCGGGAGAGGCAATTTGGACCTCGACCGCAGCTCCCTCACCGATGCTAATAGAGGTAGAGGCTACTGAGGGTGGCCGAGGTAGAGGAAGAAACAACGAGGGTGGCCCTCAAGGCAATAATGAGAGGAGGATACCAGGGTAATAACAATGGAAATGGGGACCTTGGCGGTGTGTCAAGTCTGCAACAAGGTTGGACACATTTACGTGGATTGCTACTACTACTGAGATACAACTCAAATTATGGAAGTTCCAACAATCCAAGGCCCAATAGCTCTCGAGAACTTCAATAGCAATCCTTACGCCTACTTTGCTTCCCCACGAAAGTGTTTACGATGCTAGGTGGTATCTCGATAGTGGAGCCACCAACCATATTACTGTGGATCTTAACAGCCTGCAACTGAGCCAGGGGAATGATGGATCAGACAATCTGACTGTTGGCAATGGTGAGTCCTTGGCAATCAAAAACATAGGTCATTCAATCCTTCCTACTAAATCTACTAAGTTAAACCTGAATCACATCTTACATGTTCCTCTTATTGCAAAAAACTTGTTGAGTGTTTCAAAGTTAACCCATGATAATGATGTTTTTATGGAATTTCATGCTGATTTTTGTGTTGTGAAGAACAAAACTACAGGGATCCCTCCGCTGTAAGGCTCACTTAAGGATGGACTGTATCAATTGAATCATCCCAGCTCCATGACTAAAAGCTCCCTTCACTCCAAAAGCACCATCCCCGAGTCCAAGTGCAGGTATGCATTTTGTAATAAGTTCAGCTGTTTAGCTGAGACTGAGTCAAAGTCAAGTTCTAAGGTTAATGAATACAGTAGTGTTGCCAACTTGTGGCATAGAAGGCTAGGGCATCCTTCCTTCAGTGTTCTTAAGTCTGTTTTAAAGGATTGTAATGTTTCTATTAATGAAAAATTTGATTTCTGTGAAGCATGTCAATGTGGTAAACTTCATGCTCTTCCTTATTCCAACTCTAAAACTGAATCCAGTAACATTTTTGACATTGTTCACACAGACCTTTGGGGTCCGGCACCTGTCACTTCCACCAATGGATACCAATACTACATAAGCTTTGTAGATGACCTTACTAGATTTGTCTGGATATACCTTCTCACACATAAATCTGATGCTTTTAAAACCTTCATTCAATTCAAAACCCTGGTAGAAAAATAATTTAACACCAGTATTAAGTGTGTGCAATCTGACTGGGGGGGTGAATTTAGGACCTTTGATACTTACTTAAAGGAACAAGGTGTTGTTTTTAGACATTCTTGTGCACATGCTCATGGACAGAATGGGACTGTGGAAAGAAAACATAGGCATCTAGTTGAAGTTGGTCTGACTTTTTTAGTTCAAGCTGATATGCCCCTTAAGTATTGGTGGGAGAGTTTCTAGTATGCAGCCTATGTTATCAACCGATTGCATACTCCAGTGCTGAAATCCAAATCCCCATATGCGTGCTTGTTCAAAAAGAAACCTGATCTTAGTCTTGTTAAAGTGTTTGGGAGTAGCTGTTATCCTTACTTAAGACCTTTTCAGAAACACAAATTCCAATTTCACACTAAGAGGTGTGTTTTTCTAGGCACCAGTCCCACACATAAAGGCTACTTGTGTTTAGAATCATCTGGTAGGGTTTATGTGTCTAGGGATGTCATATTTAATGAACAAGAATTCCCATATAAGTCTATATTTAACTCCTGTCCCAGTCCGTCTGTTTCCACTTATTCCAATGTCAATCTGCCTATCCTTCCTCTTCCTGATACTTCTGCAGTTGATACAGTTCATCCAAGCACACACATCAGTGACAGTAGAGGGACATATGTTCTTCCTCAAGCAACTACTCCCTTAACTCCACATTCCACACTTGAGCATACTGTCCCTGATTCACCCCAATTTGTTGTGCCTGATACACCACCACCCTCCCCTAGCCCTGTTCCAACCATACCCTGTACATCCTCACCTATACCCTCTCCTCATCTAGTACCTCATCCACACCCACCTACAACTACTCAAGCTCAACCTACTCATCCTATGCAAACCAGAAGCAAAGCTGGTATCCGGAAACCTAAAACCTACTCATACCTTGCTGTCAAAGACTCCACTCTTTGTCCAACAGAGCCAACTAGAGTGTCAGATGCCATCTCCCAACCTCAGTGGCTAGCTTCTATGAAGGAAGAATTTGAAGCACTTCAAAGGAATTATACCTGGACTCTGGTTCCAGCCAGACCTCAACAACATTTGATAGCAAACAAATGGATATTCAAACTCAAGCTTAATCCTGATGGCACAATACTCAAACATAAGGCTAGGCTTGTTGCAAAAGGCTTTCTTCAAACCCCAGGCCTTGATTATGAGGACACCTTTAGTCCTGTTGTGAAAGCTGCAACTATTAGAGTTGTCTTAGCAGCTGCTGTTGCCCTTAACTGGAGGATCAATCAAATTGATATCAACAATGCCTCCCTTAATGGCACCATCTATGAAGATGTGTTCATGCCTCAACCTGAGGGGTTTGAAGGCCCCTCCAAACCAGGCTATGTGTGTCACTTGAAGAAAGCTCTCTATGGTCTTAAACAAGCCCCTAGGGCATGGTTTGAGGAGTTAAAACAGCAGCTCCTAAGGTGGGGATTCAGACAGGCAAAATTAAACACCTCATTGTTTGTCTTCAAAAATGCAACTGATATCTTACATGTTCTGGTCTATGTAGATGATATCCTAATCACTAGAAACAACAGTTCCTTGATCACTAAGTTCATTGCTACATTGAACTCCAGATTTGCTTTGAAGGATTTGGGTGAGCTGAGTCATTTCTTGGGCATTCAGGCTTATAGAGATGATAGTGGACTGTATCTGCACCAAGCTCATTATGCTGCTCAACTAATAAACAGGCTCCAAATGCAACATCTCAAGCATGTTCCTATACCAATGGTCACAGGGGTTGATCTACATGATGAAAGATCTCGAATCATTCTGAATGTCACACAAGATCTGAAGTATTGCAGGGGCATTCTGATTATCTCACCTACACGGACACTGATCTGTCTTTCCCAAGATAAATCAATTGAGTCAATTTCTTCAAACTTCCAGACTTGTCCACTGGAATGCTCTAAAGAGGATGCTGAGGTATGTTAAAGGCACCTTACACTATGGTCTTCATTTTAAACCTGCTGCAAATTTGAACATTACAGGATATATTGATGCTGACTGGGGCTGTGATACTAAAGATAGAAGATCTGTGGCTGGATACTGTGTGTATCTGGGAAATTCATTAGTTTCTTGGAGTTCTAAGAAACAACATGTTGTCTCAAGAGTCAGCACCGAGTCGGAATATAGGGCTCACAGCAAATGTGGTCTTTGAAATCCAGTGGTTGAAGTCCCTTATATCTGAGTTGCATATTCATGTGGTTAATGTACCCACAACATGGTGTGACAACATCAGTGCAAATCATCTAGCTCATAACCCTGTCTTTCATGCAAGGACCAAGCACATAGAGATTGACATACACTTTGTCAGAGACCAAGTTCTTCAGCACAATCTCAAAGTGAATCATGTACCATCCTGTGATCAAATTGCTGATCTTCTTACAAAAGCATTACCTGGATCAAAATTTCTTCCTAATAGGGACAAACTAAATGTTGTTGACACCACCTTTAGTTTGAGGGGGCAGTTAAAGTGTAGTGATAATAACTGAGGGTATTATAGTCTTTTATGTCTGTTTGTACTAATGTGGCTATACACAAAATCTTGTGATAGATTCTGTGTAACAAACTAGTGCTGAGGTCTCCTATTTTGTAGTATGTATAAATCTTTGTAATCTTGGCCTTTGTCATTTTCAAGAAATACAATCTTATCTTCTATGATACATATTTTCTAAGCTGTAAGGTATCTTATGGCTATATACTTAGCAAAGTAAAAAAGCATACTCCAAAGTGGAAAGCTCTCTCTTTCCTAAGCGGCTAGGCGAATTTTAATACGATCGTCCATCTCAACTATGGCATATTATGCAATGCAAACGATACGACTTTCAGTCTTAGTGTTGGATGACAATGAAAATATTAGCCGTGAATTCTTTTGGGGTCATGATCAAAAGACCTGACGAATGCATAACATATCTCAGGACTCCATTTGCCAACCTAATGACCGCGGCGGCTTGGGGATCCACAAACTTATAAGACCGATGAATCTGGCTCCGTTGGCTAAAGTTGGGTGGCACATTCTCCAAAATAAATATGCTTTGTAGGTGTAGATCCTTCGTGCTAAATATGGCAGCCCTATTGATCGCCCTAAGGCTACTTGCCCTTACACTTGGCATAGCATCTGAGCGGCTGCGGACATCCTTGTTGCTGGAATATCCCTAAGTGAGCAGGGAGATATTACTTGAAGAGCTGAACCGTCGAGATATTGCTTGTTTTTGTGATTATAGAGACATGATTGCCTCCCCCACGTCGAGCTTCTTATGCAAGAGACACATCACTCAGGATGATCGATGCCCCATTTGTCACTCATAAAATGAAACGTTTTTGCATGTGCTTCGGGAATGCATTCAGCCTGGAGCATTCGGAAAATCAATGTTAGTGGATATTAATGGAGTGTGTTTATGTCTTGCAGCTCCATTCTGGATTGGTTGGATCTTTGTTTATCGTCCAATTTTTACTAAATGTTGATATTAGCTTGTGGCGAATGACCTTCAACGAGACTGACCGAGATATTTGGTTCTGACGGAATAAGGCTATCTTTGACCCGGACGAGAGACCCCCCGGCGTTTGTCTTCGCTGACAAGTGTGTTAGGAAAGAAAGAGAATTACACGTGATTGGCATAGTAGCTTATAATTTTTACAGTCTTTTGTTTCGTATAGTCGATAGTTCGTAACTACTATAAAATCAGTTTTATTTTTTGATATATATGAATGATCCTTTTAGATAAGAAGAAGATTATTCCTTTATTTTATTGTGAAAGTCAACATTACCACATTTAAATAAAAACAGATTGACGCAGTAACTACTACCTCCGTCCCCAAAAAAATAACATTATCTTAATCTATTCACACACTTTAAGAACATAATTGACTTCCTTAAACTTTCAAAATAAAAAACTGAAATATATTTTGACTCTTATTAATGTAATAATTATAAAGTAATAAAAAAATATATAAATTGACAATAAATTATGCATTAAAAAATGTAATAAACAAATATTTGTATTTCAAAATGCCTTGTAGTTATCAACGATGCTTGGCTAGTGACCAAAATTAATTAAAACATCGGAGACGAGTGGTTCTCGAAGAATTTCATCGGGATAAAAATTTGTGTGCGAGTTATATTTTACTGCAACCGTTTTTTTATTTTTAAAAAGAAATGGAGTATACATAAAATAAAACTGAAAAGTTGGTATTTAGAATATGATGAAGGGAAATTTTTACATACTCATTCAATTTGAAATGAAGTGCCGGATCACTTGATCATAACCACAGAGTTCGTATCCAGGATACGAAAATTATATGTGGTTACGATCTAGTAATTTGTCAATACACTCTTAATGGAGCAAGTAGATAAATTATTACCGGTGAAGAGTTATTGCTGAAAGCTGATTGACCACCAATAACAAAACAAAACCAAAAAAGTCCAATATTGTCTTTACAAAAAGAAGAAAGAGTGGTGATAAACATTGATTTAACTACCACGCGTTTGTAGAACGATTAATGTTTGTTTCATAACGAAATGATTATTACGACGTGGCATAATATACTTTTAAATCATTGATCTATCACTACTTTTATCGAAGAGTTTAATTTGTATTACTTTTAATATATATAAGAAAATATATTAAAGTAATGATACGAACATATCTGTTGTGTCATATAGATAGTACAAAAATAACTTACACCTGTATATATGATGAATTTACATCATTATTAATATACACCCATCATAATTAATCAACTATATAAATTACTGTTATATTACTCGTTGTAATAAATAAAACAAGAATTGTGCATGTCATTAACCAATATTATACTTCGTTGAATATCACATGTAACCCAATCTTTGGAGTCGGCGAGACTTTCGGGGGATGAAGCGTGTTATTGGGGACATAACATCACATCACTTTTACACCATTCCACCTTTTCGCACTTAATATTTTAATAATTAACTAAACACCCACTAACTACTATACACTTTTTAATTTGATGCTTTTCGCTAAGACGAACAGAATCTTCGATTCTATTTGTGTGTCACACCTTTCATTATTGTCCATTAAAGGGCAATCTATAGTTTACTAATACTATTCTTTTCCCCTTTTAAAAAAAAAAAAAAAAAAAGTGGGAGGAGGGAATTTTCCTACAAAAAAAAAAAAAAAAGACTTTGGAAAATGATTTGAATTCAATCATGGGTATCGTTTAATAAATATGGAAAATTAGGGATAAGGGACAACGTCTGAAATATTTTTAAAATACATGGCAATTTACATATTTTTATAGGGGAAGACAATTGCATAATTTTTATAAGCGAGAAGAATGACAGTGAATCCCAGAAAATCGGTGAATCTCATAGTGAATCTCGAAATCGGTTGAATTTCAATGATGAATTTCGACAATGAATTTCGTCAATGAATTTAAGCAGTGAATTTGAACACAAGTGAATTTCGATAGTGAATAAATAGTTTTATTCTTTATGCAAAAGTTTTCAAAAGCTGTCCCCTCTACTCGATTGATGAAATATTTACTGTCCTTCTCTCCTCATTCCCTAATAAATAAGAGTCGGCCGTTGTGTGTAGGAGCATTATTTATGAAATATATTGGTAAACATCCTATCATTATGCATGTTGGTATTGTTTAATACTGCTACTTAAATATGTAAATAATTTAAGTTTGGTTTATGCTTTTCCTCAAATAATTCGGTTCGATAAAATTCAAGCTTGAAAAGGCTCGAACTCGATTACTAAACGAGTGATGAGAGTCAAATATATATATATATATATATATATATATATATATATATATATATATATATATATATATATATATTTTTTTTTTTTTTTTTTTGCATTTCTGATATGTTTTTGTCCATGTTTTTGATTCATTTAATGCTCTTTTGGGGTAATTTGATTCATTTACATGTTTTATTCATTATTTTGCACACTACTAGGTCAATGACAATTAGTCCGGAAAATCTCATCATTTTTGGTAAAGTATTGCATATTTCACCACCTACTTTATCTTGCGAGAGTTATCCGCGGTATTGTTATAACGCCCAGGACTACGGGTGCAGTAGCGCTAAATGAGTTATAAATGGTCCGTGAAGCTGCTTAGGCCGCCGTCCTCGCTTTGTCTAAAAGAGCTAACCCGAGTTGACAAGACATTTATGTCTCACGCTTATATGAGGTGAGCGGGACTTTACTTTCTGAGATGCGAGACTTTACATTCTCCCCATTATAAGGGGTGGCCTCTCGCGGAGGCGGCCAAGACTTTGTCCTCGTGGATTTGTCCCGATTCGTCCCTACCATAGGATTACAGAGGTGGCCTCGCTGCGCCTCTCATGGTGTGGCACTTAGTTCCGTATGATAGTCGGCTCTGAATATCATTACAGTAATGCCCCAGGACCCGGGCTCAGTAGCGCTTAAATGAGTCATAAATGGTCCGGTCAACTGCTTAGACCGTTGTCCTCGCTTTGTCTAAAAAGACTAACCCGAGTTTACAAGACCTTTATGTCTCACACTTATATTGGCATGAAAAAGGTAAGATTGAACTCGACTCGGCTCGTAAGTTCGATTATTTTTCATAGAATTCATTTAATTTTTAATAAAATATAACAAGATCGATCTTGACTCGTCTAATACTCGCCGTGAATAATACTTTTTGAATTATGAAAAACAATATTATATAATAAACTTAAAAAATACAACTATTTAAATAATTATTTAATGAAGATCTATTAGCTCGCAAGGTATTCGATTATTATATTTTAAAACTCGAGATCGGTTCGGTTAATTATTCGAGTAGCTCGACTCGAGCTCGAACTCAAAAAATTCGAATCGAGTCAAAATCTCATGCGAGTCGAGTACGAGTAACTCACAAGTAGCCTGACTCACATACAACCCTAATTCAAATGTCACTACATCGTCAAATGTCACTTCATCTTCACATGTCATTGCATCACGTCGATTTTATGTAGAAAATTTTGATTTTCAGAAATAATGTATGAGCAAAAATCAAAAGTCACTGCATAAATCGTTGCAAATGTTCTCGTCACTTTATTGCGGTGGTCAATGCATGGCAATTGCCATCGTATCCTGGTGGTCACTGCATCGCGGTGATCACTGCAATCCGGTGGTCACTGCATCTACACATGTCACTGCATCGTCAAATTGTCATTGCATCAGCAAATATCACTTCATCTTCACATGTCACTGCATTGCAGTGTCACTTCATCTCATTGATTTTTATGAAGAAATTTTCGATTTTTAGAAATTCAGTCAGGAAAATATCAAATGAAATATTAGAACAAAATGGATGAAAAAAATATGAATTTTGGTAAAAGAATTATGAAAATTGGATGTGTAGTTAAAAAGTTCGGCTATTTGTTTATAAGGACCAGTTTGAGACTTGTTTAGGCATTTGGGACACCAAAAAATATCATCGCAGTGTCACTGTATCTTCATATGTCACTTTATCTTTAGATGTCACTGCATCGCATCGATTTTTATGAAGAAAATTACAATTTTCAGAAATTTAGTCTAAAAATAACACTGCATTTTTAAATGTCATTACGTCATCATATGTCACTGCATCATTAAATGTCACTTCCTCTTCATATGTCACTAGAACTCAATGTTAATGTATCTTCACATGTCACTTCATTTTTAGATGTCACTGCAACAGTATAAAGAGGACAAAAAATCTGAATTATGGTGAAAGAATTACGTTGATTGGAGTTTTATATCAAAAGATATAACCATTTCTTTTTTTTTTTTTTTTTCTACCTATTTTTTCACATGTCACTGCATCGCGTCGATTTTTATAAAGAAAATTTTGATTTTCAATTATTAAGTCGAATGGGTGAGCAGACCTAATGGCCTGGGGATGAGCGGGCCGGCCCCTTACCTTTTCTTGGGCTCGTATGGGCATGCGGTCCTATAATAGCGGTGTTCACTGCATCACGGAGGTCACTGCATCGCGGTGGTCAATGCGTCGAGGTGGTCACTGCATCAGGTGGTCACTATATCGTGATGGTCACTGCATCCTGATGGTCAATGCATCGCGGTGGTCACTACATCGGGGTGCTCACTGCATCGGGGTGGTGAATGCATCATGATGGTCACTGTATCGGGTGGTCAGTGCATCGTGATGGTCACTAAATCGCAGTGGTCAATACATCGGGGATGGTCACTACATCAGGGTGGTGACTGCATCGGGGTGGTGACTGCATTGGGGTGGTCACTGCATCGCGGAGGTCAATGCACCGCTGTGGTAAATGCATCGCGGTGGTCACTGCATCTGTGTGGTCATTGCATCGAGGTGGTCACTACATCGTGGAGCTCAATGCATCGTGGTGGTCACTACATCGCGGTTTCTCACTGCATCGCCGGTGGTCATTGCATCGGGGTGGTGCATGCATCGTGGTGGTCAATACATTGAGGGTGGTCACTGCATTACGGTGGTCAATGCATCGGGGTGGTCACTGCATTACGGTGGTCACTGCATCTCTGCATCTCGGTGTTCACTACATCGCGGCGGTCAATGCATTGTGGTAGTCACTGCATCACGGTAGTCAATGCATTAAGGTGGTCACCGCATCGCGGTGGTCAATGCATTGTGGTAGTCACTGCATCGCGGTAGTCAATGAATTACGGTGGTGCGGTGGTCAATTCATTAGGGGTGATCACTGCATCGCGGTGTCACTTCATTGCGGTGTCTCTATATTGCGGTGCCACTTAATCGTGTCGATTTTTATGAGGAAAATTTTGATTTTTCAGAAATCAAGTCAAAAAATATCAAATGATATATCAGAATAAAAAAGACTAAGAAATATGAATTATGGTGAAAAAATTACGATGATCGGAGTTTTATATCAGAAGATATTACCGTTTGAAATATTGATTAAAAGAGAATTTTCTTTTGGTTATTTGTCAAATTTTCAGCGCTCCATAAAAATAAAAAAAAATAAAAACAAAATGTTTTTTTTTTAAATAACAGCGCTGCTTATATATATATATATATAGAAAAAATTAGGTAAAAGTCCCATTTTTCCCCCTTAATAAAACATTAATCATGATTCAATTTATTAGTTGCAATAAGGACAATAATTTTCCGTTCGGACTAAAATACCCCAATTATATCACACTGAATCAACGCGCGTTTTCCTCGACTCGCTTCCCACTTCAATGGCGTCACTCACCACTCCAAGCAATCATCTTCATTTGCGGTTAATGAAGGCGGCGAAGCAATAATCTTCCCTGCTCCCTCTCCCGAGCTCTTGCTTCTCTCGTTTCGTGGGTTTGATTTCATTGATGGAATTGGAGTTTGTTTACGATTGATGATTCCCAATTTTGCACCGATGTTGTGCTTGAATCACAGTGGCTTTGATTTCTTTCTTTGCTCCCAAAAGAAGTAATACACTTTTACGACCAATTGTTGTACTCCGCCGCACTATATATCACATCTTTATTGAACTCTTTGTGTTGCATTGTTGAACATCACCTCTTTGGTTTGCCGATCCCAAGCCTTCTTTGCATAAAACTGCCATTACTTATCTTTGTTTTAAGTATGTTTACCGATCATCCTTTTACGGAAGGATAGTTTCATGTTAGATTTTGTCCTCTGTTCTTGTAACTTCCCTATTGACATGTTTTAATTTTAGCCCTTGCTTTTACGTTCTTGGATTTTCATGCGAGATAATCCATTTTTGTATCAATTATCGGTTTACACAATGATTTCCATTATAAATTTTGTTCTTTGATAAGAGTCGCTCTTTTTCCCATCAACGTGTAACAAGAAAAAACATTTAAGTTACTTCACTGTTTTAGTGTTTGGCATTATGTTTGTATGAGTGGGACATATTTTACTGTTTTTCTTGATACTATGGAAACTTGATGTAGTATAATTCTTTAATGTTTTATGTATACATGATTAATGATTTGTAGGGAAGTTATATATGATTTTTCACAATCTTCTCATAGTTTTTATTCTAATCATCTTCCCTGCACTTAGTCAAGTTGCTTTTCTTCTTTGCACCTTATTCTCTTCTAATAACCTTTGACCATTTTATTCTCGCATCTGCATTAGTTCACAAATTTAATATATCGGTTTATATCACTTGGTTTGAAAACTAAACTGCACTGTCTTATAATGACCTTGTGTTGGTACGTTTCTATTTTACATTGACTTGGTAAATCGATCTGATACGTGAAATACGACAACATTTGTGGTTGATTTTAAAAATCCAATAGGCGAAGCGACCAGAGGATAAGTTAATTGATCAAAGCCCGAAAGAAGTAAATATGAGTGCTTGAAGCTGTAAGAAGACATTCGGTTCATATCAAGGACTTGGGAGACATAGACCTTGCAACAAAAAAACCGAAAGGAGAGTCCTTTTGAGCACGAGCATGCGATCTGCGTCATCGATCATCGTCATCTGCGATATCTTTGTGTGCCTTAATACAATAGATAGGCCTAATTCAAGTGATTAAGCTATTTGAACATGCATGTTATAAACACCACACCTTAATCAAGTTAATCTATGATATTCCTTTTATCAATCAAAACCACATAAACTTGACATAGGCTTAATAGTTAATCACTTGAATTAAGCCTTAAATGAGTCTTATATGAGCGGATATGTGTGCCTTGATGTAGTCACTTGAATTAAGCTTTAAATTAGCACGATCATCGATCATCGTCATCGATCGATCATTGTGTTAGTGTAAATCTTGCAATTAAATTCGGCTTTCAAATACTACGTCGAAAGGTATCAAACGCGGTCTCAAAATGAAGAGATAAAATGAACTTTGGTGAAACAATTTTGATGATCGGTGTTCTAAATCAAAAGTTACGATCGTTTATAAGAAAAAGCGCTCCGGTTAATACAAATATTTTTCGTCTTTCAAAATATATCGTCGGAAGGGTATCGTATTTGGGCTCAAATTGAAGAGCAAAAAAAAACATGAATTTTGGTGAAAAATTTCGATAATCGGAGTTGTAAATCAAAAGTTACGGTTGTTTGAAAAAAAAAAAAAAAACAAGCTGAAGCGGCGGAAGATTTAATACATATGCGCGTCCTCTTTAATAAAAGGGTAATTTTTGTAAAATCTGAAATTGTTTATTTTTTTGCAATTAAAAAATAAGTATGTCTATTTATTTATTTTGTATAAAAAAAAGATTTTTATTTCTTTATTTCATATATATATTAATTGAGGGTAGATTGGTTCATTTACTAATTTTATGTCCTTATAACCAATTAAAACTTAAATGTGTCATGTGTGCTTTTGGACCATTATCAAAACAAAAAAAAATCGTACGGATCAACTTTGGGCCCATATTTCATAAGTAGCCCGTTATTAGGAAAATTATTCAGGAATTTCCTCTTAGGGAGGCTATCTGCGTGCAAAGATTTGGACCACACAATTTCCACACACGCGGCCTTTGTGTACACACTGACGAGCTGTGTGGTCAGATCATCATCGCGTAAGCGATTCACTCTTAGAAGTCCTCTACATGAGAAACACTCTCGTTATTATACCTCAGGCAGTGGCTAGAATTCGAACGTGAGTAAAGTGGTTTTTTTTTTTTTTTTTTTTTTTTTTTTTTTTTTTTTTTTTGAGGAAGTTAATAATGTGTTTTAACTCCTTGATTTAACCACTCAAAGGGAAAAAAAAAAAAAGAAAAAAAAACTCCTTGATTTAGTAAGATTCTTGACCTAATAAATATATATGGATTAGGTTTAAAGATGATAGCATAAAACTTTAAGCATATTAATCCAAGAAAATAAAAATAAAATAAAAAGTAGCTTTTCCTGTAATAGATGGCATCATTTTTCTTCCATCATTTAAACTTTAAGGACACTTTTGACATTTTCATGAAACTTTCAAATGTAAAAGTGGCTGCCATGTTTCTTTCTAACTAAGCTTTTGGCGGTCTGTTTGTTGTCCTTATCTATGGAATTCCATTAGTTGTATGATAGGCCGGTGGTTCCACTCTCGGCTGAGTTTAGTTTTTAATTATGCCCTCTTCCCAATCATTGTTTCTCTTTGAGCCTTAAAATTTAGGTTTTAAGTGCTGTTTAAATCAAAATATTTTCAGTATTTATTTAGGGGGATTGCCCTGATAGTTCATTTTTTTACTTTTACTTGCTCATATAGTCTTGTGACCAAATGAGTAATAAAAAAAAAAGGGAAAATCCGAAATTAGTGATATACCCATTTTGCCCTTCATACAATTATCCCAAATCTTCCCTCCTTCCCCAAATTCAAAATTTGAATATAATTCAAACTCATCATTTATCTTTATTATTCTTTTCCCCCCTTCTCCAAATCCCATCTCTTATCTTTATTCTTTTTCCTTTTTTCTTCTTCTTCTTTCTCCATTAACTCTTTTTTCTGTTCATAATTCACACGAGTTTGATTTCATGTAACTCGTTCGAATGGGTGTTCGAATGGGTCTTCCGGCAAGCTCGTCTGAATGGGTGTTTGAATGAGTGTTCGAATGGGTGTTCCGGCGAGCTCGTTTGAATGGGTGTTCCGACGAGATTCCGATTGGGTGATTTGGGTTCGAATGGGTGTGATTTGAGTTCGAATATGTGTGGTTTTTGGTTCGAATGGGTGAGATTTGGGTTCGAATGAGTGTGATTTGGGTTCGAATGGGTGATTTGGGTTCGAATGTGTGTGATTTGGGTGTGATTGGGTGTTCCGGCGGGATTCCGGCTTGGTTCCGGCGAGGGATTTTAGGAGTTGAAGAAGATGGGTGAGGAGACTATCTAAGCAACATTTACAGTGGTATTTTGGGCAAGTAAGGAGAAAAAATATAGAAAAGACCATCTAAGCAAGATTTGTTTTTCTCAAAAAATTATTTGAGCAACAATTTTGGTCAACAAGACTAAATAGCCATTGGCCCCATTATTTAGATGTATCATTCTTTTGATCTAAGATGATTCTGTGTTTCCGGTGGATGATACTATATCCACTCACTTTCAAGTTTTAAAGAAGTGTCGTCCCCGCTAGAGTCTATATTTTGGATCCGTTAAAACCTACGAGAGGACTTTAGCAGTGGCATACACGTCTATTATAGTGTGACATTTAGTTTCATATTGTATTATTGTGTTGATACCACATCTTATACACTAGAAGTTGGGTTTAACAACGTTGCTTCTGCTATAATAAATATGATATCTGCTTTGATGCATCGTACACGTTAGGCTCAATCAGAATGGTTAACCATAGACTTAAAAATAGAGTTTACCAGTCAAGATTTAACTATGATGTTGCACTGACGCCAAGTAGAGTAATTCGGATGTGTGGGAAGCAAGGGCTCGATGGTGCCATCAATTAATCCAAGCTTGTTCTTGGAAGACAAAGCTGCCAACAAAGATTCTCTCCAACTATGATAGTTGTGCTCATCAAGGGGAGGTTGCACCAAGATCAGCGTATGATTTTCATTAGGATGCAGAGTTAAATCTGCTAAAACAACTTCAAGCATTTGATTAGCCACAGCCATAGACTTTGAACTAAGGACGAAGAAAAAATCAACAGGATTGAAGAAGAAGAAGAAGAAGATGGCGAGATTAACACTCTGATACCATGATAAATTTCTTCTTATTTCATGAAAGAAACATAAAGCAATCAAGAATGCAAAGAGTAGAAAACAAGAACAAGTGTTCTTGTGTAGAATATACTGTATACAGAGTAATCAAAGATCTAATTCTTTTGAATTAAGTTAACAATGCATATAGAAATGTTTATATACTTCTAAGGAAGTTAGGGAATCGGTTAATTAACTGAATTAACTAACTAATTGAGTTAACTGACTCTTAACTAACTTTGGAGTAAAATGTTCGAAGAAATGCTTCAAAGAGTATTCTGATTTTTTTTTCATGCATCTTTGTGTGTAATCCTTTCTATGAACCTCTTCAGCACCCTCTCTCAAGATGGACACTTAGGCATGTGGATATTGGTGATGGGATAGTGTGATAGCATGTCATAAAACTTGGTCTTGTCCAAGGGTTTTGTGAATCAATCTGCCAACTGAAGATGTGTGGATATAGGCAAGAGTTTAGTAGTACAGACTGATATCTATCTCTTATGACATGGAAATTTATCTATATGTGCTTGGTTCTTTTATGAAACACAAGGTTTTCAACAATATATATGTCACTTTTGCTATCACAAAACAATGGTATATGTTTCTGCTTTTTAATGTTGGATTCTTCCAGCAAATAAAATAACCACTGCAGTTCACATGAGGCCATGGGCATAGCCCAATATTCTACTTCAGATGAGCTTCTTGAAGATTTAGTCTCTTCATTAATCTTTAGCTGATCAAGGAATTTCCTGGAAACACAGAAAAACTTGTTACAGATCTTCTAGTGTCATCCCGCCCAATCTGAATCTACATAAGCTTTTAGTTCCATGGATCCTTCTGCTGGGAAGAGAATTCCTTGTCCAAATGAGTTCTTCATGTATCTTAGTAATCTAATTGCAGCTTTGAGTTGTAACTCAGTTGGGGATTCAAGAAATTGGTTTAACTGTTGAGTGGCTAGGGTAATGTCTGATCTGGTGATACCCGGATACAGTAGTTTGACTATTAGGCTTCTATAGTAGCTGATAGTCTCTAGAGGATAAGTGTCCTTTGTGTGTAACTTTACTGTAGAATCCATAGTAGATTTTGCAGGTTTACAATCAGAGTAACCATACTCTTTTAGCAGTTCTAAACAGTACTTCCTCTGTGATAGTACAATCTTTTTCTTTGATCTTGCAACCCCTAATCCTAGGAATATTTCAGCTCTCCAAGATCCTTGATTCCAAACTTCTGGTCCAAAAAATCTTTTAAGTCTTTTATCTGTTTGATGTCTGGGCTGGCAACCAGAACATAATCTACATAGACAAAAACTTCAATAAAATGCTCGTATGTCCCTTTTATAAACATGCTATAATCATTCTTTGATTGTCTAAACCCCCTCTCAAGAAAGGCTTGCGTTAGTTTGATATTCCACAGCATGCTAGCCTGTTTTAGTCCATATAGAGATTTCTTTAGTTTGCATATTGTGCCAGATTTTGACTGAAATCCTTGAGGAACTGACATGTAGACTTCTTCATCTAGTTCATCATGGAGAAAAGCATTGTTTACATCAAGTTGATGTAGATTCCAACCTTTTGCTGCTGAGATTGTTAATAAGGTTCTGACAATAGTTGATTTTCCTAGAGGAGAAATGGTGTCTAGGTAGTCTAGACCTAGTTGTTGAGTGTAGACCTTGGCTATAAGTCTTGCTTTGAATCTCTCTATTGTGCCATCCGCATGCCTCTTGATCCTATAAACCCATTTGCAAACTATGAGAGTTTTGCTTTTGGGTAGAGGTGCTACTTCCTATGTACCTGTCTTATGTAGGGAATTTAGCCCTGCCAGCATTGCCTTCCTCCATTCTTCATACTGTATATCCCCATTGTAAGATTTTTGCTCATTAATAATCTAGGAACTTATGACATAATTCTTGTAAGATCATGACAAATCAGTTAAAAAATCTACTTTATTGAGGTCAAAAGGAGAATTTTGAAGTTTTTGTTGCCATAAATGCATTCACTTAAATAAGATGAAGTGACCTTATTTCTTGTGGATCTCTCGGTCTCAATGGGTGGATCTACTATATGAGCATTAGCTGGCTCATTATTATCATGTGAAGTAGATTCTGACTCTTTTGTAGAAGATTCTACAGCTGGTGAATTAGAATGAACTTCATCATTATGTGAAGTATAAGTCTGAGAGAGAATATCAACACCAGCAGGTTCATCAAATAAGAAGGGCAAAGTCAAAGAATCTAGGGAATCATGACCCGCCCTACCATTATCTTAAAGGGAAAATGCATTTCATAAAATTTAACATCTCTGCTAATGAAGACCTGTCTATTTTGTAGATTCAACAAACAATATCCCTTCATATTAGGGGCATTACCTAAATAAACTGCTTTTATGCCTCTTTCTACAAATTTATCACCATCAGTAGAAAGATTAGAAGAAAAAGACAAACAACCAAAGACTCACAAAATGTCATAAACATTTTTTGATCCAAAAAGCACCTCATGAGGAGTCTTATTCCTAGTGAGAGGTGAGGGAGTAACATTTACTAGGTTTACAACATGCAAATTACAATAAGTCCAGTAAATAACAGGTTAAGCAGACTGAAATTTCAAACTTCTAGCAACATTCAGTATATGTTGGTGTTTTCTTTCCACCACACCATTCTGCCGTGGTGTTTTAACCATAGATCTTTGATGTATAATGCCATTTTCAGAATAAAATCCAGGCAACAAAAATTCAGACCATTGCCACTTCTAAGAACTTTAATTTTCTTATTGAATTGAGTATCAACCATATTACAAAACATATGAATAATAGGTATAACATCGCTCTTTGCTTTCAATAACTAAACCTAAAAAAACCTACTAAAGTCATCGACAATAGTAAGGAAAAATCTATGAGCATGGGCTCCTACAACTCTATGAGGACACCATATATCCATATGAACTATATCAAACAAACCTTTTGTTACTGAAGTTCTCAAAGGGAAAGGAAAAAGCTTTCGTATTGCTAGAGGAAAAATTTCACAGATTGAATATTTAGAAACCAAAATGTCTCTATTATGAGTGTGCAAAACTTACAGTCTTTGATTATAAGCATGGCCTAATCTGTAGTGTCAAAGCATATCAGAACCCTCTGCTTTTGAAGTAGCAGCAACATCAGTTATGACAAAGGAGTATCAAGACTTATCAGCTTCAAGAAAATACAAACCATTGACTAGATTAGCTGTACCAATATTCTGCAAACTCACTATATCCTGTATAACACAACAATTCATATAAAACTTCACAGTAAAAGCCCAAGATTTAATGATCTTGCTAATTGAAAGGATATTAAAATTAAAATCGGGCACACGCAGGACATTATCCAACACTGGATCTTTGTTAATTCTAACTTGTCCCTTGTGAGAGATCGTAGCATCTTTACCATTAGGTAAACTTACTGATAAACCAGAGACTGGCTTACTAGCATAGAAAAGGATGAGTTACAGACTATATGATCTGAAACTCCATAGTCTACAATCCAATCATATAACCTGAACTCTTAAGAATACCTGCACTATCATTTGCAAAATTGGAAGTAAGGACAACTGAATTAACATTTGCATTGCCAAGTTTTGCTCCCCCTCGTAACACATTAAGAATGTGCTTTTATTTCTCTTGAGAGTATACTTTGGCCTCCTTTTGAAAATCTTGATCCCAAGACTCAACAACAACATTATTAGCAGAAGAATTGAACCCTGGCTTCCTCTGCCTTTACCTCTAAAATTTGGAGGATAATCATGCTTTTTATAGCATCTGTCAACTGTATGACCTAGCATCCCACAATAAGTGCATTGAGGTTTCTTGATCCCATTACTAAAATTCTTTCTAAAATTTGGATTTTTTCCTTGTACAGCCATGCTAGACTTATCAGTAGAAGATCCTTGATCTGCAAGGCCAAAGACGACAGCATATTCTACCAATTTTCCATTGCTGTTACGATTGTGCTGCTTATTCTCTTGCTTAATAGATATAGAACACCTATTTAATAATAGGTAAAGGTTCTAACATCAAGGCTTGGGACTGAATGGCAGAAAAACTCTCATTTATCTCTTTCAAAAACCTAATCACATACTGCCTTTCATTATACTGTTTAAACCAAATCTTGCCACAATCACAATCAGGAGGAGGGGTTAAAACTAGCAGCTGATCATTGCTTTGTGCAATAGACTTAGAGTTTACCAGCAGATATTTAACCATGATGCTACACTGACGCCAAGCAGAGTAATTCGGATGTGTGGAAAGCAAGGGCTCGATTGTGCCATCAATTAATCCAAGCTTGTTCATGGAAGACAAAGCTGTCAACATAGATTCTCTCCAGCTATGATAATTGTGCTCATAAAAAAGAGGTTGCACCAAGATCAGCGCAAGATTTTCATTAGAATGCAGAGTTAAATCTGCTAAAGCAACTTCAAGATTTTGATTTACCGCAGCCATAGAAGATAATAAATGACAAACAAGAAATCAACGGGAATGAAGAAGAAGAAAATGAAGAGATTAACGCTATGATACCATGATGATTTTCTTCTTATTTCATGAAAACAAACATAAAGAAATCTAGAATGCAAAGAGTAGAAAACAAGAACAAGTGTTCTTGTGCAGAACACTGTATACAGAGTAATTGTTGGTCCCAGAGAAGGTTAAAACTATAGGCACAGGGGGGGGGGTTGAATGACTATAGTGGAGTTTCAAAAAATTTTCTTATATTTAAAAGCTTTTGGGCAGCGGATAAGTCCCTTCTTTAAATGTTGGTTCAAAGTAGATTATTCAATCACAGATATAATAAAATAAAGTACTGTAAGGTAAATTACTGAAAGTAAATAGACACAAAGGTTTTTAGTGGTTCAGGGTGGTGTATCCTTTAATCCACTCTTCTCCTGTGATGATTGGAGGAATTCACTATTGTTTTCACAGATACAATAGCACAATTGTCCTTGACTACACAAGCTTCACAATCTGCAAGACTATCACTCCCTAGCTTTAAAAGCTTCAGTGACTCAGTCTCTATCACTACTCCTTGAGAACACATCTTTCAGCAGCTATCACAAAGGTTGCAACTCCTTCTCAGATTCCTCTGATTCAATTGCCTCAGTTGATGTGAATTGGATTCACAGACTTGTGATCAATCATAGTGCTTGATGTGGAATTTTGAGCTCTGATTTCTGAGTTGATCTCTAGATGTTTCTTTCAAGTACTAATAGAAGGCTTTTCAAATTGACAGGGTTTCTGCTTGTTTCTTATCATATTCAATCATTATTTTTCTTTTCTGTCAGTGCCTTCTATTTATAGCCTTGATAATCCTTGATTTGAATTTCCGTCTGTTGGCTATTTAATGTGGAGAATAATCCTTGATTTAATTCTTGATTCCCCCTTAATTGTATTCTCCTTGATTTCAGTGATCGGATTTTTCTTCAAACGTCTATCAGAAAATTCGTCCTTGATTGATCCTCAATTGATTGTGCATTTAATGCTTGATCTTCATCATTTGAAATCTAAGCGAGTAAAGTTTACCGGGCCGTTCCCTGAACGGTTAAGTGATCCTTTTGACTTTGCTGTTTAGATATTCCTTCACGGCTTTATCTTTACTCAGCCGATAGTCAGTTTACTCTGCCGGTTTACTGCTTTGTTATTTTCTTTGATCTTTCAGATACTTCTTGTACTTCACTGATCCTTGATTCGGGTGAGATCAGTGTACACCATATTTGACAATGTACTTCATCATTTGAATTATAACTTAGAATTATCCAAGGTCATCACAGACTTCCTTGGTTATAAGTAGACCATAATGTCTTCATGCTTCTCTTCTGGTACTTGGCTGGCTTCACTCTGCCGGATAACTGTTTATTTTTCCATTCTACCAACTAGTATAATACTTGTCTGACTTAACTTATACAACATGTTAGACTCTAAGTAAAGACTTATACAAAGAATTCTAACTTATTTCAGGCTTGCTATAACAGCTAGTATGGCCATCATCAAAACATAATAAAATGTTCCTAAAAATTTCCCCATTTTTGATGATGCCAAAACCCTCATAAGCCTGAACACATGTATACAAAATTTTCATAATAATCAACAGAATAAAACTCAAAAATTTTAATAATCCATTCAAGAGCAATAAGGAAAGCAAGTTCAAAACATATTCAGAGTGCCATAATAATATTTTACTTAATTCTGCTTTGTACCTCTTAAACTTAGTGGTCTGGACCTCCATAATATCTTTCCAATCGATTTCTGGAAACTTCCACTACCAGTATACCATAGCAGTGTACTCAAAGACTCTATGAAATATTTTCTTGCCAAATAGTTTGTGAAAATCAGGCATAGTCTCATTTGCCCTGGGTTATCCAAAGTATTTCTCAAGTCTATCCCTAGCTTCAGCAATGTGTGAGTCAGCAAACTTCAGATTCTTGAATAGACCCCATTGTTCTTGTCGGTTCATTCTCCCCATAGGGTTGAAGAATTTTACCATGTAGTTGAAATCTTCTTGTTGTTCATTGGGTAAATCTTTTGGTCCTTTTGCAGAGAGGGGTATGGCTGTACTTGGTTTGTTGGTTGAGTCGGATCCAGTATTTTTCTTAAGAGATGCATGATGTCTCTTATCATCATTGTAAATTTTGGCCATATCAGTTCTCATCTTCTCATCCTGATAGATTAGCCAGTCTGCCCATGCTTCATCTTGCGCTTGATTTGGATATAGACCGTCTTGGACTCTGAAGAACTCTATTACATTATCTAGTACTTCAGCATCATATTCTTACTTATTTCTGTGAGTAGTAAATGTTCTTTTCTCACCAGCATATCTGGTTCTACTACTACCTCTGCTGGTGCTGCACTGTGTTGGCTTGCTGATCCTTTTTGTTGTCTAGATCCAGGTCTTTGCTGTCTTCCTGATCTATCTCTGTCATCATCTCTTCACTGGAAGGGATGAGGGAATCCAATGCAGGTTTCATTTAGGGTTTTTTCCTTCTTGATAGAAACCAACTTTACTGTATATTTCTATACAGTTTAACCCACGGTTATCATGTTTCTAGCATGTTTTTGGGTGAGTTTAGACCCTATAATGAGTGTAATGAGGTTTTCTTTGCACGGCGAGTAACTGTCGGTTCTTCCGTAAACTCGGCCTACTTTTAGCACTTTATACTCATTTCCCGAGCACCCGTAGTTTGCGGGGTTATGCGTTTGCTTGTTGTTTCCATGTTTATGCAGGATTTGGGTGAGTCGGGAGCCCGGAAAGCGATTATCTATGAGTTTAGACGTGTGCGAGGCGAGAAACAAATGGCTAAGTATGAAAAAGTGAAGTTTTCGGAAGTTAAGACATCTATCCGTACGGACAAACATCTATCCGTACGGACAACTCTCAGATAGATGCAAAAATATTGAACAGAGACTTATCCGTACGGATAGCCATTTATCCGTACGGATAGACTGAAGCAACAGAAACTTATCCGTACGGATAGATCCCCATCCGTACGGATAACCTGGAGAATCAAGAACTATCCGTACGGATAGATTGTTATCCGTACGGATAAGCTGAATTTTGCCATAGGCTATAAAAGGGCACCTCAAATGTTTTCTTTAGTAGACTTTTACGATTTTAGATAGTTGTAGCCTCTTTTGGGCGATTTCCTTCGTCCGGAAGCGTAGAATTAAGTGCCTTATATCATTGTTCTCGTCTTTCGATCCTCTATTACATTAGATACATTACAACATCAATCCGTTACATTTCGATTGTCAAGATTTGATTTTTGTGAGCACAACTTTGGTACTTCATCAATCTTCAGTAAAGTGGGTATGATTTCTTGTTTTCTTATCGTCTATATCATGAATTCATGTACCGTTTATTGTTTCAATTCGATAATGAGTAGCTAAATCTTTCGTACGGCCGAATTATGTGAAAGCGGATGAAACACCATTAGGGAGATGAACCGGGAGGTAGTGTAGCACGTAATAAAATGTTCTAATCGATAATTTATGTCACGAAACCTGCTTTAATCGTAATTGAGCTAGCTTGATCACCTAGTTCACCATCACACACACCTAGCTTATAAATGTATGTTGCGGCGAAGTGTGGGAACCGGGGTTTCGGGACCGTAGACGTTTTGGCTTAAAAGGTAGTTTGACACCTACCTGTGCACTAGATTGACACCCTGGTCATTAGGTCCACTTCCAATACAGAGTTTTTATCGTTCAGGCAAGGAAGGTAAAGCACACTCCCAGGGTAGTTTGTTTGAGGGTAGAGTAATCCGCTGGATCGTAGTTCGGCTGTACCTCTTTTAATCATTAAGAAATCCGATTAGTATAATCTTTCTTTTATGCAATAGTATAACGTCCTATTTTTCTGGTTGACCTGAACTGAGTGCTAAGTCAGCTGTGGTACTCAAAGCCGATCTCTGTGGGTTCGACCTCAGACTCCTCAAGCACTACCTACAATCGATCCGGTCCACTTCCGGTTAGAAAGTAGATTTTATCTAAGGTTTCGAGTTTTTACTTGATTAACCGGATTGCAAAAATCCTCTTATCAAGTTGGCGCCGTTGCCGGGGATTGGCAATATTTTGATATCACAAAAGTTGTCCGAAAGGTTGGGCTTAGGTAGGTTTTTATTGTTTTCTTGTTGTTTTGTTTTGACTTGCAGCTGAAGAGTCACACGACCTATTGTTGTAATGGTGGTGACGAGATACCGTGAGTGTGTTGTTGTTGTCTCCTAAGATCTTGCATTTTGAGCCTAAATGGATGGATTCTCCAATCAATACTACTCACCTGAACAACAATTCCCCTACCAACCACTGGCAGGTGAACAATATTGTCAACAACAAGTATGTGCCTCACCTCGAGATCAACAATGTGAGTAACCAGGATTCTTGGGCCTATCGATTGCCCTAGTGCATACCAGGATCGAATTATGGTTATTCGAGTAATGAGCCAACATGATATGAGGGTTATCATATCCCGGTGCTTATCATGATTTTGGTTCTCACATTTGGGCATGTTGACAACAGCGCAGATTCAGCCATTTGGTCGAGAATCCATCTTGGCAAGTAGCCTGCTACCCGCCTCCGATGAACCAGAGTCAGTTTGATCAGTTTGCTCCCGTGCCACAAGAGAGTCTCACCGATAGTCAAATGGAGCTACTAGAGCGATCAAAGCAGAGCTGCGAGGAGCAAGCTGCTTTGGACATACAAGAGTTCAAGATAAGTCCCGACGCCGCCATCAGAAACCTTCAAGACCGGGCGGGGCAGTTATTGAAATGATGGGGCTCAAGTAGAAAGAGCAGGCATGTGCAATAGAAGTGGTTATGGCTGATGAGGTTGGCACTGAAGTAGTTGAGGTGGAGAGTGAGGTTGATGATTCGGGTTACCATGATGAGCTATCGGACCCAGAGAAGCAAGAGCGTGAGTTGGGATCGCCCATTTCTCCATCACTCCCGATTGAAGAGATGAAATTTGATACTTTGGTGGAGTTCGCAGGGGAACCAACCATTGTTATAAGTGAACAAGAAGTCTTTGGTAATAAAACACTCTGGGATGAAGAGGAGCTGCAGGACTTGGGGACAGCAGAGGTGCAACTTCTGTCTATTACACAGCCTCCCGATGAACCAAAAAATAATGACGTAGAGGGGTGTGTGATAGATTTGAGCGCACTCTTTGATGAGACAGAGTTAGAAGAGCGGGAGATTGATATGGGATCGTCCATTTCTCTATCACTCCCAATTGGAGATTTCCATAAGGAGTGTATGAGGAAACCTGATGAGATTGATAGGCCATCTTTGGTAGAGCCACCGGGAAAGTTGGGAATATTTGATATGTCGGTCCCGGATTACTACTCTCGTCCACTCTGTGTGGATGAATTTTATGCGATCCAGTTTGTGTACCCCCCGGTGGATGAACTTTATGGAATTGCAAAAAAAGGGAAACGACTATGGAGTGGTGATTTTCAGAAGAAGATGGATCAACAGGCCGATAAAAGAAGATTCTCCGGCTAGGAGGAGGTAGCATCGAGGACCAAAGGAGGTACGTTTCTAGTCAATTCAATTTCGATGGTTCTTGCATTGTTCACTTTTCTTAAGCTATTGGTCTTCTTGAGTTTAGATTTTGGTTGATGGTTTTTGGTGTTACTTGTTTGAAATAAATGGTTAAAAGTGATGTTTTGAGTCTTAAGTGATTTGAGTCTGTTTAAGTGCCATATGGTCGAGCCAACGACGTAAAACACAGGCGCTTGTGGGAGGCAACCCACCTTTTTGCTTTATTTGTTTAGATCTTATTGGGACCCTGAGAGAATATTTTACACCCGATCTTGTTTTTGACATGCATGTTATAGCCGATATTTTCTTTATATATACATCTCCATGTTTGTGTTACCTACACTTAAGGTCTCGGCCTTTCGTTGTAGATAATTCTTTGTGTTTACTTTGTAGCACAGGCACCACAGGAGATCTGATTGCGGTTGTTGCATTGCCTTGGATGAGCTTTGCCGGGCTACTAAGCTAAGTCTCTTTTTCCTTTTCGTTCACACACCGAGGACGGTGTTTCACTAAAGTAGGGGGTGGGACGACTTAGCTTATTCGCATGTTTTTATAGTTTACTATGCCGTTATGTGATGAACTTAGTTTTTACTCGGTTTTGAGTGTTTTCTAGGCACTTTCAAAATTTTCCAGGGTTTTAACAACGCGATATATGCATGCTTTTCATGATTGAGATAGTAAACGGTTTTTAGCCTTGTGAATGTCTTGCAGTGAGTCCATTCTATCACGATACGGAACACTTTTAGTACACGTTTGATGACGGTTATGCTTAGTACGATTTCTTTACACACCTGTACCCCTAGTATTGAGGCGAAATAGAAAGGATTCACCCTGGGTAGGTTCGGGATAACGGGAATGGCATTTCTTTGAAGCGACCAGAGCCAAAAGCCAACATCCCAACATTATCCCTCTAAACCCTCATAAGCCTTGATAGGAACGGTCTGACCACTGTCCGAATTTGAGCCATTATTGGTTACTTAGCTTATAATTCCTAGCCCTGAGCCGATAATTTGGTCACATTCCTTTTTGACTACCCTATGAGTGGACTTAGTTGTTTCCTTTAGACACACTTGCCAAGGCAAGTGTGGGGTGGGGGAGAGAGTATGTGAAATGATATGAGGAGGGAGTTTTGAGCTAACATCTAGAAGGGGAGGAGCTCGAGGGAATCATCGATGGGGCCTTTGGTTCGATAGAAAAGTTATGTTAAAAAAAAAGTGAATAAAGTCGAACCAAAGAAAGCCGGAAAAGGAGTATGCGTATTAGCTAATATGATGTTGAGTTTGGATGTTGTTCTAATGGAAATTCGAAAGAAATTTGGTGGTTTTCTATGTTCGAGTTGAGGGAGTACACGTAATGATTAGGTTCACTCGTGCCTTCTTTTCTCCAGTCCCAAATTATCTTTTGATAACCCCCGTCCGAGCCTAACGTTATAACCTTTCAAGTCCTACCTGACCGGATCTCTGGCGCTGGTGAACCTTGATTAGTGGAGACTCTAGGGAGGGCATGATTGTGTGCAGTCGTTTGTCCGGTATTCCAAGCCGGTAACCGTATTGAGTAAAAGTCGTCGTCATTCACCACACACTCACTCCGTTTCATGATTTTGGGTCAAGGTATTACATTCACGTGTCTAAGTCCTTTTACTTTGATATTTTGAAACGCATGCATGTACCGTAAAGTTGATTCCTTGGCATTGTTTGATCGCCTGATTTACTCGAGGACGAGTAAAGGCTAAGTGTGGGGTGGTGATAGGAACCAAATTTACTGTACATTTCTATACAGTTTAACCCACGGTTATCATGTTTCTAGCATGTTTTCGGGCGAGTTTAGACCCTATAATGAGTGTAATGAGGTTTTCTTTGCACGGCGAGTAACTGTCGGTTCTTCCATAAACTCGGCCTACTTTTAGCACTTTATACTCATTTCTCGAGCACCCGTAGTTTGCGGGGTTATGCGTTTTCTTGTTGTTTCCATGTTTATGCAGGATTTGGGTGAGTCGGGAGCTCGGAAAGTGATTATCTAGGAGTTTAGACGTGTCCGAGGCGAGAAACAAAGGCTAAGTATGAAAAAGTGAAGTTTTCGGAAGTTAAGGCATCTATCTGTACGGACAACTCTCAGATAGATGCAAAAATATTGAACAGAGACTTATCCGTACGGATAGCCATTTATCCGTACTGATAGACTGAAGCAACAGAAACTTATCCGTATGGATAGATCCCCATCCGTACGGATAACCTAGAGAATCAAGAACTATCCGTACGGATAGACTGTTATCAGTACGGATAAGCTGAATTTTGCCATAGGCTATAAAAGGGCACCTCAAACGTTTTCTTTAGTAGACTTTTACGATTTTAGATAGTTGTAGCCTCTTTTGGGCGATTTCCTTCATCCGGAAGCGTAGAATTAAGTGCCTTATATCATTGTTCTCGTCTTTCGATCCACTATTACATTAGATACATTACAACATCAATCCGTTACATTTCCATTGTCAAGATTTGATTTTTGTGAACACAACTTTGGTACTTCATCAATCTTCAATAAAGTGGGTATGATTTCTTGTTTTCATATCGTCTATATCATGAATTCATGTACCGTTTATTGTTTCAATTCGATAATGAGTAGCTAAATCTTTCAGACGCGGCCGAATTATGTGAAAGCGGATGAAACACCATTAGGAGATGAACTGGAGGTAGTGTAGTGTACGTAATAAAATGTTCTAATCGATAATTTATGTCACGAAAACTGCTTTAATCGTAATTGAGCTAGCTTGATCACCTAGTTCACCATCACACACACCTAGCTTATAAATGTATGTTGCGGCGAATTATGGGAACCAGGGTTTCGGGACCGTAGACGTTTTGGCTTAAAAGGTAGTTTGACACCTACCTGTGCACTAGATTGACACCCTGGTCATTAGGTCCACTTCCAATACGGAGTTTTTATCGTTCAGGCAAGGATGGTAAAGCACACTCCCGGGGTAGTTTGTTTGAGGTAGAGTAATCCATTTGGATCGTAGTTCGGTTTGCACTGCTTTTAATCGTTAAGAAATCCGATTAGTATAATCTTTCTTTTATGCAATAGTATAAGTCCTATTTTTCCTGGTTGACTGGCGAAAGTGCTAAGTCAGCTGTGGTAATCAAAGCCGATCTCTGTGGGTTCGACCTCGGACTCCTCAAGCACTACCTACAATCGATCCGGTCCACTGCCGGTTAGAAAGTAGATTTTGCTAAGGTTTCGAGTTTTTACTTGATTAACCGGATTGCAAAAATCCTCTTATCACTTCTCCTCTCTGGCCTTTCTCAGTTGTTCTTAAGCTTGATTTCTAATTCTGATTTCTCTGTCCCTCGCTCTTAGCTGGTCCTCAATAAAAGTTGGGGGTCTAACTGTTGATCCTTCTTCAGGCTTACCACTTCTTTCCCCTTTTTGGCAGCATCATCCCTTTGCTGTAATAAGATACTGTTTGTAGCTTCTGCTGTACCAATTAGAGTGTCCAGTTTGGACTCAATGGATGTGAACCTTGAGTCATGATCAGTCAGCCTCTGGGTTACACTTCAAAATCTGGTGCCAAAATCAAGTGCCATAAACTCATTTTCTTGAGAAATATGTTGTCTAAGTCCTGCAAGATTGTTGGTGATATTGAGGTTTAACTATTTCATCAGGTCACCTTGTCTTTCCACAACAATATTTTGTGCATCAATGTACTCAGCAATAGCCTGAAATCTTTTCTCTATGGAGTGGCTTTCATCTTTAAATTCCAGAGTCGTAGATCTGAGATACATTGCTTATTGTTCCAGTTCCTCAGCCAACAAGTCTACTGCCTTTTCAAAGGTCTCATTTGATATGCCCATAGTCAGTTGATCAAATTTACGGTGGATATCAGCTGATTCTGGCTTAGTTTGCTATCCCGTGTCTTGGAGGTTCCTAGTTGGAAGTACCTCAACTGATTCTTGGTGCTGTGCTGTTGGTTGAGTAACATCTACACCAGCTTCTACTTCTTCAAGTACTTGGGTAGATGTTATTTCTGGAGTAACATGTTCTCTTGTTTCCCCTTGCTTAGTGCCGGCAATTGTCTTGACTGGAGTGCTAGCAGCTGAGCCAGTGTCTAACACTGTTGTTGGTTCAGCTGTAGTGTCAACTGAAAGTTGTGGAGCATGTGAAGGCTGTGGAGCTGGCGCAGTCGTCTTTTCGGCTTTCATAGTCTGCTGATCACTTTAGGGTGCTGATGAAGGTGCCTGAGCTGGTAGGGTATTCTGTGCGGATCCTTGTGGTTGCAGGAATGAACTTAGGAGTATGTTGTCATCAATTGCATCAGCTGTTTGTTCAAGCTCTTTTCTTGTCCATCATCACCATGAGGATCATTGCCACTGATTGAGGTCAAGTTAAATTACTAACTCGATGCCTAAATAACCACTAGCAAGTGAACTAGGTTCAATCGCAGTATAGCTAGATAGAGTCGAGGTCGATCCCACAGAGAATCAATTTGTGGATCCTAACTTAAATAGCCAACCTATTTATTTCGTTTGACGAACACGGTCTATGACCAACATAAAGTACGAGAAAAGAAAGACACACTCAAACATATAAACAACATGTAAACACATAACGTAATCAACTGCCCAATTACAACCAGGATCATTTGGATCTAGACAATTTATATGACAACAAAACTCATCAACTACTAATCCGTTCATATCTATTTATATTGGCTACGGGAGTCATCCTCTAAGCTTGATGTAGCACCGATAGGTCACTATATCACTGTGTTATTGTTACGTGACTTCGCCTCTTGGTGCCTCCATCTCATATAACTCACACGCTTACTACTCTAAGGATGCCGATATTAACCGTACACCTCGTCCGGGCAACATTCCTTTGGTTAGGCGTACTTCTGAGCGATCACTCAAACCTCGTCCAACTAACACTTACCAAGTTATAGTCTCATGCTAGTTTACGATCTACGTGTAACAAGGTGCGCGCAATTCCCTAATATAAACCTACCTAGATAATCTTTGAACGTCCGAAGATCAATTCCTAAGCCTACTAAGAGTCTTATATTGGTATTTCCTTTTCACACGCGTTTTAATTAAATTAAGCGAGTGGCGTAGCCATAGCCATACCTCATCGAGATAATAAATTCAATTAAGCTAACCTAATCATAAAGGCGTGATCGATTAACGGATGAAAACAGGTTTGACAACTCTCGGTCGACCGAATGGGTGCTCTCGGTCGACCGAGTGATACCTCTCGGTCACCCGAGAGGCTAACTCCCATTTACATCCCGAACATATTTCGGCGTTTCATATACGAATCGGATTATATAGCGAATCATCAGGACATCATATAAACTAATCTAAATACACGTAAATTAAACACATGATTCATCCGTAGATATTAGGTAGAGGGCGTAGGATATGGGATCCTTATAGACAAGGTATCACCATCGCCCCTAACGTCATATCCTAGATCTACATCATCTAGATATGAATGACTACTCAAACAATCAAAGCGTAATTGGGAAATTGATTACTAAAAGAAAACGAGAAAATAAACTAGGGCTTACATGTTTGCAACCACAGCAACCTCCACAAGCCTTATTTTGCTTATATGTTTTTATGAATGAATAGTGGTGAATGCATAATAAAAATACAAAGGACTTGTGTTTATATAGAGCCTCGGCCGTCATAGAAAACCGACTTAAAATGCCGACACTCTAAACCCTAACCGACTCAAATAATGTGCCGAACTTCTTCTCGGATCAGAGGCCCACTCGGTCGACCGAATGCACAGGCTCGGTCGACCGAGCCTACATGCTCCTGGGCTCTCTTTCTCTTTTATCTTGGGCCTTCTTAATTGCCTGCGTGATCCATCAAAGCTTCTCCGAAGTTCATCCTTGTGCTCCCAATTGAGTTACTACAAATATCACATGAAATACAGTCTGTAATATCAAATAATATAATTAAACTTCATAATACATAATAATGAATCGTAACTCTCGGCATATGCAAATTAGGCGTATTACGACTTATTATTACTCTATTATAGCTCCTTTAAACTAGAATCGGGGATAAAGGTCATAGAATAACGGGCACAAAATGACCGTTATCAACTACCCCCCACTTAGCCTTTGATCGTCCCGATCAAAATATCAACAAGTTATTTCCCATGAACTACTTTCCGGTGGTCACCGTGATCTTCGACACAAGAAACTCGAATCACTCATATCATCTATGCTCATCGATATCCATTATCCACTATTCATCATGAATCGATGTGTTGTGTGCATGTGCATTGAGTTTTAAACATTCGTAGCAAGATTAGAGCTTATGCAAACTTCGTAGTCTTACCCTACCAACTTCAGTATTCCCACTTCTTAAGCCTTTTAATTTTTTCAAGCACCGGAATAATAAGCAAGAGCGTATCTATAGGGTTTTGGACTTGGAGACCGAGTACTACTCAAAGCCTCTTAAAGAGTTGAATATTCTTTTCATATCTTCATATTTTTGAGATACTATCAATCTCAAGAAGGACAACTTTCTAGAGCATCCCTCTATCTTAGATCAAATATTAGCATCGAATATTACCACAAGCGCGAGGCTACTTTGGTAATTTACTACAAGCCCAGTGTTTTAACATTGTCAAACACAGGTACGTCTCAAGCTTATTACTCAGCTTTTGTGGCTAGAATCTTTAGGAACACATCAGACGATAAATTTGACACTAGGTAAGCATAATCAATCATCTATGCAATGTACATATTATAATTTTACCTTTTATAACAAGCGTAGTGCAGCTCGATTCAATTATTGAATAAGTGAATAATAAACAACTACTTGCAACGGACAATATGAATATCATTAAGTTTACTAATCAAGAAATCGCAGAAGTATAAAGTGATCACGTACTCATGAAATATGGTTTACTTCTTATTAGATATAATTATCAGGAACTCACAAAAGTAAATGTGATTCTAAGTTTAAAAGTTTTAAATTTTTTTTTTCATTTTATTTATTATTTGATATATGGAATTACTCATTTGAGCTAAGTGACTTGTACCCCCCACTTAAACCATGCATTGTACCCAATGTATAAAAACCGAAATAACACGCTCGAGAAAAGGAACTTAGCTCGGATAAGCGTGGAAGTTTGAACAAGTCTTAGGACTTGGTAGCATTCAACGAGCACTGAGCATTAGCTCCATAGCAGGGCAGAAAAATAATCACTGCAACACATATTTTAAACAAAGCTCGCAACTCGTTACAGGATTAGTCCAAACCGTAATAATCAGAAAAAAGGGACCGTAAAAGGTATAACAATTTCCTTAAACATTTTTAAGTCCATTAATTAATGATTACATTTCAATACATTTCAACAAGTCCAAAACATTACATGAGTTCGAATTTAGGAAACAGAGAAACTTGCTCTATATAACACGACATACTAGTAGAATGGAGTCAAAATAAAAAGAACTTGTTAATTAAAGGAAATGACCCTCAAATCAAAATACTTAATCCCATCCTGGATTGAATGGTGCTAGTTGCAAATTGTTCGGGCCGGCTTCGTCAGCATCATCCTCGGATTCCCCTTCTTGTTGTTGACCGTGACCGTGAATGACCGGTGGTGGGACAGAACTTAACGATAGAACAGGCATCGGTCCCACATAGGAATCGCCGCCTAACACTGGGCACTCGGCTCCTTCACAAAATGTAGTGATCAGTGACCCAAAAGGTAAAGTGTGCCGAGGCTTGAGAGCATCGTCTGTCATTTCCTTACGTATCAACGCCCCCACATTCACGGGCCATCCCATGTACAACCAATAAAGCAAAGTGGCATGGGTATAGTATACCGTAGATACATGCTTAGCCCGAAAGATATTAGAACGGATAAGCCGATTAAGGCATTTATCCTCCCATCTCCTAAAGCTTGTTTCCTCAAAAGTGCGGGCAATCTCCCCTATATCCCACTCTATTCCCAGATAGGCACCAACTTCCTCCAACCAAGCATCGGACCCGTCAAATGTCGTCATATACTCCGGCCCGTCCTCCGAGACATCCACCCCAAAATAAGCATTAATCGCATTACCGGAGAAATTACAATTGGTCGGCCACGAATATGTACGATATTGGTGTCGGGGGGTGTACGCGTAAATAAGCATAAAATTCTCTTACCCAATTGACGTTGACTCGCCCAGGGGGTGCTACGACATCACGCCATTGATAGCGTTCCACCAATTCTAAAAGCTCGTCTCCACAATTCCCCAAATCCAATCCTCGAGCTCGATGGACGGGGGCATTAACAAAATGATTAACAAATGAAGAGTATACCTCCCGACTAGCGAATTGTGGTACCCCGTTGATCAATGGGATGTTGCCTTCAACAGCCACGAACTGAGCGGCTCTGCGTCTTACGGTGGCATCCACGATAGATAATAGCGGCAAGCAAAGAAGCGGAGGGAAGCCCGGCTCTCGGTCGACCGAGAGCGGTCACTCGGTTGACCGAGTGTGGAAAATGTACAGCAACAGCGTCTGGCTCTGTATCCGGCCCGTGACTGAATCGATCGATCAGAAAAAATTTCGATAGGCTTTTCAAGGTGAGTGAAAATGGTGAAATGGATGAAGATTTTCAGAACAATTCCATTTGATTTCTACAGGGAATTGGGGTAAAGGGATTTGGAGAGTTTGGATGAAGGTAATGGGGAAAAGGATGAAGAAATATGAAAGAGAGGGTGAGTGGTTTAAATAGAAAAAATGGAGTTGGAAAGGTGGAATGTGATTGGTGGAAAAATATTGTTGGGGATTGATGAGGTGGAAGGTGGAATTTGAAAATTTGAATTGGGGATAAAGAAGTCAAAGAAAAAGGTGAATGGTTGGGAAGAGGAAAGGTGAATGGGGATATGTAGAAATTAATGGTGTTGACCATTTTAATTATTTTGACACACCGTAAATTATCTAAAACAAATAACCATGCCAACATTTATTATTTTACTCTTGCAATTCCTACCTCATAAATTTTTCTCTAACCAATAAATCGTCTTAAGCACAAAAGCAACCTCATTCTTATCTTGAATAAATCAAACAATCGGTCTAAGCATTTGTAAAATAACGATACTATTTCCTTAATCAACAAAATTTTTTTACAAAGATTCAATTACTACACTTCACTTCACATAAAAACGATTCGAATAAAAAAATTATTTTGCACATCCTTAACTCAACAGTCGTCGGAACACGGCAAAATAGAAAAAAAAACTTCTTATCGTTTCATGCTACTCTTATTTAAAAAATACAAATAGGGATAAAAATAACGAAGGATAGAAATAGTTCTACAGTTTAAGTCGGTAGCTCGACTTCCCAAAATATCACTCTCTAAGAATTGTTCTTGACTTGCCAGGTCTTCATCCGACTCACCTTCACCGAAAACGTCTTGCCATTTCTTTGTACGAGTGCCTTTCCGTGGGACGTACGTCTGACGAAAAGACAATCGAACTGTCCATCTAGACAGGCACCAACTTTCGGGATCGTTTCAGACTTCGATGAGCTTTCTTGATTTCGAACTCTACGAGTTCGCCGCTTGACTCTCCTCCTCCCATCCTTAGGTTTTGAAAACGAGGCTTCAACATCATCATTATTAACAACAGGCGCAGGCTGAGCAGCTCTATCTTGGCTTAGGATTGTCAGGACCTCTTTCTCATCTCGATCTTCAACATCGTCATCATCACACTCCTCTGAACTTGGAATCACATCCGGTTTAGAACCAACGACTTCTATAATGTTTACACTAACCGGAATAGGGAACTCAGGGTTCTTTATCCCAAAAGTCTCAGAACCCTTAGCATCAAACAATGTGATATCATGCCTAGTTATACGAATATGGGCTCTAGAGGTATTAATAAAGGACCTACCCAAGATAATTGGGCTATACGGATGCTCTACATGTCCATTACGACCAAATCTATCTTAAACCGAAGTTGTCCGATACCAATGATCATGTTATTCATTTGTCCGGACATGATGGTTCTAGTACTATCCATGAATCTCACTTTTAGCGGGGTGTTTGTGGGAGTCGAATCATATTCCTATCGCAAAGGCTTTTAGGAAAATGTTTAAGCTTGATCCGAGTCAATTAAAGCCAATCCCAAGTGTGCTTGTTCTAGGGTAACATCTACAAGGAATGCTCCGGGGTCACCTAACTTTGGCATTAACCGAGATTCATCTTCAACATATTTTGCCTCCTTAGCACAGGTGACTATAGGTCGTTCCATATCTACGCTTACTCTCGAACGGACTCTATCTCCGACATGTAATCCATATAATCAATATACGAATCTGAATCGAATCCGAATCCGAAGAAATTACTGCCGGGATTTAAAGCACACATACCTCTTTTACATACGCTTCACTCGCTTCCCTTGACTTTCGGCTTCACGAATTCGTTCTTTCATTTTTGCTATTCTCTCCTTGACTTTTGCGTCATTGGCTTCATTGGTGTTGTCTTGGTTCAGAAAAGCGTTAACAACCTCTTCCTTAACCTTGGAGAATTGTTTTGATGACATATTGTTTATCACGAACAATCTTACGAGTGATTTAGTTACGATTATCTGCAACATGAGAAAAACAACAAACGGTCAATAAACTAACAGTCAGTATGATTGCTCATACTGCTGCTAGGCTTACAACCTACTGACGGGGAAAAACAAAAACAAAGGGAAAACAATGCCGTCAGATAATTTAGAACAATGAAAGGGCTCGGTCGACCGAGCAACATTGTTCGGTCGACCGAACATACAGAGCATATATAAATATATTTTTTTTTATTATTATTTTTTATTTTATTTTACTTACTTGTAAAAGAAAACAGAAACAAAAAACGAAATAAGCAAGTAGATCATTTAAGCAGTTGGACCATTGATTCCCCGGCAACGGCGCCAAAAACTTGATTGAGGTCAAGTTAAATTACTAACTCGATGCCTAAATAACCACTAGCAAGTGAACTAGGTTCAATCGCGGTATAGCTAGATAAATTAAAGTCGATCCCTGAGAGAATCAATTTGTGGATCCTAACTTAAATAGCCAACCTATTTATTTCGTTTTGACGAACACGGTCTATGACCAACATAAAGTACGAGAAAAGAAAGACACACTCAAACATATAAACAACATGTAAACACATAACGTAATCAAGCGCCCAATTACAACCAGGATCATTTGGATCTAGACAATTTATATGACAACAAAACTAATCAACTACTAATCCGTTCATATCTATTTATATTGGCTACGGAGTCATCCTCTAAGCTTGATGTAGCACCGATAGAGTCACTATATCAACTTTGTGTTATTGTTACGTGACTTCGCCTCTTGGTGCCTCCATCTCATATAACTCACACGCTTACTACTCTAAGGATGCCGATATTAACCGTACACCTCGTCCGGGCAACATTCCTTTGGTTAGGCGTACTTCCTAGACGATCACTCAAACCTCGTCCAACTAACACTTACCAAGTTATAGTCTCATGCTAGTTTACGATCTACGTGTAACAAGGTGCGCGCAATTCCCTAATATAAACCTACCTAGATAATCGCTGAACGTCCGAAGATCAATTCCTAAGCCTACCTAAGAGTCTTATATTGGTATTTCCTTTTCACACGTTTTAATTAAATTAAGCGAGTGACGTAGCCATAGCCATACCTACTGAGATAATAAATTCAATTAAGCTAACCTAATCATAAAGACGTGAGTGATTAACGGATGAAAACAGGTTTGACAACTCTCGGTCGACCGAATGGGTGCTCTCGGTCGACCGAGTGATACCTCTCGGTCACCCGAGAGGCTAACTCCCCAGATTTACATCCCCGAACATATTTCTCAGCGTTTCATATACGAATCGGATTATATAGCGAATCATCAGGACATCATATAAACTAATCTAAATACACGTAAATTAAACACATGATTCATCCGTAGATATTAGGTAGAGGGCGTAGGATATGGGATCCTTATAGACAAGGTATCACCATCGCCTTCTAACGTCATATCCTAGATCTACATCATCTAGATATGAATGACTACTCAAACAATCAAAGCGTAATTGGGAAATTGATTACTAAAAGAAAAGCGAGAAAATAAACTAGGGCTTACATGTTTGCAACCCAGCAACCTCCACAAGCCTTATTTTGCTTATATGTTTTTATGAATGAATAGTGGTGAATGCATAATAAAAATACAAAGGACTTGTGTTTATATAGAGCCTCAGCCGTCGACTTAAAATGCCGACACTCTGAACCCTAACCGACTCAAATAATGTGCCGAACTTCTTACGATTTGTAGGCCCACTCGGTCGACCGAATGCACAGGCTCGGTCGACCCGAGCCTTACATGCTCTGGGCTCTCTTTCTCTTTTATCTTGGGCCTTCTTAATTAAATGCGTGATCCATCAAAGCTTCTCCGAAGTTCATCCTTGTGCTCCCAATTGAGTTACTACAAATATCACATGAAATACAGTCTGTAATATCAAATAATATAATAAAACTTCATAATACATAATAATGAATCGTAACTCTCGGCATATGCAAATTAGGCGTATTACGACTTATTATTACTCTATTATAGCTCCTTTAAACTAGAATCGGGGATAAAGGTCATAGAATAACGGGCACAAAATGACCGTTATCAGCCACTATCATCATTATGATCATCACCATCATCATTGTCATGGTCATCTCTATCATCCTCTGAGTCACCACTGTCTTTGTCAGAGATCTGGGGAAGTTTAGCTTTTGCCGCATCAACCATGTCCCAGAGTGGAGATTCATCCAGTACACCAACCAGGGTTGTGATCCCCAGAAAATCAAAAAACCAAGCCTCCTCAGCAAGCATGTGTTCTGAGTCTTGAAGCTGAAGTCTTGAGTCACCTTCTTTCCATTCAAGGTATGCTGCAATTCGATCATCAATATCATTTGCAGACATCTGTGCTGATTCTTCTAGAGTTTCATCATCATCTCCAGTGTAACGCCCCCAGACCCCGGGCCTGGTAGCGCTAAATGAGTCATAAATTTCTGGTCAACTGCTTAGACCGCCGTCTTCGCTTGGTCTAAAAAGGGTAACCCGAGTTGACAAGACCTTTATGTCTCACACTTATATGGGGATGAGCATTCTCTTATTTTACCGATGTGGACTTTACATTCTCCCCCCTTATAAGGGACTGGCGTCCTCGCCAGGACGGCCAAGACTGTTCCTGGATCGTCCCTACCAGAGGTAACTAGAGGCCATCCTTACACCGTCTTCTTGTACGGTGCAAGCGCATAGTTCCGTCGATAGTCGGCTCGATAATTATTCTCAGAACGCCCCGGACCCGGGCCTGGTAGCGCTTAAATGAGTCATAAATTTCTAGTCAACTGCTTAGACCGCCGTCCTCGCTTGGTCTAAAAGGGCTAACCCGAGTTGACAAGACCTTTATGTCTCACACTTATATGGGGATGAGCATTCTCTTATTTTACCGATGTGGACTTTACATTCTCCTTTCTGTAACGCCCCCAGACCCCGGGCCTGGTAGCGCTAAATGAGTCATAAATATCCGGTCAACTGCTTAGACCGCCGTCCTCGCTTGGTCTAAAAGGGCTAACCCGAGTTGACAAGACATTTGTGTCTCACACTTATATGGGGGTGAGTATTGTCTTATTTTACCGATGTGGGACTTTACATTCTCCCCCCTTATAAGGGACTGGCGTCCTTGCCAGGACGGCCTAGACTGTTCCCGGATCGTTCTACCAGAGGTAACTAGAGGCCATCCTTACACCGGCTTCTTGTATGGTGCAGCGCATAGTTCCGTCTGATAGTCGGCTCTGATACCATTCGGTAACGCCCCCAGACCCCGGGCCTGGTAGCGCTAAATGAGTCATAAATATCCGGTCAACTGCTTAGACCGCCGTCCTCGCTTGGTCTAAAAGGGCTAACCCGAGTTGACAAGACATTTATGTCTCACACTTATATGGGGGTGAGTATTCTCTTATTTTACCAATGTGGGACTTTACATCCAGTGTCTTCTTCAACTTCCTCATTTTGAAGTTGTTCATTCTCACTTCCATTTTCTTCCTAATATTGCTCTGCCTCTTCTTCTAATTCCACATCTTCTTCTTCTCAGTTCACTTTCCAAACTCCTCTTTGTCCAGATTTCTTTGAACTTTTTGTTTCTTTCTTTGACCAGATGTGTTTCGACTAGGTATTCGTGAAAATCACAACTACACTAGCAAGCGGACTAGGTCAACTGTAGTATAGCTCAATTCGTGAGCAAGGTCGATCCCACAGGGACTTGTTCGATAATTATGCAAACTTAGTTATCAAATTCAAGATTACGGGTGGTTTGTGGTCTTTGACCAAAATAAATGCGGAAAATTAGGTAAAAAGAACGGTTTATCAAATCAAGACGAGTTTTAACCACTTTTAAGAAATTAGATCGAACCGAACTAGTTAATTATTCCCTAATCGTTTCCTATATTGATTCATACACTTTTGTCATTAAAGTTCCAAGAATCGAATCAATTATTGGTGTATTTTCCTAAAGTAGTTCATAGATCGTGCGCTGACTCTAGAACCCTATGAATAGCTAAACGTCTACCGTGCGTGGGCTAGAACAATATTAACTAAACACGAATTAAGAACTAGAAAATACCGATAATAATTATCGTAAACCTCGCTACGTAACCACCGTGCACGGGCTAGTTAACTAATAACGATCTAATTGTTTCTTGTCCAATTACTCTTTTCAACCTTAGTTCCTTCAAGAATAATTTACGAAAACATGCAAAGAGTTGATCAAGTTCTAAACATGTAAGTTAAAACGAGACAATAGAAATAATCAAAACAATTCGTATCGGGGAAACTAAATCGTTAAGGCTTTTCTCCAATATAGACCGTTGGGTACTCTTCCAAAACAAAGTCTTTTCCCCGAGACCGGGCGTTTCTCGTGTATGAATCAATATAAATCACGATTAGGTGCAAATTAACATCGTTCAATTCTATCTACAAATAATTTAACCTAACATGCTTGTAACAAGGATAATCATCACAAATTCATAAAACATAGAAGAAAGAATCGACATGATTACCTAGAAACACGAGATCAATCTTCTAGCTATTTCCTCCGCAATGAATCACCAATTGAACGAACATGCAAAAGCTAAACTACTCTCAAATAATGAAGAAAACAAGAACTTATGTTGATAATACTTTAAGTAAATTATCCGCTCTCTGAAAAACGTGTATATTCTGATGTATTACATTTTATTTATAGTAAACAAACCGACCTAGGGCTAAAAAGGGTAAATCTGTAAGTTTTAGGGTTAAGTCGGCTCGCTTAACCGAGCGGTGGCCTCGGTTCTGCGTGTTGGGCTGATCTGGACATGTCCGGACACGTCTTGGGCTTGTGCGGGACATGTCTGGACACATGGGCATTTGTACCATAGATCTTTCTCGGTTCAGCGTCTTTGGTTGTCTGTGGGCTTGTCTAGAACGTGTCTGAGTGATCCCGAGCATTCCTTGGGCACTGGGTCGCTTTACCGAGAATCATGCTCGGTTCGGCGCCCTAGCCTTTTCTGGGCTTGTCCAAGACTCGATCTGGACATGTGCGGGGCATCCTGGCCTTGTCTGGGCATGTCTGGCCTTGTCCAATAGCTCGACTTGGTTCTCCTCCGATTCGATCTTGATCTTTCTACATGTCTCGGCCCAAATCCCGCCGTCTCAAGTTAGTCCACGGTTATTCCTACAAAGAATCATAAAGCGTGTAGTAATACAATTCGGTAAAGAATCGAGATAAAAATACGAAATAGTCACGATAAAAGCTATACGCAACTTCCAATCAAATTAAGCACTTTTACGTATAGTTTATCATGAATTAATCTTGTTTAAGTCCAATTTCGGGGTAAAGCGATATAGAAAATGTCATAAAGTTGATTCGCATCAACTACCCCCACTTAATCTTTGATCGTCGAGCAAACATCACATTGAAAAGTACTTCTCGAAAAGTCTTACATGCCGAATAGTACATATTTAAATCGAGATACAAACATAAGATGTGAATCAACTTTAATCCATAAGCAAGTCATTAAGCATCCCTATATCAAGAAACCGATGTGCGTGTGTGCATAACTCGTCATGTCGTTGTGATTCATAAAAAGATTCTTATTATACAAGCCTCATGTCTCAACTTATCTCCCAAACACTCGGTCTTCTTCTCGGAAACTCAAGGTTACAGGAAATGAGCACTATTCGTTGTTGGTCGGAAGGATTCGGAAACCGAGCGCATTGCCCAATTTCTTTATTTATTTATTTTTTTTGTTTTTTTTTTGAAGGGTCATGCAACTGACGACGTGAGGATCATGCAATGGTGGGTGCCTAGCAAGCCCTCTCATCAAAATGTCACACAACCCTTTTTTTTTTTCCTTTTTCCACCTTTTTTTTAATTTTTTTTTTTTTTTCTTTTTTTGCGAATCCTTATTATTTTTCCCTTAACCAACGCCAAACCATGCGTTGATTTCCTTTCACCGAGTAAAAGAGAATAAAACGAGTCAAAGATCGACACGTATGTTGACACTAAACTCGCATAATCCTTCATCTAATCATGAAACAAGCTGCTGAGTCAAAGTCATACGTGCTTCAATTTTGTTCATACGATTTCATGACATGAAAACGCTTAATAAAGTGCTACTTCATGAATCAAAACACATGATACAATCGATCTTTCATTTTGTTTGTACTAACTTCAAGGTGTAAAAGGTGTCGAGGTTCCACTTTCAACACAATACATGCACCGGAATTCACAAAAATCAAGTGGTAAAATTATAACTACTTTACCCAAGCAAGTATACCCTACCCCCCACTTAAGAACACACAATGTCCTCAATGTGAAAGAAAAATAAAATGAAAGTCAAGACACTTAGCTTTGGTAAAGGCGGTGGAGCAAAAACCTGAACACGAAACAAATCCGAGTGTGAAACAATAATAGTAAACCAAGAGATCCATCGAAATTCCAAAATGAGCCAAGAGCTGCCAAAAACCAAGTCTAACACACTCCAAGAAACGATCAGTGTAACATGGGACAGAATACCCGTACTAGAAAAACAATGTCATAATACCGGCAGTAAGGCGACACAATAAAATATTAAATGAAAATTAAAGTGCACCGAACAAGATTAAGCCAATAGATATTTCATTGCAATTCACCCCAAAATCAGCAGACAAACCCGACTCAATAAATAAAGAAATAAAATAAAAATGAGAAAATCGAGAATGACTCAACAACGATTAAACTATCGATAGAGTAAAAAAACTCGCACATCCATTGCTCAAAAGCTTTTGGAACACGGCGATAAAAAACCTCCACACAATAAAATAATCGTGACTCAATCTAAGAGTTCCTAGACACAATGACTCGATCTAACTACGAGAAAGAAAAAAATCAAAAAAAAAGATCTAAGAAGTAGTTACGAGTTTAAGGTCGTCGGCTCGACCGTATAACCACTGTGTCAAAGCAGTGGTCGTCAAAGTATAGGACCTCCCCGATCCGTCGAGTTAACACCCGTATAATGCTTCAACCGGCGCGGTCATTGACCATCAAGGTCTTATCATTACCTAGACGTTTCACTCCCACGGTTCCCGAAGGATCTACCTTAACTCACGACGTATGGGCCACTCCATCTCGACCTCAACTTACCGGAAATAACCTCCATTGCGAATCATAAAGAAGTACCTTGTCATTGACTTCAAACTTACGATGTAAGATCTTTTGTTGTGAATCCTCTTGGTACATCCTTTATATAGCCGCAAACTCGAAATGCACTCATCATACAACATGTCTCTACGGGCTCGCTAGGGTACTTCATGGCCTTAAACACATTAAATGTCACTTTCTCATCATTAACCCTAAGAATTAGCTCTCCTTTTGCACATCTATAAGGGTCCTACCCGTGGCAAGGAATGGCCTACATAGGATTAAAGGCACCTCATAGTCCTCCTCCATATCCAAAATCACGAAGTCAACAGGAAAACAAACTTATCTACCTTAACGAGGACATCTTCAACTACCCCTATCGGTCTCTTCACGAGCGATCGGCTAGTGAATAGTGATCGAAGTTTCCTTAAGTTCCCTATCCCTAATCTACGGAATATCGAATAAGGCATGAGATTAATACTAGCACCGAGGTCGCATAGGACTTTCTTAAAACACACGTCACCTATGATGCACGGGATCATGAAACTTCCCGGATCCTTTAGCCGGTGGTAACTTGTCTTTGCAAGATAGCGAACACTCCTCATTCAAACAAATAGTCTCAAAATCCAATAAACGACGCTTATTTGACACAATATCTTTTAAGAACTTTCCGTAATTAGGCATGTGTGCAATTGCTTCAACTAATGGAATATTAACTTGCAACTTTCGAAACATGTCAATAAACTTTTTAAATTGCTTATTTTGCACATTAGGACTACGTTTAGATGGATACGGAAGAGAATTAAAATCTGTAACAGCTGGATCAGAAGACTTACCTGAGGCCTTGGCAAAGACTGGGCGTGTCACGATGTTTACAGGACATCTAGCTCGGCCGAACCGAGAGCTATGCTCGGTTCAGGGTCTGGTTAGACTGATCAGAAGCTGCCCGGATTCGCTTGCTTATCATGTGTAATCTCGGTCCTCAACCGCAACTTCGGAGCTTTTTCCTTCGATTTTTTAGCATCCTCAACCCCAACAACTTTTCCACTTCTAGTAGTTATGGCATTTACGTCCGAGGTTCCTTTCGGTGTTGCTAGGCAACCCTCGCCGGGTCTACTAGTCAATTGCTCCATAATCCGCCCAACTTGAGAGGCAGACAGCGCTTTCATTTGTGCTTCATGGCTTGCAAGAGTAGTATCGGTGCTCGATCGATATTGATTGAAAGACTTAGCCATCTCATCCACCGTCTTCGTAAGCTTCCCAAAGTTATCCTCAACCGTTGTACTCAAACGCTCAATAGCATGCTCCCATGAGTTTCTTGCATGTGGTGGCACATAAGATCCTGATTTATTGCCCTTTGGATATTCGCCACCGCTTTGATCACTATACCGGAATCCGGGGGCATCATGTGACCCGGGAAAATAATTGGGGTATTGACCTCCTTGTCCCATGTAGTTTACCTCTTCCGTAGTTTCCATTTGGGCCACATCCTTTTTCTCCCTAGCCACCCCTTTCTCGAAACGATCCATACGAGCACTAACCAATGTAACCTGCGTCGAGATGTTGGACAATTGTTGAAGGATTTCTTGAGAAACATCGAATCAAAACCCAGCTACCTTCTTAACGAAGCTTTACCATTCCACCGACTATTCATCGCGATCTTTTCCACTTTTTCCCATGCTTTATTCGGTGATTGATCCATAAAAGCCCCACCACTTGATGCATCCAACCTAATCAGTCTGTTTCTTCAATAGCATTATAATATGTGTGCATCAAGAGCCAAAGGGCTATATCATGATGTGGACATTTCGGAGTGCTTCCTTGAACCTTCCCATGAGTCGGCCGGAGATTCACCAGGTAGTATCTTGAATCAGAAATTTACATTCAGTAATTTATTCGTCTTGCTTGGTGGGAAATATCGATTCATGAACACCATAATAACTCATCCCAAGTCGTGATCGACTCAGGAGCCCAAAGTAACCATTGTATTGCTTTTTCCCTCAAAGTGAAGGGAAAAGTGTCAACCGGATGTTTCCTTACGGTATGTTAGGTGGCTTTGACGGTATTAGCAACTTTTAAGAAATTCGAACATGGGTACTTGGATCTTGAGTTGGTGAACCGGTAAAACTAGCATAATTCTCGCACCATCCGAATTACATTAGGCTTAGGGTGGTAAGCTTCAGCAGGATTTGTCGGTGGTTTGATTCTTTGGGACAAAACTATTCAATGGATGGAGTAGCATAGTCAAACAACGTCTTTTCATGAGCTTCAACAACTCCCCATCACCATTAGCATTATTTATTTGTTGCAAAGCCATCTCTCTTGATTTCAATCAAATCTGGAATCTCTTCTTGATTCTTCCTTACCTTGAAGACCGGCTTCACTTAAGTCAACCTCTAAACTTTTACCCGAAGATGTCAAAGCCTTTTTCCGCAATGCGTTATTGGCCCTACAAGTTGCTTTGATTTGAATCTAAAGGAAGCAGTTCAGTTTTAGAGCTTGAGTCATACCACGCAACACGAAACAACAAAAACACATCGAGAGGCAAGGTTGGCTCATTGAACCGAAGACAATTCTCGGTTCGGCGTCCCGTAAAACTCTGAAAATCAAGCAACACTGGACTCTGTCTCAACTTGGGGTGATCACGGATGCAAAAGCAGACTCTCCTCCAAACTCCGGAAAATTCAAAAATAATCTAATCCAAAAACAAAAATCAAGAAAACAAAAATAGAATTGAGATAGTAGAAAAGACTATAACCCGAACTTCAAAACTAAGTCTACGTTACGAAACTAGTCCCCGCAACGGCGCCAAAAACTTATTCGCGAAAATCACAACTACACTACTTAAGCGGACTAGGTCAATCTGTAGTATAGCTCAATTCGTGAGCAAGGTCGATCCCACGGGGACTTGTTCGATAATTATGCAAACTTAGTTATCAAATTCAAGATTACGGGTGGTTTGTGGTCTTTGACCAAAATAAACGCGGAAAATTAGGTAAAAAGAACGGTTTATCAAATCAAGGCGAGTTTTAACCACTTTTAAGAAAGTAGATCGAACCGAACTAGTTAATTATTCACTAATCCTTTCCTATATTGATTCATACACTTTTGTCATTAAAGTTCCAAGAATCGAATCAATTATTGGTGTATTTTCCTAAAGTAGTTCATAGATCGTGCGCGGACTCTAGAACCCTATGAATCGCTAAACGTCTACACCGCATGCCGGCTAGAACAATATTAACTAAACACGAATTAAGAACTAGAAAATACCGATAATAATTATCGTAAACCTCGCTACGTAACCACCGTGCGGGCTAGTTAACTAATAACGATCTAATTGTTTGTTGTCCAATTACTCTTTTCAACCTTAGTTCCTTCAAGAATAATTTACGAAAACATGCAAAGAGTTGATCAAGTTCTAAACATGTAAGTTAAAGCGAGACAATAGAAATAATCAAAACAATTCAGTATCGGGAAACTAAATCGTTAAGGCTTTTCTCTAATATAGACCGTTGGGTACTCTTCCAAAACAAAGTCTTTTCCCGAGACCGGGCGTTTCTCGTGTATGAATCAATATAAATCACGATTAGGTGCAAATTAACATCGTTCAATTCTATCTACAAATAATTTAACCTAACATGCTTGTAACAAGGATAATCATCACAAATTCATAAAACATAGAAGAAAGAATCGACATGATTACCTAGAAACACGAGATCAATCTTCTAGCTATTTCCTCCGCAATGAATCACCAATTGAACGAACATGCAAAAGCTAAACTACTCTCAACTAATGAAGAAAACAAGAACTTATGTTGATAATACTTTAAGTAAATTTTTCGCTCTGAAAAAGCGTGTATATTCGATGTATTACATCTTATTTATAGTAAACAAACCGACCTAGGGCTAAAAGAGGTAAATCTGTAAGTTTTAGGGTTAAGTCGGCTCGCTTAACCGACAGTGGCCCTCGGTTCGCGTCTTGGGCTGATCTGGACATGTCGGACACGTCTTGGGCTTATGCAGGACATGTCCTGGACACATGGGCATTGTACCATAGATCTTTCTCGGTTCGGCGTCTTTGGTTGTCCTGTGGGCTTGTCTAGAACGTGTCCTGAGTGATCCTGAGCATTCCTTGGGCACCTGGGTCGCTTTACCGAGAATCATGCTCGGTTCAGCGTCCTAGCCTTTTCCTGGGCTTGTCCAAGACTGATCCTGGACATGTCTGGGGCATCCTGGCCTTGTCCTGGGCATGTCCTGGCCTTGTCCAATAGCTCGACTTGGTTCTCCTCCGGTTCGATCTTGATCTTTCTACATGTCTCGGCCCAAATCCACCGTCTCAAGTTAGTCCACCAGTTATTCCTACAAAGAATCATAAAACGTGTAGTAATACAATTCGGTAAAGAAATGAGATAAAAATACGAAATAGTCACGATAAAAGCTATACGCAACTTCCAATCAAATTAAGCACTTTTACGTATAGTTTATCATGAATTAATCTTGTTTAAGTCCAATTTCGGGGGTAAACTGATATAGAAAATGTCATAAAGTTGATTCGAATCACTAGGCTGCTTTCGCTTCCCTCATTCTGCTTTATTTGTCTGTTTAACATAGGTAAACATGACTTTGGATTCATGCAATTTATGGAGTTTGATTAGCGGTACTTTCAGACATTGCATGAGGTAGTGGAGTTCAAGATCTCTTTTTTCTTCTTCCTTTCGGAAAGTCTTTTTTTTCTCAACATTTACCTCACCTTGGATATATTCTTTGAGTCTTTGAAAGAAGTAGTTTGCCCAATTAAACTCCAGACTATTATAGATGATTCGTATAAGACGCATTCGAACCTTTGTCATGGCATTGTTTGCTCCTAGCTTGCCTTCAATTGTCTTACCGATTAGAGCATTGAGCTCATTGAAGGGTTTCTTCAAAGTGATCTGAGACAGTTAAGCTTCTTGGAACCTGGGTTTTCCGTTTTGGCAATTGTTACCCAGAAGTCATCCAAGTTTTATGGTACCAAGACTACTTTTGTGTAACCTTTATTCGAGAGTTTGAGGTGTTTAAGAATTACCTTTGCACTAATGACCACTTCTGTTCCGTTGACAGATGCAAAAATCTTGTCTTCATCCATTTTGTCACCTTTTTCAGCAAGGAGTCCAGAAATGAACTTTGCAGTTTTCCAGAAAGAGATAAGGTTTTCATAACATATTTGATGGGGGTGGGGGGTTGAGGAAGGTCAGCCCACTTAGATTTTTTCATCCATCTGCAAAGCTTTTTGCGTCCTCGTCATTTCCACATAGCTTTAAGTAGTGTTCATCTTGAAGGAACGATCCGGTGGCAATCGATTTCTCATATTGTTTGCCAGTTTGAGTGGTTGAAGAGAATGAAGCCATTGCTTTGAAAACGTTTGAGACTTCGGAAAAGCTTCGATTTTTCAAAGGGGAAAAATAGGGTTTATGTTTGCAAAGGAGCGTAAAGATTTCTGAAAAACCTCTAAGTACGGTTTTTATAGGATGATTTGAGTAGTGTGAACGTGGTTGAATATGGAAGGATTTTGTGACGTAATGGCGTGATTTTATGTATATAAATCACGGTATTTGAGTGTAGTGGGGGAGTGGATTGAGGTAAGTAATGATAAATCCTGGGAATCGAGGCGTTTTAATTCAAAAAATAATATAGTTACCTCCATGATTATAATTTGAACTCCACGAGTGTAATCTTCCACAGTATAATCCTCCATAACTTCTTGATTTTCCACGTGTATAAAACTGATTTAGTTCACACTTTAGTTTGATGTTTAGTCCAATATATATTTCGGTGAAGTGGCTTCGCTGGTCACTAGTCCGGTGTAGTGACTTCTTTTAGAGTTGCTATTTACAGCCCATTTCTAACAATCGGTGCATGTAACTTTCTTTGAGTACTGATTGCCTTACTTGCCAAATGAGCTCATCCATAATGGCAAAGGTTTAGTCAGCTGGTGAAGTTACTTAGCTGATTACTCCAGTTATCTGCTCCTTAGTACTTAGTCAATTTCTATCATTCCCAACTTAGTTCTCAACTTGCTGAATCTTTCATGACTGAGTGGTTTTGTGAAAATGTCGTCCAATTGATCTTCAGTTGGTATGTATCTTATAATGACATCTCTTTTTTCAACTTGATCTCTGATAAAATGATGTTTTACATCAATATGTTTTGTTCTTGAATCCAATACTGGATTTTCTGTGATAGATATTGCACTTGTGTTATCACACATTATTTGAATCGTCTTCTCCTCCATTCTATAATCCCTTAGCTGTTGTCTGATCCATAGTACTTGTGCACAAAAGTGCCTACTACTATATACTCTGCTTCAGCTATTGATGTGGATATAGAGTTTTGAATTTTGCTAAACCATGATACAAGTCTGCTGCCTAGCATTTGACAGGTTCCAGAGGTGCTTTTTCTGTCTATCTTGCATCCAGCATAGTCAGAGTTTGAATATGATATCAGTTTGAATCCTTCATCTTTTAAATACCAAATTCCAACATTGATGGTGTTCTTCAGGTATTTGATTATTCTTTTGGCTGCTAGAAGGTGTGATTCATTTGGTTGAGCTTGAAATCTTGCATATACTCCTACTACAAATGCTATGCCAGGCCTTCTTGCAGTTAGATAAAGTAGGGATCCAATGATTCCTCTATAAAGTTTCTGATCAACATCCTTCCCACTTTCATCTTTCCCAAGAATAACTCTTGCACACATTGGTGTATCTGATGTGCCACTTGTGTCCATACCATACTTGTGTATCAAGTCTTTTGTGTACTTGGCTTGATTAATAAAGATGCCATCTTTCATTTGCTATACTTGAAGACCAAGAAAGTAATTCAATTCTCCCATCATGCTCATCTAAAATTTGATTTTCATTAAGTTTGCAAATTTCTCACATAGCTTCTCATCTTCTGATCCAAAGATAATGTCATCAACATAGATTTGGACTAACAAGGTGCTTGTTCCTTCCTCTAGCTTGAATAGAGTCTTATTAATAGTTCCTTTGTTGAATCCATTGTTGATCAAGAATTGTGATAGTGTCTCATACCAGGCTTTGGGTGCCTGTTTGAGTCCATAAAGTGCCTTTTTTGAGCTTGTATACTTTATCTTCTTTCCCTTTGAGTTGAAAGCCAGGAGGTTGTTCCACATATACTTCTTCTTCCAAAAGTCCATTCAGAAATGCACTCTTGACATCCTTTTGGTAAACTTTGAAGTCTTTGTTGGATGCAAAGGCTAAAAAGAGTCCGATTGCTTCCAATCTTGCTACTGGGGCAAAGGTTTCATCATAATCTATTCCTTCTTCTTGATAGTAGACTTTTGCAACTAGCCTTGCTTTGTTTCTGACAACTGTCCCTTGTTCATCCATCTTGTTTCTGAACACCCATTTTGTTCCAATGATGTTGGCTATATGCAGTGCGTCAACAAGTTCCTGCACCTCATTTATTTCAAATTCATTTAGTTCTTCTTGCATGGTTTGTAATCCAATCGGCATCTTGGATTGCATCATCTATTGTTTTGGGTTCCACTTGTGATAGAAAACATGTTAGCATATTCTCCAGCTTGTCTACTGGTTTCGACTCTGTGTGAATGTCTCCAATGACTTGATCTTGAGGATGGTCTCTAGCTTGATTGAGGTCGAGTTGAAGTTGCTCTTGACTTGGTGCTTCCACAACTTCGGTTTGTGCATCGACTTCATGTTCTTGTGTTGGTGTATTGTGTTGACTGGTGGCTCATCTTGATTTCCAAAATTGTGATTCAGAATGGTAGCTGGTACTGTTGTATTCATATAAACAAATCCGGCAGTTTTTTGAGTGTCTCTATTTTCTTGTTCATGAATATGGTCCAGGTGAATTTGGAAAAGTCATCCACCACTACTAGAGTGTATTTATTTTCACTTACACTGACTGGTGTGACTGGTCCAAAAAGATCCATATGCAATAGATGTAAGATTCTTGTTGTTGATTGATAGGGCTTTGACTTGAAAGAGCTTTTGATTTGCTTCCCTTTTTGACATGCATCACAGAGACTTTCCTTTTTGAAAGTGATCTCTGGTAAGCCTTCAACTAACTTGTTCTTTGACAGTGTGTTGATGGTTTTGAAGTTGAGATGATTCAATCTCCTATGCCAAATCCAGCTGGTTGATTGTTTACTTTTGACAAGCAAACATGTTTCTGCTCTTGCTGTCTTCCAATCTACTACATACATGTTATCTTCTCTTCTTCCTGCAAGTAAAACTGTGTTGGATTGGCTGTGAATCACTTTGATCCTTCCTTGTTGAAGTGCACATTGTAGCCTTTGTCACATAATTGACTAATACTTAGCAAATTGAAGTTTAGTCCTTTAAAATAGGCTACATTTTGAATGTTCAAGCTATTTTTGAGCATTATGCCTTCCCCCTTAATTTTGCATGGGTTTTCTTTGCCTCCAAATGTTATTTTGGGTCCTTCAAAAGATTTAAAATCATTCAACCATCTCTTATTCCCTGTCATGTGTCTGGAACACCCACTATTTATGTACCAGACATCCTACAAAACAAGTTAAGTATGTTTAGGTACCCAACACTATTTGGGTCCATGCCTGTTAGCAGTCATGCCTCCTACTCCAAGTGTATATCCAAAGGATCTTCTTTTTGGATAATTGAAGTCATCAACTTCATATGTATAAGGCATGGCAGAATAGCTTCTAATATTTCTACTAAAGGTATTCTGATACTTTTCTCCATTTTTTGGTGCATTTGCATCCTTTTTCACTCTCCAATATGCAGGAGGAAACTTGTTTTCATGTTGCTTCTTGTGTCCAGGAATGTGCCTTGGTTGGTTTTTCTTAAGCACAAGATGCATAGCACGAAATGGTTTTTTGTCACGGATTTTATCTAAGCAAAATAAACAAGTAATAAATTTATAAATCCGGTATACCCCAAGTGTAGGGATCGTAGTATAGAGGTTGATACCGGGTCGATCTTACAGGGAATCGGGGTTGTTTAAACTAGTTTTTATTATCTAACCTAACTATGTCACGATTACTACTAAAAGATACGAATATAAAGAAGTGAAAACTAAAACGAGAAACGGAACTAACAATAAGAATAACTGGACAGAAGATCGAGATCTAAAACCAGGAAAATATGGTTGCGAACAAATTATCTAAACTAAATCTATTCTAAATCTATTATGAAATAAAGATGGTAAATTTACTAGGCAATTCAAGTTCAAGTGATTTAATCAATGAAATAACAAACGAACAAGCAATTGATCCACCTATCCTACAACTATCAATTTCTATCTAGATTGTCTCATGGTTTCTAACCAAGTTGTGATTCACCTAGCCAAAGTATGAACTCCCAATTTCTTAGACAAGTTCGCCTACTAATCTTCTATCTTTCGATCTAGAGATTAACGCTTTCTAACCAAAGGTGTGAAATTTATAAGTTTCTAACCGGCCTAGAAATCCAACCTAATAACTCTCGTTATTCAGATTAAAGGTCTAATCTTTATTATGGCGATCTAGGGTTTAACATGATTCTCATCAAAGCCAAACATCATACATGCAAAGATCTTTCGATATAAATTGCATAAGAACAAAATAAGCATAATAAAGATACAACTTTGAATTAAAAACTTACAAGACAATCGAAGATGAAATCAATACGTTTGTTGGATGGCTTCACAATGCTTGTTCAAGGGAGGTCTAGCCTCTAAACATCACTTTGAAGCTCGAATTTGTTTGAGTAAAAATACATAAAAGTGCTTGAATCTAACTAGAAAATAAAAGCAATAAAAACTGAGCCGCCCCTAGGGTTTAGGGTTCGAATTATCTGATGGAATTGTTGTAAATAACGCAGCTATATATAGAATTTTAAGGCGGCTGCTGCTATGTCGGCCAATGGACGTCCGTCCTCTGCACCAGACGCTCGTTCAGCCTTCCATGCAAACTTCGAATCGGGCCGAGTCATGATCAGACGCCCGTCCTTCTTTAATTTGGACGCTCGTCCACTAAATAGCTCAGAACTCTGAACCAAGTTTCTTCTTCTGGATGCCCGTTCACTTGCTTAGACGCCCGTCCACTGGACGGGACTTAGGACGTGCGTTCACTTGATCAAAAATCGATTTTCTTATCTTTATCTCTTTTTCTTCATATAACTTCGATCCTTAACATCTTTTAATCCTCTTTTGAACCAATTTCGTGTATCTACAAGATAATAAAACATGGCAAAGTGTAATATCATCCAAATTAATATAAAATCAACAATAAAACCCCATAAATCCACTAACTTTGCGATTAAACCGTTTCAAACCTTACTTGCTCAATAAACCAGTTAAACACTCAATTCCTATGCAAATTATACGAATATGGAGAGAATTGTTACAAGATATAACGATATAAATCATATAAAATCACCCTTAACAACTCCCCCACACTTAGCTTTTGCTCGTCCCGAGTAAAACAAGACAAGGTAAAGGCTCGAGAAAAGATAGACATCTCAGCAAATATAATACATATTCAATAACTTAGAGGTTCACCCCAGTGTGTGCAGAGCCATAACAAACTTCCACTAAGTCCAAACTTGAAAATTTCAAAGCAAATTAGCTAATACCCCCCTTTAAACTAGCGATAAATGATACTTATAAGATGTACCCTACAAAACGTAACATATCCCGAAAAGGATGATAGAAGGTATTTAGGACCTTTCGGACATACTCAGAGGATAATCCCTACAACATATCTGTCAGTTTATACTGGGGATAAGATATGTGATAACTAAGTCTTTTATTCATTTCACACCACTTCTTATTGCAAGTTGATTTAACTATTCCACTTTTAAACACACATCAGAATGAGCTCTTGCCCTGTCATAGCAGAATAGGATATTCGAGATATACCCTACCTTACTCAAATCATAAGGCAGCTTTTTCTGACTGTCGTGAGCTTTTGGTCATCATAGTGGTATAGGACATTCGAGATATGCCCTACCTCACTCCAATCATCGACCAGCTTCCGACACACACAACTTATTCATTTAAAATTCAACTTTGTCAACAACTTTAGTTACGTTTTACTTATTACATTCAAACCTCAGATATTCACAGTATATCATACTCTGGATCTAAACACAAACTATCATGATCGTCATGATACATACGTTAGCACTAAGCACACGACTTATAAGATAACAAAAGTCACTAATAAAAAAGGGTATAGCTTTATATTTTAGCTCATCATTCACTATGGCTCATGAAAAATATATATCGGGTGAAACAACTAACTTACTGGACATACAGTATATAGCATCAATGACTATAAAAACGAACAAAGAGTATGCATTGCTTACTCGGGACAGAACAAAAATTTTGAAAAATTTAGCTCATTTTGCATAGAAACATAACGAACTAAGCAAATGATCGATACACATACCATTCCCCTCCCCCACACTTAAACCACAACATGTCCTCAGGTTGTGCAGAATTTATTAAGAGCCAAAATACTTAGCTGATTGTAACAGATACTCGAATCGTTGGTCAGGCCGGAGCCTTCGTAGCGACAAATAGAACTCGTATCAGCACGATGTAAAAGCTAGTTCGACAATACCGTTAGAAATATACCTGCACTACTCGACAAACATGGAAAAATCTCAGGGAAAATGTGGAAATTATACCAAAATGAAACGATATAGTAAAATCGAATTATATCAAAAGATGAAGCAATGCAATACAATGAAAATTGAAAGCATAGGAAAGTGAATTGAAAGTACGGAATGCCTTAAGGCTTACATGATTCATCCAGAAAAAATACAGCAACGAGAACTGACAGTAGCTAATCATGAAAAGTACACTGAATCAAATAATGAAAAAGTAGTAGGACAATACAAGCATCTCATCAGCAAAAATAGAAGCTAGAATCATAACATCAGGTCTGCCCCAGTGCCGTAGAATCATCAGCAGGAGGTGCTCCACCCGGAGGAGAGTCAGTCTGCTCCTCATCCGAAGACGACTCAGATTCGTGAAGAACATCCGCAATGGCTTCTTTGAACCTCGTCCGAATAAAGCGTAATCTATAATGCTCGGGTTGAAGAGACTGTGCCGTCCCTCGGAGGCCGGCCCTCACTTATACACCGTAAAATAGATAAGATATTGTTATGAGAAGTCCTCATATCCTCCATCCAATTCCGTATACTGTTAGCCATACTCAACCTCATCCAGACTGAGGGAGATAACGATGGAAGGGAAGATGCTCGAGGTGGGGCTGAAGATGAACCGGGCTCACGTGCTGCCTCAGATGTCCCGAAGATCGTACTTTCTCCCGCTGCAAGCATCTAGGATTCTTCGGCTTGTGATCATTTTTGTACTCGGGAACCCTAGCATCTTGACAGAGACTGTGGATCAAATGTTGACATATCAAACACCTAGCATAGACCTTCTGATTCATGGCTATCTCGTCGAAAATTGCTTGTCCTACATCGACATTCAGCTTGAAGTTCAACGCATATAACATCCCGAGGTCACCAATGTGAAAATGAGTCAGGTTGTTCTTAGGTACAACCTGTTCTGAACAAACCGACATTGGACCTTCCAATCCTTCGTCCAACTTGTTATGACCAATTCCTTCCTATCTCCCCCCGGTCTAAGTGTCCACGGCACCTCCGGGCACACTAACAATCGCAACTCCTCCAACGGATCCTCTCACGCATCCTGCTTGGCCTTTATTGCCTCCTTATAGTCCAACCCCTCAAAAGGTGCCAAGGTATATTTCTCGTTTATAACCTTAGGCGTAAACGGCACCTTTACTCCCCTAACCATCACAACTCCGGCTTCCAAATCTGTTTCTGAGCAATTGGCATAAAACTCTCGGACCAATGTAGCATTAACCGGAGTCGTCGGGGTTACCATCAATGCCCCCCACTTCCTATCCTTCAATAACTTCATAAACAAAGGGTCAACGTGAGTCTCTAAAACAGCCCTCTCAATTAACATTGTTCGGGCTAAATAATGCTTGTTGTACACATCAAGAGCCTTAGGGTTTATGAACCGACGAGCTAATGGCATAGGAACTGGAGGTCTAACGTTCTGTCTAGGTGGCTCAACCCCTTCACTTGCATCCTCCTGTCTAGGCCTAGATGCCTCACCACTCCGGTCACCCCTAGGAAATCTCACCAAAGGCACATCATCATCAGTATCCGAACTAGATTCAGACTCATCACGTAGTGGTGCTCTAGATGGAGCTTGTGTAGCCCTAGGAAGACGTTCTCTTATAAGCACACCCCGGTTAGGATCAACTAAGGCAGGGTCTATGACTTTTGGCCTCTTACTCGGTTCAGTGGCAACTCCCTTACCATGCCTCTTTTGTGCCCCTTTACGCACCTTGATTAACTTAGGCTAAACCACAACCATCCCCAAACCACAATTCAAACAAACCACCCGTTTATCTTCCAAACGGGATTTCAAAACCAATTCACACCAAACCAACACCAAAACCACAATGCAACCCATCCAGAACCATCAACATCACCCCAATCATCAACAGAACAAGAAACAAAAACAAAACAAAAGAAAGAAAACAAATAAGGGAAGATTCATATAAAAGAGTCGACTCGAAGATCGAATTCAAAAAAAAAACGTGAAATAATCTAAGAAAAGTTGATAAAAACTTACCAAGTAGGATGATGGAATGATGAGAAAGAGGATTAGAAGCCCAAACAATGCCAAATCGAACACAAAAATTGAATTTTTTCTTCTATGAAACCGCACGAGCTAGGTTACTGGATTGAAAAACGGTTGTGTGTTGGAGGATTTGGTTTGAAAATTCGAAAAGAGGGGATTGAGAGCTGTTGATAGAGCCTTGAATCGCTCAATTTGGTTTAGAAACGAAGAATTTAGGGCACAAGGAGGGCAAAAGTCGGGTTTTGCAATTTTGAAAATTCTGATTTGAAATAAATTCGGGAAGCAGGGGTCTTTATAGACGCAGGTCCGAACGGGCGTCCACGAAACTGGACGGGCGTTCAGCTGGGGATCTTATTAACTGGACGGGCGTCCAGATATTCAGACGCTCGTCCAGGTTGTCAATTTTTGAACAGAGTTGGAGGGAATCTTGCAGACGGGTGTTCAAGAAATTTTGACGCTCGTCCAATATTTCCAAAGGACGGACGGGCGTTCAGGAAGTGTGGACGCTCGTCCAAGGCAGACACAAATCAGACGGGCGTCCAAAGTCATGGACGCATGTCTGAGGCAGAATTCAGCAAAAACTATGAATTTTTTCATTCAAAACAAATTCAACTCTTATTCCATTATAAAAATTCATACAAAGCTTCAAATAATAAATTAAAACTGGAAAACACACAAAAACACTAGAAAATAGTGGGTTGCCTCCCACCGAGCGCTTTTGTTTAACGTCGTTTGCTCGACGAAACGGCCTAACGACGCTAGTCATCATAAATCTCCGCCCAAACCACAATTCGGATCAGACGGCGGAGCATGTCAATAGCAGGAGGAAAATCAAACTCATCCTGTAGAGCCCAGTCCTCGCCAGCAACATCCATTCCTTGAAAATGCTCAGCTTGCAGCACTAGCGCCAAGTCAGTCAGCATCGGATCATTGAGGATTGTATACGGTCGTCCTAAAGTCACCTGTAGGTCCTCTGAACTAAAATCTCCACCTCCCGAAGATCGGTGTACAATGAGAACATAAGTAACGGTCCTGATGGGGGTACTAATATCAAAGTCTACGTCCAAAATGATAGTCCCTCCCGGTCCGTCACCTAGAGTGATAAGTGGGATCCTACTAATGAAAGGAAACTCCTGTGGTAGAACTCCGTAATCCATATCTAAAAACACAGCTAAACTGAACAGATTCAAACAAAATCTTAATTAGACTTAAGATAAAAACTAAATCAAAGAAAAAAAACATAAAAGAGAGTACTAATATAATAAAGGATATCTAGGTAGCCCCTTAGTGGCGCTTTTGGTTAATGTCGTTAGCTCGAAACTCTTTTAGCTCAGCCTGGATCAGGCCATTTAACTTTTCTGCCAGCCACTACCTCATGTAGGCTTTGATCAGTAGTGCGGTTGCAGAAACAACATCTAACACATGGGGTTAATTCTTTAATTGCCTTCCATACCTGTTTAATTCTCCCCATGGTTGATTTCTTCTTCTTCTGACGACGTTTCATCCGTTGCTCCTTCTCAAACTCTTCCATGTCCCAACTACCTGCTAGAACTTCTTCAGAAGGACCACTACCGTCATCCTCAGAAAATAGATCGGGTGAAAACTCGTCAAATTTATTGACTTCTGAAGTACCACACCCGAGGATATCGAGGAACCGAATAATGAAAGGCTGTTCCTTGGCTTGACCAATGTAATGCTTGCACCTTTGACCATTCACTCGGAACGGCTGGTCACCATAACCTCGTATTTCTAAAACACCTCCAGGAATGATTTGGAGAATTTCAAAGGGACCGGACCATCGTGTCCTCAGCTTACCAGGGAACAGATGTAACCTGGAATTGTACAATAAAACTTGTTCCCCAACTTGGAATTCTCGCTTCTTGATTTTGGCATCGTGAAGGAGTTTCGTCTTTTCCTTACTTATCCTGGCGCTTTCGTAGGCCTGAAGTCTAAATTCGTCTAACTCATGCAACTGTTGCAATCGATGTTTTCCACAAGATTGGGTATCGAAGTTTAAAAACTTCATGGCCCAATACGCTCTATGCTCTAACTCGATTGGTAAGTGGCATGGTTTACCATATACCATTTGATAGGGTGATGTACCCATGGGGTCTTATAGGCGATTCGATATGCCCACAAGACATCATCCGACTTTTAGACTCATCTTTTCTATGATCATTAATCTGTTTTCCAGGATCTTCTTTAAACTTTGGTTGCTTCTCTCAAACCGACCACTAGTCATAGGATGATATGGTGTACCAGTTTTATGCCGGACACCATATTTCTCAAGCACTTTCTCCAGAGGTCAGTTGCAAAAGTGTGTCCCTTCATCACTAATCAAGGCGTGTGGACACCCGAATCTCACGAAGATGTTCTTCATTAGAAACTTCATGACCGTCTTATGATCATTGTGAGACGTGGCTTGTGCCTCCACACATTTCGATACATAATCCACGCAGACTAAGATGTATTTATTTCCACAAGATGATGGGAATGGTCCCATAAAATCGATACCCCATACATCAAAGACTTCGCATTCTAGGATGGGTTTCAATGGCATGTCGAAACGCCTTGTTAAAGTTCCGGTTCTTTGACACCTATCACAAGCTTTACAGAAAGCTTCTGTATCTTTAAAGATCGTGGGCCAATAGAAGCCGGATTGAAAGATTTTAGCAACGGTTTTCCAAGGACCAAAGTGACCGCCAGTGGGTCCACTGTGGCATTGCTCAATAATATCACGTTGCTCGGATTCTGGAACACATCTTCTCAGCAAACCATCTTTACAAATCTTGAAGAGGTAAGGTTCATCCCAAACGAATTTTTTAAAATCAGAGAAAAATTTCTTCTTCTCCTGATAAGACAATTCTGGATCAAGATATTGGGAATGAAGGTAGTTTACGATGGAAGAATACCATAGAACATCTGGAGCACAACCGTCGATAAGCATGACATTCTCCAGAGGAAAGTAAAGATCTATATCGTCAGGGTCATCCTTTTTCTCACTCAACATTCTTGAAACGTGATCAGCCACTACGTTTTCACTGCCATTTTTGTCTTTAATCTGGACATCGAACTCTTGTAGGGTCAGTATCCAACGTAGTAAACGCGGTTTAGCCTCTTTCTTTGTCATCAAGTATCATAAGCGGCGTGATCACCCACACAACTACTTGAGCACCCAACAAGTAACTACGAAACTTGTCCATAGCAAAGACTACGGCCAATAATTCCTTTTTTCATCGCCGTGTAGTTTACTTGAGATGGATTTAGTGTGATTGGCGTAATAGATTGGCTGGAATTTCCTTTTATTCTATGTCCTAAGATGCGCAACAAGATAGTTTGACATCGCACATAAGCTCGAAGGGAGATTCGGTCAAAGTAAATAAGGACGGTGCAGTAGATTAATCGACTTTTAAGCTCCTCAAACGCTTGCTTGCAACTTCCATCAAAATCGAATAAAACGTCTTCTTTAAGTAGTGTAGACAGGGGCTTGGCTATCTTGGAAAAGTCCTGAATGAATCTCCTATAGAAACCGACATGTCCAAGAAAACCTCTGACTTCGTGCACATTCTTAGGATAACTCATCTTCTCGATAGCTTCTACTTTGGCTCTGTCTACCTCAATACCTTTGGCGGAGATCTTGTGGCCAAGAACTATTCCCTCATCTACCATGAAATGGCACTTTTCCCAATTTAGTACTAAGTTCTTTTCCACACATATGGATAAGACCTGGTCAAGATTATCAAGGCAATCATCGAAGGATTGACCAAAGACCGAAAAGTCATCCATGAAAATTTCCATACACTTTTCAACTAGCCCGTCAAAGATAGCCAGCATACATCTTTGAAATGTAGCTGGGGCATTGCAAAGACCAAATGGCATCCGCCTGTAAGCGAATGTACCGTAAGGGTAGGTGAAAGTGGTCTTTTCTTGGTCAACCGGATCGATGGGTATCTGGAAATAACCTGAGTATCCATCCAGGAAACAGTAGAATGCATGTCCCGCCAGGCGCTCTAGCATCTGGTCAATGAATGGAAGGGGGAAGTGATCTTTCATTGTTACCTCATTGAGTTTCCTGTAATCAATGCAGACCCTGTAACCAGTAACAAGCCTCAATGCTATTTCTTCTCCCTTCTCATTTTTCTTAATAGTAATCCCTCCTTTCATGGGAACTACCTGAGTAGGGGATACCCATTCACTGTCAGCGATTGCGTATATGATACCCATACATAAAAGCTTGATAATCTCCTTCTTGACCACCTCTTGCATATGAGGGTTGACCTCCTCTGGGGCTGTCTAAAACATTTCGCACCCACTTCAGCCTTGATTTTATGCATACAGATGTCAGGAGATATCCCTCTGATGTCTCCTACTTGCCAACCAAAGGCCTTCTCATTTTTCCTCAAGACCTTTACCAGCTTCATTTCTTCTAATCGAGACAGCTTGGCAGATATAATTAATGGAAGCTTGTCACCTTCTCTTAAAAACACATACTTTAGATGTTTAGGCAACGGCTTCAATACCAGATCTGCAGGAGGGTCTTCCAAACTTGATTTAAGATCTCCACTTTTCAATTCAACATCGCTGAGTTTACTTAGTGGTCCCACTGCCAAAACTTCTCCTTTCAACAACTCATCCTCAAATTCAGCTTCTAACTGTTCTAGATTCACCACACCATGATTATTCAGCTTCTCAACTAGTCGCTCGTATTCAGTTGCAACAGCCATGACTTGCTTTTCTATGAAATCATTGAAGTCACAGACATATCGTCAATGGAGAAGCCGGTCGGTCTTTAAGAGGGTTTCTGGCTAGCTTTGGAAACATTGTAACTCACCTCTTGATCACCAACTCGTATCGTCACTTGCCCACCATCACAGTCAATGAGGGCTCTGGCTGTAGACAGAAAAGGTCTCCCAAGAATTAGAGGGACATTCTCATTCTTCTCTATGTCTAGAACGTACCAGTCAACCGGGAAGGTAAATCTATCAATTTGAACCTATTAGTCCGTGGTGAAATTAATCAAAGTATGGGGTCTACTGATTAAACCACCATTAATGCGCCCAGAACACTTTATGGTGTGACCGTCTCATCTGGACCGTCGATATTGGTTATCTAAGTGGGGCATTTATATATGATGTGGTCATATAGGACTTGACCGATGTCATCTGCGTTTCTCATATAATTCCGTGATTGAGAAATCTCATTAAATCACAAGATGATCATATACGGATTAACCTAATCCTGAAGTGATTGCATACTCCTACTTGTTTTAGGATAGGGTTTGATGTGTTCGTTAAGGATTGCTAAGAGGCGAGGTCCGAATCACTTTCACGTTGGCACTATTCTGGAATGAGTGAGTAGTGTGTGTCTCACAGATATGGAATCCATTCCTTCCTGTGGGAAGTAGAAAGACAATCCCCTTATTTGTTAATCCTAGAAACTGATCGATCCGCGGAGCTCGTATTGGTTATGAACTAATTGGTCACTAGTAGGTTAATGATAAATAAGGATAAGAGGTATTGAAGAAGGTTTATGGAAATAATCCTGCTTCATTACGGATAGTCTATGGAGGGTCAGTTTGTATGTAATGATTATATCAATGGACACTTATCGACTCGACTCAACGTTTTGAGAATAAGTTATATCTATAATCGATAGAGTTCAGTTTCAGATTTATGGTGGCGTAATTCCGGAATTAATAAGTTGAGTAGAAATATTCTGTTCGATGAATATTTTATTTAATTTATTGTAGCTACTGGTTATAGGACTATGGTCCCCGGGTTGGCTCGTAACACGCTAGTGTTTTCTCGTTTTATGGAACATCGAGATTAAATTAAATAGTTTGTCTATTTAATGAATATGCGATATTATTTATGTGATAAATAATATGTAAAATAGAAAAGACATTTTCTATTAAATTAATGATGAAAATGGCGCCACATTGTGGATAAGTTTGGAAAAGAAATTTTCCTAGATTATGTTTGTGTGTAATTAATTAATTATCTATTTGTTGGATAATTAATGGAAAAATAACAGATTGTGTTTTTGGGAATTATCTCTTATCTTTTAGAAAATATCTTTTCCTTGTGGGAATAGGTAATTGTGGTGTGAAAAGGATAACTCTCTTGACTAGTTATTTTCCTACATAAAGAGAGCCCTCCTGCACAATGATACATCACAATTTGCGTCAACATCAAATAAAAGAAGAGAAAAATTAGTTTCTTGTTCTGATCGGGGTCAATCAGGTTATAATATACTTGACCACCATAAACCAATACTAGCAAGAGGACTAGGCCCATCGTAGTATAGTTATAGTGAATCATGGTCGATCCCACAGGGAACCAATTGTGGATCTTCTTATATACAAAAAAATTAATTAAACATGTAAAGGACATAGAGGCGGTCTACGACCAACATAAGACAAGAAAGGTAAAGACACGACTCGACACAACGTAATTAACCTCCCAATTATAGTCTTTATCGCTTGGACCTAGATAACTTATATAATAAATCGAACTTATTAATCGTCAATCCGCTTGTATCTATCTTAGATTGGCTACGGAGTCACCCCTCTTAAACTTGACTTAGCACCGGTTAGGTTGCTGATCACCGTGCTACATTACGTGACTTCACCTTTTGGGTATCCATCTCATATAACTTGCACGCTTATTTACACTAAGGATGCCGATATTAATCGCACACCTCGCTCAGGCATCATTCCTATGGTTAAGCGTATTTCCTAAGCGATTACTCATGCTCTCGTCCAACTAGCAATTACCAATTTATAGTCTCATGCTAATCTACGACGACGTATAATCAGGTGCTAGCAATCCCCAAATATAAACCTACCTTGGTAACGCTGAACGTCCGTGAAGAGCAATTCATAAGCCTACCTAAGAGTTTTATATTGGTATTTCCTTTTTACACGTTTTAATTAAACTAAGCGAGTAACGTAGCCATAGACATACCTACTGAGATAATAAATTCAACTAGATTAACCTAACCATAAAGACATGGCGTAATTAACAGATGACAGGGGCTCGGTCGACCGAGTGAATAGGCTCGGTCGACCGAATGAACTTATTCGGTCACCCGAATCGATTTCGTCCCCAGATTACATCTTAGAATATATCTCTCAGCGTTTCATCATACATAACAGATTAAACAGTAATTCGCACAATATTCATATAGACTAACATAGATACGCATTAATTAAATCAAGTAGATTCATGAATAAATACTAAGTGTATGACGTAGGTTATTGGATCCTCATAGACAAGGAGTCGCCACATTCCTAACGTCATAGCCTAGATCTACATCATCTAGATATGATTAACTAATTCAAACGATAAAGCATAATTGGGGAATTAATTACTGAAAATAAAAACAACAGAAAATTAAACGCTTACATATTTGCAGCCATAACAAACTGCTGGACAGCTACATTGTAACGTACCAAAGCTATGAATGTAATTGATAAAAAGGTATAAGGTATTGTATGTATATCTAAGGTGTGTTTTTACAAATTTCGTAGCTGCTGCTTATATAGAGGTTGTAACCGACCTAGGGAGGATCTAGAAGATATACACGCGAAAATCCCGTGAGTGACCGAACCGACATACTCGGTCGACCGAATGATAGGGCTCGGTCGACCGAGCCTCCCTCTGCTCGTGTTAAACGCGCTTTTCGTCTATCTTGTTCCCCACTGCATCCTTCCGTGCTGATCTGATTTCTCTGATTTATCTCTTGATTAATGCTCCGATTTTCTTCCTTATTATCCCGAGATTTACTGATTGAATGACATTTATCCTCTCGATTTGTCGTGATCGGCAAAATCAGCATTTATCGCACAATAAATCGGTCTTTTAATAATAAAAACAGCTAAATACCAAATATCATATTAATAATCACTTAACATTAAACAATAAATATAAACAAGTGATTTAATATGAAATATACATTATTAATCTCGATTTAAGGTCAACGTTGATGACTTTTACGGGTATAATTTGACCGTCATCATGTTTTAGTCATTAAGAGGAGAAAAACTAGGGTTTTTCTTGTGCATATTCGAGGAGGTTCTACGGCGAGGATCGACGTCCACCAGTCGTCGCTAGGAGATACAATCCGGAAGATCAAGGCTTCTCCCTTTGGTCGATTGCCTATTTCTCTCCAGTTGGGGTAAATCTACTAACCTTTTTGTAGATTAATTTATTAAACGAATCATGTCGTGGTAAAATCGTAAACGAATCTAATTCGTAGTTTCCGCTGTGCATGATCGAGCATCTTGATCGGTGCTGTGAATCAGTTCTAACGATCCAATTATGGATCGGATCCAGATTCGGGTTTCTATATATCCAGCAGTCTTATCAACTGGTTTTGGTAAGATGTCAGCATGCTGATCTTTTGTGTTAATTGGAAGTGGATTTAGGACTTTGGAAAGACTTTTTTCTCTTTCAAAGTGACAATCAGTTTCTATATGCTTTGTTCTCTCATGAAAAACAGGATTTTGAACAATATCAAGTGCACTGTTGCTGTCATATTATAGAGGAACAATGTCTGTGTAGATAATCTGAAAATCCTTTATGAGATAAATCTACCATTGAATCTCACAGGCAGTAATAGCCATTACTATATATTCTTCCTCACTTGTACTCCTTGAAACTGTTGGTTGTTTCTTGAATTTCCAAGAAATCAAAGCATCCCCTAGGTATCCAGTAACTGGTCTTCTAGTTTTATTACAACCTGCCCAATCCTCATCATTGAAAGATTTTAATCTGATTGTACCTTTACTAGGAAACATTAGACCTTTGCCTGTAGAGGATTTCAAAAATCTGAGTAATCTTTGGGCAGCCTGTAGATGTGCCTCAGTGGGGCAATCCAAGAATTGGCTTAGCGGTTACACATGAAATGCTATGACTGGTCTTGTGTCTGAAAGGTAGAGAAGCTTAACTACCAGACTTCTATAGTAAGTATTTTATTCTAAGGCAGGTGCTTGAACTGATGTTAGGTTTTGAGAGGTGTCCATAAGGGTAAAAACTGGTCTACAATCCTGCAAGTCAAAATGCTTAACTACATGAAATGCTATGACTGGTCTTGTGTCTAAAAGGTAGAGAAGCTTAACTACCAGACTTCTATAGTAAGTATTTTATTCTAAGGCAGGTGCTTGAACTGATGTTAGGTTTTGAGAGGTGTCCATAAGGATAAAAACTGGTCTACAATCCTGCAAGTCAAAATGCTTCAGTAAATCAAGGTTCCTCTGATTGATAACTATTTCTTGGTGTGATCTTGCTACCTCAAAACCTAGAAAATATTTTAAGGTACCTAGATCCTTGATAGTGAAAGCTGAATGTAGAAGATCCTTTTAATTTCTGACATCTACAAACTGCCTACTATAATGTCATCAACATAAACTAGTAGGGCTATGAAATTATCTCCAGATCCTTTTGTAAATAGGCTATGATCATATTGTGATTGTTTATAACCATCTTCAATGAGTTTTTGAGTCAACTTTGCATTCCATTGTCTGCTTGCTTGTCTAAGTCCATATAATGATCTGTTCAGTTTGCAAACCAATCATTTTTCTTGTAGACCAGGGGGTGACCTCATATAGACTTCTTCATTAAGGTCACCATGTAAAAATGAATTGTTCACATCTAACTGATGTAGTAACCAACCTTTCTGAGCTTCCAATGGCATAAAAAGCCTTATGGTGGTATATTTTGCTACTGGTGAGAAAGTTTCAAGGAAATCTATGCCCTCTGTTTGTGTAAAACCTTTGGGCACAAGTCTTGCCTTGTATCTTTCTATTGATCCATCTGATTTTCTTTTGATCCTGTACACCCACTTGTAGCCTATGGGGTTGATATGTTTTGGTTGTGGAATATGTGTCCAGGTGTTTGTTTTAGTAAGGCTTCTAGCTCCAAATCCATTTCCTTTTTCCATCTTGGATCTAATACTGTCTTATTGAATGTATTTGGTTCTCTAGTTCACTAATGCGTCCTATAAAACTTTGATAACTATTGGAAACATTACAATAAGACATGACAGTATCAAGAGTATGAGGTGAAGTCCTTTTAACATTGTTAGTACACACATAATCATTCAAATAAGATGGTGTAGATCTATATCTATTAGATCTTCTTTAATTTTGTGAAACATTATCATCAACATGATTGGACACATCAATGTTATCAGTAATAGGATCAGTATTATGAGCATTTGATGGTGGATCTGTGGAGTGAGGTATCAAAACATGAGTGCTATCAATATCATATAATAGAGGCAAGGGCAGACAAGGATTTTCCTGATCAGAAGTATTTAGAAAGGGAAAATAATTTTCATGAAAAATGACATCCCGGGAAATAGATATATTCCTGGTTTCAAGGTCCAGTACTTTAATGTTGGGTTCAAACCCTAAAAAACAGATTGCTTGCTTCTAGCATCAAACTTCCCTCTTCTCTGAGCAGGGGTAGATACAAAACACAAGCATCCTAAAACTTTAAGCATGCTAATATCAGGGTCATAACCATGCAACATAGAAAAAGGTGTCTTATTGTTTAACAAGGGAGTTGGGGTCATGTTGATCAAATAAACATCATGGGAAACACAATGGCCCCAATACCCTAAAGGAATGTTTGATTGAAACTTTAAAGCCCTTGCAACATTTAAAATGTGCTGATGCTTTCTTTCTATCATACCATTCTGTTAGGGTGTTCTAACACAGGATTTTTGATGCACAATTCCATTCTGCCTATAAAATTGTTTCATTGCAAACTCTCCTCCATGATCAGACCTAATGGTCTTGATACATCTATCAAACTGGTTTTGCACATAAGTAAAGAAGAATTGCAGTAAGGAGTTTGCCTCACTCTTACATTTCATAATAAAAATCCAAGTGTACCTGTTATGGTCATCTACTATGGATAAAAAAAAGACTCACCATCCACTGTAGGAACTATATTAGGCTCTTATATATCTACATGAATCAATTCAAATACAGATATAGTAGAAGATGCACTAACAGGAAACTTCAATTTCTTTTGTTTTGCCAAAGGGCATACAACACAATTGTGCACATGCAACTTTATTGTAAGATCTAAAAGTTTCAAAGATTTCATCCTTTCCATAGAATGATGCCTAGTCTAAAATGCCACAAAAGAGAATCAGAAAAATCACAAGCATTGCACAAGACTGAAGAAGTATCTAAACTAGTACTTGGATCTTGATCAGGTTTGCTACATAAGATGTATAATCCATTCACTAATTCTGCTATACCCGTCTTCTTCAAAGTTTGTAGGTCCTATATAAAACACTTATTAGCTCCAAAAACACCAGTAATATGACTATCATAAGCTAGTTTCCTTACTGAGATTAAGTTGTAAGTGAAAGATGGGATACATAACACATTATTCATAGTGATATGACTATTTAATTTGACTTTACCTATGTGTCTAACATTAACATGAGAACCATTAGGTAGACCGATAAATAGACCTTGAACAACATGAACAACAATCAAATTATGTATATCAAAGGTAATATGGTCAGTAGCCCCTGAATCAACAATCCAGTGATGGCTACTGCCCTTGATACCTGAAGAATTCGTAGAAGTACCAGCATTCATCATTACTGAATTGCAGTGGCTGCTTCTAGCTTGAAGGCCTTGAATCAGAGATAATAAGTGATCATATTGAGATTTAGAGATGTATGAATTAGCTGCTATCTGAAAGAAGCCTAATGATCATTATTAGAGCTACCATTGAACCGTTCTTCCAATCCTTGATCAAAAGTAACATTATTAGCCACAACATTATGACCTCTGCCAGAATTCTTGAAATTTGGCGGAAAACCAAACTTCTTATAACATTTTTCAACCGTGTGTCCTTCTTTACCACAATACACACACCGAGGCTTCTTTGAGTTTCCTCTACCTACATCAGATCCCCTTCTTTGACCACTAAATCTTGGATTAACAACAACATTACTCTCCAGGTCTCTTTGACTATTAGCAACTAACAAAGCAGAATCAGTGCTGGAATTATAGTAATTCAACTGTTCCTCATGATTAAGTGCCATCACAAAGGCAGTCTTAACATCAGGGAGGGGTCTAGTCATTAAAACTTGAGATTTAACGGTCCCAAAATTGCCATTAAAACATTTCAGAAACCTTGTTGTATAAGAATCGGCATAATGCTCTCTGAACATTGGTAGAGTAGCACAGGTACATGGAGGAATAGGTTTCAAAACCAAATACTGATCCCACAGAGACTTCAACTCTGTGAAATATTCAGTCACAGACAATGTACCTTGCTTAACCCTTTCTTCTTCAAGATTTGATAACCTGTAAGCTTCAGCCCTACCAAATCTATCTTGAAGATCTAACCAAATTTCCCTTTTAGTGTCAAAATACATGACATTTTCAGAAATTTTAGGAATCATAGAATTTATAAGCCAAGAAGTAACCAAATCATTCTGTTGCATCCAGTTTTCATGAGTATGATCATCTTCGGGTGGCATAGTAGTTGTACCATTGATAAAGGACAACTTACCTCTTGAAGACAATGCCTTAGAAATTTCTCTTCTCCAATGGTGAAAGTTCTTTGTGCCTTTCAAGAGTGGTTGAACCAAGACTAAACTCGGATTGTCCGTATTGCTTGGATGATTCACCGGTGCAACTCCGTGATTCACAGTAGCCATTTAGAAAATCAAGAAGAAATGTAAGAAGAGAGATTAAAATCAAACAATTAAACAACTAAACACAAAGGTATTGAGCGTTATTGCTCCGATACCATGTTGAAACAGCTCACGAAACAGGAAACTATGAAGAGAAACTCCCTGTGGGCGGACCCACCCTATGCCCGGGTGGTCTCAAGCGCCCCCCCGCCCAAATGGTCACAAGTCCCCCCATATGGTCCTAAGCCCCCCCAATTTTTATTATTGTAGTAGTAGTGTTAATATTAGTATGTTATGTGTCTTTTTCTTAAACAAAAGACCTTGTATCCTAGTGGTTTAAGAACAAATCATTATATCCTAGGTTATAAGTTCAAATCCCACTACCAATATTTTTTATTTTTTTCCTCGGATTTTTTTAAGCTTTGCAGTTTATATACCAAGACCACCCCGAAAATTTTTCTTTGTTTTTTCCCCGGACTTTTTTAAGCTTTGCAGTTTATATACCAAGACCACCCCGAAATTTTTTCCTGGTTCCGCCACTGGAAACTCCATTGATGGATCTCAAGCATTCTAAGTTTTGAATATACAAAAGGCGGGAAAATTGGGGAAGAAGTAAATTTTGTGTTACAACTCTAATGTTGCGTAATTGAACTTTCTAATCTCTTTCTAACTATCTTAATAGCTAATATATACACTTCAGAAGTCTTCAAAGCGGTTGTAACAACTTAACTGTTCTTGTAACTGAATCTGCTCTTGTGTGCTCGACGAAATGTCAACTTGAAAATGCCAAAGAAACTCCTTCAAACTTTATATAGTTCAACACAATGACTTGATGTAAATTTTTTACTATGCACAAACTACAACCATTCTGTTCGATGGAGAAAAAGATGTGACTCCGTCAAAAACATTAGGGATTTTATTTTCCTTCTTTGTTCTTAACTATTTTAAGATAAAATTAGATTACAAAATGACAAATACTATACTGTTATCCATTCTTATAAAACAATTGCTTAAGTTGTCTCATAAGATACGAAAATGATAGTTCTTTGACATAGGTGAGATCGGTGAACGTACACGTGATACTCATCATACATAGTTCGCTAAGTATGGGCCGAGAGGGTCTTTATTCACCATCATACTTTATTATATGCTAATTATCCAAAGATCGGCATTAGCATCTAGGCCTATTTGGCATCAGTTCGCTACTTGGGCTCTTTCGGTAGAAGACGGGGTCTCTACTTCTATGAAGATATTATCTTTATCAACAGCGTACGTCGTTCAAATACAACGAACGACCAATGTGGTGCAACACACTACCGGTCTCACATATGTGACGTGGCACATGATTGTAACTGTGGTGACCTAAATCCAATCGGGTTGGACCGGATCTGACCGGGTCAGATAATTTCTACTACGCTTTTATGCTTATACATATAATAAATCACTTTTATGTTATTATATATTTGTTCGTTTCACGAACCAATTATTATGTTGTATATATGATAACGTCCTTAATGTTAAACTGTGGTAGAAAAATCATAATAGTAATTATGGTTAATGAGATCTCGTATCATTTTAAATTGTTTGATACTTAAATATCTCTAGTCGTATGCACTATTAAATGAGACATTAATAGTACGGTTAGACAAGCACATATTAGATTTCTTATATCTTGTGAAGATAGTGACATATGTCATATGTCGAAGTGTGGAGACACTTAGACTGTACGTAGACGTGTATTAAAGAATGCGTATGTTAGATTGACCAACTTACTTTATTAAGTGTCACGCTATGTCGCGGTTGTGTTATAATCTTTAGACCGGAGTCTTCATAACATCACAGTATGGATTGTCATGCTTTAGACTATTGAGGTTTCCCCTAATCACTGGGAAATCGTGCAGTAGTGATTGGATATGGTATTTAAGCATGTTTAAAATTTATGTCGCTTGTCTAGAAATCGCGTTTCCTAATAATAAGAGTAATTAAATATCTGAAATGATCATTTTATAAGGAATGTTTTATTCTTGAAAGTCATTGCAAAGCGGAAGTAATGAAGTACTTTGAGAGAATATGATATCCAAATTATAAGATACAGTCGTTAATGTTTCGACACTCAACTATGGCTGTACGGATATTATATTTGTGATGTGATTATATTTACACAGTATGCGTTTCACATGAAATATTATAATCATAGCACTCGACTCTTTCCGATGATTGGGGGTCGTGACTCATGATGCATTGCTAGATGCCAACCACGATCGTTAAGTATGAAGGGTATTTTTGTAAATGCATTTTGTACTCACGACCAACATATTCTGGCAGTTGTTCGTGTGGATTATTTCTAGAGGACAGATATTTGGACGGCTCGGTGCTTGGACAATCAACCATAGATAAAGCATCGATCCAATTGGATCAATCTGGTATAATTCTTTGTTTTGTTCATTATGTATTAATTGTTTAAATGAAGTCGATCCTTGGTAAAATGAATCAAATTTTATTATCCGTTGCGTCAACCATGCTTGATTTCCTTACAATGACGTTCTCATACATTATAGCCGACATGACGCGGGACATCTTCTATCACAAACAACATTCTCTTTACAGTAATTGGACCTCCGTCTCCTACTTCAACCTGAGTAAACTCCTTTCTCACGATATCATCGTTGATTGTACCGCCACCTCTACCATGAAACGCCATATAAAGGGATGAGCTCCCTCATTTATAGAATTAAATGGTATGTTCTCCATTGCAAATTTCTTATATCAATACACGTTAGTGTCAAATATCTGCCTTGAACGTCGGAGGGTTTTCCCGGAGAAGAACTCTGGGACCCCAAACGTCTTGTTCATTTTGTAGATGCATGCACGCTGTTGATCTTTTTTCACATGCTCAGTCATCACTTGAACGACTAGATTTCACTCCGATAGGCCAGGGGCGGACCCATGTGCATAATGATGAGGGCATTACCCCGCACTGAGATCTGAAAAACAATATAGATTTGTTGGTAAAAAATGTATATAAAAAAAACTCTATTAATATTCTCACTCGATCTTTAAATTATTCCATTGCCCCCACTGAGAATTTTTCAAAGGTCTGCCGTTGTCACACGCATCATAATTCCCGTAAAAGAATGTATATTTGATTTTTAATATTGATGTGAAAATTACGTAGATTGATAAATATAAATGTCATTTTATTGTATACCGACTTTGTTGTAGTAATCACCAATTATTTCAATCATCATATAAATACATAAATTCCTAAATAAAAGTATATAGTCCTTTTAGCAATGATGACATAAAACTTGTATTGTGAAAGTTCCTACAAATCAAAGGCCCTCTCCCTCTCTTTGCTTTTAAAAAAATCTAAAGATCTTTTTTTTTTTTTTTTTTTTTTTTCCTAAACGAAATACGCACGCACTCATCATAAACTAAACTACGCCAAGCGAGGGTTGAACCTCAGTCTTCCCATGAAAGCACAGTTTACATGCTTAAGTGGCAAACCACTAGAGCGTGTACAGAGTACTAAAAAAAAATCTAAAGATCAAAATTCAAAAAGCAAACCCACTTTCTTATCTTAGAAACTACTCTTTGAGAGAGAGAACATATACTTGAAAATATACTTGCTTCAGGTACAAGAAGCTTAATGTAACCTTTTTGAAGTGAGGTGGTGGTAGTGGTGTGACACTTTATGAATTATTATTTGTTTTATACTTATAGAATAGTTGTTGAGATGTGTTTGCTAGCATAAAAGTTTAAATTTCGATGTGGCAAGATTACATAAATATTGATATTAAATCGTATAAAGTTATTATGTGGGGTTTGGATTGCACTAGTGAAAAGATTTCGGGGCCTATTGCATGCCTCATGATAATATTCTATCAATTCAACCTCCAAAAGAGGAGCTTTTTATTAACGGATGAAAAGTTGGAAATGTTGATTTACGTGCATTTTGGTCAACTTGTGCTACTTTTGACAACTTTTACTCGAAAGGTTTACTTTAAAATAATGACATGTTTTTTTTTATTTATATTAAGAATGAAATATAGAATCAAATGTTTATGTTATTTTCTCTAATACTTTTAACGCGTTGGAGATACAACTAAATGACCTATTAATAATTCATCATTTTGGTCCATCTAAAAATGATGAATATTTGGAATAAATTAAATTCTAAAACACAGTCTAGATTTTAAATAGTTGTTGTTGTCACCCACCCATCAACACCATCACCATTGCACAATCTACCTTACCACTCACCGTCACCATCCTGAACTCTAGCCGTCATCAGGAACGGAATCAGGAATTGGAGGTCGGATGAGTTAATGGATTATATTTATATGGTCGGATGAGCTGAATTAAAACAACTAACTGTGTTGGATTGATTTATATAAGGTTTTTAATATACCGACGATAAAAAACCGGGTGGGCGCAGGAACTTGTTACCACCCTACCACCCGTCTACTATCCTTCCCACCACCATGTCTCCTGCGGATAGCAATATTCACCTGCCATCACATTTTTCATCATCACATGTCATCACTCATCCCACCATCACTTACCCTACCAACATGCGTTGTGTTATTTTCTTTTCCGAAAAAATATGAATATACAATTTGGTAGAAAACGGATTTTGTGGTTAATAATATTGTAATGCCTAACTTGAATTGTAGTTTTATTAATGATCTTAAATAAGATTAAATGAAAATGAACAAGCCTCGATTGAGTTTCTGATTCGTTTAGTTTCGGCACAGAATGTACACTTAAAGGGAGTTGATGTTCGGATCCGTCGGAAGAGCATGAAAGGCTTATGCTTTGATGAATTAGTATTTATCATTGTCTGTGTAATTGTTAGGCCTTGTCAGTATCTAGTGGTCTAGGAAAGAGAGTAGTGTATGTGATGGAGCTTACTTGAAAATACTTAGGTGGCTAGTTAACAATTAATGATAAACGTACTTGTGTAGTTAAAAGATTAAACATCAATCCATTCTTGGTAAGGCACAAGTCTATATCGCGATGTGTGTGCGTTCTAAAAGTGGATAACTCGTAAGTCTTTGGACCCTACGTACAGAGGAACACCACCCCGAAAGTCCGAGACCCTATGTATGGAGGGACTTCACTGAACCTGTACACTATCGGAGTCGACCAGACTAGACTTCCGTGGCTATTGGTGTGATCCACCAATAGGTTGCACCCAGTTACTTCGTGGTAGCACCATGCATAGTGCCATTGAATGCTGATGATACAGAGATAAGCTAGGTTAGAAACCAATAGTCACAACTTGTTGATAAGCATGAAGTGAACCGTAGAGTTGTGTCGGTCGCATAAAGATAACCTAGCTAATAAGTATAAAAGGAACCTTTTCGTGGTAAGGCATAATTATTCATTAGCTTCTCACTCTTGTTAAGTACCTATGTACTTACCTCCTTTGCATGTTTCGTTTGTGTGCATTGTGGGGTGAACAGGTGGTCCATGAGTTCAATGACGAGGATGTTTGATGAAGATGACGTTTGATGGCATTGATGTTGATGATGCGTCCAGTTTCTTTTATTTCTTGTTGCACTAGACTTTGTCGTTTCTTCTTCCTTAGACAGATGTTGCACTTTTATTTCTAGACTTTTGTAATGTAGTTTGTACTTCTTTTAAGACAAGTTTAGGTTTCTTTGGACATCATACTTGTAAGATGTTCGTTGTCTGAGGACACATTTCTATCTTTAGTATGTTGAGTTTATATTCTAGTAGCATTTATTACCTTTACCCGAGTCTTTTAGGTTTCCGTTTGCTTTTAATTGATACGACGACATAGAGGCTTGCGTCTAATAATAGATTAATTTAATGCTATACGCGCCGAACATTCTCTTCCGGATAAGGACTAGGTATCCGGGAGCGGGGCGTTATAGTTGGTATCAAAGCCAAGCGTTCTTGTTGTTTAAGGATTCCTTTCCTCTAAGATAAGATTTCCTTAGACCTTGTTGAACCTTTCTGATCCCTCTTGATCTTGGTGGTAAATCTTGTAAGACTAAGAATCCTTAAACAGTGGTTAAGTTGCATTATGACCATGTGAAGAGTCTCCTTAAGCGAAGGTTAGGTTGAGTTCTAAGCACACATCTCTTACGTGATTCCCTCGAGTTCATTCCTCTAGGATTCTTAATAGAATCCCTCCCTTCTTTTAGAACTTTCAGACTTCCCTCACATGTTCTTTCTCTTGGTGGATTTAACTATTTTTTTTTTTTTTATATATATTTTCTACGTTTGTTCCTAATCAATTCTTTTAGTAACTTAATGTTATGCAAAACGAGTAAACGATTTTGTTCACCTTTCTCTATGCCTTGTAATATCATTTCTGAAATACCAAAAATTCTGTAAATTTTCAGTCACTTAGAAAATTGTCTTATCTACAACTTCTCTCTTTACATCAACTCAGTTTTCAAATTGGATTGTTCATAAATTTCATGACAAGGATTAGCACTCTGTTCAGAAAATTCTGCAGCGGTACTCTTACTCATCAATCTGTTTTGAATAAACTGAACACCTCCAAATGACTTGGATTTTTAATATGTTGTAGAAAACATCCTGCACTAAAATTTGGTTTTGAAACCAAGTGCAAATTCGTCTTGGTTTGATCACAATCAGCAACACAAGACAGTTTGTGAAGTCCTGAAATTTTTTGACAGCTTATAGCAGTAGACGAAAAGAATTATTTTGACCGACCTATGGCATTCAATTTTTTTTTGAATTTTAAGCATCATATGTAAAACTTATATACTTACAGATTTCTCTTTGCCTCATGTTCAAAATCAGTTCGGTTTGTTTTGTGCAAATCAATTTTTTCATGGTCTATGTATGCATCTAAATTTCTCAAAACCATTTAAGTCCTTTGGTGAAGAAAGAATAGATGCCTTTCTTTCACCCTAGAAGTTATGGTGTGGTAGATTATTGGAGATGGGTTTGCTTTGTCTTATACGATTCTTAAGCTAGTTTTTACCCGAATAAGAAGTTTGGTAGGTAGAGACTAGGTGTTGTTGTTCTAGTGCTCAACAAGAAGCGAGTGGTTTTGGTTCAAGGCAGTTGTGATTCAGTTGGAACATGTTGATCCGTTTCAGAATCAGGCACCCCACCTTTGATTTAGTAAGAACAACCTCAAGGATTCATTTGGTTATAACAAGACATTTTGGATAGACGAATCAAGGTTGCTAAGTTACTACAAGTTGTTGGTTGTGTTATAATCTACCGTTTAGAAAGGGACCCTATAGTTTTGGATTCTACGGACTTGGTGTGATTCTTGGTATAAGTCGGATATTCAAGAATTTTGTCTACTTGGATTATAAACATAAGAAAGTATCTTCCGGTGGTGGTTGCCCTGAGTAGAAGAGTGGTCGATCAGGTTGGGTTATGTGTACAAGGGTTTAAACGGTTTGGGGAATCGGTAGAGTTTTGGTACATGGTTAGCAAGATCAGAATCGGTTAGTTGTTGTTCCAGGGGAAAACAAGTGAAGCTCCGGTTTTGGGTTGTGTTGAAGAAGGAATTGCTAAGGAAGGTCAATGGATTGAGTACGTTCAAGTTTCGAGGACGAAAGTCCTTTTAGGGGGGGAGAAATGTCATATCCTGACTTTTTGAAAAGAGGCAGACGTGTCTTTTTGCGGAAACGGAATATTATGTTTAATGATTTACGGATTCAAGTATTTTATTTATATATATTTCGGATAAATATAAATATTTAAGGGTAATTAAAAGAAATTTAGTTATTAAATTAAAGGATTTTAATTAATAGCTATAAAAGAAAAATATCCCCTAATTCCTCATAACACACAAGACGCAAAATCGGATTAAATACGCAATACCCAGAAGAGCAACGCATGTTGCCAGGAAGTGAAAGAATGGAATTATCAATCGCGCGGCTAATCCGTTAGGATTTTGTGCAGACAGCATAAGAAATAATCGATCACTGGGAGAAGGCGATCGTTTTCATACTCTTCGTTTTCTAAACAGTAAGTTTCTAGAAAAGCCCTAGTTTTGGTTTTCGTCAAGTGTGATCCCTCAAATCGTTGTTTCAATAGTTTAGAAACACTTGATCGCAATTAATCCTTGATTGATTGTTGATCATTTAGGTTTCGAGTTGTAGGCTTAGAGGATCTGCAGTCCATTTGTGTTTTGCGTTGGTTTTGCTTGCTAATAAGGTGAGAGACTCTTCCTAATGAGTAATCATAGGTTTATGATGTTATGGTGAAATAAATGGATGTTAAATTTGAATAGCGGCGCTTATAGATTTTCGGTTGCGTTTATTGTACCAAATTGCTAAAGGATGAATTCGATTAGTTTTGAATTTGTTTATTCTTATGTTTTCTTCCTTCCTTCTGTTTATTTATATGTTTTTTTCCCCAGTTTATAGTACAGGTACGTGGGTCTATTTTTGTTTAGTTCCTAGTAAATGTAAATATTTTAGTATATATAATTTAAGATATAGTCTTTCTTCTTTTTGGTTATTTTGTAGTAGTCTATTATATAATTTTGTTGCTCCACTATCGAAAAACCAAAAGGAGCCGAATTAGATAAATAAATAAAAAGGTAGAAGCATTAAAGAAAAAGAATAAATGATCTTATAATATATAATGTATAGTTGTGTTGTGTTATTTTCTTATTCGAAAAATATGAATATACAATTTTGTAGAAAACGGATTTTGTGGTTAATATTATTGTGATGCGTAACTTGAATTGTAATTTTGTTAATGATCTTAAATACGATTAAATGAAAATGAACAAACGTCGATTGAGGTCTGATTCGTTTAATTTCGACACCGAATGTACTCTTAAAGGGATTTGAAGTGCGGATCCGTCGGAAGAGCATGAAAAACTTGTGCTTTGATGAATTAGTATTCATCAATGTCTGTGTAATTGTTAGGTCTTGCCCGTATCTAGTGGTCTAGGAAAGAGAGTAATGTATGTGAGGGAGCTTACTTGAATATACTTAGGTGGCTAGTTAACAATTAATAATAAATTTACTTGTGTAGTTGAAAGATTAAACATCAATCCATTCTTGGTAAGGCACAAGTCTATATCGCGATGTGTATGCGTTCTGAAAGTGGATAACTCTGTAAGTCTTTGGACCCTACGTATGGAGGAACACCACCCCGTAAGTCCGAGACCCTACGTATGGAGGGACTTCACCGAACCTGTACACTATCAGAGTCTACCAGACTAGACTTTCGTGGCCATTGGTGTGATCCACCAATAGGTTGCACCCAGTTACTTCATGGTGAGTAGCACCATGCATAGTGCCCTTGAATGCTGATGATACATAGATAAGCTAGGTTAGAAACCAATAGTCACAACATGTTGATGAGCATGAAGTGTACCCTAGAGTTGTGTCGGTCACATAAAGGTAACCTAATAATAATAAAGGGAACCTTTTCGTGGTAAAGCATAATTATTCATTAGCTTCTCACTCTTGCTAAGTACCTATGTACTTACCTCCTTTGCATGTTTCTTTTGTGTGCATTGTGGGGTGAGAAGATGAACAGGTTGTCCATGAGTTCGATGACGAGGATGTTTGATGAATAAGATGTTTGATGGCATTGATGTTGATGATGCGTCATGTTTCTTTTATTTCTTGTTGCACTAGACTTTGTCGTTTCTTCTTCTTTAGACAGATGTTGCTATTTTATTTCTAGACTTTTGTAATGAAGTTTGTACTTCTTTTAAGAAAAGTTTAGGTTTCTTTGGACATCGTACTTGTAAGACGTTCATTGTCTGAAGACACATTTCTATCTTTAGTATGTTGAGTTTCAATTCTAGTAGCATTTATGACCATGACCCGAGTCTTTCGGGTTTCTGTTTGTTTTTAATTGATATGATGACGTAGAGGCTTACGTATAATATTAGATTAATTTAATGCTATACGCGCCGAACGTTCTCTCAGGATAAGGACTCGGTATCCGGGAGCGGGGCGTTACATTTGGTATCAAAGCCAAGCGTCCTTGTTGTTTAAGGATTCCTTTCCTCTAAGATAAGATTTCCTTAGACCTTGTTGAACCTCTCTGATCCCTCTTGATCTTGGTGGTAAATCTCGTAAGACTAAGAATCCTTAAACCGTGGTTAAGTTGCATTATGACCAAGTGAAGAGTCTCCATAAGCGAAGGTTGGGTTGAGTTCTAAGCACACATCTCTTACATGTTTCCCTCAAGTTCGTTCCTCTAGGATTCTTAATAGAATCCCTCCTCTCTTTCAGAACTTTCAGACTTCCCTCACATGTTCTTTCTCTTGGTGTATTTAACTATTTTTTTTATTGGCTACATTTGTTCCTAATCATTTCTTTTAGTAACCTGATGTTATGCAAAACGAGTAAGCGATTTTGTTCACCTTACTCTATGCCTTGTAATATCATTTCTGAAATACAAAATTTTTTGTAAATTTACAGTCACTTAGAAAGTTGTCTTATCTACAACTTCTCTCTTTACATCAACTAAGTTTTCAAATTGGATTGTTCATAAATTTCATGACAAGGATGAGCACTCTGTACAGAAAATTCTGCAGCGGTTCTCTTACTTATAAATCTGTTTTCAATAAGCTATACTCCTCAAAATGACTTGTATTTTTGATATGTTCTAGAGAACATCCTGCACTAAAAGTTTTGTTTTCGAACCAAGTGCAAATTCTTCTTGGTTTGATCATAATCTGCAACACAAGACAGTTTGTGAAGTCCTGAAATTTTTTGACAGCTTATAGCAGTAGACGAAAAGAATTATTTTGACCAACCTATGGCTTTCCAATTTTTTTGATTTTTAAGCATCATATGTAAAACTTATATACTTACATATTTCTCTTTGCCTCATGTTCAAAATCAGTTCGGTTTGTTTTGTGCAAATCAATAATTTCATGGCTTATGTATGCACCTGAATTTCTCAAAACCATTTAAGTCCTTTGGTCAAGAAAGAATAGATGTCTTTCATTCACCCTGGAAGTTATGGTGTGGTTGATTATTGGATATGGGAATGCTTTGTTTTTTTACGATTCTTAAGCTAGTTTTTACCCGGAATAAGAAGTTTGGTAGGTAGAGACTAGGTGTTGTTGTTCTAGTGCTCAACAAGAAGCGAGTGGTTTGGTTCAAGGCAGTTGTGATTCAGTTGGAACATGTTGATCCGTTTCAGAATCAGGTACCCCACCTTAGATTTAGTAAGAACAATCTCAAGGATTCATTTGGTTAAAACAAGACATTTTGGATAGACGAATCAAGGTTGCTAAGTTACTACAAGTTGTTGGTTGTGTTGGAATCTACCGTTGAGAAAGGGACCCTATAGTTTTGGATTTTACGGACTTGGTGTGATTCTTGGTATAGGTCGGCTATTCAAGAATTTTTTCTTCTTGGATTATAAACTTAAGAAAGTATCTTCCGGTGGTGGTTGCCCCGAGTAGAAGAGTGGTCGATCAGTTTGGGTTTTTTGTGTACAAGGGTTTAAACGGTTTGGGGAATCGGTAGAATTTTGGTTCATGGTTAGCAAGATCAGAATCAGTTAGTTGTTGTCCGGGGGAAAACAATTGAAGCTCCGGTTTTGGGTTGTGTTGAAGAAGGAATTGCTAAGGAAGGTCAATGGATTGAGTACGTTCAAGTTTCGAAGACGAAATTCCGTTTAAGGGGGGAGAAATGTAATATCCCATTTTTTTGAAAATGGGCAGAGGTGTCTTTTTGCGGAAATGGAATATTATGTTTAATGATTTACGAATTAAAGTATTTTATTTATATATATTTCGGATAAATATATATATTTAAGGGTATTTAAAAGAAATTTAGTTATTTAATTAAATGATTTTAATTAATAGCTATAAAAGGAAACTATCCCCTAATTCATCATAACACACACGACACAAAATCTGATTAAATACGCAATACGCAGAAGAGCAACGCATGTTGCCAGGAAGTGAAGGAATGGAATTTTCAATCGTGCGGCTAATCCGTCAGAATTTTGTGCAGACGGCAGTTGAAGAAATCGATCACTGGGACAAGACGATCGTTTTCATACTCTTCGTTTTCTAAACAGTAAGTTTCTAGAAAAGCCCTAGTTTTGGTTTTCGTCGAGTTTGATCCCTCAAATCGTTGTTTCACTAGTTTAGAAACACTTGATCGCAATTAATCCTTGATTGATTGTTGATCATTTAGGTTTCGAGTTGAAAGCTTAGAGGATCTGCAGTCCATTTGTGTTTTGCGTCGGTTTTGCTTGTTAATGAGGTGATGGACTCTTCCTAATGAGTAATCATAGTTTTATGATGTTATGGTAAAATAAATGGATGTTAAATTTGAATAGCAGCGCTTATGGATTTTCGGTTGCGTTTATTGTACCAAATTGCTATAGGATGAATTCGATTAGTTTTGTATTTGTTTATTCTTATGTTTTCTTCCTTCCTTTTGTTTATTTATATGTTTTTTTCCCCTGTTTATAGTACAGGTACGTGGATCTATTTTTGTTTAGTTCCTAGTATATGTAAATATTTTAGTATATATAATTTAAGATATAGTCTTTCTTCTTTCTGGTTATTTTGTAGTAGTCTATTATATAATTTTGTTGCTGCACTATCGAAAACCAAAAGGAGCAGAATTAGATAAATAAATAAAAAGGTAGCAGCGTTAAAAAAAATAAAAAATGATCTTATAATATATAATGTATAGTTGTGTTGTGTTATTTTTTTTTCCGAAAAATATGAATATATAATTTTGTAGAAAATGGATTTTGTGGTTAATATTATTGTGATGCGTAACTTGAATTGTAATTTTGTTAATGATGTTAAATACGATTAAATGAAAATGAACAAACTTCGATTGAGCTTCTGATTCGTTTAGTTTCGGCACCGAATGTACTCTTAAAGGGATTTGAAGTGCGGATCCATCGAAAGAGCATGAAAGGCTTGTGCTTTAATGAATTAGTATTCATCAATGTTTGTGTAATTGTTAGGCCTTGTCCGTATCTAGTGGGTCTAGGAAAGAGAGTAGTGTATGTGAGGGCTCTTACTTGAAAATACTTAGGTGGCTAGATAACAATTAATAATAAACTTACTTGTGTAGTTATAAGATTAAACATCAATCCATTCTTGGTAAGGCACAAATCTATATCGCGATGTGTGTGCATTCTAAAAGTGGATAACTCTGTAAGTCTTTGGACCCTACGTACAGTGGAACATCACCCCGTAAGTCCGAGACCCTACGTATGGAGGGACTTCACCGAACCGGTACACTATCGGAGTTTACCAGACTAGACTTCCGTGGCTATTGGTGTGATCCACCATTAGGTTGCACCCAATTACTTCGTGGTGAGTAGCACCATGCATAGTGCCATTAAATGCTGATGTAACAGAATAAGCTAGGTTAAAAACCAATAGTCACAACATGTTGATGAGCATGAAGTGAAGCCTAGAGTTGTTTCGGACACATAAAGATAACCTAATTATAATGAAAGGAACCTTTTCGTGGTAAAGCACAATTATTCATTAGCTTGTCACTCTTGCTAAGTACCTATGTACTTACCTCCTTTGCATGTTTCTTTTGTGTGCATTGTGGGGTGAGAGTATGAACATGTTGTCCATGAGTTCGATGACGAGGATGTTTGATGAAGATGACTTTTGATGGCATTGATGTTGATGATACGTCCAGTTTCTTTTTTTTTCTTGTTGCACTAGACTTTGTCGTTTCTTCTTTAGACAGATGTTGCTCTTTTATTTCTAGAATTTTGTAATGAAGTTTGTACTTCTTTTAAGACAAGTTTAGGATTCTTTGGACATCATACTTGTATGACGTTCGTTGTGTGAGGACACATTTCTATCTTTAGTATGTTGAGTTTCTATTCTTGTAGCATTTATGACCTTTACCCGAGTCTTTTGGGTTAATTGATACGACGACGTAGAGGCTTGCGTATAATATTAGATTTATTTAATGCTATACGCGCCGAACGTTCTCTTCTGGATAAGGACTCGGTATCCGGGAGCGGGGCGTTACAAGTTATACCAACTGTCCAGGAAGGATCAGAAAGCAGTCAACATCAGAACGCAGCAGAATCTGGAGAAAAAGAGGGTCCCGCAAACCGGGACACCACTCCGGTAAACCGAGAGTCTGAAAGTTCAACAGAGAAGCATGCAGAGCAGCAGCAGTCAGCAGGTAAGTCTTCACGAACTGTAACTTCCTGCTACGTTACCCTATCCCCCCTAAGAAATATAAGCCAAATAATAATGATGTTCGTTATAAAAAAATTCATAGAAATGTTTAAGAAGTTGCAAGTTAATGTACCTTTTGTAGAAGCTTTGGCCGGAATGCCAGAGTATGCAAAATTGTTGAAAGAAGCAATATCTACCCAAAGGAAATTGCTAGACCTTGAGATTATATGCCATAATGAGGAATGCTCGGCAGTTTTGCAACGCAAACTACCTCATAAGTGTAAAGATCATGGGTGCTTCCTCATACCTTGCACAAATGGAGGAGTGTGCCTAAACAAATCATTGTGTGATCTTGGAGCCAGTGTCAATCTAATGCTACTCCCCATCTTTCATAAGTTAGGCATGAAAGAGTTGAATGAAACATCTATAACCCCTCAATTAGTCTATGAAGCAACCATGTGGAGTGGTGGAGGATGTTTTGGTGAAAGTTGATAAGTTCATATTCCCCGTAGACATTGTGGTGCTAGACATGGAGGCTAACCACGATGTTCTACTAATCTTAGGAAGACCTTTCCTAGCAATGAGCAAGACATTGATAGATGTTCATAAGGTCGAACTGATTTTGAGAGTGAATGAGGACAAAGTAGTAATCACTGATGAATTCAATAAAGTATGCTCAAGATGAAGAAGAAGCATGCTACATGCTAGATGTCATAGACGAGCTTGTTCTGGAACTATATCAACAAGTGGAATTAGACCCTGATGTAGCATAGACTTTGCTCCTAAAAGAAGAAGAAAGTTATGAGAAGACCTGGCCTGGGTGTAGCGAAGGTCAAGTGCGAGAAATAGATCCTATATCTTCTGTGGATTTAGGAGGAACAATTCATAGACCTTCGTGGCACAAGTTCTTTGACCTACAATTGACTGGTAAGCTGTTAAGATCATCGTTAGAGGAACCACCAAGGAACTTTACATTGAAATATTTACCATATCACCTGAAGTACATGTACTTACAAGATGATACTCTTCCCGTCATAATTTCATCGTTACTATCACCTTTAGAGGAAGAGAAACTTTTAAGAGTACCGAGAGAGCATAATAGAGTGTTTGGGTAGACGATTGCACGTATTAGAGGAGTAAGCCCATCGGTGTGCATGCATAAGATCTCTATAGACCCTGAAAAGAAAGTGGTAGGACAACCACAAATGAGGTTGACGCCACAACTGAAGGATGTTGTTAAGGAAGAGATTATAAAGATGTTGGAAATGGGAATCATTTTCCCAATTGCAGAAAGTGAGCGGGTAAGCCCAATTCATGTGGTGCCTAAGAAAGGAGGATTCACTGTCCAACCTAATGAGTTTGATGAGTTACTCCATGTGAGGCTAATTACTGGACATCGAGTTTGCACTGATTTTATGAAACTGAATGATGCAACTCATAATGATCATTTTACCTACCAATCATCGACTAGATGTTGGAAAGATAAAGAAGTCATGCTTTTTGGTAGATGGATATTCTGGTTACTATCAGATCCATATTGCCCCTGAAGACCGAGAAAAGACTAGTTTCGCATGTCCCTTCGGAACATTTGCGTACAATCGCATGCCTTTTGGACTTTGTAATGCACCAGCAACTTTCCAAATATGCATGATTGTCATTATTTGCGGACACGGTGGAGGATTTTCTGTAAATTTTCATGGATGATTTCTCTGTATTTGGAGATAGCTTTGATAAATGCTTGGACAACTTGAGTTAAGCGCTAAAGAGATGTGAAGAGACCAACCTTGTACTTAACTGGGAGAAATGCCATTTCATTGTTACAGAAGGAATAGTGTTAGGTCATAAGATTTCAAAGAAAGGAATAGAGGTTGATAAGGCAAAGATAGAGGTAATAGAGAAGTTACCCCCTCCAACGAACTTAAAGATGTTGCGAGCCTTCTTGGCCACGCAGGATTCTATAAGAGGTTTTTCAAGGACTTCTCTAGAGTTTCTAGACCTTTGACGGAATTACTTGCAAAAGATGTACCTTTTGTGTTTGGAGAAGAGTGCAAGAAAGTGTTCAACACATTGAAGCAAATGCTTATAACCGACCCAATTATTGTAGCACCAGATTGGAACAAACCTTTTTTGCTTTTGAGTCATGCAAGCGACAGGGCAGTTGAAGCAGCCCTGGGACAAAGGGAGGATAAAATCTTTAAACCTATCTATTACGCCAGTCACCCTTAACAGTACCCAGAGAAATTATGCAACTATAGAGAAGGAACTCTTAGTTGTCATCTTTGCATTTGACAAGTTTCGACCTTATCTGATAGGATCGAAAGTCACTGTATTCACTGACCATACAGCTTTGAAGTACCTTCTAACCAATCAAGACTCCAAGCCGAGATTATTGAGATGGATTCAACCTTTACAAGAGTTTGATGGGGAGATTAAAGATAAAAAGGGATCTGAGAACCAGGTGGCTGATCACCTGCCAAGATTAACTTTGCTGGAAGAAGAGCAACCAACTGAGATCAGAGAGAGCTTCCCTGATTAACAACTTTTTTCCGTCTCAGTGGTAGCTCGAATTGAATCTCAGCCCCGACAAAATACATCAAGAGTGGGCAAGGTATACCCTTGGTTTGCTAACATTGTCAATTATCTAGCAGGAAGGTACCTACCACCGGAATTCACAAATGCGGATAAGAAGAAGTATTTCACGTATCTGAAGCTTTATCATTGGGACGATCCCTACCTATACAAGATGTGCCTTGATGCTATTCTTAGGAAATGCGTCCATGATGATGAGATTCCAAGTATTTTGCACCTATGTCATTCTAGAGAAGCTGGAGGTCACTATAGGCCAGACAAAGACAGCCACAAAGATATTGCTGTGTGGATTCTATTGGCCAATAATTCATAAATCTGCTTATGAGTTTACAAGAGCCTGTCATTCCTGTCAAATAACCGGTAACATTTCGAAGCGGAATGAGATGCCACTGCAGAGTATCTTAGAAGTGTAGTTATTCGATGTTTGGGGAATTGATTTTGTTGGGCCTTTCACATCGTCAGAATCAAATCGTAACATCCTGGTAGCAGTTGACTATGTTTCCAAATGGGTGAAGGCAGTGGCTACACCTACTAATTATGCCAGGGTTGTCCAGAGGTTTCTTACGAAAAATATTTTGACGAGGTTTGGAGTGCCCAGAGGTATAATTAGTGACGGAGGGAGTCATTTCTGTAATAGGTTGTTTGAGAAATTGATGATGAGATATGGGAGTGGACAAATAGAAGTCATGAACAGAGAGATTAAGAGGATCTTAGAGAAGACTGTGCATCCCACGAGGAAATATTGGTCTTTGAAATTAGATGACGCTCTTATGGAGTATAGAACAGCTTATAGGACCAAAATTGGGATGTCACTGTATATGATTGTGTTTGGAAAAGCGTGTCATTTACCGGTAGAACTCGAGCACCGAGCGCTATGGGCTACGAGGTTTTTAAACATGGATGAGAACTTATCCGGTGAAAAGAGAATTCTAGAGTTGAATAGATTGGTGGAGTTTAGACTTCAAGTGTATGAGAATGCAAAGATTTACAAGAAAGAACGAAGCGCATGCACGATAAAAAGATTCTGAACCGCACATTTCAAGTTGGAGATAAGGTGCTGGTATATAATTCGCGTCTTCATCTTTTTTCTGGGAAGCTGAAGTCTAGATGGTATGGACCACATGTAGTCACCAAAGTCTTCAATTCAGGTGCATGTGAAGTTAGAAATGAATACTCTGGGAAGACTTTCATAGTAAATGGCCACAGACTGAAGCATTAACTAGAGCACAAGTATAACCCTGAGTTGGAAGTCTTTATGTTGACGGATCCAAAATACGAATAAAGGAGCCATATTATTACAGTCGAGCTGGCGACTATAAACTCAAAACTATTTCTAAACCCTTATTTATTGCTTTTTATTTTTTATTTTATGTTATTTTGAGTCAATAAAGTAGCATGACAATCGCAAGGTTTTTTTCATCACACATATCTTCGGTCATCTTGCTAGAGATATATGTGGTTTTTTCCTTCACAATTCTCATGTGATACCTTTGTATAAGTTTTCGCGTCTTGTTTAGGCCAATAAAGAATAAAGTGGCTTAAACGAGCATTCCTCCGGCATGCACAATTATCGCCACCTTATTATCTTATTGCCCTTCGCATGTTACTCATAGTTTTCGGAGTATTTTGGAAAATAGGTAACAAGTTGGAAGATGGATGACCTAGGAGCTAACGATTCTGCTCCAGGATTTCCTTTGACTCAGCCGACCAATTCCAGAGCTAAGTACCTTTTCTTTTCTTTATTATTTGTCATTGGGGACAGTGTCTATAATAAGTGGGGGGGATATGTGTCTTAGCTGGATAATCGAAAAAGGGAATAATTTTGAAAAATTTAACACTATTTTTAGCTTGCTTATTGCACGTGTCCGAGTAAGGAATCAGTAGAAAAAGGAGCCCAAGAACAATTTGAAGTTAGCTATAGCGATTCAATTTAGTATGGAAGAATGAGCATATATTATGTTGCATGAAGTAGTAACTTATTAATTGTTAATCTATCATTGCACTCAATATTTGAGCACATAATCTGAGTGAGAAGTGCTTGAGAATAGATGATAAATTGTTTTAACCGGAAATCAATATTTGTTTGTCTATATACTTTAACGAATTTTTGTAGGACAAAGGAAGCAACTTGAATGCCAAAAGAGGTAACCGAGACAAAACGGGCTTGAGAGAGAGAGAGAGAAAAAAAAAATAGTTAGAAAACCAGCCCAAAAAAAATTTGAAAACTGAAAAGAAAAATATATGCAATAAAGGCAGTGAGGGAAGCGAACACGTGTAAAAAGGGCACGACCCTCGCATGAAAAGAAGCAAACGAGGACTTAAGAGTGATATTCAGTCCCTAAGTCCGCGCGGCCCAATTAAGGTACCATGTTGTGTAACCAAGTCTGAAAGCAAGATGAGGGAGTGTATGCGCAGGTAAGTTACGTTTGTGGGGTTAATACAACTTGATTCTCCTCATGAATGCACTATCATGACTGATTCATCACACGACACATTGATGCATGATAAGTAGTGATTAATGGGGAGCTTATGGATTGTGGCTTAATGTATGTTCTGCCGGAAATCTTTATTGAATATGTGGTAGTTGATGGAGGTTGCTCTTGGAGGTACATACCGCCTTGATACTCTGCTCGAGGACGAGCAAAGGGCTAGTGGGGGGTAGTTGATGACGCTTAAAATAGTCTATCCTACGGCATCAACATTCTGTCCATTACGAGCTAAAAATAGTTGTTTCGACCTATAAATATGAACCATTTAAGTTGAATATCATATGTCGGGTTCGTGAGTCGAGTATTTTGCACTTAGCGTATTTTCCCTATTTTGATATTATTTCGTGCATTATTTGACTATTTTCAGGATACGGAATATTGGGCTGAGCATCATGGATGAATCTGGTGTGGACTGAACGAAAGGATTGGGCATAAGGTATTCCAGAACCTTCCAAGCTAAGTCGGTAGAGAAAAAAGGACAAAATACCCCCGGTTTACCGAGGTCTGCTGCCGACTTACCGAGGTTCCAGAATCACCGATATGCGTTTTCTTGGACGAGGGGTAGATCTAGGTGTTTCTAAGTCGGTTTATGTAGCTATAAATAAGAGGCTTCGCCTCAGAATTCAAGGCAAAATTATGCAATAAAAGTTCTTTGTTCTTTATTTTATTATTTTATGAGTTCTGGTCGGAGAGACGAAGTAGTCGCCGCCTTAGGAGAGATCCAAGGGAGATCTACGCTCATCTTTGAGGGTATGATTTTCTGTCTTTTCCAAGATGTAGATCTGTCGTTGTTCTATTTGACTTGTATGTTTTAATTGCCTATTTAGTTTAATTATGTAGTAGTTAGTTTATTTTACCCCATGTGTTATAGATCTAATTCGTTGTTCAAGAAATCATGAAATAGTGATTGTGTTCTTCAGATCTGCGACCGTCTATATCGCTAGATCTGAATACCTAGTAAATTACCAATTCATGATAATCGGCGCCAGCTACGTTGATTGATAGATTTAATTTACATGTTAGTAGCCTGATCAACTATTTGCATGTCTTCATAAAATTAGCATGAAATATTAATAGTGTAGTGTTAATTTGGACATTATCTTGATGGACCCTAGGAACGTGTTGATCAGTGTAGACAGCTGTCTAGGCGGGTTTGCGGTATGAGTTAGCGCTCAATATCGACAGCTCTAGTTCTTTATGCGTATGGGCTATTACGGACCAATTACGGAGGGTATCTTGCATATAGATTGTCTACTACCATGGTCGGAGTAGATAGGGTTATGAGTTGTACCCGTAGCTGATAATGAATTAAATTCACCAATGGGGAGGACTATTGCATGTGCGGGGGAAATAACTAATTACTCATAATTGAACTAATACATTAGAAACTCTTGTTTCCTTTGTGAGAACTAGCGAAGTATTGTTAGTTCGTGGCACCAGTTTTACTACCGTTTAGAGTATAGTTGGTCGTAGATCATTAATTGTGACAAGCTCTATCTAGATAATTAGACGTTCTTGCGAGTCTCTGTGGGATCGACATTGACTTGCCCGTACTCTACTACGATAGACCTAGTCCTATTGCTAGTAAGTGCTTTGCACACGATCAAAAGCTTCGGTACACATAAAACATTTGATAATTTAAAGGTAAAATTAGGAGAGGGTAAAGTAGCAGAACCCGAATGTGCGATGGGCAAGGCACGCCCAACACCAATGATGATGTCGTCTGGACCATGATATGGTTCGTGTAAGGAAAGAAGATTCAGGTTGGAGGTCATATGATGTGAGGCGCCGCTATCGAGGAGCTAGGAATCGGGAGCGGCTTGAGCTGGGTGGGCTTGAGGCCTGGGCCAAGCTGAATGAGAGGTATTCATTTGCTGGAAAAACGGGTATGTGGGGCACTGTTTTGCCGAGTGACCATGTACACCACATAGTTGGCACTTGCCTAAATATGGATGTGGCTGATAAGAGGGCTGATTGTGTGCAACGGCGAGAGAGGAGAGAGGTCGGAAGTGAGTGGGGTTGGGTCATGCAATTTGGGCGCCATGGAAATTTGGGTGAGGTGGGGCGACGGTAATTCTGAGCGGCGAACGCTGAATGAGAGGTGGTGACTGAGGGAGTTTGCACCATTAAACCCGCTTCAAAATTCAACAATGTTTTGTGCAATTCATCAAATTTGATTAAAGTGCCCCGTGCTTTCACGGCTCTTACCTGTTCCATGTACTCATCCCCAAATGGTAGAGAATATGATCGTTAAATCTTCAGGATCAAAAAGGGCCCCAAGTGAAGCAACTTCATCGGACTTGTTTTGACCGCCTTCATAAAGAGAGAAACTGGCTGCTTACCTTTGGTTATCGTGCGAAGGTGATGATGGAGTTGCTTGATACGGCCTCTAGACGGCGTGGCGAAGGTGTCAGCCAAGATTTTCCATGCTTCCCGGCTGGTTTTTGGGCGGGAGATGAGGGACGCAACTTGAGTGGCGAGGGAGCCGAGAATGGTGTTGTGGATGAAGTTATCTTGTCGGGTCCATATGGTATTAGCAGGATTTGGACGGGAGCCTTTCTCGTCGGTGATGGTCGCCGGTGGACAAGTTTTAGTGCCATCAACATATCCAAACAAGTCGTATGCATTGAGGAGTGTGGTAAATTGGAGATGCCAGGCAAGGTAATTGGTATTGTCTAGTTTAATTGGTGTTTGATGAGCAAAAAGTGGGATGATGGAGGCGGACGGATTGGGTGGAGCAGCGGTGGAGCTTTCGGCGTTGAGTTTAGACATGGTGGAAATGAGGGGTGAGGGCTATAGAGAGGAGAACGTGGAGGGTCGAAAGGGGAGTTACCAAGACTCTAAAAGCTCTGATACCATTATTATAGGAAATAATTGTGTGTGTTGTATATTCACAATTTCATAGTATTTCATATATAAACTGTACAAAGAATATTCTAGAGGGATTATGCTATAACTACAGCAAATTATATGCTAAGAGAATATGGTAAGAATCGAGCTATAATATTTATAATAAATGCACAATTTTCGGTCATTACTGCCTATTATAAGTAAGATAGAGAAAAAAATAATAAATGTTGCATTTTTAATGTAGAATAACTTATATTGTGTGAAAAATCTAAGAACATATAATAGCTTATATTTTGTGGAAAATTAGGGATAATGACATAATCTGAATATTTTTAAGTAACAGGACAACTACATATTTTTTATAGGGAGAAGGACACTGCATAATTTTTATAGCGAGAAGGAGAAACAGTGAATCCCGAAAACCAGTGAATGGCGAAATCAGTGAATTACGACAGTGAATCCTGAAAATTAGTGAATTTCGACAATGAATTTCGAAAATTAGTGAATTTCGACAGTGAATTTCGGTAGTGAATTTAAACAGTGAATTTCGACAGTGAATAAATAGTTTTGTCATTTATGCAAAAGTTTCAAAAGACTGTCATTCTACTCAATTGATGAAATATTTTTGTCCTTCTCCCTCATTCTCCCTATATTTTGGGACGGGAGAGTACTTCGGCCAGTACTTTATTTTGATAGCATATCATTATTTTGATATTAACTCAAAATTGAACGTTGGATTGCATTCCTAGTGTTTGGCATGGAACGGTAACACTTGTTGTATTTATTTCCTTTTTACTGTGGTATTGTACATACATTCACATTATGATATTAGAATTGATTTTCTGCGTAGATGCTTCGTGATTCAAAAACAAATTTGGGACATGACCGAACGGTTCAGATCGGATTTAATTACGTAAATTCAGGTCGGATCATTACAATTACAAAATCAAGCTTTTTGCCTGGACAAATTTTTGCCTAGCTTTAAAATCAAGCCTACTACCTTTCAAGAGCATTCACATTGGAATAATCAGACTTTTTGTTTTACGGACTCAAACACAAGTTTTCTCTATTTTAAGGAATTCAATTCACGTGAGCTATATCAGAATTTGTACTATAATTTATAGCACATTAAAATATGACGTCAAATCATAATTTTTTATAAAAAAAAATACATATATTCGCACACACACATCCACGATAAATATTTTAAGAATGAGACTCTAGTTAATAGAAGATCTATGCAATTCCTGTTGGAACTTTATGATGTTTTAGCTCCGAAATGGGTTTAAGTGTAAGTGACGAACAGTCAAGTTCAGGCCTAGATTTGAATGCGTTATGGAATGAATTTCCGGGAGCTAAAAACAGTTTTGGAAACTACTAAGATAGTAGTTGATCTTAGGCTTTTGATTCACTCAATTTCGATATCGGGTGAATGAGAAATTAATGTCTAAAGGTAGAGTGATTTATGTTAGCCGAAGTAGACATCAGTTTAGATCGAACTTGTTGAAACAATGCATTTGTTCGATTTATGTTCATGAACAGAATGGCATCCGTTCAAAATTCGGTTATTTCCAACAAAAATAACTTCCTCTGTAACCGCAATTTTGAAGAGATGCTTCTCTTCCAAACATATTTTCTCTACCTATATAATCCCAAGACATGGAATGAAAACATACAGAATTTTCTGCATTAAAATTCTGCATACTTTTCTTACATTTTGCAATACCAAAAGCCTGCACTTTTTGCATTTCAAAAGTCATAGATATTCAAGGCCGGATCAGTTCGCCGCTTGTTCGCATTGAAGTGCCACAACCAGAACAAGGAAAAGAATGTTGTATCTTGGGAGACTTCTTGCCATAACCGTGGGCATTTAACCGGGGCAATAAAGTCTTAAGGAAAGCGTTCTACGTGCCTCAGTCTAAACAATAATGTTAGTAAGGGTATATTTGTCCGGTCTTGTAAATTGTGTATCTAGGGTTTACTATCTTGTAACTACAAATACTCGTGATTGTGTAATACAACAACACGAATTTTCTTCCAATTACTTGGAGTTTATCATGGTATCGGAGCTCTCTCCATGAGAGATTAACCAATTTTTTTCGATCATGGTTCTCTTTTTCTAAAAAAAAGTCCATATAGCATTTTTCTCGTTTCATTCACAACAGCATGTTGCTTGTGATAAAGACGGTATCGGAGACTTGTGATATTCCTCGGGCTGATGCTATTAGATTTGCTGATTCTGGTTCATCATCCGGCAGGCCTACCAAACCTGCTGCCGGAGATGGCTACCGGACTCACCTTCATTGCAGACGGAATGGACACGAAAAAGGAGAGCTGCTTCAAAATTACCGGTTACCACGATCGGTATCTGGGAGAACGCAGCTCTGGTGGCCCCCATGTTGGCCGGACTGCTCGTGGCAACGGTCGACCAAGCCGAGGGCGAGGCCATGGCGGTGTTTGTGGTCGGAACTTTGCTTCTCATTTTGGGAGTTCTCGACAGGTTGGAGGCTCTAATGTTGGTGAATTGGTCAAAGTCAATTTTCCACCCTTTTCAGAGGATCAATGGTCCCAAATTATTTATGTAGTTAAGAATTTTAAATCATCCGCCACTTCCTCTTAAAAAATTAACGGGTACGCATGCTTTTGATGATTGGATCATTGATACGGGTGCTTCCATCCATATGTCCGGTAATATTGATTTATTTACCGATTTGTGTGATTTGTCTTCTTCTGTTGGCTTGCCTAATGGGAAAAGTGCTACTGCTATGAAAAAAGGCCGTGTTCTATTGAATGACCTGGCTTTGGATAATGTAATTTATGTTCTATCTATGGAATGCAATCTGCTCTCTGTCTCCCAATTAATTGACATCCGCCATTGCACTATTGTATTTGCTAACAAGCTTTGTATTATTCAGGACCACAGTTCGAGGAACCTGATTGGTGTTAGGGTACCATTTAGTGGGGTCTATCTCTTCCGGTCAGTTTGTACGCCAGATTTTCAGACTAATGTTATGGCAGCTACTGATTCAGGTTTATTATGGCATCGGCGTTTAGGCCATCCTTCAATGACTGTTGTGTCTTCATTACCCAGGGTAGTTTGTGCTCAAAATTTGAATAAAGGTTGTGCTCTTAACTGTCAGGTGTGTTATACGAGCAAGAAGCCACGTAATTCTTTTCCTGTCAGTTTGAACCGAGCTACTGCTATTTTTATTTGATTCACTGTGACATTTGAGGACCTAATAAGGTTGTATCTAGTTGCGATGCCCGTTTTTTTCTTACTATTATTGATTATTTTTCACGTGCTAAATTGGTGTATTTAATGATTGGAAAACATGAGGTTGGACAATTGATTCGTAATTTTTATCACATGGTGAAAACTCAATTCAACAAAAAGATTAAAATCTGCGTAGTGACAATGGACATGAATTTATCGGTTTGCGCTCATTTTTGGCTGGTAAGGGTATAGTGCACCATACTTCTTGTGTTGATACTGCGCAACAAAACGGGCGTGTTGAGCGTAAGCATCGTCAAATCCTCAATGTGTCTTGTGCTTTGCGTTTTTAGGGTAAGTTGCCTCGTTATTTTTTGGGAGCATGTGTTCTTACGGCTGCGCACTTAATTAATTTGACGCCCATCCCTATTTTGGATAATAAAACCCCTTATGAATGCCTTTTCGATCGCCCTTCTACTTACACATCTCTTCGCGTGTTTGGATGTTTATGTTATATGTCTAATCACCCTCATATTAAGGATAAATTTGATTCTCGGTCACGGCGATGCATTTTTTGTTGGATATCCTTTCGGTCAAAAAGGGTGGAGGTTGTATGATGTTGTTACCTATGAGTTTTTTGTTAGCCGCGATGTTAAGTTTTTCGAGGATACGTTTTCATTTCTTGACTCCCTTCCTGACCATGCCGTCTTCAATGGGAATTATATTTTAATCAGCCGCCTTTGTGGGATGATAATGATGATCCGATCTTGGCATCACCTCCTGCTCTTACTTTGCCGCTTCCCCCGGCTGATGATCCTGATGCAGTGCTTGATTCCAGGGGTAGTGTTCATGTGCCTCCTCCGGATGCACTTCCTCAATGCACAGAGGTACTGGGTCGCGGTTTACGTACCAAGACCCCTTCCATAAAGCTCCATGATTATTTTACTCATACGGTTCTCCGTGGCAGCAGATAGATCCCCCCGCATCTTCTGTGCCTCCCCCTCCATCAGCCTCCTTAGGTAAACCTGTTGATATTTCTTGGTTTGTGCATTATGATAAATTTTCTGTCCGTAGAAGTGTTCTTTGGCAGCTCTCTCAAAAGGGAAAAAACATGCCACCTTTCATGATGCTATACGCTATCCGGGTTGGCGTTGTGTTATGCAGGAAGAAATTGATGCACTTGAACGTAATGGCACTGGGAATTTGGAGGATTTGCCTCCCGATAAGCATGCTATAAACAATGGTTGGGTTTACAAGATTAAGTACACCTCCACTGGGGATGTTGAACGTCTTCAAGCTCATCTTTTTGTACACAGAAATCGTCAAGTAGCTAGTGTGGACTATTCTGAAACCTTTGCTCCCATGGCCAAGATGGGTATAGTTCGGGTTTTTCTCTCTGTTGTCGTCGCCCTTAATTGGGAATTACATTAGATGGATTTCACAATGCCTTTCTGCATGGTGACTTGTCCGAGGTGGTTTATATGCAGCTTCCTCCAGGCTATCATTGTTCCTTGCCCGGGAAGTTGTGTCATCTTCATAAGTCTTTATGTGGTTTGAGACAGGCTCCTCGCCAATGGTTCACGAAGTTATATGCTGCTTTGAAATCCTATGGCTTTCATCAGTCTTATGCTGACTATTCTTTATTTAGCTATGTTCTGGATATGTACTCTCTACATGTGCTTGTTTATGTTGACGATTTAATCATTTCTGGCTCTTCCTCTAAGGTGGTTCTCCGATTTAAACAATATTTACACTCTTGTTTTCACATGAAGGACTTGGGCCCGTTGAGGTATTTTCATGGTTTAGAAGTTGCCCGTTGCCCAGAAGGGATTTTCCTATCTCAACGCAAGTATGTCTTGGATCTTTTGACTGAAGTAGGTATGCTCGGTTGTCGGCCCACTGATACGCCCATAGAACAAAATCATCGTCTTGCTACTTTGCAGGGGGACCTGTTTCCTTGTCCTGATCAGTATCGTCGTCTTTTGGAATGTTTGGTTTACCTCTAAGTTACCCATCCCGAATTGAGTTATGCTATTCATACTTTGGCCCAGTTCCTGAGCCGCCCCTTGGTCCATCATTGGGATGCTGCTTAGCACGTTCTTCGCTACCGTAAGGGTTATCCAGGCCAAGGTATTTTGCTTCATGCTGATTCTAATTTATCACTCATGGCTTTTTGTGACAGTGACTGGGCAGCTTGTCCTCTTACTCGCCGTTCCTTGACCGGGTACTTGGTTTTTCTTGGTAGTTCCCCCATTTCTTGGAAGACGAGAAATAACCCACGGTCTCTTGATCCTCTGCCGAAGCTGAGTATCGGGCTATGGCCGTTACTATTTGTGAGTTGAAGTGGCTCAAGTCCCTACTGAAATCTCTTGGAGTTGGGAATCCTACTCCGATGCACTTATTTTGCGACAATCAATTCACACTCCATATTGCCCGCAATCCTGTCTTTCATGACCGTACTAAGTATATAGAAGTTGATTGTCATTTTATTCTCGACGAGTTGCTTTCCAGGAATCTTGTGACGGCTCATGTTCCTACGAGCCACCAGTTGGCAAATATTTTGACTAAAGCCCTTGGGAAGCAAGCGTTTTTTTTTTCCTTTTACGCAAGTTGGGCATTTGAGATCTTCATGCTCCTACTTGAGGGGGAGTGTTAGTAAGGGTATATTTGTACGGTCTTGTAAATTGTGTATTTAGGGTTTACTATCTTGTAACTATAAATACTTGTGATTATGTAATACAACAGCACGACTTTTCTTCCAATTACTTAGAGTTTATCAAATAAGTTTTCGTATTTATTTATGCTTTGTGTCGTTCAAATTTCTGTGCATATTGTTGTGTGAATATATATGAAATTTATGTTCATAAAATTGTTTCTTCATCTATGTTGTTCAACATTGCTTTTTCTATTTGAAAAGTTTCTATAAACGAAAAAAACAGATTACTATAAATGAAATCAGACAACTAATTTTTCCTAAAATCTTAAGACTTAATCTTGCTTCCTGTGTTAATAATCTGATTTGTGTGTAATCTGTTTGATGTGCATATACTTTTGTAAAACTTTGAACACTGAATTGCATCTGCAATTCTAGAAAATAACATAGGTAAAAGTTGTACTAATACAAACAATTTTTACACTTTTTTCAGAAAAATGGCACGACTATCTACATTGTTTTCAAGGCTAAAATACTTTGTAATTACTACGTATTTTCTGAAAACTCGAAGAATAAAAGTTGTTTCTAAGGTGTTATATATTACAAATACATATGTATTATTTGTTAAAAGTGTCCGTGAATTTTTAAAACAACTTTAGAAAAATGTTGAAGCAGAAAATCATGTTTAACCGGATGCTTATTAGTTAAATGTGGTACAACAACATGCTTATGCGCAAATCTTTAGATAAATTTATTTTACAGATGTGTGCGATCTTAAACATCCTCTAAGATATGTTGGTATCAATTATGGAGATGTGAAATGACTATTAGAAAAAATCTGCAACATGAAATTGTGGAAAAATAGGATACTTTTGTGTAAAAATACACTTGTTGCCTTGTATACCTTTTGAAAAATTATGTAGACAACATGATTTTCGTATTAATATTATGCTACAAGTATGTGAGTATAGTTCACTTGTAAAAAAAATATGCAATTTGGTTGAAAAAATTGTTGTGCCGAAAAATATAAATATAGTCACGACTTTTTGAAAAATTGGAAAAATTTTCTACCTTGTGTTGTAGTCCAAAATAATTTCTAAATACTCGTTCATTTCTAAAAAGTTAAAGAACGAAAATTGTTTATTTGGTATTTTAGATTACAAAAATGTTCATCATATGTGTTTAAAAAGTTCCTGAATTATTAAAATTGCGATATACCAATATCGGAAAAGTGTGCATAAGCAGTCTGCTTTTGCAACTTTGATTGTTGATCTTCTGTTTATAAACAGAAATGGAAGGAATATTGGAAACAACTCATTTGTCTTTTTTGCAACCTGTTGTTGTGCAAGGAACGAGTTCGTCTCACCATGAAAAACCGGAAAAGTTCAACGGGCAGATGTCAGCAAAGTGACTTAAATTCTACAGCTGGTAGAACTAATCTGGTTATCAGTAGAGTGATGGTCTGCTGAGAAGTGTATCCAAGTCTGTGAAAGTCAGCTGGGAAGTCTGCTGAGTTTCTTCTGGTGTCAGCTGAGGGTCTGCTGAGGTTTTGAGTACAGCTGAGTTCTACATCTGGGCAATCATCAGCTGAGTTGGATCAGCAGAGTGATTCAACATCTAGGGTATTTATGGAAATCCGACAAAGATGCTTGGCGGTTAGGGTTTAGGGATCTATGCCTATAAATACAAACTGTAATGATCATTGTAATGTGTGTAATCCGTCTGAAATTCAGTGCATAATAAAATATCTCTTTTCTGTCCGTGGAGTAGTCAGCACAACGCCGGAAACCACGTTAAATCCTTTGTTCTTCTTGTTTTTGTTATTTTTGTTAATTATTACAGTTATTGCATCTGTTAATTTTCTATCTTGCATCTGGATTGCCTATCATGTTATAACAAACCGGTATCGGAGCGTAGGTTCTGGGAATCATCTATACGGACAACCTTTATCTTCACCAAGACCTTCACCGGTGCTAGGACTCTATGATAAAACTTGTGATCTTTGGCGAGAAAGATGTCTGCAGTTAACGTAAAAATTGACAAATTTACTAGAAGAAACAGTTTTAGTCTGTGGTAAATCAAGATGCGGGCCTTGTTATAACAACAAGGATTATGGACTCCTTTATTTGGTAAAGGAGATGCCAGTTCAGCAGATTCTGCCAGTCTAGAAGAGAAAGCACATTCAACCATCATGTTGTGCTAATCTGATGATGTTATCACTGAAGTTGCTGAGGAAGACACAGCTTCCAAGTTGGGGGCAAAGCTTGAAAGCCTATATATGACTAAGTCATTAACCAACAAGTTGTTGCTGTAGCAGAGACTGTTTAGTCTGAGGATGCATGAGAGAGGTCTGCTGAGGGAACATCTCGATCAGCTGAACATAATATTACTTGATCTCAGGAATATTGATGATAAAATTGAAGTTGAAGATGCAGCACTAATCCTATTGGTGTCATTACCAAGTTCATAAGAAAACTTTGTGCAATCGTTCATAGTTGGGAAAGATATAGTGGCTTTAAAGGATGTGAGGACAGGCTTGCATGCCAGGGAGCTGATGTTAGGAAATCTACGCGGGAACGCAGCGGAATTCAAAAATTTATTTCCTATCGACCCAAGATCGACTTCGTTTAAGCAATAAACAAATAAGCTAAAGACGGTGGTTACCTTGCTTGATCTATAAGATCAACACTTTGACCGTCTAAGGAGAGTAGTTCTGCATAGATCCACCCAAGTGTTCGGCCTCTACTGCTAGTCCACACGAATAGCCCGCCGGAATCCCATCATGGATTACTATTGGAAAACTCGGGTTGCTAGACGGCCCTTTTCCCCCCTCTCCAACTCTCTGTAGGATGCTCTCTATTTTACACAAGAACTATTAGTTCTTGGAATTGTGTTGTACAAAATAGCTTGACACCCACCTTCTATTTATAATGGAAGTGGCGCCTCTTAGTAGAGTGGAGGAGAAGAAAACATTTTCCCAATAAAATAAGGAAAAATAATTGATTGATTTATCGCATTTATTATAATATCTTATATTAAATAAATCTAGGATATTGTCAATATCTTATATTGAATATTTCCAAGATATTGTCAATATCTAATATTGACCATCTTTATTCTATTACCATAAATCAATTTACACATGTGTATGTATCACATATATATTACACAAATAAATCTAAATATATATATATCTTGAAAACAAATATGCACAAGCACAATCCAAGTGCAAGTCTCGCATGTGACTATATATATTTGTATATATATATATTAATATCGTATATTAATATATCGTAATCACATTAATTAAAATGCACAATTCAAATGTATCTTATACACTAATAAGTTGCGCCCCATATGCCAATAAATTGGCATCCGGAATATTCTTTAATTAATTAATATAATTAATATCTTGTATTTAATTTATTCATGATAAATAAGTACCACAATATTAATTTACCACTATAACCTTTATAGTACGAGATAAATTCTTTCCTTATTTGGTTATCATCTATAACCACATTTTAATCCGGCTAGATGTTCATATGTGTGTGACCCGATAGACTTCCGAATATTTTGGCCGTAGACACAAAGTGCAAATTATGAAAATGCCCTTCATGCCTAACGATCACGGGATAGCGTCTAGCAACACACCGTGACCCCCAATCATCGAAAGAGTCAAATGTAATGACTAATACCTTTCATGTAAAACAATTACCGTGTAAATTACAATCCTATCACTGTAATAATATCCATACGATCGTATCTCGAGTGTCGATACATTAACGATCCTATCGTATAATCTGGATATCATGCTCTCTCGAAGTAATTCATTTACTCCCACATTGCAAAGAATCACGAGAGCTAGACATTCTTTATAAGAAGGCCATTTCAGATATTCGATCCCAATCATAGGGTACGCGATTCCCGGATGACCAATCATGTATACTCCGTATGCTTCAGTATCACACCCAATCACTACCGCATGATCACCCTGTGGCTAGGGGAAACCTCAATAGTGTCAAAGCATGACAATCCACACCGTGATGCCATGAAGACTCCGGTCTTAAGGATAATTACACAACAGGCACATAGTGTGCACTTAATGTAAGTGGGTCAGTCTAACGTACGCATTCTCTAATACACGTCCACGTACAGTCGAAGTGTCTATACACTTTGATAGACTAGATCTATCCCTGCCCTAAAGACAGAAGACATCTAATACGTGATCACCTGTTTATACTATCAATTCCCTGTTTAATAGTACATCAGCCTAGAGACATTTATGTATCAAACGTATTAAAGTGATTAGAGATCTCATCAACCGTAATCGCCTATCAGGGTTTCTCTATCACAGTTTAATACTAAGGACGTTATCATATAACAATTCATAATTGGTTCTTTAAAAGAACATATATATGACAACTGAAAAGCCATTTTATATATGTATAAACATAAAGAAATAGTAGAAATGATCTGACCCGGTCAGACCGGTCCAACCCGATTGGGTTTAGGACACTATTTCAACAGCTGAGACACAAGGCAGCAAGGATAGACAATCATGCTACTGGTCTAGTAGTCAGCAACAGTGAAGAAATCCAAGAAGTCCAAAATTCCTAAAGCCACAGATGTCTGTAATTACTGTAAAGAACATGGGCATTGGAAGTCCAATTGTCCAAAGAAGAAAAGGCAACAAGAGAGTACTTCTGGCACAATAGCTGTGGCTGCTGAGCATTCTAATGAGGATCTGGTTCTAGTTGCTGGGGATTCAGCACACCATGCTGATGTTTGGATCCTAGATTCTGGAGCATCCTATCATATTTGTCCACACAGAGAGTTGTTTTCTACTTATGAGAAGATAGATGGTGGTCATATTTCTATGGCAAACCGCAAGGTCTGCAAGATAGTGGGAATTGGCTCAGTCAAGTTGAGGACAGAAGATGGTAGATTCTGCACACTTAAAGATGGTAGACATGTTCCACAGATGACCAATAATTTTGTATCTCTTAGTCTACCGGACAACAAGGGGTTCAATTTCAAGGGAGAAGGTGTAGAGCTGAATGTCTACAAAAATTCAGCTATGGTCCTCAAAGGTATTAAGAAGGGAACCTTGTATATATTATGAGGCTCTACTATATCTGGCTCTACTTCTGTGGCATCCTCAGCAGTTCATTAGTCACAGCAGACACAGTTGTGGCACATGAGACTTGATCACATGAGTGAAAGAGGAATGCAAGTCCTCTCTTCAACAAGCTTTCTTGGGCAATATAAGGTTAAGAATCTATACTTTTATGAGCACTGTCTGTTTGGGAAGCTACGTAGAAGCAAGTTCTCAGCAGGTATACACAGTACAAAGGTATCACTTGATTATATCCATTCTGATTGTTGGGGTCCATTAAAGGTGGAATCATCACATGGTCACAAATATTTTGTATCATTCATAGATGACTATTCAAGAATGACTTGGGTGGTGATGATGAAACACAAAAGTGAGGCATCCAACAATTTCAAGCAGTGGAAGGCTCTAGTAGAAAATCAGACAGGCAAGAAAATCAAAAGGCTCAGAACAGATAATGGTCTGGAATTCTGCTGGTCAGAGTTTCATACATTATGCAAGGATGAGGTTATTGCCAGACATCATACAGTCAGGAATAAACCTCAGCAGAATGGTGTAGTGGAAAGGATGAATCAAACTCTTCTATAGAGGGCAAGATGTATGCTCTCTAATGCTGGTTTATCAAGGAGATTTTGGGCATAGGTTGTAACCACAGCATGCTACTTAATCAATAGGAGTCCTCACACAGGGATCAATATCAAGACACCATTTGAGATGTGTTCAGGCAAGCCTGCTGACTACTCAGTTCTAAGGGTTTTGGGAATCACAGTTTACTATCATATGAATAAAGGTGAGCTAGAACCAAGAGCCAAGAAAGGTGTGTTTGTGGGGTATGGTGATGGAGTTAAGGGTTATAGAATTTGGTCATCAGCAGAGTCCAGGGTCATACTCAGTAGAGATGTGGTATTTGATGAATATTTTATGATAAACTCATCAGTGGGGAGGTCTGCTGAATCTGAAACCAGTGCTAAATCTGAGAGGACTGAGAAATAGGTGGAGATTCAAGTGGAGTCAGCTAATATGCAACAATTAGATGATCCAAGTCAGCACTCATCTGATCTGGTTGCTGAACTGGAGTCTGATCCAAGCCAGTCTTCTGAACAAGGATCAGCAGAGCACCAAACAAGGAACATTGGTCAGTAGAGTATAGCCATAAGCAGGGCTAGAAGATCAAATGTTGGGGTACTTCTCACGAGGTATGTTTTTTATGATATGGTTGGATATGCACTTCAAGTTGCAGAAGAAGTGGATGGTTTTGAACCTTCTACTTATAGAGAAGTAGCAACATGTTCTGAAGCATCTCAATGGCATGCTGCCATGGGTGATGAAATGGAGTCATTATTGAAGAATCAGACTTAGGATCTACTTAAACATCCAACTGATAGGAGAGTTGTTACTTGCAAGTGGATCTTCAAAAAGAATGAAGGAATGACTGAGGCAGAAGGGGTCATGTATAAGACATGTTTGGTTGCAAGATGGTTCAGTTAGAAAGAAGGAGTAGACTTTGATGAGATATTCTCACCAGTGGTCAGACACGCTTCAATCAGAGTGTTACTAGCAATGGTGGCACAGTAGGATTCTTGAACTTGAGCAGTTAAATGTGAATACAGCCTTTCGACATGGTGAGGTAGATAAGGAGATATACATGACTCAGCCAGAGGGTTTTCAAGTTCCTGGCAAGGAAGATTTTGTGTTCAAGTTAAAAATGTCCTTGTATGGACTGAAGCAAGCTCTTAGACAGTGGTATAAAAGGTTTGTGATCCACATGATCCATTTGGTTATGACAGTGTCCATATCCATCATTGTGTGTATCATAGTCAGCTAGGAGATGGATCACATATCTATCTTGTCCTATATGTGGATGATATGTTGTTAGCTGCTGAAAAGAAGTTTGATATTCAAAATCTAAAGAAACTTCTTAGTGCTGACTTTGAAATAAAATATTTGGGTGCAGCCAAAAAGATTTTGGGGATGGAGATCTGGAGAGATAGGAGTCAAAAGAAGTTGTTCTTGTCTCAGCAGGGTTATATACAGAAGATATTGGTTAGATTTGGCATGACTGCTGAAAAACCAATAGATACTCCTATGGCATCTAATATTCATTTGACTGTTTATGCTTCACAGTCAGCAAAAAAAGGAGTATATGTCAAAATTTCCCTATGCTAGTGTAGTTGGCAGTCTGATGTATCCCGTGGCTTGCACTAGGCCTGATCTGGCTCAGGCAGTCAGTGTTGTCAGCAGGTTCACGGCCTAACCTGGATAGGAACACTGGAAAGCTATGAAAGAATGTTCAGGTACCTTAGGGGTACAACTGATGTTGGTCTCATTTATAGAGGTGATACTCAAGGTCTGATCACATGGTACTGTGATGCCGATTATCCAGGTGATGTGGACAGTAGAAAATCAACGACTGGTTATGTTTTCACATTGGAGAATTCAGTTGTCAGCTGAAAAGCAACTCTTCAGGAAACATTGGCTTTACCAACTACTGAGGCAGAATATATGGCTCTTACTAAAGCAGCCAATGAGGGTATCTGGTTGAAAAGGCTAGTCAATGATTTAAGTCTACATCAGGATCAAGCAGAGATTTATTGTGACAGTTTGAGTGCAATTTGTCTAGCTAAGGATAAGGTTCATAATGAGAGAACCAAAAATACTGATGTGAGGTATCATTTTTTGAGATATGAGAAGAGGGTTGTAGTGAAGAAGATCATCACCAAGGATAACCTTACGGATATGTTCCCTAAACCAGTTCAGCAGAGCAAGTTTCATTTGTGTCTGGACTTGCTAAATATTCAAAGCTTATAATCTAGAAATTTGGAATGTTAGCTGAGGGCAGGTGAGCAGAGTAGATTGTTCAAGTCAAGGTGCAGATTTGTCAGCAAAGTGACTTAAACTCTACATCTGGTAGAACTAATCTGGTTATCAGTAGAGTGATGGTTTGTTGAGAAGTGTATCCAAGTCTGTGAAAGTCAACTGGGAAGTCTCATCGAGTTTCTTACGGTGTCAAGTCGACTCTTCTTGAGAACTCTTGAGGTTTTGGGTACAGCTGAGTTCTATATCTGGGCAATGATCATCTGAGTTGGATCAGCAGAGTGATTCAACATCTGGGGCATTTATGGCAATCCGACAAAGATTCTTGGCGGTTAGGGTTTCGGGATCTATGCCTATAAATACCAACTGTAATGATCATTGTAATATGGGTAATCCTTATGAGATTTAGTGCATAACAAAATATCTCTTTTCTGTCCGTGGAGTAGTCAGCACAACGCCGTAAACCACGTTAAATCCTGTGTTCATTACTGTTAGATTGCATCTGTTAATTATCTATTTTGCCTCTGGATTCCATATCTTGTTATAACAGTAGAACTTCAAAAGATGGCATTAGAAAATGCTACTCTATTTGACTACTTTGAGTTTTGGCAAAATGGCTAACTAAGGATCCTCCTGCAGTGCAAGAGGGTGAAAATATATTGTTGACCGGTTTCTGGAATACAAGATGGTGGAATCCAAAACCGTTAGCTAAATGGAAGAGTTGCAGATATTTTATGATAAACTCATCAGTGGGGAGGTCTGCTGAATCTGAAACTAGTGCTAAATCTGAGAGGACTGAGAAATAGGTGGAGCTTCAAGTGGAGTCAGCTGATATGCAACAATTAGCATATCCAAGTCAGCACTCATCTGATCTGGTTGCTGAACCAGAGTCTGATCCAAGCCAGTCTGCTGAACAAGGATCAGTAGAGCACCAAACAAGGAAGATTGGTCAACAGAGTGTAGCCGTCAGCAGGGCTAGAAGATCAAATGTTGGGGTACCTCTCACGAGGTATGTTTTTTATGATATGGTTGGATATGCACTTCAAGTTGCAGAAGAAGTTGATGGTTTTGAACCTTCTACTTATAGGGAAGCAGCTGGCATGCTGCCATGGGTGATGAAATGGAGTCATTATTGAAGAATCAGACTTGGGATCTAGTTAAACATCCAACTGATAGGAGAGTTGTTACTTGCGAGTGGATCTTCAAAAAGAAGGAAGGAATGACTGAGGCAGAATGGGTCAAGTATAAGGCACCTTTGGTTGCAAGACGGTTCAGTTAGAAAGAAGGAGTAGACTTTGATGAGATATTCTCACCAGTGGTCAGACACGCTTCAATCAGAGTGTTACTAGCAATGGTGGCACAGCAAGATCTTGAACTTGAGCAGTTAAATGTGAATACAGCCTTTCGACATGGTGAGGTAGATAAGAAGATATACATGACTCAGCCATAGGGTTTTCAAGTTCCTGGCAAGGAAGATTTTGTGTTCAAGTTGAAAATGTCCTTCTATGGACTGAAGCAAGCTCTTAGACAGTGGTATAAGAGGTTTGACAGTCACATGATCCAGCTGGGTTATGACAGGCGTCCGTATGACTGTTGTGTGTATCACATATCTATCCTTCTATCTGGGAGATGGATCACATATCTATCTTGTCCTTGTTGGTCCCTTGAAAAGGCTTTGGTTAAGTTTATAGGGGGTGAATAAACTTAAAACTTAAAACTTTTGGAGTTAACAAACTTAGTAGCTTCAATGACTCTTTGATTGCTCGAAGAGTCCTGGCCGACACTCGAAGAGTCTGGCATTGATCGTTGATTTTACTGAATTTGTTGTAGCAGAATATATTCAAATTAAGCCTTATTACTTGTTGTTAAAATATGATACCAAGTATTAGATACTCAGTAGTGTAAGTGTGTGATTCAGTTGCTAGTTTCAGTGGATTGATGTGCTAAATATACTAAATGCAGAATGTAAATGCAGAAATTAAGTAGGCAATTTTTATAGTGGTTCCAGATGGTGTAATCCTGTCAGTCCACTCTTCTCCTATGATGTTGGAGGTAATTCACTAGAGATCCTTGAGGTTGCAGTTACAAAAATCCCTAAGTTTTTTGTCTTTCACCAATAACTATGGCTTCACAAACTGAACACTTGGAACAGGTAGGATTGCTGCTCCAAAGTCTTCCACTGGTCCTTGAAGGGTAGGATTTCCTCTTCACCAGCTCCACCACAAACAACAGTCCTTGACACCCAAGGATGCTTCACTGTCTTCAGCAGGATTCTTGTAAAAGAAAGTTTGAATCAAGTGAATGATTCAACAGTCAGCTGCTTGATCAGGATGAAATGATCAGCAGCTTAATGTCTTCAAGTGTATGAACTTGATGTAACTTGATAGCAGGTTACACTTGAAGAGTTTTCTAGATTAGTAGCTTTAAGATCAGTGAATGTCAGCAGGGTGATTTCTTGATAATAAACTTGAGAGCTTAAGATTGATTGTTGTTTTTCATCACCATTTATCACTTGTTTCTGTATCAGGGGTCTTCTATTTATAGGTGAAAATCCATGTGACTTATGTTTGAAATTCAAAACATAGCCGTTTCAGATTTGTCCCATCTTGACTTGCTTTTTGTCCCTATACATAGTACTGACACTGTCAGTTTACTTTTTGACAGTTTTCAGACTGTCCACCCTTTGACTTGTAACCATTGGATAAACCTCTGTTTCTTTCCAACGTCCTTTTAATCTTAGCCATTGATTTGTTGACAAAATCAAGAGTTGTTATCTGTCCTTATCCTTGTAATCTTCCAATGTAATGTTTGATTACATCGAAATATACATATCCGGCAGGTTCCTGTGTGTAAAGGTCTGCTGAGATATACACCAGTCAGCTCTTCCAAGGTTGCTGCGTTTATAAAACACTGCAGTTGACTTTTCTTATATCTAACTTTTTATTATGAATTATTTTGATCATAACCAAGTTCCAGTCACCACTTTACTTATGGAACTTAGACCCTGTACACAAGGTATGTGTAATCAGTTTAGGTCATCACAGACTTCCCTAAATTCTGATTCTATATCCTTGACTTTAAATACTAAGTTTGATCCCTTAGCCTTTAATAACTGAGTTTGAGCCCTCAGCCTTCAGTCTTCAGCAGGTTCCTAAACTAGTCTACTAACTCAGGTACCTTACAGATATAGATATATAGGTCTGCTGATGAAAGTCAGCTGACTATTTACAGTGCTTGTTTGAACAAATCTATGCAAAGATCAAACTCTAATAAGCCTACACATTTGATCTAGACATCTTTTTGCCTTTGCTCTATAACAGCTAGTCTGGCACTCCTCACTAAAACTTAAAATAAGTCCAACAATTTCCCCCTTTTTGGTGATGATGCCAATACCCTCCTTACAGCAAAGCAAAAAGAGTGAAAAACAAAAACAAAACAAACTCAATCATTTCTCTTTATAATCATGTTTGTTCAAAAGTTATTACAATCTAGATTCAGCAAAAATAAAAAGCAGGTGTAAGTGTGATGATCTAGTTCCTTCTTTCTCTTTCTTGCCTTTCTTTCTCTTGCTGTTCTTGATATTCCCTTATATCTTTGACCATTTCTCTCATCCATTGATTTTCAATAAGGGAAAAATCAATATGTGGGTTCACTTCCTTCCACCATTTCCATGCCTCAGGTAGAGTAAGTTTAATTTGGTTTACTCTAAATCCTAAACGCATGTATAACTGGTTGAATTCATCCAGTGATTCTCTTGCTGATGTAGTGGGTAGACTTCTTCCTCCTCTTCCACCTCTACCACCTCTGTGTGAAGATCTTAAGGCTTTAACTCTAGCTTCCCAAAATTTCAGTCCCAAGAAGGAATTTAGCCCTCCATGAAAGCCCTTGTCATGGTAAGGTCTCCTCTTATTGTAATATAGCTTTTTGTATTCCTTGAAGAGGTCAACAGTCAGCTGAAGTTTGCCAGGTGAAGGTTCTCTGAATTCATTGGTGTCAGCCTCCAATTTCTTTTGTGGAAAAATTCTTGCAGCCTCTTTTGCTACAGCTAGCAGGCCATGAACACTCTCCTGTGAGATCAACAAGTTGTTCAGTTGACTTTCCATGATTTCTGTTCTTGTGTCAACTACTATGATCCTTCCTTCCATTGTCTGCTCCAGTAGATTGATTCTCTCAGTAATCTTAGGATCTAATACAGCAAAGTGAGATGTTCCAGCAGGTTCAGCCACAGCTGGCTTTGGTGCCTCAGCAAGCTTGTCAAGTTTCTGGTGAATGGAGGCAAACTTTTCCTTCAAGAACTTCTCCTTTAATGTATTGCCTTGTTTAATGCCTCTCACATCTTGAGTTAGATCAGCAAGAGCATATTGAGTGGAAGTAATGTTGGAAGCAACTGTTTCAGTAGTTCTTCCTCTATTTTCCACCAAGTTCATGAAATCTTCAAATCTTTGCTCTTGTCTGTCAAGTTGAGTTCTTAGCCTTGTAATGTCACTTCTGACTGCCCTCAACTCATCCAACACTTTTGCTTGTACTCCACCAGCCATTCCTCTAGCCATATGTACATCAACTTCATCAGCAAGTTCTTCAACATTTTATTGTACCCTCTGTCTGTTGGCAACCATGGCCTAGCTCATATCCCTTCCAGCAGGGTTAGGATATTCTTCCTCAACTATATTTTCAAAATTTTCCTCCAAGATTGGATCTTGGGCAGGTTCCTCAAAAATTGGTATAAATGCATGTTGTGGTTCAGCAGCAATAGGTTCTTCCTCAGGCATTTGAAACTCCTCATCACTGAAGTCATCGTCCAGCAGCTATTCATCCTCATTAATAACAGCAGTCTGTTTCCCCTCAGCGACTTTAACTCCAGTAGGCTCTACTTCAGTGTCCTGTGCTTCTACAAAAGTAAGGGTTTCCTCCAAACCCATTATGAGTTCCAACCTTTGTCCAGGTGCTGTTTGATCCTCAGCAACCTGTACCACCAGTTCCAACCTTTGTTCAGGTGTTGTTTGATCCTCAGCAGCTTGAACCTCCTCAAAAAGTAATGGTGATCCTTCAAAACCCATGACCATGTCCAATCTCTGTCCAATCACTGTCTGTTCCTCAGTGAGTAGGACTTTTTCTTCTACACAAATGAAAGGAAAAGTAGCCATGTTTTCCTCTAGAAACCCTCCAGCATCAGCAATCTTCTGTAGATTCTCAGCAGATTTAGCTATAGTGCCCTGAGTATCAATCCAATCCTAATATTGAATTGAATTTTCAGAACTAACATCAGGCTCACTATGTTCAATGACTTTCGCTTCATCCAGATTTTCAGTCTGCTGATCAAAATTCACATCAGACTCCACATCCTTGAATGTACCATATGTTCCAACCAACCTGTTACCTCCAATATTTATTTCATCATTAATTAGAGCCTCCAAATCATCTATAGTGAGATCTTCCCGATCCTCATCCATTTGTTCAGTTTGTTGGCCCTCGTGAGACTTTGCCGACAAAGATCGTGGATTATTTCTACTTGGTTCATTTAACAATGCAGTTCCGCTGGCTTCTCCTTGATGTGGAGGATGATCATCATCAGAGTCAAATGATGATGAATCATCACTGTCTGGTGCATCCCTAGGATCCTTAAACAAGATGCTTCCTTCTCCCTTCTCTCTGTCAATAATTTCCATTAGCCTCATTTCTAGTAGGGAGGTATTGACCAGGTAGGTTTTCCACCTCTAACTTTTCAAAAGCCCATTCTTCAAAATTTGTCATTGGCTCAGCAGCTGATTTTTGTTTCTTGTAATAACCAAACTTCCATTAAAAGTAATCAGCCACCAGCTTGAGTTTAGGATCAACATATCCTTCTTTTCTTTTCTTCTCCTTTCTTTCAAATGGAATTGAAGGCTTCCTTGCAGCAGGTTGTTAAACTTGTTGTCCTCCAAAGGTCTCAACAAGTAGGTTTAAAGTTTCCTCAACAAATACATCTAGGTCAGTAGGTTCCTCTGGTTGTAAATTTGTACCTACCACCTCCATCTGTTCCACACTTGGTTCCCCCTAACTTACATGCTCATCAACAGGGTCAGCAACAGATTGCTCTTCCCCCTGAACTATTGCAAAAATGGCAGGGTCTTGTTCCATTGTGTCAATTTCCACAGCAAGTGTAGATTCAGTAGTCTGCTGTGGCTCTTGAGTAAGTTGCTCAACAACAACTTCAGCAGCTTTAGTAGGCTCAGCAGCCTTTGGAGGTGAGGATTCAATAACTTCTACAGCAGGCTCAAGTGCAGCAGTCTGTTGTGGTTCTTCAATGTGTTGCTCAACAACAACACCAACACCAGTAGTAGGCTCAACAGCCTCTTCTCCTACTTCTTCCCTTTGTTCTTCTAGGACCCTCAATTCCTTTCCTTTTCCATGTTTCTTTTTGTGTGCAATCTCCTTCATTCTCTTTGAAGGTCTTTCTGCTTCAATCTCAGTAGATTTCCTCTTTCTTTTATCTTCCTTCTGTTGCTCTTTCAAAATTTCAGCAGCAGACTTCTTCTTTACAACTTCAGTAGGGTCAGTAACTTCAACTTCAACTTGACCCTCAATAGATTCAGTAGTCTCTACTGATTCCTTCCTTGTTTTCCTAGGCTTTAACATCTTAGTGATTTTTCTAGTATCAGCAGCAGACTTTCTCTTTTCATCAACTTTCTTAGGTGCGGCAGACTTAGCAACTTGCTTAACCTGCTCACCACCAGCATCATCATCCTCATCATTGTCACTTTCAGTTGCTTCATCATCCACATCTTCATCATCATCTAGTCCAGGAATAGGATAACTGATCTCCTTCTTATATCTGGACTTGTTTAGTTTTTCAGGTGCAACATCAGGTATCTGAAAAAGATTCAGCAAGGTCTGAATAAGTAGACCTAAGGGCTTGGTTTTGGACTTCCTTATACCATCTCTATCTTCAGTAAACACCTTCTTCATGTAGTGTATAAAGAATCCAGCCCAATCAAACTTCATACTTCTGCATATAATGATCAATAGGTCTATCTTGGGTCCAGAAAGTGTACCTAGACTCCAACTGAATCCCAAAATGGTCTTGGCAATTAACTTGCTCGGTATATTATATTCAAGTCCAATGTGCCTTACATTAATGCCTAGAGATGATGGTATAGTCTCATTTATCTTTATTGTATCGACAAACTTCATTCTTGGCAGATTCATCATTTCTGGATTGGTAGGAGCACCATTTCCAAGTCTGAAATGAAATACTTCTCTCAATAGATCTGAAGTAATTTCAATCTCTCTGCCATTGACCGTTGTAGTGAAGGCCTCTATACCTTTATGTATGACTATGTTCTTCTAGAATTCCAAAACGTTGACATATGAAATTCTTTCCAATCTTCTATTGATAACATTTTCTAAGCCAGCAACCCTTCTGATTCTTCTTCCAATGTTGATGGCTAACTCAGTTGTATGACAGTCAGTAACATATCCTCTCACACTTTGACTAGTTCCAATATGAACATCAGCTTTATCCGCCATTAGAAATGAGAGATATGAAGAAGAAATGTTTTCAAATCTGTGTTCACACGATGTATTTGCAGATAAATATCAATCTGAGAGTTGTAAGTTAGGATTCTGTGTATATGTCTGTATATATAGAGAGAGGTAGTTGAAACTGTCAGATAATGCACTGTACACGTACTGTAGCATTAACCACGATTAAATTTGGAATGAATGAGATCTTGCCACGTGTCCCATAACTGATCCATAAAGAGTTGTAGCCGTCCGATCGTGTAACTGCGGTTATAAAGATAAGAAAAATATCCCGGTCTTTTGCTTTTTGACTTTGTGGAAGTTTGACTGTGTAACGTATGTCTCAACAGCTTTTGCCATCAGTAGAATTGGCTCAGCAGTCTGCTGACAAAGATGCCTCAGCATGCTGACAATGTTACTATGCTGATCTTCAATTCTTATTGTTTTGTCCAACTGATAATACAAGATGAAATTTAATACCAATGGCAGATCTATCAAGTGAGCTCACCCAACAGGACAAAGACCAATCCCCTTGGCAACTTCATTTGCTCAATTGTCCAAACATAAATAAGTACATGGAATTGTTGATACCAATGACTAATCTGCTAAGTGAGCTCACCCAACATAGCAAAGACTAATCCCCTTGGTGAATTCCAGAACACTGCTAATCAAAGATGTATCAGTCAACTTTTATAATTCCAAGTTCAGTCCTTAGTTTAGGAAATCTTTCACTATCCAATGGTTTTGTGAAGATATCAGCAAGTTGATCTTCAGTAGGGATGTAAAGAACCACCACATCTTTCTTTTCAACATGATCTCTTATAAAATGATGTCTTACATCAATATGCTTGGTTCTTGAGTGTAAACAGAATTTTCTGTGATTGCAATTGCACTTGTGTTGTCACACATTATAGGAATTTCTCTTTCTTCAGTTCCACAATCCCTTAATTGTTGTCTTAACCACAATATTTGTGCACAGCAACTTCCAGTAGCAATTTATTCAGCCTCAGTAGTGGAGGTTGAAATTGAATTCTGTTTCTTTCTAAACCAGGAAACCAGTCTATTTCCCATCAACTGACAGGTTCCTGTGGTGCCTTTTCTATCAACTTGCATCCAGCATAATCAGAATCTGAGTAGGATATAACCTTGAAGCTTCCATCTTTTGAATACCACATTCCTACATCCAAAGTCTCTTTTAGATACTTGAGACCTCTTTTGACTGCAGCTAAATGACTTTCATTCGGTTTTGATTGAAATCTTGCACAAACACCTACAGCAAATGATATATCAGGTCTGCTGGCGGTAAGGTACAACATACTGCCTATCATCCTTCTGTATAAGGTCTGATCAACATCTTTACCTTCTTTGTCTTCATCCATTCTAATGTTTGTACTCATAGAAGTTGATACCCTGGTGCTGTTTTCCTTGCCAAATTTCTTCAATAGCTCCTTGGTATACTTGGTTTGATGAATGAAGATTCCATCTTTCATCTGTTTGACTTGCAATCCCAAGAAATAGTTCATTTCTCCCATCATACTCATTTGGAATTTACTTTTCATCAGATTAGCAAACTTTTCACATAGTAATTCATTTTCAGAACCAAAAATTATGTCATCAACATAAATCAGTACCAGCAGGGTGCTGTCTCCTTCATTGATTCTGAAAAAAGTCTTGTCAATGGTACCTTTGATAAAACCATTGTCCATCAAGAATTGAGATAGGGTCTCATACCATGCTCTTGGTGCTTGTTTCAAACCATAAAGTGCTTTATTGAGTCTGTACACTTTATCTTCTTGATCTTTAACTTCAAAACCAGCAGGTTGCTGAACATAGACCTCCTCTACCGGAATGCCATTCAAAAATTCACTTTTGACATCCATCTGATATACTTTGAAGTTTTTGTGAGCAGCATATGCCAAGAATAGTCTTATAGATTCCAATCCTGCAACAGGGGCATATGTCTCATCAAAATCTATTCCTTCTTCTTGAGAATAGCCTTTTGCTACTAGTCTGGCCTTATTTCTCACAATGGTACCAGATTCATCCAATTTGTTTCTGTATACCCATTTGGTACCAATTATGTTTGCATGATTAGGCCTTTCCACTTAGAGTCCAAACTTGATTTCTTTCAAATTCATTCAGTTCTTCTTGCATAGCAATTATCCAATCTGGATCTGATATCGCTTCTTCAACAACTTTAGGTTCCATTTGAGATAGAAAACATGTGAACATTGCTTCTAATTGTCATCTAGTCCTTTACCTTGCTGTATATTGCCAATAACTTTCTCAGCAGGGTGATCCCTTAACCATGGTGGATTTTGGTTAGATTGATTCTCAGGAACATCATCTTTAGTAGGGTCTGCTGTTGCTTCAGCAAGGGGTTCAGCAGATCCTTGAACTGCCTCAGTTGTTGCATCAGTAGTGTTACCAGTAGGGTGTTCAGCAGGAGCAGAGTCAAAAATCTTTAACTCATTTATCCTTTCCAAGACATCAACACATTCTGGATCTGTGACTTGTTGATTCTCACCAGGTTCTGAAGCTTCATCTTCCATTCCAGTGAACTTTGGTTCATCAAATACAACATGTATTGTTTCTTCATGTTTGTTGTCCTTTGTTCAAGACCTCTGAATGCCTTGGCGATGAAGAATATCCCAAGAAGATTCCTTCATCTGATTTTGGTTGGAATGTCTTCAATTGCTCCTTATGATTCAAGATAAAACATTTACTTCCAAATGGATGGAAATAAGATATATTAGGTTTCCTTCCATTCCAAATCTGATAAGGTGTCTTCAGTAGCTTCTTGTTCACTGAGGTCCTATTTTGTGTATAGCATGATGTATTGACTGCTTCAGCCCAATATCTTTCAGGTAATAATGTTTAACAAATCATAGTTCTTCCTGCTTCTTTTAAGGTTCTGTTTCTTCTCTTAGCAACCCCATTTTTCTGAGGTGTACCAGCTGCAGCTAGTTGATGTAGCACACCATTCTGCTCACAATATTCTCTTATAAATTTATTGAGAAATTCAGTACCATTGTCTGATCTGATCTTCACTACTGTCAAACTTTTCTCATTTTGCAATCTCTTCAAAACTTCAGGCATCTTTTGAAGTGTTTCACTTTTCTTGTTCATGAATACTACCCAAGTGTATCTTGAATAATCATCCACAACTACTAGAGTGTACTTCTTTCCTATTACACTTGTTGGTGTTACTGGTCCAAAAAGATCCATGTGTATTAGCTCCAAAACTCTTTTTGTTGATTGCTAAGTCTTTGACTTGAAGCTAGATTTAGTTTGTTTACCTTGCTGACAGGCATCACATATAGAATCCTTTTTGAATGTGATCTCAGGTAAACCAATCACCAGTTTCTTCTTTACCAACTGATTGATATCATCAAAGTTTAGATGATTCAACTTCTTATTCCATAACCAATTTAGTTCAGACTTGGTATGCACAATCAGACATGTCTCTAGAACTGCAGTAGACCAATCCACAACATACATGTTTTGTTGTCTTCTTCTAGCCAGCACAACTTGATCACCTCTTTCACTAATGACAATACAGGTGCCCTTTTCAAAAGTGACCTTGTAACCCATGTCACAAAAGCGCCCAAAGGCTCGATGAGGTTGTAGTCCAGTCCTTCCACAAATGCAACATTCTTGATTGTTAATCCATTGCTCACAAGTGTGTCATATCCTCTTGTGTATCCTGGTGTGTTTTTATTGCCAAAATTAACTCTTGGACCATCCTTTGCCACATAATTTGACAAACAGTGCTTATTCTTTGTCAATTGTCTGGAACATCCACTGTCAAAGTACCAGACACCCTACAAAACAATGTCAATGTATTTTAGGTACCCAAAACTGTTTGGGTCCATAGTGGTCAGTGGTAAGCATGACCCTTGGCAAGTTTCCATGAGGTCTTCTTTGAAAAGTGTTATACTTTTGTTCATACATGTATTCTACACATCCATAAGGTCTAACATTTGGTTGTGTAGGATTCACATATGCTTTCTGGACTTTTGGTATGTAATGCTGTTTGGAGTGATTTCTATTGTTAGAAGCACTAGCATAACCATTAATTAGTTTGCTGTCTGTTAGGAACAGCCTTGTAATATGGAGTCTGCTGAGGTTCCTACTGAGGTCTTGTATAAGTCCTCTACTGAGTCCTTTCCGGAGTCCATTTCTGAGGTTTTACCCTAGCATTATGGTTATATCTATTGTTTCTAGCAGTGGGGGTAGGAATATTCCAATCATCATCAGTAGGGTACAGTCTACCTTTCCCCCTGAGATAAGTATCCCTTGAATGATTGACATTTTTAGGTTTAGGATTCTTATCCTTGGAATATTTCTGATTCTTGTGGTCCAACAGACTTGGTAGCAGGTCTGCTATCAGCAAGTCTAGAAGGTACAACAGTCATACTTCTAGATTTGTTTTTTGTGTTAGGTGCTGTTGACCTTTTTTACTTCTGATTTTGCTTCTTTGAAGTCTTCTCAGTAGGCTTTACTGCTTCAGCAACCTTTTTGGGAGTTGTTGTGCAGGCACAAACTTAGGACTAATTCTGGTACTAGGTTCAGTAACCTTACTAGATCCACTCTTATTTGATTGTTGAGTTCCAAATCTAAGCCCTGTTCTATCACCATAAGGCTTTCCAGATTTGAATGCAGTGGAGGAACAAGATTGTTCAGCAGATTCAGCAGCTACTGAATGTACAGCATGCTTATGCTGATTCTAACCAATCTCTTTTTCCTTACCCTTGAGATTTCTTAATTCAGCTTTTAACCTTTCAACTTCTATTTTAAGAGCTTCTTTTTCAGCCTTCACAATCTCATAACCAGATTGTATTATCCTCAGTTGATTAAGGATGGCATCCAAAGTTTCTTCATTGTCATAATTTTTAGGATTTGAACCATAAGTTGATTCACAATCACTTTTAGCAGGAGTGTTTATAGATACAGAATTGTATACCTCCTCTGTTTCATCCATATTTGCCATTAAAGCATAATCATCCATATCAGCAACAAGTGTAGCATCATCAGATTCATTTCCTTTTTCTGATTCTACTTTATATCCTGATTCATCTACAACAACCATAGCTTTCTTGCCAGATCTTCGTTGTTGACTTTTGCTCTTCAGTAGGTCTGGACAATCAGGTCTGAAATGTCCAGGATTTTCTTGCAGTTGAAGCAAAGATAATCAGGTTCCTTCTTTTATTTTAGTTCAGGACAGTCAGGTTTGAAGTGTCCTGGTTTCTTGCATTGATAGCACAAGTAATCATTGTCTTGCTTGGATTCCTCCTTCTCCTTTTCACTAAAATTCTTTGTGAAATTCCTTGGAGAACCCCTTCCATTTTTCATCATTCTGATTTTCTTGCTCAGTAGGGAAATTTGTTCTTGCATCTCATCCAGTAGATCATCTTGACCTCCTGATGTTACTTCTTGATGTGTAGCAGCCAATGCAGTGGTTTTTGGTTCTTCCTTTTCAGTCTCAGGTACAAGTTTCTTACTGAATTCATAGGCCTTGAGATCTGAAAACAATTTGAAATGTCCTCTTCATGTAGACTTCTCATTTCTTCTATTGCAGTCACCTTCATTTCCCAAATTTCTTTTGCAGGTAATGCTTCTAAGATTTTTGAATTGATTTCTTCTTTTGAGTACTTTACACTCAGTAGGGTGAGTTCATCCATGATGGCATTGAATCTTGATTCCATTTGTTCAATAGTTTCATTGGGTTTCATTTTGAAATCTTGAAACTTCTTTTTGGCCACACTGATCTTGTTTTCTTGATTGCATCAGTGCCTTCACAGATTAACTGTAACTTATCCCAAAGTTCTTTTGCAGTCTTGCAATCTTTCACTTTCATGTACATATTGCTTTCCAAGGTTCTGTATATGATATCAATAGCAATGTTGTTGACGTTTGCTCTTTTTCTATCTTCAGCATTCCATTCTCTTTTTGGCTTTGGAATGTACTGAGTTTGATTATCCACAGTTTTATCTTTTGTGATTTCCAGTGGTCCATCAGTCAGCAGATCCATCATCTCATCATGTGTTGCAGCTAGAAAAGCCTGCATACGACGTTTATACTCATCAAAACGATCTAAAGAACAAAGCAACATTGTTCTAGCATACTGGTTGTTATCCATGATGCAAAGCTTTGAAAATCAGAAACTTGAAAAAGTTTTCAAAGTATTTTCACAAGAACAACAAGTAGGATTACTTCATAACAGAAGCACTGCTCTGATACCAATTGTTAGTCCCTTGAAAAGGCTTTGGTTAAGTTTAGAGGGGGGTGAATAAACTTAACACTTAAAACTTTTGGAGTTAACAAACTCGCAGCCTAGCCGGCAGCACTGTTGATTGCTCGAGAGTCTCGCCGACACTCATTAGTCTGGCTTGATCGTTGATTTTACTGAATTTGTTGCAGCAGAATATATTCAAATTAAGCCTTATTACTTGTTGTTAAAATATGATACCAAGTATTATATACTCAGAAGTGTAAGTGTGTGATTCAGTTGCTAGTTTCAGTGGATTGATGTGCTAAATATACTAAATGCAGAATGTAAATGCAGAAAGTAAGTAGGCAATTTTTATTGTGGTTCCAGGCGGTGTAATCCTGTCAGTCCACTCTTCTCCTATGATGTTGGAGGTAATTCACTAGAGATCCTTGAAGTTGCAGTTACAAAAATCCTTAAGTTGTTTGTCTTTCACCAATAACTATGGCTTCACAAACTGAACACTTGGAATAGGTAGGATTGCTGCTCCAAAGTCTTCCACTGGTCCTTGAAGGGTAGGATTACCTCTTCACCAGCTCCGCCACAAACAGGCCTTGACACCCTAGGATGCTTCACTGTCTTCAGCAGGTTTCTTGTAAAAGAAAGTTTGAATCAAGTGAATGATTCAACAGTCAGCAGCTTGATCAGGATGAAATGATCAGCATGTATGAACTTGATGTAACATGATAGCAGGTTACACTTGAAGAGTTTTCTAGATCAGTAGCTTTAAGCTCAGTGAATGTCAGCAGGGTGATTTCTTGATAATAAACTTGAGAGCTTAAGATTGATTGTTGTTTTTCATCACCATTCATCACTTGTTTCTGTATCAGGGGTCTTCTATTTATAGGTGAAAATCCATGTGACTTATGTTTGAAGTTCAAAACATAGCCATTTCAGATTTGTCCCATCTTGACTTGCTTTACGTCACGTACATAGTAATCGACACGGTCGATTTACTTTTTGACGATTTTGATCGCCCACCCTTTGACTTGTATCCATTGGATAAACCTCTGTTTCTTTCCAACATCCCTTTAATCTTAGCCATTGATTTGTTGACAAAATCAAGAGTTGTTATCTGTCCTTATCCTTGTAATCTTCCAATGTAACGTTTGATTAAATCGAAATATACATATGCAAAGAGTTCTCGTGTGTAAAGCCCTGTTGAGATATACACCAGTCAGCTGTTCCAAGGTTGCTGCGTTTATAAAACACTGCAGCTGACTGTTCTTATATCTAACTTTTTATTATGAAGTTAGATTACACCATTTTGATCATAACCAAGTTTCAATCACCACCTTACTTATGGAACTTAGACATTGTACACAAGGTATGTGTAATCAGTTTAGGTCATCACAGACTTCCCTAAATTCTGATTCTATATCCTTGACTTTAAATACTAAATTTGATCCCTTTGTCTTCAATAACTGAGTTTGAGCCCTCAGACTTCAGTCTTCAGCAGGTTCCTAAACTAGTCTACTAACTCAGGTACCTTACTAATATAGATAGGTCTGCTGATGAAAGTCAGCTGACCATTTACAGTGCTTGTTTGATCAAACATATACAAAGATCAAACTCTAATAAGCCTATACATTTGATCTAGACATCTTTTTGCCTTTTCTCTATAACAGCTAGTCTGGCACTCATCACTAAAACTTAAAATCAGTCCAACAGTCCTGTATGTGGATGATATGTTGATAGCTGCTGAAAATAAGTCTGATATTCAAAATCTAAAGAAACTTCTCAGTGCTGAGTTTAAAATGAAATATTTGGGTGCAGCCAATAAGATTTTGGGGATGGAGATCTTGAGAGATATGAGTCAAAAGAAGTTGTTCTTGTCTCAGCAGGGTTATATACATAAGATATTGGTTAGATTTGGCATGTCTGTTGAAAAACCAATAGATACTCCTATGGCATCTAATATTCATTTGTCTGTTTATGCTTCACAGTCAGCAGAGGAGGAGTATATGTCAAAAGTTCCCTATGCTAGTGCAGTTGGCAGTCTGATGTATCCCGTGGCGTGCACTAGGCCTGATCTGGCTCAGACAGTCAGTGTTGTCAGCAGGTTCACGGCCCAACCTGGATAGGAACACTGGAAAGCTATGAAAAGAATGTTCATGTACCTTAGGGGTACTATTGATGTTGGTCTCATTTAGGGAGGTGATACTCAAGGTCTGATCACATGGTACTATGATGCCGATTATCCAGGTGATGTGGACAGTAGAAAATCAATGACTGGATATGTTTTCACATTAGAGGATTTAGTTGTCAGCTGAAAAGCAACTCTTCAGGCAACAGTGGCTTTATCAAATACTGAGGCAGAATATATGGCTCTTATTAAAGCAGCCAATGAGGGTATTTGGTTGAAAGGGCTAGTCAATGATTTGAGGCTACATCAGGATCAAGCAGAGATTTATTGTGACAGTTTGAGTGCAATTTGTCTAGCTAAGAATAAGGTTCATCATGAGAGAACCAAAAATATTGATGTGAGGTATCATTTTCTGAGAAATGAGAAGAGGATTGTAGTGAAGAAGATCATCACCAAGGATAACCCTGCGGATATGTTCACTAAACCAGTTCAGCACAACAAGTTTCAGTTGTGTCTGGACTTGCTGAATATTCAAAGCTTATAATCTAGAAATTTGGAAGCTTAGCTGAGGGTAGGTGAGCTGAGTGGATTGTTCAAGTCAAGGTGCAGATTTTTCAGCAAAGTGACTTAAACTCTACATCTGGTAGAACTAATCTGGTTATCAGTAGAGTGATGGTCTGTGGAGAAGTGTATCCAAGTCTGTGAAAGTCAACTGGGAAGTCTGCTGAGGGACTGCTGAGGTTTTGGGTACAGCTGAGTTCTACATCTGGGCAATGATCATCTGAGTTGGATCAGCAGAGTGATTCAACATCCGGGGAATTTATGGCAATCCGACAAAGATTCTTGGCGGTTAGGGTTTCGGGATCTATGCCTATAAATACCAACTGTAATGATCATTGTAATATGGGTAATCCGTATGAAATTTAGTGCATAATAAAATATCTCTTTTCTGTCCGTGGAGTAGTCGGCACAATGCCGGAAACCACATTAAATCCTGTGTTCTTCTTGTTTCTGTTATTTCTATTAATTATTACTGTTAGATTGCATCTGTTAATTATCTATTTCTGGATTCCATATCCTGTTATAACAACAGAACTTTAAAAGGTGGCATTAGAAAATGCTATTCTATTTGACTACTTTGAGTTTGGCAAAATGGCTAACTGAGGATCATCCTGCAGTGCAAGAGGGTGAAAATATATTGTTGACCGGTTTCTGGAATACAAGATGGTGGAATTTAAAACCGTTAGCCAAATGGAAGAGTTGCAGATAATTATCTCTGATTGTCTCGAGGAAGGATTGGTTATTAATGAATCGTTCCAAGTTGCTGCAATAATTGGGAAACTTCCACCTTCGTGGAGAGATTTCAAAAATTATTTGAAGCATAAAAAAAGGAGATAACCATGAATAAGTTGGTGGTGAAACTAAGGGTTGAAGAAAACAACCGGCAACTTGACAGAGGATGGAACTTTGCACAATCCCAGGCAAATTTGGTGGAGTCCAGTTCCGGTGAAAAATAATGGCAAAGGCTAGAATAGAAATTTCAAGGGTGAAAGTTCTAAGGGAAATAAAGAGGCTAATCCATTTAATGGTAAATGCTTTATTTGCGGGAAACAAGTACACCGCAGGAATAAATGCTGAAAGCCTCAAAAGATTGACAATCAAATGTGGCATAAATAGTCACCGAGACTATGGATGAATTGAATTTGTCCGCTTGTTGATTGCGATGAACTTGATGATTAAACTTCTTTTGTTGAACTTTGAATCTAATTCATGGTTTGTAATAAGCAATTTAATTTATACATTATTATATGTGTGTAATAATTTGTATAAATGTGTATGTAGGTGTTTATGTAAACACCTTAATGATTGTGATAAGTTATTATGAATATATGTACAATATGTTGTTATATTCATATAAATTATAGATTTTCTTTCGGTTTTGTGATGTACATTTCAAGATGTAAAGACGAAGTTGTTTATGCGTTTGTTGATACGTTTAATCGACATAATAAAAAGGTTAATCAATTCATGGTGATCAAGGTGGAAAACTGTGATTCAAGATTTAATGAATTTTGTTTTGGTACCGACAACATTCATTAAATCGTTGAACTATACGTACCTTAATCAGTTAATGTTGCGAAATGATGATTAACTTGAGGTTTACCCAAAACCTATGGGGGAGAAAAATATCTTCTGAACTGAAACTTCATCAGAGTCTTGAAAATGTGGAGGTGATTGGTAAAGTGAATTTACCTAAACAAAGTGATGTAACAAATTCAATAAATGGAAAGGAATTTGAATTAATTCAAAGTTCCTTGAAAAGGTATTGCGTGTGGCTTAAAGCCTATCACTGTTATTAAATAGTCGGTAAGTGATAGAACAAGCACACAGTAACATGGAAAATGGTAAGTTAAGATTCATATCTCGTAGACACAATACCATTTAAGAATGATCTCTAATGGTTTGATTTCCTCGATTGAATAAAGTCGAAGGAGAATCTTACGGATCCACTTATAAAAAGGTTTAGCAAGAGATCGAGTGTCAAATTTTGACAAACAGAATGGGATTGAATCCCATTACGCATGTTCGCTTATAATGGCAACCCAACCATAGTGACTGGAGATCCCACGATCATGGTTCAAAAGGAACAACTAAGTTATGAGGGACAGTTAGCACATACCCATTCTGTTAAAACAAAAGTGTTGTATGCTGAAGGGTTCAAGATAAGCATAAAGCTTTTAATGATTCCTATATCTTGGTTAAGCCAAGTGGGGTATTGCAGAGTACTCTTTATAGGAGATCTCCTATGTAAGTGAAAGGGGGGCCTCTTTTGTGAGAGTTTGTGGGCTGAATTCTCTAACACACTTTCTGAAACCAAGGTGTTCCAGGGCCAAAATGGACACAACCATGAGAACTTCGAGAAGGCCAAGGGGTCTATTGTGTGGGCATTGTCTAGGCATGCACCAAAGCCAAAGAAGTTCAAGACCTAGTTCACTGCTTAGCCGAGTATGTCCGATGGTATTCTACTAGGGAAGGTTCAAGGCAGCAAACCACCTCGCTCGATGCAATAGAGCTCCGTTTGTTAACTCTACATAGTCTGCATAGCATATGCATTAATTTTCATTCATGTGGGGGATTTTTGGAACTTTATGGTGTTTTACCTCCGAAATGGGTTTAAGTGTAAGTGACGAACAGTCAACTTCAGGCCAGGATTTGAATGCGTTACGGAATGAATTTCTGGGAGAAAAAAACAGTTTTGGAAACTACTAAGATAGTAGTTGATGTTAGGCTTTTGAATCACTAGATTTCGATTGGATGAATGAGAAATTAATTAATTTCTACAGGTAGAGTGATTTATGTTAGCTGAAGCAGACCTCAGTTCAGATCGAACTTGTTGAAACAATGCATCTGTTCGAATTATGGTCATGAACAGAATGGCATCCGTTCAAAATTTGGTTATTTCCAACAAAAATAACTTCCTCTATAACCGAAATTTTGAAGAGATGCTTCTCTTCCAAACAGCTTTTCTCTACCTATATATTCCCAAGACATGGAATGAAAACATACATAATTTTCTACATTAAAATTATACATGATTTTGTTACATTTTGCAAAAACAAAAGCCTACACTTTTTTGCATTTCATAAGTCAGAGATATTCAAGGCCAGATCAGTTCGCCGCTTAAGCGCATTGAAGGGCCACAACCAGAACAAAGAAAAGATTGTTGTATCTTGGGAGACTTCTTGCCATAACCATTGGCATTTAATCGGGGCAATAAAGACTTAAGAAAAGTGTTCTACGTGCCTCAGTGAACAATAAGTTTCCGTATTTACTTATGCTTTGTTTCGTTCAATTTTCTGTGCATATTGTTGTGTTGTTGTGTGTATAGATGTGAAATACATGTTCATAAAATTGTTTCTTCATCTCTGTTGTTCAACATTGCTTTTTCTATTTGGAAAGTTTCTATAAACGTAAAAAAAAAAAAAAAAACATATTACTATAAACGAATCAGACAACTAATTTTTCCTACAATTCCATCACCAACCGAAACAATCAACTCTTAAAAGGAAATACATAACTGAAACAATCAACTCTTAAAAGGAAATATATACTTTTTTTTTGTCAGAATAAAGGAAATACATTCAATAGAAAAGCTATCCCAAAATACAACAGCAATTTTCCAAATAAAAAGCTGTTATAAAACTCAAAAAATAAAATAGAAGGAACAAGAAGAAAAACAAAGATGAAGAAGATTGCGAATAATGATTGTGTATTATTTCAATAGTATAAGGGATATTTATGGTACATTCTAGGGTGTGAATACAATAAATGAATAGAATCGTAATATTACAAAATATAAATCAACATCAATCAATATCAATAGACAATCCAAAATATATTATTACATAATACTCCCCCTTGGATGTCTATTGTTAATCAACAGATATGATATGCCTCATTATAAACTTACTAAGAAAAAACCCAGTGGGAAAAAAATTTAGTTAAGGAAAAAGAGTACATATTTATCTGTGATTGATTTACTCCCCATGAGCCAAGCATCAATTTAGATCTTTCAAGCGCCGCATCCCAATGCTCTTCATCAGTCTTTCAAATGTTGCAGCCGGCAATGTCTTGATAAATAAATCTATCAGATTTTCCGCTGACTGGACCCTCTGTGCATTATTCTCTCAACTCATTTACAAATAATGTGTAAGAATAACTTAGCTGAAATATGATTAGTCAATCCCCATTAATATAACTCCACTTCAATTGAGATATGTAAGATGCCTTGTCTTCATATAATACAGTTGGATTATTTTCGTTCTCATGTAGAGAATGTCTCAATGAATAAATGACTGAATTCATTCTCTCGATTGTAGTTGCATAATGTATATGTCATTTACTATTAACTTTGCTAGGAAACCCTAATGGAAAAAACTAGACAAGGTAAATAGTTCATTCCATATGTGTATTATGTGTTGCACAGACTGCCTCGTTAAAAACATTTATATAAGAAAACACTGTGGAAAAAACTTAGTTAAGGGGAAAAGAGTACAATCGTTGGTTTTAAAACCATATCATCACAAAAGTTTTGAAGTTGCTCCTCATGCCGACAACAATCTTTCAAATGTAGGCATTCCAATGTTATACACACATTTCATCCAAAACATATGTAGGAATATGATGTTAGTGAACAAATCTGGTAGACTGTGACTAGAGCGTACTTTTGTATATCAACTCTCTTCTAGATTTCATATAGATAATCAATTGTACGGGCTAATAAATGTTGTACCCACTACTCACTTGTGCAACACATATATACAACACAATTAGCACTGTAATTATCAAAACAATGGGGATGTAATATAATCACAAATTTGCATGCATATATTTCCACTATCGTGCATCGTAATGCTCTAAAATTCTTGACATTAAACATTCATTATTTACACATTCCTTCCTTAATGCTCTAAAATTCTTGCATTCAACATGAATGTTGACGACATTTACAACTTAACAATATGCATGTTGCGATATATTACTGAAATCCATCAGGTATTTTCATATAAATGCTTACGTCTAATGACCCAAAAATATGCAATCATGACATCATATAAAGCTCATAGTTGCTGCCAGAATCATTAAGTAACGGAACACAATGTTATTAATAACAGGACAATATAATTTATCAATATCAATATTTGGTCACTACAGAATCAAATTTTCAATTCAAGACCAACCTCTATTGCTTATTTCAGTTTTACCCAGTCTATGTGCTTCCGGCACGCCACTACTGACTTGGATTATTAGCAAGTTATGAGGCAAATATGTCATCGATGAATATGATATTTTATTATAAATTTCTCTCATAAAATTCATTGCTAACTCGATATTAGCATAAAAAATTCCCCATTAATGTATGAATTGGTTGTTCCGCAACCCCAATATTTAAGGAGGAGTGGTTTAAAATGACAAAAAAGAGGGGGGAAATGAGAATCAAGACAGTGGAGATATAAATTGGGTGATAATGACAAATCCACTTCTCATAACCCCAAATCCAATGTTTGCTGCAGTGGAACTGACCCCAAATCTAATATTTCATTATCACATTCGAATAAGGATATGTCCTTTTTACCCAGAAAAATATTCCACTGTGATCTTTGCATATTTCTATGTTCAAATTGTCCTTTATGACAATAAACCCAATATTTAATCATTTGATGCACATGCGATTTTATTTGGGGTTTTCATCTCCAAGACGAATCTCTTTAACAGTATTTATGAGTGACTGACTATGAATTCATTTACCGCGGATTTTTATCTTTTGCACCGATCGGTCATCTACACTTCAGTGCGTAGAGAAATATCATCAATCAAATTTGATGTGGTGCATTTTGTAAATAGTCACTCATTTATTTTAAATAAAGACATCTGGCAGCTTACTTGCAAAATACTACAAGTAAAATTTTGCTAGATAATGAAGATCATTTATGTTGTTAAAATTTCTAGGCATTCTTTATTCTAAGATGAGGTTTCCTTTATCTCCCCCTAATGCCGAGAAATGATAATCATCAAACATATAGTAATTGCACCGAGCTATTAACTGATGCTCTATTATTAATTCGCTGCAGCAATCTTCACATTTCTAAACACAATGGTTTTGCTAAATCAACCTCATGATCAAGTGCTATTTCTCTTTTGTTTCCAATGATAATAAAATTTATTTAACTATCTCATATCCATAGGATTTATATCTGTTGGAAACAATATATATCATATGCTTTATGAGTTTAGAATTAATATCAACATAGTACTATGTCATTTCAGATTCTTTACAGATTATTCAAATGATTTTTCACATTCTTTTGGGGATTTCGATAAAACAACATAATATAATGAAATTCATGTTTATTTTCTCCCCCTCTTGAGGCTGACCATGCTTATTCTATCCCATATACTAATATGTTATATAGCTATTTTAGAACATGTCCTTCCAGGACTTCTATATTACCAGAACATTCATAATTGATAATTTTTTTTTGAGCTCTTAATTCTCCGGGTAAATTGTTTCAACACTATATGTGTATTACGTGATTCAATCACGACTATCCAGATATGACCTTCAAGTTCATTTTTATTATAATGTTTGGCACGATATATAATGTAATATTCTAATTTTCGAGAAATGGCAGACATGTCATTTTTGCGAAAACGAAATACTATGTTCATTATTTGTTCTTGGATTTAAAGTGTATATTTATTGGAAAATTGGATTTTTAATTAAAGGACAAATAAGGAAAATGGAATAGTTTAATATTTTTGGGATTGGATATTTAAGGAAAATAAATCCCATTATTTCCTATAATCTATCAGTTTATCAAAAATTGGTTTTTTTACGTTCTTGAGAAACTCTTTGAGAGCAAGGAGAAGGCCTAAGAGACTTTTTCAGAAATCTAAGTCATCTTTCAACCTTTTTCAGATCCGAGTGGAGCGTTGGAATAGTCGTGAAGAGGGCGACGTTTCACTACGGAAAGGTTGGAGATTTTCTAAAGGTATGTTTTTCGACCTAAATGTGTTTTTGAAAGAGTTTGATGGATCAAAACTCATATATTCATAGGATTGTTGTGTTAGAAGCGTGTGATCGAATCTAATATAAGTTTGGATTGATAACATAGGTTTTCATGCGGAAAAGGTCCAAGTTTGCTGCATATTTTCGTAGCTTTTGGTGTTGGAATAGCTTGCTAAAAGGTAAGAAGCTCTTCCTACGATTTAATTATGGTTTATAGGGTCAAGGTTGATGATTTTGATATGTTTAGATGTTAGAAATCATATCTAAATTTTGTTAAGGGAATATGAGATGATTTGTGTTGTTAAAGATGTGTTTTATGCTATTTCCTGAGTTTTATCGATATTGAATGAGTTTGGGATTGGGGTAGGAATCATAAAAGTGCATAAAAATCGAGTTAGGACTTTCTCTGCATTCAATGCGCACGCATGGCCTAGCAATTCGCATGCATTGTTGAGACAGAAAGTTGGGTTTTGGTATAGGATGCTCAATACGCACACACAGGTTAGGATGGGCATGCATTGATGGGCAAGAAGTGGGAATTTTGATACCGCGTTGTTTGTGCGCGCGCATAGGAGGGCTATGCGCACGCATTGGATGAACAAGAGTATCCTGAATGCTTCAAGCCGGTCAATGCACACTCATTCCAGAGGATGCGCACGCATTAACCCTGTTTTGGGGAAAAGTTGAGTTTTAAGCCCGAGTCCAGTTTTAAATGTGGTATCACGATCTAATAACATTAAATTAATATGAACAAGCCTTGATTGAGTTTTTGATGCGTTTAGTTCCGGCACCGAATGGATTCTTCCTAAGAGTTGAAGTTTGGGACCGTTGGAAGGGCATGATAGGCTTGTGCGTTGATGAGTTAGTATTCATCAATGTCTATGTATTTGATAGGATGTTGTGTATAGCCGTCTAAACGACGGAGTAGAGCTGCTAAGGTGAGGTTTGCCATGAAAACACTTAGGTGGATAGTTAATGATTAAAGAACTACATATTTGACTAGTAAAAGACTAAACATCATGCCATTCTTGGATAGGAATCTGACCATATCGTGATGTGTGGGCGTTCAGTAAAGTAAATAACTCTGCTGGCCTATAAACGCCTGAAGGGCTGTGGGACTTCACAGAACGTGTACACCATCGAGCTTTCCCCTATTGCTATTAGTGTGGTCCACTAATAGGTTGCATAGTATATCTCATGATGGATATACACCATGCACAGTGCCCTTGAATGCAGATGTAATATAGATAAGTTAAGATAGAAACTTATAGTAATGACGTGTTGATGGACATAAAACGAACCCTAGATCGAGTTGGTTTTATAAAGACAATTTAATAAACATGATCCTTACTTTATAAATGCTTAATTAAATCGTAGAATCTGCTTCTTATTGAGTACCTTTGTACTTACCTCAAATGCATGTTTTACTATGTGTTTGGGGATGAGAAGATGAACAGGTGGAACCGGATTACCAAAAAGATTGTGATGACGATGTTTGAGGACGCATTTTTTGAAGCTTTTCTCTATTACTTTTTCATATGAAGACCTGGACTTATATATTATTCTTTGATATGATGATTAAACTTGTAATTTTCTTTATTGACTCTTTTGGAGGAATTTCGTACGTTATAAGTTCTTTTGGTTTTTTTCGTTGTAATAAGTTACATTTCTATCTTTAGAATGATGTTTCTATTCTTGGTTGTTGAAAAAAAAAATATACCCGAGTCTTTTAGCTTCCATTTTTCTTAACTCGATACGACGTAGTAGTTACTTACGTATAAGGTGGAATTTATTTTATATTATACGTGCCGAACGTTCCATTTCCGGAAAAGGACTCGGTGTCCGGGAACAGGGCGTTACATATAATTTATTTGCATTGAGTTTTCCGCCCATTAATCCGGACAATACTTTTATCACAATCGATATCCAGAATATTTCCAATAATCCGTAACGGATTCTATATTTTAATGTGAGATCCTCTTATGCGGGTATCAACAAACTTCTTTGATATTTAATAACGTGGGGATTCAGATAATCTCTTCTAGAAATTGATATCTTAACGGTCTATTACTTCATCCGTTATCTCATTATTGTATACCGGATTGTACCAACATTTATAATTGCCAGCGGGAGTTTTTTTTTCATCTTGATAAAATTCTCATAATCATCTGGTAGTACCCATGGTAACTAATATCTCCAGAAGAATTTTATTTATTCACGTTCATTTCATTGAACAGAATGATGCATCTTGTATGACATGAAACATATATCATTGATTGAATGATGCATAGATTATCAGTCACATTCTCTTCTCGGATCTCATCATTTCCAAACATATTGCTTGTACACATTTCTTCGGGAAAATAGTATTTAATGCTAGTATTTCAGTCTCGATATGATACCCAATTTTACGTATATCCTTAAAAATAAATAAAATGAATTCGAGACTCGGGAGAGAATAGTGCTTTATTTTGAGCAATGTTACATTCATGGCTCTTTTAAAGCCTTATATTTATACAGCACTTGCACATATTGAATAATATTTCATTCTCCTGTATTTTTCTCTAGAAAAATTCTATTCATTTCTCTCTATAACGTGCGTTCTCGCTCTATCAATGATACAAATATTGTCATCATCAATAATCAATATTAAAATTTATGCTTTCATTCTTTATCATGAAGAAACGAAGATGAAGTTATTTTGGAAAAAAAAATAGAAAACTACCAAAAATATATAGACATTCATAATAATTATAAATGACAACGATTAATGATAAAATCGTGTCCTATCCATTTTTATCATTTTAAATCGAGCAAGCTAGTATGAAGTTCCAATCATTATGCATGGGAAATAAATCAAAATACATTACCACAATCTATAAACACATTATCATGAATTCATGATACCTATGATATGTAAATATTACCCCCCTTAGCATATATATTTATATTAGCTATTAGTATTTTAGCCATAAGGATTTTTTTAGTCTTTTTCCTTTTAGTTTTGCTTTGTGTCTGGCTATATAAGCCTCTCTATTGTATTCTACTAGGTATGCTTTTCATTTGTAATATCATAAGCTTCCAGCATTCATCTTCTCCTTTTCAATTCTTGTTTGGTTGTATGAATGCTAACATGGTATCGGAGCCTATAATCATCTAAAGCCCAACTGTCGCGGATCGGAGCCTATAATCATCGAAATTTTTTTTTTTTCCGCGTCGCTTTGGTGAGTTTTTGATTCAGTTTTGCATCGATTTTTGTCTCGATTTTGTTTCGTTTAGTTTGGGGTTCCGATTTTGCATCGATTTGTTTGGGGTTCCGGCCATCGTGTAGTATTGTCCGATTTGCTTGAGGTTCAACTTGTACCTTTTTTTTTGGGTCTTTTTCGGTTCACCAATGGCCCCTAGTGATGACTCGTTGCAGTCAATTGGTGTTCGTTTGGATGGTAAAAATTACTCATATTGGAGCTATGTGATGAAAAAATTTCTTCGGGGGAAAGAAATATGGAAATATGTTTCTGGAGTTGCTAAAGCTCCCACAGCAGGTACTGATAATTATGCTGATTTGCTTGATAAGTGGGATTGTGCCAATTCAAAAATTATTACTTGGATTAATAATTCTGTCGATGTTAAGATTGGTGTGCAATTGGCTAAGTATGAAACTGCTAAGGAGGTTTGGGACTACTTGGGAAGACTGTTTATGCGCACCAATATATCTGTTCGTTTTCAGTTAGAAGGGGAAATCCGTGCTTTGTCACAGAATGATCGCAGCATTCAGGAATTTTATGCTGAAATCACTGCTCTTTGGGATCAGTTGGCTATGACAGAGTCTGCTGAATTGAAGGCCTTTGAACCTTATATTGTTCATCGGGAGGAATGGCGCCTTGTTCACTCTTACACTCGCCGTCCGAATATGAGCACCATCGTGCTTCGATTATGCATCGTAATCCCTTGCCCTCTCGTTGATTCGAGTGGTTCACGAGTTGTTAGTCAAGAAACTCGTGCAAAAAACACCTGGCGAAAAGGTACCAACCGCCATACGCATCCGCTTTAGCAGCACCATCTCAACAGATTCGGACAACATCGCTAAAAAGGATGAGTGTCATTATTGTAAGCCTGGACATTGGAAAAGTCAAGGTGCCCTATATTAGCCTTGAAGAATTCGACGTTTAGTGATAAGTCTCAAAGAAGAACCGTGGTGGACAAACACGCATTACTGTGGTACCGGATGGGACAGACCCGTAGTGGGCCATCTTATATGGCTGCGGCTGCACCTACAGGTGATTTGGATATGGCTTCTTCTCAGAATCCTTCTATGGATGCCCTTGCGAAACGCTTCAGAGATTCCTTGCTACTCAGTCTCCGTCCTCAGGTCAGACAGTCCCACCTCCTCAGCATTTTGCCATGACTACTCGTTCCCTCAGGTAAACCGTCATCCCTATGGGTTTTAGACTCTGGGGCTTCTTTTCATATGTCTCCTGATTCATCTATGTTTACATCTTTGTCTTCTGACTCATGTTCCCCTACTATTGTTATTGCTGATGGCTCACATTTGCCATTAGATGGCATTGGCACTATTCACACTCCCCACGTGTCTCTCTCAAATGTCTATTGTATCCCTAAACTTACTCTCAGTCTTGCATCTGTTGGTCAATTATGTGATTCTCGATATTCTGTTCATTTTTCTTCCACTTCTTGTTCTCGTGCGGTGATCCCGATTCCAAGAGGTCGATTGGGACAGCCGCAGAGACAGGGGGTCTATATGTTTTGGATGAGTGCGTGCTCCTCGCTATCTGCAATGCCACCTCTGTTGATTTATCTTCTTTTCATTTAACCGATTCATCCTCTAAGTATTTTTATGGCATTCTAGACTTGGTCATGTATCACACTCTCGCTTGAAATTTTTGTGTAACACTGGTGTTTTGGGTGATTTGAAATCTCATGATATTTTCGATTGTAGTGGATGTAAACTTGGGAAATTTTCTCGCTTTGCCTTTTCATAATAGTTCATCAAAATCTTGTGCGCCTTTTGATTTAGTCCACTCGATGTTTGGGGACCCGCTCCTATTCCTACCAAAGGGGTCTAGATATTATGTGTCCTTTATTGATGACTATACTCGTTATGTTTGGGTGTTTTTGATGAAACATCGCTCGAGTTCACTAAGATTTATAACTGATTTTCAAGCCTATGTTAAAACCCAACATTCCATCGTTGTTAAGTGTTTCCGTTCTGATTTGGGTGGGGAATACACTAGTGGAACCCTTTATGATCTTTTTCTTTCTGAAGGTACTGTGCATCAGTCTTCATGCAATGATACCCCTCAGCAGAATGGTGTTGCTGAGAGAAAACACCGACATATTGTTGAAACTCGCAGTCTATGTTGCTATCCGCTAGTGTTCCAAATGAGTTTTGGGAGAAGTCGTCCTCACATCCACTTACATTATTAATCGTATCCCGACCGCTTCATAACTCTGGCCTTTCTCCTTATGAACAATTATTTGGTCAAACACCTAATTATTCTCTCTTAAGAGTCTTCGGTTCCACTTGCTTTGTTCTTCGTCCACATGTAGAACTGTCCAAACTTTCTTCTCGTGTTGCTATATGTGTTTTCCTTGGGTATGGTATAGGTCAAAAAGGTTATCGTTGTTATGATCCCTCCTCTCGAAAACTATACGTGTCTCGCCATGTCTCCTTCCTTGAGCATATCCCTTTCTTTACCATTCCCGCCAGCAACCACAATTTGACTAAATCTGATCCTATTCACATTGATCCTTTCTCATCTGACTCTTCACCTCCTACTGCACCTATTATTGATGATTCTCTGACCCCTGATACGGCTACCCAATCACCGCTTGTGACGACGGATCTTGCTGAGCCCCGCTATCCAGTACACATACGTAAGTCTACTCAGTTACCTGATTTTGCCTATTCTTGTTACTCTAAGTCTTTTGCTTCCTTTCTTGTTTCCATTGATCCTATCTCTGAGCCTTCCTCTTATAAGCGAGGCTGTTCGTTCCGTGATTGGCAAAATGCTATGGTGAGGAACTGCCTCCGCCTTGTAGACAAGGGGTACTGGGACCTTGTTTATCTTTCTGCAGTAAAAGACTATTGGTTCTAGATGGGTGTACAAAGTTAAGACAAAATCCGATGGTTCTATTGAGCGATACAAGGCCCGCTTAGTTGCTAAGGGGTTTGCTCAAGAGTATGGTTTAGATTATGAAGAGACTTTTGCTCTGTTGCCAAGATGACTTGATCCGTGTCCTCGTTCTGTTGTTGCATACATTCGTCGATGGCATATATCTCAAATGGATGTTAAAAATGCCTTTTGAATGGCGACTTGAAGGAAGAAGTGTATTTGGTTCCCCCACCTGGTGTTTCTCATGCTCCAGATGTGTTTGTCGCCTTAAGAAAGCGCCAGATGGCCTTAAACAAGCCCCTCGGCTTGGTATGATAGATTTTCTCGGGTTGTGATCTCCTTGGATTTGTCTCCAGCCCTTATGACTCGCTTTATTTGTTCGATCGACTTCACTGGTCGTGTTCTCCTTTTGTTATATGTTCATGATATGATTATTACGGGTGATGATGTTGATGGTATTGTGGATTTGAAAGCAACTTTGTCCCGTTGTTTTGAGATGAAAGATTTGGGCCCTTTACGATATTTTTGGGAATTGAAGTTGCCTCATCATCACGAGGTTACCTCTCTCTCTCTCACCCAAGTATGTCATTGATATTATTCACCGTGCACGGCTCATCGACACTCGCACCTCGACACTCCTCTCGAGCTAAACGCAAAGTATACTCCAGGATGATGGCACTCTCTACCGCAGATCCCACTCTGATAGGTCCATTGTTGGCGATCTTGTTTATTTGACGATCACTCGCCTCGATATTGCCTATGTTGTTCACATTGTTAGTCGGTTTATTTCAAAGACCTACATCGTACATTGGGTTCGCTTGTACAGCGTATTTTTGCGTTACATACGGGATCTCTTTACCGAGTCTTTGTTTCCATCCACTTCTTCCTTGGAGCTTCGTGCTTTTCCCGATGCAGAATTTGGTGATCCGACTTTTCGGAAGTCCACGATCGGGTTTTGTATTTTTCTTGGTGATTCTCTTATTTCGTGGAAAAGCAAGAAACAAGATGTAGTTTCCCGTTCTTCCACCGAGGCAGAGTATCGTGCTATGGCTTCCACTACGGCAGAGATTATATGGTTGCGTTGGTTTATTGGGCCGACATGGGAGTTACTCTTTCTGACCCCACTCCTATGTATTGTGATAATAAGAGTGCCATTCAGATTGCTCACAATACGGTGTTTCATGAGCGCACCAAACACATTGAGATTGATTGTCATTTCACTCGGCATCATTTGGATCACGGCACCATTTCTCTGCCGTTTACTCCGTCATCCTTGCATTTGGTGACTTCTTCACTAAGTCTCACAATCGTCGAAGCGTCATAGATTTTTAGTTGACAAAACTCGATGCTTCTTGTCGTACCATCGTGAGTTTGAGGGGTGTTAGCATATATATTTATATTAGCTATTAGTATTTTAGCCTTAAGGGTTTTTTTAGTCTTTTTCCTTTTAGTTTTGCTTTGTGCCTGGCTATATAAGCCTCTCTCTTGTATTCTACTAGGTATGCTTTTCATTTGTAATATCATAAGCTTCCAGCATTCATCTTCTCCTTTTCAATTCTTGTTTGGTTGTATGAATGCTAACACCCCCCACCCCCCATTAATTATATGATATTCATATATATTGATTTAATACCACGTACAATTAGGTAGCAACATTTTTTTGGCAGTATAATAATTTATATTTAAAGGTCATTTACCTGGTGATACGCTTTGGACGGAAAAACCCCACAAGTTTCTTTCCTTTAAAAAAAAAAAAAAAAAAAAAAAAAAAAATTCTATGATGACCATATATTTTGTCATCAATCATATTTTTACAGTTAGTTAATACGTATGATTCTACTTGACGAAATTACAATTGACATCATCTATCTATATATATGTTTTAGAAGGTCTATAAAATCAATTACCCAATTGGAAACCCATACCCGGATTTCAATCCTCATCTCAATTATTACTATTTAAATCTCTCATATTACCATAATTATTGAATTCAAACTTTCGAATTTTGAATATTGAAATTTGATTTCTAAGAATCATAATTATTTCCATAATTATTAAATCTCTCATATTACCATAATTACCATATATTGTTCTTCAAAAAATCTTTCATATTACAATAATTACTTGACTCAAACTTTCGAATTTTGAAAATTTAAATATGCCTTCTAAGATCCCGTAATAGTGGTCACTCATTATTTTGTTTTCACAGATGAAATAGGAGGAGAGCATCGATGGGGGGCCATTTCAGCAAAGTATGTAGCCTGCGTGTGAATCTTCTTCTTCTTTTTTGACAATTTCTTTGAACTTTCTTATATTGTAGCAATGCCGAATTTGGGATGCATTTTATATTTTATTTTGCAACAATGGTTGAAACAACATTGTAGGTATGAAAAAAATCCCCCATTTGTTTGAAATGAGAGTTCTATGGTGTTTTACATATTTAGTTAATTTTTTCTACTATTTTCTTTTTGTTATCAATTTATCTTTATGCACAAGTTCACTGTGTTTTAAGTTGAGCGGAAAAAATCTCAATTAAAAAAAAATAATAATAACCTTGCCCACAAAATATTCCCTTCAAATTGATATGCAAAATATATATTAGTGGAAGTCACGTTGAGATGAATAGCGGCAAGAAGGATCTAATCTATCTATCTATTTATCTATATGTTTTAGAATGCATTTAAAATCAAATTATGTCTCAGGTTCGCATCAAAGCTGGCATGTAAAAGCCAAAAGGTTAGAAGGGAGAGACGTAACTCTGTTTGACTTACTTTTGGTGTATATTGCAATTAGTTTTTTTTTTCTTCTTTCCAAATCTCTGATTCAATTCACCGTTGAAATTTGAAGGCTTTGTTTTGGGTGTGTTACATCTGCTATATATATCACTTGGAATTCAAATGATTAAATGTGGAATTAAAAAAGAAAATCGTGGAATCCCAATCCAAAAATGTTGCTACACTATATTTTTCAGTACTCATCTTTCATGCTTGATTCGACTTATGTATTATTATGCAGATTGGGAAAGGATTGTTAATGGATGAGGGAGGGCTATTGGCTTGAAGCTGTAAGCACATGTTTTGTAATTATTTTTGCATTTTTTTTCATAAATTTTTTGTTTGGTTTATTGCCTTATTTCTAGCAATCACATTGCAAAATGGAGTGATGTCACACATGGTGATAGAGCTAGAACTTCATAAAAATTGTCACCAAGAAATTTACAAATTATATGAGAAAATAGTTGTTTGCATTTTCTCAAATATTCATCAAATATTGATTTGTGGAGAATCTCTGTAACCTATTTGATGTGATTTTTTTTAGAATACAACCATCCTAAAAAAATTATATCAAATGATAGTTTTTATCTCATTTTATTTTAGTCTATTTTATATAGTAGATATGTATTATGTGAAAAAGAAAGAAAAAAAATGTGATGCATTTCATTTGATACAATTTAACTTTAACAGTCTTACTATAAAATATCTTTGATTTCTTAATTTTATGTCACCCCGTGCATGATGCACGGGTTTTTAGGCTAGTATATAAGATTTGTCAAACAAGCAATGGTTGCATCATAATCTACGATCTTACAATCATAAGAGCTAAATTTATATATCAAAAGTTAGTTGATAAGATTATCAAAGATGCAATTCTTTAATCCATTAAGCTGAAGATTCGAGCAATCGTGTAATAAGCATGACTTATATAAATCAAATATTTAATTATATATGGAAAGACGATTTTGTTATTATTACACACATGCGCGTCCCTCGTCTAAATTTAGGCCGCCATAAAAGAATTTTAGGCCTCGCTTCTTAAAAAAAAAAAAAAACAATAACCAAAACATATATAAAAAAATAAAATAAAAAGTTAAGTGAGATAGTAATGGGTTTGGAAGGAAAAAAAACCCTATTTATTTGATAAGAGCTAAATTTATATATCAAAAGTTATTTGATAAGATTATCAAAGATGCAATTCTTTAATCCATTAAGCTGAAGATTCGAGCAATCGTGTAATAAGCATGACTTATATAAATCAAATATTTAATTATATATAGAAAGACGATTTTGCTATTATTACACACAGGGACATCCCTGTCCAAATTTAGGCCCGGGGCCAAAAAGAATTTTAGGCCCTCGCCCCTTAAAAAAAACAGTAACCAAAACATATATAAAAATAAATAAAATAAAAAAGTTGCGTGAGATAGTAATGGGTTTGGAAGGAAAAAAAAAACCATATTTATTTGACTCCTAGTCCTAGTTTAAAAAAGCAAAACTTATTGTATCTAGCAAGATTCGAAACCGGGTCGCATGTTTAGATTACTACAATGTTAACCATTAAAGTAACATATTACTTGTTCATATAAATACAGTATATATATAATATTAGGTCGAATTTTTCATGGTAGCTTAAATTCATTGATTTGTGGCCCAGGAGCCATTGGCCCTCTTGCCCCACACAAGGGCGCCCCTAATTACACAGAATCAACGTCATAATCAGAAATAACTTGCTATAAAGGAAAACATATAAATGTATGTGTTTCTTCCTGCATGACACCTTATTCCGTGACTATGGGATTTTTCTTCATCCTTCATTAAAAAATACTCCAACCATATCAAAATAAGATCAATACAAGAAAACACTTCATTTAATCATGCACAAACAATGCTAAAATTTTGATGCATTGTATAAATTGATTTTCTCAATATTACCACTAATTATGATGCGTGGATTGATCTTCTAAAGATCATTTCATTTCTTATTATGATTATTGTATCAATCGTTTAAATATTTTATTAGGACTGTATCCATAATGTCCTCCTCCACGACCATAACTAAGTATTTAGAAGTTGAGTCACGTTATTTATGAAAAATGAACTGTCATAATTTGGTCGGGTGTCATTCGTCATATCAATGATGACTCTATTTGTTTTCATAACTCCACATCTAGTGATTTGTTATTTTTCATTTAAGATACAAAATCATAATCAATTTCATAGACATCATAAATCACTTTAATTGATATCGTTGCTTCAGGAGCATATCATCATCATAAAAAGGTGATTTAATTTTTTTCTCAAATGGTGATCTTGAACATCTCATGATATATTCAGTAGATTTCTTATCTCTGAATATTAGATCAATCATGGAAATATGCCAATTTAAATGAATTTCAGATCTTTAAGTCTTTTAATGAATGACTTGTCCACCTTTTTATTTTTATTAATCTCATATTGAGTTTTATGAATATTCGACATGTCTAACATTTATTTATGTGAATTTCATATTCACTTTTGTCGTTGTTTGACATGTCTATTTATGTTAATTTCATAATCACTTTTTTCAAGCTTTATAGTTTCTTATGGACTTATGTTCCATTAGATGCTCGTTTCAAACATTGATCAACTACATGTATCATATCTTCTTTCCCAAATTGTTTAAAAGACAAACAGTTTTTTTCTCTTTTGATCAAACTCTTTTGTGATCATATCTTCTTATTTATTATGGTTTGATGTCTTCAATATCATTAACATCGATCTTATACTCATATTACATATGATATATAATAATAAATTATATAACAATTTTCATCATATATAAATCATAAAATAAATAAAAGGATCACATTTTACCTCACCTTTCAATGATCTTTATCTATGATGTCTTGTATGACTCTGTTGCATGCATTGCTTCGTTGAGTGTATGCTTGACTGTTTATCATTGGGAAAGCTAATGGTATAGTCTCGTGCTGATAACGTGTTATAAAACTAAGAAAATAAAAGAGAAAGAACAAGAAGAAAAACAAAGATGGAGAAGAAGGCGAATAATGCTTGTGTATTATTTCAATGGTATAAAGGGGTATTTATAGTATATTCTATGTGTGAATACAATAAATGAATAGAATCGTAATATTATAAAAGATCAATCAGAATCAATAATATCAATAGACAATCCAAAATATATTATTACATAATAAAAGTATTATAAAAATATCAAGTTTTTCGTTTCTAAACACCCTCTCACCCTTCCATTAAAAATTAGCCTTTCCTTTAGACTTATCAATATATGTATATTTGGAAAGAATAAAAAAAAGTTCATAACATAGCCAGACAAAGCACATAAAACAGAAGAAAGCATAATGGCCTTGCCTCCCTAGCTTAAAAATATACACTTCCGTATGTCAAGTTTGGAATTCAACTTTTTGAGATATAAAATTGAATATACGAATTTTATATCTACTATAATAATGAGAGAAAGCCTCAAATACTAATTACAAAAAAACATTGCCAGCTACCAAAAATTATATTCAAAATACCTTTTTTTTTATTATGATCTTTCATAATTTTGATGAAGAATTAAAATAGAGACTTCTAAAAATTAATATATAACTGGATTGTTGATGCCACATGTACGTCTAATTGTCCATATTTTAATTTCAAAATCGAAACTGCCGAAATAATAAGACATGCTGGAATAATAATAATAATAATAATAATAATAATAATAATAATAATAATAATAATAATAATAATAATAATAATAATAATAATTGATGATAGGCTAAGACTGAGTCATAAGTAAATTTTATACTACAAAGACATTTAGGAAGATCCAAAGCAAAAACAATGTGTGATTTGGAAATAATACACGTTTTTTTTTTTTTTTTTTCGGAGACGAAAGAAACACACACCCATTTAAACGTCTCAAACGAGGTTGAAACCTCAATTCTCTCCACTGAGGCAGTTGTTAGGCGCAGTGGATTTACCACTAGGGTATGTACGTACATAATACACGTTATCTGAAATTTTATAAATATATAAAATAAAAAAAAGTATTTTGATTTTTAGGATAACAGTTATTACTATCATAAATATTAAACGGAAATTTTTAATTTTTTAACCAATTAGTATGTTTTTTTTTGTAGGGATATGAAATTTATTCCTTAATATCCTTCAAACAAGCAGAAAAGACATCGTTGGGAGGTTTGCTGCCACACGAAGTTACACCCAAAGATGATAAAGCATATCTAGTCAGCAAATGAGTCGGGACATTTCTCAAGCACCTAATACAAAAAAAACAAAAAAACAAAAAAAAAAATCTTAACGAAAGAAAATATTGAGGCTTCCGTCAGGCAATCTTGCACTAAGACGGAAAATCCTCACTCGTTCCAAATAGTCGTTGCACACGTGACTTCGCTTTTTCGGCCTCCATCTCATATGACTCGCACGCTTACAAGACTAGGGATGCCGATATTAACCGTATTCCTCACCTAGGCAACATTCCTTTGTTCAGGCGTACTTCCTAAGCGGTCTCATCAGTCTCCGTCCCATTAACACTAACTTTTTAGGTATCCTGTTAATCTATGATTTACGTGTAATCAGGTGCGCGTAATTCCCTAATATAACACAGATCTAGATCTCATTTGAAAGTCCCGAAAGATCAATTCATGAGCCGACCTAGAGCACTATATTGGTATTTCCTCACTACACGTTTTAATTAAAACAGACGAGCAACGTAGCCGTAGCCATACCTACTAAGATAAGAAATTCTAATTGGACAATCACACCATAAAGACGTGGCTAGATTGACTCGGCGAAAAACTAAATCTTAGCGTTTCTCTATACTTATCGGATAAAATAGAAGCTCATAAAGTAACTAGATATACCTACTAGAAGCACGATTATTAATCGAAATAAAATCATACATAGATCACAAAACATAGACGTGGGCGTGTGGATCCTTATAGACGAGGAATCCCCACCGCCTCACGCCGTAATCCTAGATCTACATCATTTAACTAAGAAATAACAATCTCAAACGATAAATAATAATTGGGGAAAATTAATTATAAGAAACTAAGAGAAAATAAATATAAGAACTTACATAATTGAAGAAATTGTAAAAAACTGCTCCAAGTAAAACTGAAGATTTTATTATGAATTGTGTGTATTGTGGTGTGTTTGTGTGTGGCGTGTGTATGTAAATATATAGGGGAGAAATTTACATAGGATAAACCTAAACCAATCTGAAATAGTTTTCCTAAATTCAAAAGGAGTTTGAAAACACATTAGGATAATTCCCGGCTAATCTTAGGATAAGGTCACAAAATGCGCCCCTTGCATGCGGCCTCCATATGTCGGCGCCAATCTTCATTGGATTGGCTTGCCGGCTTTTGTCTTGCCTTACTCTCTCTTTTTTTCGCTTATCCGATCTTTATCTTCAATGCATCCGTATTTGCTTGGATTTATCTTGTAGTTTAATTCTTCCATTAATAATTATCCTCCAAAAATTATCTCAATCTACAAAATAAATAATTATCCCGAAATAAATCATATTTAAATAATAAAAAATGGATAAATACCAAATTATATTTTATAAATCACAATACATTAAATAATAAATATAACCATATGATGTAATATAAAATATATATTATTAGGCCCGATTTAAGGATAATGTTGATGACTTTTACGGGTATATTTTGACCGTCATCAAAAAGTAACAAGAACGTTGAACTCATAAATCAAGAATGCAATTAATTTTTTGGTGGAGGATTTCCCTCTTAAGCCTTCAAACATAAGTGACATTAGTAAGTATATCACTACTGTCACTCGTGTTGAACGTGAGACAAATGAAATTAGTTCAGAGATGATGAGAATGATTTGGTATCAATCTCGCTAGACATCCCACAGTCACGAGTAGTGCCTGCTCAAATGAACCGCTATTTCACGTCCATTTTCTTTAAAGAAGCCAAGAATGGGAAGGTGAATGTCTACAAGTGTAAGTCATCTAAACTAAATAAGTTAAAGACTAATCCTAAATATTAATAAAAGAAAGTAAAGGATAAGGAAAGTGATTTCGGATCACTAACCTATGAACTATTAGTCCATGGTGAACTTAATCAAAGTATGGTGTCTATTGATTAAACCATCATTAATGCGCCCAGAACACTTCAAGGTGTGACCGTCTTATCCGGACCGTCGATATTGGTTATCAAAGTGAGGCATTTATATATGATGTAGTCATGTAGGACTGGACCGATTTAATCTACATTTCTTATATAATTCCACGATTGAGAAATCTTATTAAATCACAAGATGATCATATATGGATTAACCTTAATCCTGAAGTGATTGCAGACGCCTGCTTGTTTCATGATAGGGTTTGATGTGTTTGTTAAGAATTGCTAATAGGCGCGGACCGAATCACTTTCACGTTGGCACTATTCTGGAATGAGTGAGGAGTGTATGTCTCACAGATATGGAATCCATTCCTTTCTGCGGGCAGTAGAAAGACAATCTCCTTATTTGTTGATCCTAGAAACTGATCGATCGACCGAGTTCATATTGGTTATGAACTAATTGATCACTAGTGGGTTAATGGTAAATAAGGATAAGATGTAATGAAGAAGGTTTACGGAAGTATTCCCGCTTTGATCCGGATAGTCTATGGAGGGTTAATCTGTATGTAATGATTATATCAATGGACACTTATTGACTCGACGCTTTGGAATAAGTTATATCTATAATCGATACAGTTCAGTTTCGGATTTATGGTGGCGTAATTCCAGAATTAATAAGTTGAATAGAAATGTTCTGTACGTTGAATATTTTTTTTATTTTATTGTAGCTACTGGTTATAGGTCCATGGTCCCCGGGTTGGATCATAACACGCGAGTGAATTCTTAAATTTTAGAACCTCGAGAATAAATTAAATATTTGGTCTATTTAATAAATATGCGGATATTATTTATTCGGTAAATAATATGTAATATAGAAAACACATTTTCTATTATCCCAAATGGCATAAAAATGGCGCCATATTTTTTTGATTTTAGGAAAAGGAATTATAATGTGGATAATATAATTATTTATGTGTTAAATAATTATAAATAAGAAATTAGTTTTCTTATTGGATAAATAGGAAATTTATTTTCCTATTGGATAAAGGTTTTTCTTTTCCTTAAAGGAAAAGATAAATATGTGTGTATAAGATAAACTCACAAACTATTTGGTTATTAGCCTATATAAAGAGAGTTTCTCCCAACACCAAATTGAAAGGGGCAAAAACCAACGCCATTTTCGAGGAAAAAAGGGCGACACCTATTTTGAATTAAATAGAGAAATTTGGTTTTCTTGTCTTAGCCATTGGGAGAAGAAAAACTAGAGTTTTTCTTAAGCATATTCAAGGAGGTTCTACTACAAGGATCGACGTCCACCAATCGTCGCTCGGAGATACAATCCGGAAGATCACGGCTTCTCTTCTGGTGGGTAAATCTTCTACTTTCTTGTAGTTATATTAATTAATCTTGTGAATTAAATCGTGGTAAAATCGCATGTGAATTTAATTCGTAGCTTCCGCTGTGCATGATCGAGTGTCTCGATCGGTGCTGTGAATCAGATCTGACGATCCAATTATGGATTGGATCCGGATTCGTGTTTCTGTATATCCAGCAGTCACACCTTTTATTTACAGATGACAGCATGCCATTCTTCAAGCTTGATGAGGGAGCAGTTAAGAACCTTCTAGATATTTTTCAGAGATATGGAGAGTTGTCAGGCCAGGCCATAAATTTTCATAAGTACAGCATGTACTTTAGTAGTGGGGTTTCCACTGGCGTACGAGAACATGTGTTGGATATGCTGCAAATGCCTTGTGAGGATAGGTCGGGAAAATACCTGGGGCTTATGTATATGATGGGGCGTAATAAGAGGCAGGGCTTTGCATTCTTTAGAGAATGTATATGGAAGAATATATACTGCTATCTCCGGCGGAGAAGGATATGATGATCAAGTTTTTTCTGCAGGCCATACCGACTTACATTATGCAGTGTTTCAAGATTCTCAATAAAGTCATACTTTCTTAACAAAAGAAAGTACAGTCACATGAGAGCTAGAGAAAGAGGTTTCAGGGTTTCTTCTAGGGGATACGGATCAGCGTCGGAGGGTGCATTAGAAGAGTTGGCAGACTTGCGGCCTGCCTAAAAACATGGGTGGATTTGGATTCCGGGATCTTGAGTTCATCAATTTGGTATTATTAGCTAAACATGTGTGGCGTCTATTATCACTTCCAACTTAGCTGGTGGGGCAGGTGTTGGGGGCTAAGTATTTTATTGGCTCATCTTTCTTCGTGTCTAACCTTACTGGATGGCCATCCATTATGTGACGTAGTATTCTTGAAAAACATGATCTTCTGCTGAATGGCTTGCGGTGGTTGGAGATGGAACATCGGTCTTTGTTTTCTACATTGCTTGGACCACGCTAAAACCAAGTTTCGGGATTCTATTTACGGTTCTTGCATGTCCTATAGATACTAAGGTATCAAACTTGATGATCCCAGGTACACGACGGTGGGATGTAGGCCGGGTGCGGGAGTGTTTTTTATCGTGGGAGTGTCATACCATTTTAAACACCCCTGTGGCTCAGGGCATCACTTGGATAAATGGATTTGGAATTACGATAGGCGGGGTGATGGGTTAACTATGATAGGTTCTTGAACACGTACGCATTACATCACCGGGGCAACGAGGTTACTTTTGTTTCATCATCACCCTAAGAAGCACATGCGGAGCAACTTAAAATTGCTCAGAGTCGGGAGGTTAAAAGGCAAAAAATGGGTGTACATTATGCAGTGCAAAGTGGAGAAAAGAATACGTGTTTAATTTTATTGGCTGTTTGTTCGGGTTCTCCTTTTTTTATTGCTGGTACATAAAGATCCACCATTTCACGCTATTAAAGTTGTAGCCAAAATGGAGAGAAAATCCATTACACCGAGCATTGTGCGAGATGCTGATGTTCGGATTCGAGGTTGAATCCTTCCCGAACCGGGAGGGAATAATGTGATCCCGGGCAATATTCATGATTGTTTTCAAAGGAAAAAAGAAGAAAAAGAAGCAGAGTGGAAGAAGCCGGCATTTTATCCCACATTGCAAGTTTGGCAGATTTTCTTAGAATTTTATTAGTATTTATTTCTTTTATTTTTATTTCTATTAAATGACTTTGTATCACATCGCTTTGAGAGTAGTTTATGTCTTTTATTCTAGCAAAAAAAACGCATCATATGTAATCAGTTGAATAATTTGAGAGATATTCACTTCATTTAAAGAGACTAAGTTTTGGTGAGTTTTCTCGCATGGAGGATTCCAACCGGATTTATCAAGGTCGTGAGTGTACTTTGTACGTGTCCACACACCGAGGTTCTTAGATACGGGTAATCTAAGGATTTAGTTTGTACCAAGGTTTTTTATTACGGGTTAACCAAAGGTCGAGATGCTCGTTTATTGGTGCCTTTAGTCAAGTCCTCGGAATTTTCAGATCTGATTTGCACCGCGGATCACATCACGGGGTATTTACACAATTAAGTCTGGACACTTCTTAACAGTATCCCTATACCGGGCGGGAGCCATAATTTGGGAGGATCCTCGTCAGCAGGGTCGGATAGTGTGTGGAGGTAGTGTGGGGGTGTTCATGTCCATCAGTGGGTATCTCATTTCTTGTGGCGATGTCTGCACAACTGTATGCCGACATGCAACCTGGAGAAGCGTGGTTTAGGGAGGAGGTGGTGCCTTTCCTGTGGCCAGCAGATGAGACGATGTGGAATGTGCTCTTTTAGTTTGAGTTCGTAGCTCGGATTTGAGAATTGACCCCATATGCGGAGATGGTGCGGAGGACAAGGGCTGCAGACTTCCGAGGTGTTTTTACCCAGTTGCTGTAGAGGTTGCCAAAGGATGAGGTGGGAGAGTTTGTTTCGGTGATGTGGCATATTTGGAAGGCACAGTGTAGTGCTATGTTTGATGCCCAGGTGATCTATATCTCTCGAATATGGTCTACAACTCATTCAGCAGCGTGTGGGTATCGGAATGCTTGGAGCATAAGTATGAGTCGGCCTGATCGTCCGTACTTGGTTGCTCATTAGGAGGCTCCAGCTGATGGGTGATTAAGTGCTATGTGGATACTTCAGTCACACCAAATGTTTTGGGGATTGATATTCCGTAATGGTCAGGGTGCTATTCTGGCTGCGTATTCGTTTCACTTCGACCCGGGAATTGAGGTGGTTATGCTGGAGATGCGACCAATTCTACAGGCTCTGGTGGAGTGTCAACACTTAGGCATACAACGAATGATCGTGGAAAGTGATTGTTTGACGTGTGTTCAAATGCTATGTCATGTGGAGGAGGACCTCTCTCCGCTAGGTTGTTTAAGACAAGACTGTTTGTCGGAAATGCCTTTTTTTTTCTACGGTTTTCTTTTATTAGACACACGGAGAATGTCCCGGCGTATCTTCTTTTTAGGCTGGTTTCTCTTGGTGTTTTGTCTTGGGGTTCTCAACCACTGAATGATGTCTCGATGCGTGTCTTGCGGATTTGGTAACTTACTAAAATTCTTTGGTTTCTCAAAAAAAAAATTTACTTTCACACATGGTTTTTACTAAATATCAAAACAATGTCATCTTGAGTTTGTATGAAGATGAAGAAATTTAAATAAAAATGTAAAAATCCAAAAATCCAGGATAAAAAGTGATTGTAATAAAGCTGAAACACGCGTAGGAGGCAAGTGAGAGCGTGCGTTACCAAAAGGAAGAATCTGATGATGAATTTTGTTTTTTAAGTCTTCACGAAAAGTTTTTTTCTAAAAAATTAAAAGAATCGTAACAAAACGTTCAGAATAAAGAGAAAGGTATTGGAAAAAGATCATGTTAGGCTAAGCTTAAAGTTAGTTCCTTAAAAAAAATTAAAAAAATAAATAAATAAAAAGGAGAAGAAGTTAAAGGAATACCCTAAAAGTTAAAATTATTTGCATCATTATGTATCTTTTAAGTACAGTAACAAAGTTATCTCCAGAGCTACTTTACCAGCTTTTACGACAACTAAAAGTTGTCTAATGGTCTTCAAAAAATCTTAGTTTAAAGCTGCTTACATATGAATTTCAAATGATATATGCTTGGTAGTTACTAGTTATTTAATGGTAGTTACTTAACGTGTTACACTTATCTCAAGTGTAATTGTTACTTTAATTTCGATATAATTAATACTTTATAATTGTTACTTCACTCAAAATTGTTACTTTATATAAATAGCATTTTATTTTCAGTAAAAAGCATTATGCATTAATTTTTTCTTCAATAAAGTACATTATTTATTTTTTAACCATAAGCATTATTATCTTTTAGTCGTAACCGAAAATCCTGCAATAAATATCAAGACATGCAACTAGGTTGTAACCCTTAATCAAGGTGAAGAAAAAAAAAACACAACAGTAGTAAAATAGGGGTATTACTAAAACTTCAATTTCTTTGTCATTATTAATCATGAGTGTCCTTCTAGCCTGCTTAAATCATAAATTTGTCATTTTATGCAAAAATGATATTTACCGAGATTCCAAAGGACAATCTTCATGATTTAACTACCTTTTATCAAAACTCAACTAGCCGCATTCAACAGGGTTGCTAGCCATTCTTCCCAATCCAATTTCTTGAGACCATTAGCATTAGAAAGCCATGTGAAGGAGATTCTCTGCACATCTCTAAACATAGACTCTGGGATAAAAACAAAAAAGTTAAATATAACTTTGTTTCTAGTATTCCAAATAACCCAAGCAGTTATTCCGACAATTGCCGGCCAAGGTGTGAGGATAAACTCAAGAAGTCATCCTAACTCTTTCGTGACATAAATCCAGAAGCGAAAAAGCATTTAGTCCCGTGATCTTACACTAATTAAAGATATGAGACCAAATCCACAGAGCCACATTGCAAGCATAAAAAAGATGATTGACCGTTTCATCAAATTTATAAAAAAAAACGGACAATAAGAGTCTGCAACCGAAACGCCACGTCGTATAAGGTTAGGTTTTTTTGGTAACCTTTTGAGACATGCTTTCCACATGAACAAATTCACCTTCGAGTGTCGAAATTTATTCCATTTGACAGTCTGCTCACTATTCAAAAAGGAGTTTTTGAAAAAATCCAATTCAAGATTTTTCTCAAAAGTGCCACCGAGAAGTTGCCATTCGAACTAAGTTTTCATTTCAATTTATCCAATGAAACTGCATTGCCACAAACAGAGTTAATTAAAATCTCCATCTCCTTTATTTCCTCCTCCCCAACCTCCTCAACCTTCTGCTCCAAGCCCAATTAAAAGAACATCTATCACCAACCCTATATACTACTCCTGGAACATCAACACCTTTACACAATAAAATCCTATAAAGTCTATGGTAAGCACCTTTTAATGGATCATTACCCACCCAAATGTCCTCCCAAAATCTCACCCTGATTCCCAGCACCCAATATTCCGACTCCAACAAATCTACACCTGCCTTCTTAATTTTATCAGCAGCCTCAACAACCCCTTTCCAAACCCCCTCCCAAATCCCCTCATGTTGTTGTCTAAACTCCAAGCTCCCACAACCCCATAAATAGACACAATCACTTTCCTCCATAAAGCACTTGGTTCCGAAATGAACCTCCACCATCATTTACCAAGCAAAGACCAATTCTGCAACCTTAATCTACCCACCACAATGCCTCCCAAGGACTTAGGAGCTTGAATTTTTTTTCAATCAACCCAAGAAATTTTTTTAAGTGACCCACACCCTCCGTAAAAAAAGGAAGATGTCACGCTTTCCAATAGTTTTATCACACATTCGGGAGGCATGTAGACGGAGAAAAAGAAGAGCGGAAGTGCACTTAGGACAGCTTTTATGAGAATCAGTCTTCCACCTTCCGACAACAAAGACCATTTCCAAGCACATAATTTTGCCTTGCATTTCCGAATAATTTCATCCCAAGCCTTCATTTTCTTCATGTTTTGCCCCACCCACAACCCCAAGTATTTAAATGGAATATCAACCTTCTTACAGTTCAAGATTTCTGCCGCATTAGCAAGATCACCATCATGTACCTTTATTCCTGCTAATGAGCTTTTTCCTATATTTTCAAACCCGAGATTTTCTCAAAACATGATAATATTCTTTTTAAATTCTTCAAATTTTCTATACTCCAAATGCCCAAGAAAACAGTATCATCCGCATATTGAAGATGTGAAATCAGAACCCGATCCTTACCAATAACAACCCCCGAGAATTTACCTTTTGCAATTGCCTCATTCATCAGAATATTCAGCCCTTCAGCTGCAACAAGGAATATGAAAGGAGACAACGGGTCACCATGTCTTAAACCTCGTTCCAATTTGAATTCCTTAGTCGGGCTTCCCCCCACCAAAACAGATGCTCTAGCCAAAAAATACAACCTTGTATCCACCTTCTTCATTTCAAACCAAAGCCCATATTTTTCAATGTATTATTTTTAAAAGGTCCAATTAAGACAATCAATGCTCTTTCAAAGTCTACTTTAAAGATAAAACTGGCCATACCTTTCTTTTTTAGGAAATCCACCGCTTCATTAAGATTGAGGACACCATCAAGAATTTGCCGACCTTTGATAAACCCGGATTGACAATTTCCAACCACCGAAGAGATGCTTTCATCCTTTCTTCTAAATTTATTGAAACAATCTTTTTTTTGAAGGGAAAACAATCTTGTTGTAGCAACCGATTAAACTAATAGGTCTGTAATCCTTTATGATAACTGGATTAGAAGATTTAGTCACAAAAGATATAAACCAAGAGCTACTCCCATTTTGAAATCTTGCAGTTTACTCAAACTCATGAATGGCTTTACAAAAATCAATGTTTAGAATTTCCTAGAATTTTAAAAAAAAAATTGAAATTGAAGTCATCCGGCCCACGGCCCGCGGCCTTAGAGCCGTCACATAACCAAACTGAAGCCTTAATTTCTTCATCGGTAATACCTCTTTCCAGCCAAACACTTTGATTTTGAGATAATTTGCAAATAAACTGCTATTAAAAAAAGGTCTATATCGAACTTTCTTAATAGAGTTCTTTAAATGATCCCAGCACCGCATCTTTGACTAAAACGAGATCCTCTAACCATTTTCCATTTACCTTTAACCCTGACATTGCACATTTCCTTGTTCTTCCTTAACCACATCTGTGAAAGAATTTGGTATTTGTCCCCTTCTTTTAGCCACTTTATCCTTGATTTTTATCGCAGGTTATTCTCCATCAGGGCGCCATGTTGAAAAAACTTATCTGCAGCTTTGGCTCTACACTTTTCTTCCTCCCCATCCTGTTCTTTTGTTTCATCTTTTACATCTAAACCCCCTAACAATTTCTCCTCTTGTTTAATTTGGTGAGATAAATTACCAAAATTCCCCTTATCCCAAATATTCACAGCTTCTTTTAATTGCTTAACTTCCAACTTCATTCTTATCCCTGGAACATTAGAACTCACTTCCTGTCGCCCACAATTTCTCACCACCACTTCTAAATCGTCATTTTCTAGCCAATGATGACACACTCTGAATGGAGTCGGACCAATTTTTTTTTTAAGAAAGCAGAAGAGGACAGTGGTCCAACAACCTTCTATCAAGTGCATCTACAACGACATCTTCCCATTTAAGAAGAAATCCTTAAGAGACAAGGATTCTGTCTAATCTACCCATCTTAGAGCCGGCTTTGTTGTACCAAGTTTATTTTCTCCTTCCCATTTTAGATGAATCAAACCTGAATCAATAATGAATTAGTTAAAAGCTGCAGCATCAGCTTGGTTAAAAACGGAGCCTTTCCTTTTATCAGACGATCGAACTGAATTGAAGTCATCGTGAAAACAAGTCAGCCCCTCCTGATCCTAGATTAAATTAATCAGTTCATCCCACAAAAAACATTTTTCCTCCAAACCTTGAGGAGCAATTGTTTGTAGCTTAGTTCATCAGTTCCCAAACTTGAATTAGGTTTGATCACAAAGGGTTGTTGTTGAAGAATCAAGGTTTTGCTGCAGTATCTTGAAGGTTTTACATAGGAAGTTTCTTATAATAAGTAAGAGGCTCTTCCTTTTGTTTAATTACGGTTTAATGATGTTTAGGTTGAGTTTTAGTGTTGTTTGGTGCTAGAAATCATGCTATATAGTTGGTAGTGAAATGTGTTATGCTATGGTGTGATAAAATTGGGTTTTAGCTGTTGTTTTTCCGAGTACTTTGATGTTAAACATGTTTGGATTTGGTTAGAATTCTTAAAAGTGCAGTAAACTGATGTTTAGGGAAGTTTTTAGGTTTTGGCACGCGCATAGGGGGCGTAGCACGTGCCAAAATAGTCTTGAAAGCATCATGAATGGCGGAAGTGAAAGCTTGTAGTGCATGCTAAAGGCCTTCAGCACGCGTGCCAAAAGTAGACCAAAACCATCCTGAATGTATCAGAGAGGTCAGGGCCGGCCCTGGAAATTTTTCGGCCTTCGGCGAATCAGCGAATTAGGCCTTCTAGTTCGAAGGTTTTTTTTTGTTTTTGAAAAAACATATTTCTAAAATATTACTTCATTATCGCATTTTTAACATCCGTAGATACAAAATTCAATTCATTGATAGACTCAAAACATACCTATAAAATAGTAAAATTAATCATCTCTTTTGTAGAATATTTTGGTCTTTTAGTTCATAGTATATATATATATATATATATATATATATATATATATATATATATATATATATATACTGGAGGTGCTAATATATCATGGTTCAAAAGACCAAAAGATGTTTAAATGAGTTAATGAATTTAATTTGGAATAATAAATACAAAATAAAAAAACGGTGTGAGTAGAAATTATGTGGTGGCAATAAAAACCACATATATATTGGAGGGTTCTAATATATGAGGGTTCAAAAGGCTCAAAGTTGTTTAAGGAATCAATAAATTAATTGGAATGGCCGGGACAAAAAAAAAGAGCCAAAGTGATTTAAAGAAGTCAAAAGAAGGCAAAAAAAATAAAATCTGATGTTGCCTGGACAAGAAAAAGGCCCAAAGTGTTTTAAATGAGTCAAAAAAAAAAAAAAAAAAAAAAAAAAAAACAGCTATTGCCGGGACTTGAACTCAGGTCTCTTAAAGAAAGAGCAAAACATCTTAACCAACTGGACTACAATAGATAACTAAAATAATTTCGAATATATAATATTTATTGTTATTAATTATTGTTTTTTTGCAAAACAAGTATTTTCGGGCCCCCGGGATGGTTGGGCCTTAAGCCCACGCTTCCTTTGCTTCCTTATTGGGCCGGCCCTGAGAGAGGTTTTAGCGCATGCCAAACCCTTGTTTTATTTAAATGATGAGTTTTGAGCCCCGAGTTGATGTGTGAAAGTTGTTTCTTGATCTAATAACATTAAATGAACATGAACAAGCCATGATTAAGTTTATGATGTGTTTAGTTCTGGCACCGAATGGATTCTTCCTAAGAGTTGAAGTTAGGGACCGTCGGAAAAGCGTAATTTTCTTGTGCTTTGTGAATTAGCATTCATCAATGTCTGTGTATGTGTTAGGATGTTGAGTCTAGATTTTCTTAAGAGAGTGAGTGGAAGGAGTGATGGAGCTTTGCTTGAAAATGATCCGCATGTGTTGCACAAATACTAGAAATAGGACTAGGTATATCTTATCAGAGTACTGGCTAGTCAAGGTCGAATCCCACAGAGACTCGTAAGATACGTTTAATTCAGATTAGGTGTCACAAAGGCAGCCAGCAACCAACTATGGAGCAAGAAGGATAAAAGTGGTGACAATAAATCAACAAGATCAAGCACAATTATACTTCTATAAGTTCTTATAGATTAGTTCTAACTATGAGTGATTAGTTATTCCCTACATATCATGTATCAATCCCGTTGGTAAATTTTAATTCATTTTCAGCTAAGGGTGCTAATCCCCAATATTACGCTACTTCCATTGAAAGGACAGTAAGTGCCTATGTGCAATTAACCTCCTTTGTTGGTTGTATTAATCCACATGCAATAAGAATTAGGACTAGGCTTAACACCGAAAACATCCCTAAGCAGCTATCGTGGATTGTCTAGCATGTTCCTAAGGATCGATCAAGACTATGTGCGAACTAACACATCACTTTGTCGCCCTACGTGTTAATTTACGATGGCATGCAAATAGTTGATCTTTCTACAAACATGTAAATTAAATATGTCTATCAAACATAGCTGGCGCCGATTATCATGAAACGGGATTTACTAGGTATTCAGATCTAGCGATAAAGACCGTCACAGATGTGAAGAACGCAACATCTATTTCATGATTTTTTCCCCAAATTTTCATATCTATACACATATGAGGTATAATAAACTAACTACTACATAGTAGAACTAATGTAAACAATTAAACCATACTAATCACACAAGAAAAGAACGACAGATCTACATCTAGAAAGCCAGAAAATCATACCCTTAAAGACGAGTGCAAATCCACCGTAGATAGCTCCCTAGGCAGAGAATCTGTCGGATCCGTGACTAGAACTCATAGAGAAAATGTAAGAACAAAAGAACTTCTATTGAATATAATGTATTTGTCTTGTGGAAAGTTGTACATTGAAAACTGAGGCTGATGCCTCTTATTTATAGTGCTAAAACCGACTTAGTTGACCCTAAAAACTACTCCACATCCAAGAAAATGCGTTTTGGAAGGTTCTGAGAGGCTCGATAGGTTGGCGGCCACTCCCATTGAGTTGGGGGCATTTTCATCCTTTTTCTTCTGCCGACTTGGCTTGGAAGGTTCTGGAATGCCCTAGGCCCGTTCAGCCTGCTTCACGATCCATCCTTAACTCGTGGCCCAAATTTCGTAACCTAAAAATAATCCAATAAAACACGAAATAATACCAATTCCCGAAATAATAATGATAAATACCAAAAACTCATCTCGTGAACCCAACATATCGCATTCAACACAAATGGTTCACATTTAAAGGCCGTAACAACTATTTTTAGCTCATAATAGGTTGAATGCTGATGCCGTAGGATATGCTATTTTAACCGTCATCAATTACCCTCCACTAGCCCTTTGATCGTCCTCGAGCACAGTATCAAGGAAGAATGTACCTCCATAAACAATCCCCACTAACTATCATATGCTCAATAAAGATTTCAGGCAAAATCACATGTCAAGTAGCAACCCATAGCTCCCCATTAATCACCACCTACCAATGCCTCAATGTGTCGTGTGTTAAATCGTCGTGATAGTGCATTTGTGAAAAGAATCAAGTTATATTAACTTCACAATCTCAACTTGTCTTTGCATACACTCGCACTTTCTTGCCTTCAGACTTAGTTACACAACATGACACCTTAATCAAGCCGGGTGGACTTGGGGACCGAGTACTACTCAAAGGTCCTCATTTTTTAATTTTGTGTGCGGGTTGTGTGTCTTACGCTCCGAATTTGCTTCCCTTCTACCTTTATGCTTTTCGCATTTATTCATTTTCTTTTTGGCAGATTTCGCTCTGAATTTTCTCTAAAGCTCACTCTCTCATAAGCCCGTTTTTTCCCGTTTAACCTTTCGTGGTATTCAAGTTGCTTCATTGTCCTCCAACAATTAGTTAGTATACACACAGACAAATAACGACTTCCGGTTAAAACAACTCATCATCTGATCTCAAACACTTCTCACTCAGATTACGTCAAATTATTGAATGCAGTGGTAAAATAACAATTAATAAGTAACTATTTCATGAAACAGAACATATGCTCAGTCTTCTATACCAAATTGAAGATGCAATAGCTAGCTTCAAATCATTCTTGGGCACCTTTTCAATAGGCAAGCTAAAAATAGTGTAAAATTTTCAAAACTTCAAAATTATTGCCTTTTTCAGTTTAAAATTTTCAATTTCAAGCTAAGGCCTACTACACCCCACTGATTATAGGCATTGTCCCCAATGACTAATAATAAAGTAGGAAATAGAAAATGTACTTAGTTCTGTCCGAGTCACGTACTAAACTGTAGAGCATCACTGTTGTGTATCAGCTCCTAGGTCATCCAACTTCCACGTAATCACCAGCTTTTTAAACACTTCTAAGAACATTGAGTAACATGTGAAGGGAAATAATAAAATAAGGTGGAGGTAATTGTGCAGAGCTAAGGAATGCGGAAAAACTGTTTATGCCACTTTATTCTTTAACAACCTAAGCATGACACGAAAATTTTACGAGGGTATCACATGAGAATCGCTAAGTAAAAAACCATATAGATCTAAAGGCAGATGACAAAAGATCTATGTGATGAAAAAGACCTTCTCGGTTGTCATGCTACTTTATTGACTCAATCAAAAACAAAATAATAAATAAGGGTTTATCAGAAGTAGTTCTAAGTTTATAGTCGCCAGCTCGATTGTACTCATAAAGCTCCATTACTCGTATATCGGGTCGTCCAACATAAAGACTTCCACTTCGGTGTCATAATTACGCTCTAGGTAATGCTTCAGCTTGTAGCCGTACATTGTGTAAATCCTCAGAGTGTTCATCTTTTACCTCACATGCACTGAATTAAAGACTTTTGTAACGACATATGGTCCAAACCATCGAGACTTCAACTTCCCCGAAAGAGTCGAAGTCGCGCGGGTGTATACCAACACCTTATCTCCAACTTTGAAGGTGCGGTTCATAATCCTCTTATCATGTTGGCATTTCGTTGCGTTCCTTATAAATCTTCGCATTCTCATATGCTTGCAATCTGAACTCTTTCAGTTTATTCAATTCCTATAACCTATTTTCTCCGGCTAAACTTTCATCCAAGTTTAAGAACCGAGTAGCCCAGATGGAACGATGCTCTAGTTCAACCGGTAAATGACACGCTTTCCCACACGTTATAATACACGGTGACATTCCAATGATGGTCCAATACGTTGTTCTATACATCCAAAGAGTGTCATCTAATTTCAAACACTGGTCCTTCCTCGTGGGATTCACAGTCTTCACCAAAATCTTCTTTATTTCTCTATTCATAACCTCCACTTGTCCACTTGTTTGGGGGTGATATGCTGCTACAATCTTATGTCACACCCCATACTTCATCATCAATTTCTCAAACAACCTATTACAGGAATGGCTTCCTCCGTCACTAATCATGGCTCTTGGTACCCCAAACCTTGTCAAAATATTCTTCTTAAGGAATCTCAGGACAACCCTGGCATCGTTGGTAAGTGAGGCCACAGCCTCCACCCATTTGGAAACATAGTCGACTGATACCAGGATGTAACGATTAGATTTTGACAATGTAAAAGGCCAAACAAAATCAATTTCTATACATCAAACAGTTCCACCTCAAGGACACTATACAGTGGCATATCGTTCCGTTTTGAAATTTTACCAGTCATTTGACAGGAATGACAGGCTCCAGTAAACTCGTAAGCGGATTTGTATATTGTTGGCCAGTAGAATCCACACTACAGTACCTTTGCGGTGGTTTTATCTGGCCCATAATGGCCTCCAACTTCCCTTGAATGGCAATAGCTCAGTACACTTGGAATCTCATCATCATGAACACATCTCCTCTGAATGTTGTCAGGACACATCTTATATAAGTAAGGATCATCCCAGTAGTAATGCTTCATATCTGTAACGAACTTCTTCTTGTCAATGCTAGTGAATTCTGGTGGTAGGTATCTTCCCGCAAGATAAATCACAATGCTTACAAACTGGTATACCTTCCATACTCTTGATGTGGTGTGTTGATAACGCCCTAAATGGTACCAATAATTAAACCTTTATTCACCCTGAATTTTGCTCAAGAGATGATAGACAGGCTCGTTATGATATGGAATATGTGTTAAGTTCTATGTGTATGTTTCTAGGATCGTAATTCTGGATCTATGTTATTTTCTCGAAGGTTTGGTACTATTTTGCCTCGTTTTGTGTGTTTTATAGGATGTACCGAATCTGGAGAATGGATCTAGACCAGAAGAAGTTTATTGGACCAAGTGATTAAATTCAAAGAAGAATTCTGCTGAAGAAAAAGAGGAAAAGTCATCTTGGTTTACCGAGGGCTAGGGCCGGTAAAACGATGACTTGTTGGACACGAAATTGATTCTACCGCCTCTACTAGGTCGGTTAGGGTTTTAGAGAGTCATAAGTCGGCCATTGTATCTATATAAGGCCGCATTAAGCGATTATTGTATAAGTCTTGATAAGTTAAATATCTTATTATTGAATCTTCAATTACATTATACAATTTGATGATATAAAGTTATTCCAAGCTGTTGAGGAGTTATTTCTGGTTTTCTCCCTTTCTCTACCATCTCTTGCTTGAGTAGATTGAGCTAGATCTCCATTGTCGAAGGTATGAAGCTTTGAACATTCCTTTTTGTCTTCAATATGGTAGATATGTTCGTATTTATGTGTTTTAGTTAATCTGCATGTTTAAAGATCCCATGATTTACTTAGATTAATCGTAATTGAGCAATGTAGATCCAAGGACATGAAAAGCTGACCCCGGTAAACCGGCGGTCTATACCAGTTTACCGAGGCAATATTTAGGAAACCTAAAACTGGGATTCACTACAGCTACGTTGATCGGCAGGTTTAATTAATAGTAGGTTAGATCTGGCCAATATGCTTATTGTAATCGTAAAACTGGCATGAAATACGAATAGTGAAGTGTTAGTTTGGACATAGTTTTGAATGGACCCTAGGAACGTGTTGATCGGTGTCGACAGCTGTCTAGGCGGGTTAGCGGTATGAGTTAGCACTCGATATTGGAAATTCTAGTTCTTTATGTGCATGGGCTGTTATGGACCAATTAAGGAGGGTAGCTTGCGTATAGATTGTCTACTACCATTTAAAGAGTACATAGGTTTAGGAGTTTCACCCGTAGCTTATGATAATTAATACAAAAGCTCACTCGATTAATTTAAGGAAATTATGTAGGGAAGTAAACATAACGATTAACTAATCCAAGTTAGTAGATCGGTGAGAAGAGGGGGAGAAATACCAAGTTTGTTTTATGTTTATTGTTGTTCCATGACCGCCTCTATGTTGCTTCTTAATTAGGTTAGAATCATTTATAGTTAAAGTTGCATTGACTCTGTGTGATCGACCTTGACTCGCATTTACTATACTACGATGTTCCTAGTATTCTTGCTAGTAATATCAACGTTAGTGACTTACACGCGATCAAGATTTTTGGCGCCGTTGCCGGGGACAATGGCTAATTTTAAAGATAAACGTTTTAATTCAGATTAAGAAGTCGCTTTTATTTTAAATTTATTTTCTTTTGAGTCTTGAGTCATTCTAGATCAAACCTATAGCTGTTAATTTGTCAGAATAAGAGATTTTAGGTCTAGTTTACCGAGGGTTACTCCCGATTTACCGAGACCCAAAAAATCAAGTTCTGAACAGCCTTTGTTATTCTGTGTTATTCCCTGTTGATTTTAGTTAGTAGGTCCGCAACAGTTGGGATCATACCCAACTGAAGCGGAAGTTTCTAACATTTTCTTTGTTTTATTTTGTCTTTTTCGCAAGAAGATCAGGACACTTCAGAGATTCGATCAAACCGGAGTTTAAAAAGAGCAAACAAGTCAAGCAATATGCCTAGGACAATATTGAACGTCACACCAATTTCCTTGTATCTTGGATCCGCAGTCAGGGAGCAATACGAAGTGGATAAGGAGCGGGTGGAAAAAGAGATAGAAGCAATCAAGCAAGAGCCTGAAGATAACTTAAAGCAGTACATCACGTATCGTCCAAGTGAGTTCCCTATCGAGCAAATAGAAATATATTCTTCGGATTATGCTTCTGATGATCTTGAAGAGGATCCCGACACGATGTTCTCTGTGCCTGAGGATTACCTAGACTCAGACACTGTGGTGAAGTTAGGAGACTGTTGGAGGGATTTTTGCATCATTAAACAAAAGAAAATTTATAAACCCTAACTACCATGCAAAACTAACTCCTAACCGGCCGAATACCGGGTAATTGATAGTAGAGAGAAGTGAGTAAGGGGTCGATCCACAGGGAATTGGGATGTTGAATCTAATTTCACTAATTCCTTTCAATTGTTACTCAAAGAACGAATAAACAAAAGAAACGAAAGAACAAAACATAAAAACAGAAAAGAACAATTCAAGATAAATCTAACCTAAGAAACATAAAAACAATCTAAACTAAAGAAACAAAAACAAACAATCTAACCTAAAGACATGGGGTCAAACATTGAACAAGCCTAGTGATCTCAATTCTAGTTATCTCATGATTTTAATTCAGTTTGTGGTTTCACCCTTTCACGAGACATAAACCCCTAATTCCTTAGTGAATTTAATCTCAAGCTATGGATTCCTAATTCCTTAGTAAATCCAATTTATCAATCTCTACTCTCTCGTAAGTTGAAATCGATTTCCATACAACACTCGGTGTAGATTTCAGTTAACTCTCGTATTTTAGAATCTAACAACCTAGATAATTAATCGATTAACTTGTCATCATTAACGATTAAAAATCCTATCTTTCTATGGTGATCTAACGTTCATGCAACTTCCGTATTATCAACATCAATAGAAAACAAATCTTCCAATCTATTCTCATGGCATCATAAACACATAGAAAAGATACAAAAAGAACTAAACTCATGAAGAAAAACTGAATTGAATAAATCAAGAAGAACTCACATAGTCTCATACATTGAAGGATCCAAGAACGAAAAAGAAAACGTCTAATCTACTCCTAATCTAACCTCGGTTCACCCGAGCACAAGGCTCGGGTGACCGGCCTTCAAATCTCCAAGGTGCGGCTGCTCTCTTGTGTTTGATGTGTATGAAATTCGGAATCAATTAGGGTTTGGGGCTGCTGTGCTTTAAATAGAAAACTGAGGCGGTTGCTACAGTAACCTAAGTCGGTTTCAGCAAAAACGGCGGCGGACGCCCGTCTGAATATGTGGACGCCCGTCCAGGATGCTTGGACGGAGACTGGACGCTCGTTTGAACAGCGTCTGAACTCTCTGAATGTGAATTACGATTCTGGACGCCAGTTCACATCTTCAGACGCCCGTTCTGATCTGGACGCTCGTCCACCTTATTTGGACGCCAGTTCATAAGGTCGGACGCCCGTTCACTATTTTCAGCAACAGCATCCAAACTTGTAACGCTCATATCTCGGGCCTCGTAAGTCGGAATGGAGTGATTCAAAATCCTGTAGAATCCTCCCTTCAATACCTACAACTCTTCTCTTGAGGTCCAGAGTCAAATCGGTTGTTATCATATAAAGAACTTCGTTGCAAGGTCGTCACTACCCGGAATCCTGATTTTCCGACATTTATCTTGCTTGATTTCTTTTCCACTCGAATTTATCTCTTTAAAATCATCCTTTCCATCAACAATGTGTATCTACAATGTAGGAAAAACATACCAAAGCGTAACACAATCCTAAAATAATATAAAATCATGATTTAAACACATAAATCGCTACGTTTTGCAATTTAACCTATTAGAAACACCATTTACTCAATTAATCAATTATAAGCTCGATTTCTATGAAAAACATCCAGATATGGGAGAAAATTGATATATAAAATATATGTATAAATACTACAATTTAGCCCTTAACAGAGACCCTGGAACGTTCCGACTCCCAATCTCTATTATCGGTATATCAGTAGGATTAGGTCTCTGCGACTCTGGATCGAGTTGCAACATTCTACCTTTTTCCCTCTACCAAAAGATTAAGCTTCCGGTCATTATGAATCAAAATCAAACCATGACTTTCGTCGATAGGACTAGAGATATGCCTGCTGGTCTGCTTAGGAAGTGCACGATTAAGGCATAAGGGTTCACTTTTCCAATTGATTTCACAGTTATAGACGTACCAGAGGACCCCAAGTGCCCCAGTTTTGTTAAGAAGACCTTTCTTAGTGACAAGCAGAGTAGTTATGGATTTTGATAGTGGGGAGATCACTTTGAGTTTGAATAATGATGTAGTATCTTTTAAAACCTTAGAGCCCGTAGATAAAAAGCCGGAAAGTTGCAAGATGGCGTATGATTCAGGAAAGGTGGAAAATTATGGAGATAGAACAGAAAAGGCACAGGCATCGAGAGGTAGTAGTAGAAACCGTTGAGCAGAAATTCTTGAGACTAATGCTTAGAGAGAGAGAAGAGAAGGACCACAACAAGATGCTCACGGAAGCTAGTCCTTCCGTATTGCGTAGTGAACGATTTGAGCCTAAAGTAGGAAATATGGAATCTTTGGGCATCACGGTTAAATCTCGACGCATATGCAGACCTAGTACGCAAGCTAAGAGAGAGAGAGAGAGGCGTGCTAGGAAGAGAGCTCAAAAAGGTTCTGTGAAGATACAAACCACTGGAGCAAAAGTTTGGCGAGTTAAAGCTCCATCCCCTGGATGATCGAAGATCTGAAGAAAGTCGAGTAGGCGACTATAAACTCAGAACTATTCTCTTAAACCCTTAGGTAGATTAGGAGTGAATAAAAGTAGTTGGATGAAGGGACGAGCTTTTTTTCATCCTACCACACCCCTAGGCTTGAAACCAATGGTTGTTAAAAATGTTTTTTTTTTACTCTTTGTGGATTCTAGTGAAGTAGGTTAGGATTGAGTCGGAAATAGCAACAAAATGAGTAAGAGACTAGTCAATTTGAGGTCAGAATTGAGCAGAGAGATTGAGTAAAGTGTGCAGAATATAAGTACGCAGAAATCTAGGGAAAAGAAGCCCCGATAAACCGAGGGTTACCTCCGATTTACCGAGCCAAGATTTTCAGTTTTCTGAACGTCAGATTGAAAAGCTGAATTATTAGAGACACGTGGAGGACACACGTTGCACCGATACGGCCAGTCAGCAATAACCGTCCCTATTTTCCCTCTTTTGAAATTATTCATCATTTCACACACTCCACCATAACTCCACCTGAATCCTATCAATCACCCCCTCAAATCCCTCACCCTAATTACTCCTCTATCCACTATCCCACCAAATCCTTCCACCGTCTACTCATTTCTCTTATTTAAACCACTCTTCCACCACCATTATCATCATTCCCATCTATTATCATCTTCTTCAATCACCATAACTATCCCATTCCTTCTATCTCTAAAAAAATCCGCCCACCATCACCACCACTATCACCACCACATGTCTACCAAAATAAAACCTTTCTTCCATTTTCCCAACACAAAACACCAACCTTATCATTTTCTCCATCCCTGTTGCTGATTTGCAGTATTTCTGCATGATGAAGTGCTGCAGATCTTCATCTTCCATTACCAGAGGCACTGTCCCAGTTAGAATTCAGAAAAAACCAGGCCGGTAAATCGAGGCCCACCTCCGGTTTACCGAGGGTACCTTTTCTAGAATCATCTTCATTTTCAAGTCCTGTTATCATCCAGGATGGGTCCTAAGCATAGCCGTTATGTCCTTCATCCCAGTGGTTATCAGAGTATCTATGGAGATGCTAACCCCTTGATAGAGATGGTTGAGCAATTTCATTCATGAGAAATCTACGAGTCGTTCTAAGGGCATTGGAACGGAAGACCTGTTGCTCAAGAACAGGGCGTAGAATTGGACGATTGCGGGGAGATCTTGCCCCGAGCCCTACAAATACAAGACATTTTGGATATGGCAGAGGCACCGACACGGTTCAACGCCACGTTGGTAAGAGAATTTTATGCTTATGTTTCACAAAACCCTGGTGCTACTTTTGCGATGGTCTGTTGTGTTAAAGTTGACTTTTTGATCGAGCGGATCAATGAGTATTATGGGGTTCGCAATCCACCGATGGGCCCAAAAGAGTACACATCCTCGAGCAACGTTGAAGATCTAGAGAGGATGGATATGATAGATGAATTCTTTGGGGTGCAATGGAAGCGCAATCTTGTGGGAGCCCCCACCATCTTCCTAGAGAACGAGTTATCCTGAGATAGGAAGGTGGTCAGTAGATTTGTCTGTGCTCGACTTCTGCCGACCAAGCACATGGTGTCTGCCACACCGAAGAGGGAAGAGTTGATGTTCTACCTAGAGCAGGGATCTCCAGTCAACATCGGTCTCTGGATGCACAGCCGTATTCACGAGCTTGCTGCCACATCTGAGTGCGAGCAGCTGCCGTATGGACCGATGATTGATATGTTCGCTTTGGAGAACGAGGTCAAAGTTTTGGTTAGTGACGAGTGGGAAGACCCTGAGCCAATGATTAGTTCACAGCCAGTTTCAAGAGGGCAAAGACGGGTTGGACAGAGAGCAGAGAGAGCGTACTCCGGTCCACGGAGCACCTCGGACTCAGAGAGCCTTGTTAGAGGAGCACTCACGAGAGATTGCGAGTCTGCACCGCAAGATGGATAGGATTATAGACTTTCTAGGTGTTCCTCCTGCTACCCCACCACCTCGGACTGCCCCACGTCATAGAGCATCTTCTTCTACCGCTGCTGCCTCAAGTTCTGGACCACCTCCCGGTTTTGAGCCTAGAGATGACTGGGAGGATTATTATGATGAGGACTAGTTTTTTTCCTTTCTTTCTTTTTATTGTTGTTATTTTCCATTTTCTTGTTTTTATTTTTATTTTTCTTTCCTATCTAATGGATGTAGCAGAATTTTATTAATATAATGATTTTGACGGAATAAATTGTTTGGAGTTATTTATTTTCTCCTTCACTGCCGCAATTTTATTCTACGATTTCTTGTCACCGCTGAATTATACGAAGATCCAATTCTTCTTTGTATCTACCCTTAACCGAAGCTAAGTTCCTTTTCGTTTTTCTTTTTCATCTTACACAATGGGGACAATGTTTAGTTTAATGGGGGGTACGGGACGTCACTTAGCTTCTTAGCATTATATTCCGTGAATTACGTGATTATTTTGATTCTCTTTGAAGCACGATTCTCCACCTAGACTTTGATTCATTTCCATAGAATTTCAAAAAACAATATGATATCTTTGATCTTTTCGAGTTAATTAACTTCATCTTTGTTCCATGATGTACGAGTAAAAGTAAATGCCCACTTCTGAAGTAGTGGCGTATTAAGTGCATATTCCATTATGAGCCACCATTTTAAGGACGTATAACTCACTTTCCTTGGTGTGTAGTCGATAGTATATTTCTTTGACTAGAGTTGACCCTGGCTTTATCCCGAATTATGTTTCACCAACACTTATAAAGGCAAAAGGAATTTCGGATTCGGTAGTTTATCAAGAGTGAGACTGTGAGGATAGATAAATCAATGAGAGTCCACCCGCCAAGAAAGATAAGTGCATTGAAATATATACATCTATATTCTCTTTGGCAAAATTGAGTCGATGGAGCGTAAAACGCACAACTTTTGCATAAACCGATAAACGCGAGCCTAAGAGTAATACCTACTCGATTCCCGATCCGCCTTGCCATCTAATGTGATTAATAAATAACATGTTCGAGACTGGTTAGTTCGACTACGGGTTGACGTCATTTGAAATTGTCTGCATTACTAAGCGGTTGTGAAAGTTATTGCACACGCACATTGGCTTATGACGTGAATAATGTTTAATGCGTTACTGATGGATATGAGTGGCATGATCTTGATCTTGACTTTGTGAGGCATAGTTGTTTTTAATTAACTTGTATATTGATCAGAGTGTCGTTTCTTTTTTTCCTTTTTGCTCGGGACAATCAAAAGCTAAGTGGGGGGTAGTTGATAACGCCCTAAATGGTACAAATAATTATACCTTTATTCACCCCGAATTCTGGTCAAGAGATGATAGATAGGCTCGTTATTATATGGAATATGTGTTAAGTGCTAATGTGTATGTTTCCAGGATCGTAATTCTGCATCTATGTTATTTTCCTGAAGATTTGGTACTGTTTTGCCTCATTTTGTGTGTTTTATAGGATGTACCGAATCTGGAGCATTGGAGAATGGATCTGGACCAAAAGAAGTATTTGGGCCAAATGATTAAAGTCTAAGAAGAAGTCTGCTGAAGAAAAAGAGGAAAAGTCAACCCGGTTTACCGAGGGCTAGGGCCAGTAAACCGAGGACTTGTTGGACATGAAATTGATTCTGCCACCTCTACTAGGTCGGTTAGGGTTTTAGAGAGTCATAAGTCAGCAATTTTATCTATATAAGGCAGCATTAACAGATTATTGTATAAGTCTTGATAAGTTATATATCTTATTATTCAATCTGCAATTACATTATACAATTTGAGGAAAAAAAGTTATTCCAAGCTGTTGAGGAGTTATTTCTGGTTTCTCCCTTTCTGTACAATCTCTAGCTTGAATAGATCGAGCTAGATCTCCATTGTTGAAGGTATGAAACTTTGAACGCTCATTTTTGTCTTCAATATGGTAGATATGTTCGTATTTATGTGTTTTAGTTAATTTGCATGTTTAACGACCCCATGATTTACTTAGATTAATCGTAATTGAGCAATGTAGATCCAGGGACAGGAAAATGTGACACCGGTAAACCAGCGGTGTATACCGGCTTACCGAGGCAATATTTAGGAAACCTAAAACTGGGATTTATTACAGCTATGTTGATCGACAGGTTTAATTAACAGTAGGTTAGATCTGGCCAATCTGCTTATTGTAAACGTAAAACTAGCATGAAATATGAATAGTGAAGTGTTAGTTTGGACATAGTCTTGAATGGACCCTAAGAACATGCTGATCAGTGTCGACAGCTGTCTAGGCGGGTTAGTGGTTTAAGTTAGCGCTCGATATCAGCAATTCTAGTTATTTATGTGTATGGGCTATTACGGACCAATTAAGGAGGGTAGCTTGCGAATAGATTGCCTACTACCATTGTCGGAGTAGATAGGGTTGGGAGTTACACCCGTAACTTATGATAATTAAATCAAAAGCTCACTCGATTAATTTAAGGAAATTATGTGGGGAAGTAAACATAACGATTAACTAATCCATTAGTAGATCGGTGAGAAGAGGGGGAGAAATACCAAGTTTGTTTTATGTTTATTGTTGGTCCATGACCGCCTCTATGTTGCTTCTTACTTAGGTTAGAATCATTTATAGTTAAAGCTGCATTGTCTCTGTGGGATCGACCTTGACTCGCATTTACTATACTACGATGTACCTAATATTCTTGCTAGTAATATCGACGTTAGTGACTTACAGGCGATCATGTGTCTAGGCTGAGATTCGATTGGAGCTACTACTGAGACAACATAAAGTTGTTCGTCCGGAAAAGACTCTTGAATCTCAGTAGATGTCTCTTCTTCAAACTTTGTTAATCTCGATAGGAGGTCAGCCACCTGGTTCTCAGACCCTTTCTTATCCTTAATCTCAACATCAAACTCTTGTAAGTGTAGAATCCATCTCAACAGTCATGGTTTGTAGTCCTGTTTCGTCAGTAAATACTTCAAAGCTGCATAGTCAGTGAAAACTGTGACTTTAGATTTTACAAGATAAGATCTAAACTTGTCAAATGCGAAAATGACAGCTAAGAGTTCCTTCTCTGTAATCACATAATTCCTTTGGGCACTATTGAGTGTACGACTGGCGTAATAGATCGGTTTAAAGATTTTATCCACTCTTTGTCCCAAAGTTGCTCCAACTGCAGTATCACTTGCATCATACATTAGCTCAAAAGGTTGGTTTTAATCCGGGGATGCCAGATTGGGGCAGTTATCCACATGTGCTTTAATGTGTTAAATGCCTCCTTGCATTCTTCTCCAAAGATAAAAGGCACATCCTTTGCAAGAAATTTAGTCAAAGGTTTAAAAATTTTAGAGAAATCTTTAATGAACCTCCAATAGAATCATATGTGGCCAAGAAAGGCTCGCAGTGGATTTAAGTTCGTTGGAGGTGGTAATTTATCTATCACCTCGATCTTTGCTTTGTCCACTTCTATTCCTTTCTTTGAAATCTTGTGACCTAACACTGTCCCTCCAGTGACCATAAAATGGCACTCTCCCAATTAAGCACAAGGATGGTCTCTTCACATCTTCTCAGCACTTTACTCAAGTTGTCCGAACATTCATCATCGCTATCCCCAAAAACACAGAAATCATCCATAAATATCTCTAGAAAATCTTTTACCTTGTCCGCAAACAAAGACATCAAGCACCTTCGGAATGTGGCTGGCACATTACATAATCCGAAAGGCATGCAATTATAAGCGAATGTTCCATACGAGCATGTGAAAGTTATCTTTTCATGGTCCTCAGAGGCAATGTGTATCTGGTAGTAACTATAATACCCATCTAGAAACAATAAATTGCATGGCAGCTTAATCTCTCTAGCATCTGGTCGATAAATGGTAGGGGAAAATGATCTTTTCAAGTTGCATCATTCGGTTTTCTGAAGTCGATCTGCACTCGATGTCTCAGTAATTAGCCTTACAGGATTAACTCATCAAACTCAATAGGTTGAACAATAAATCCTCCTTTCTTGGGCACCACATGAATTGGGCTTACCCACTCGCTTATCGCCAATCGGCAAAATGATTCCCATTTACAAAGACATCTTAATTATCTCTTCCTTAACAACGTCTTTCAATCAAGCCATCAACCTTCTCTCGAGGTTGAGCTACGAATTTTTCTTCTCTGGGTCTACAGAGATCTTATGCATACACACAAAGGGGCTCATCCCTCGAATGTCCGCAATAGTCCACCCGAATGCTCCCTTATGCTCCCTCAGCAAACTCTTAATAGTTTCTCTTCCTTCAAAGGTGATAACGTTGCGGAAATAATCAAGGGGATAATATCATCTTGTAAGTATACGTACTTCAGGTGAGAGGGCAAAGATTTAAGCGTTAAATTTCTTGGCGGCTCCTCCAACTATGATTTCAGTATCTTGCCATTCAGTTGTAAATCAAAGAACTTATTCCATGAAGGTCTATGAATGGGTTCTCTTATATCCACAGAGGATACATGTTATATTTCTTGCACGCGACCTTTACTGCACCCAAGCAAGGTTTTCTCCCCACTTTCCTCTTCTTCCTCCTTCAACAGTAAAGTCTCCGCCACTTCAGGATATGTTGCCACTTTCGGTTGTAACTTCAAAACAAGCTCATCAATGTCATCCAACATATAACATGCTTCTCCTTTATCCTTGGCGTACCTCATCGTCTTCAACATATTGAAGACCACAGTGTCATCATTTACTCTCAAAATATTCTCCTTTATGGACATCTTTCAATGTCCTACTAGTTGCTAGGACACGTCTTCCTAGGATTAGTGGAACATCACAGTCAGCTTCCATGTCCAGCACAAGAAAGTCCACTAGGAACACAAACATGTCAACTTTCACCAAAATGTCCTCGACAACACCACAAGGTTATTTCATCGACCTATCCGCCAATTCGAGGGTTATCGATGTCTCATTCAATTCCTTCATTCCTAACTTATGAAAAATGGACAGTGGCATCAAATTGACGTTCGCAGCTATATCACATTGTTTAGGCTTACTCCTCCAATGGAACATGGTATGAGGAAGCTCTCGGGGGCTTGACACTTAGAAGGCAGTGAGCATTCCTCATTCTAGAAAATGATCTCAAGTTCTAACAACTTCCTTTTGGTAGAACCCACTTCTTTTTGAAACATCACGTAATCTGGCATTCCTGCCAGAGCTTCTACCAAAGGCATATTCACCTGCAGTTTCTTGAAAATTTCTATGAACTTTTTATAACGAGCATCATCATGATTTGGTTTAGACTTTCTACGGGGATAGGGTAGAGACGCAAGATTAATAGTTATAGTTCATGAAGACATACATGCAGCCTGCTGCTGCTCTCCCAGCTCATCTGCTGCATCTCCAGATGCTCGATGGAACGGACTGGAGTGACGCTGAATTGAGTCCCATGTTTTCTCTGATTCAGCTATGTTTTGCTCATCCCTGCTTTCTGGTTCTTCTCTGATAACTGGTCCAGGCAATTCTTTTCCGCTTCTCATCATAATGGCATTCAAGGTCCTTCAGATTCTTCTTCATATTACTCGGCAATCTTCCCAGAGCACGAGCTGACACTTGTTCGGCAATCTGCCTCACTTGGTGTGACTGATTTTGCACTAAGGCTTCTTGATTGGTCAGTCTAGCATCATTTTTTTGACAATACGTGGCAAAATTTGCACTGAGCTCGCTCATGGAATTTGTTAGTTGATTGACACTCTCGGTCACCGTTGAGCTCATTTTGTCCATAGCTGCTTCCCAACCACCGAACATGAGGAAGAGAACCTCCACTTTGCTTTGCTCTCTCCACCATCAAGATTACTATATCTGAAACCATGGTGGTCTTAAGATCCTGAGCGATATCTGCCCCCATATGGATTTTCTTGCTTTCCCAGATAATTACGTCTTTGGTGTTGGATGTCTCAATCCCTTGGACCTTTTCTACCTTGGTGATGCGATCTTTCATGCCGTCCATCTTCTTATTGATTATTAACAGCTGGTATAAGATCTATTGAGAGGTATCCTCTACGAATACGCCTTTGGCTGCTCTTGCCGTTTCAATCCGATGTGTTCCACATTGGCTTGTAAGTGCTATTTGCTCCAACTTTTCTTCCACTTCCTCCGGTGATAACAAAGCAAAACACCCGTTGCTCGACGTATCAACTCTCATTTGCTCACTTGGCCGCAATCCATGATAGAAACTATACATGCATACGGGCAAAGTAATACCATGGTGAGGGCATCTCCGTTGTGATTCCTTAAATCGTTCCCAGGCTTCTTCAAAAGTTTCTGCCGGCTTTTTCTTGAAGTTCATTTTCTCCTGTCTCATTTGCAATGATTTCCCAGGTGGGAAGTACTTATTCATAAATTTCTGCAGTAGATCTATCCAAGATTGGATAGAACCTACTGCCAGAGACAAGAGCCATTGCTTTGCTTTCTCCTTTAGTGTGAATGGAAACAATTTTAGCTTGATGTTGTCTTCAGGTACTCATGCAGGCTTGGCAGTGCAGACTATCTCCAAAAATTTGGTGACACGTACAGTTGGATCTTCGTTTGGCACTCCATGGAAAGTGGTGTAGTTAGTCACCATTTGTCTACATTTGGCTTTGGATGCAAAACCTCGGCCACATTCTCCTGTTGAACAGTTGCTGGCACGAATTGCTCAATCGTTGGCATGGCATAGCTCTGTAGAGTCCTTCTATCTACCGGTATGACAGCCTCGTTTCTTCCTCCATTACCACCATTTTCTCTATTGACTCCTTTCAGTGCTGTCATCGTCTCTTCACGGTCTTCTAGAGGTGGGATCTATTCGTCTATACCCTTCTCGCTTCCTTCATGTGAACTTATGTCATCCGCCCGCCTTTCGGTTCTCTCTCGAGCTTTATTTAGCTTCCATTTAGCAAACTTTTTGATCTCTAGAGTGGATCTCTCGAGTTTGGCTGCTGAACTCTGTATAGTGTACTGCAAAACACAAGAAGAAAAAGAAAAAGTTAGTTGCTTGCCTCGGTGGCTGTTACACTCTTCTGGATGAGACTCTGACTACTGACTCAGCACTGAACGGACATGATCGATTCTGCTGATTCCAGATGCTCGATTAGTCAGGACAGAGTCTCGTCTAATCGGGTGAATTTTCTCTGTAGATTCGAACAAAACAGACACTCTAGTACTAACAAACTATTAAACAGACTCAATAAAGCAGACTCTAAATTTACAGAAACAAAATATATACAATTCATAATCTTAAATTAAAAATATTCTTGACACGAGTCCCTGGCAACGGCACCAAAAAGCTTGATCCGCATGCACTGCACAACTACTAACTATAGGACTAGGTCTATCATAGTATAGTACTGGCGAGTCAAGGTCGAATCCCAAAAAGACTCGTAAGATACGTGTAATTCAGATTGAGTGTCACAAATGTAGTCAACGACCAAACAATGGGGCAAGAAGGATAAAAGTGGTGACAATAAATCATCAAGATCAAGCACAATTATACTTCTATAAGTTCATATAGATTAGTTCTAACTACGAGTGATTAGCTATTCCGCCCATATCATGCATAAATCATCCCCATTTTTAAATTTTAATTCATTGTCAGCTATGGGTGCTAATCCCTAATATTACACTACTTCCATTGAAAGTACAGTAGGTGCCTATGTGCAATTAACCTTTTTTGTTGGTTGTATTAATCCACATGCAATAAGAATTAGGACTAGCCGGCTCAAGACCGAAAACCTCCTAAGCAGCTATCATCGATTGACTAGCATGTTCCTAAGGATCAATCAAGACTATGTCCTAACTAACACTTCACTTTATCGTCCTTCATGTTAATTTACGATAACATGAAAGTAGTTGATCATGCTACAAACATGTAAATTAAATCGGTCGATTAGACGTAGCTAGCGCCGATTATCATGAAATAAGATTTACTAGGTATTCAGAACTAGCATTAAAGACTGTCGTAGATCTGAAGAACGCAACCTCTATTTCATTAATTCTTCACAAACGATTCAGATCTACACACATATGGGGTAAAATAAACTAACAACTACATAGCAGACTAATATAAACAATTTACTAATCACACGAGAAAAGAACGACAGATCTACATCTAGAAAGCCAGAAAATCATATCCTCAAAGACAAGTGCAAATCCTCCGTAGATCTCTCCCTAGGTGACGAATCCGTCGGATCCGTGACTAGAACTCATAGAGAAAATAAAAGAACAAAAGAACTTCTACTGAATATAATGTATTTGTCTTGTGGAAAGTTGTACATTAAAAACCGAGGCTGGTGCCTCTTATTTATAGTGCTAAAACCGACTTAGTTGAACCTAAAAACTAACCCTCATCCAAGAAAACGTGTTGTAGAAGGTTCTGGGAGGCTCGATAGGTCGGCGGCCACTCCCATTGAGTCGGGGGCATTTTTGTCCTTTTTTTCTACCAACTTAGCTTGGAAGGTTTAGGATACCCTAGGCCCATTCATTCTGTCAGACTGTTTAGTGATCTATCCTTAACTCATGGCCCAAATTTTGTAACCTGGAAATAATCCAATAAAACATGAAATAATACCAATTTCGGAAATAATAATGATAAATACCAAATACTCATCTCATGAACCTGGCATATCGCAATCAACACAAATGGTTCACATTTAAAGTCCAAAACAACTATTTTTATCTCATAATAGGTAGAATGTTGATGTCGTCATCAAAAATCACTTAAGTCGCTAGTTAACAACAAATAACAAACGTAATTGTACAGTTAAAAGACTAACATCATGTCATTCTCAGTAAGGCACAAGTTCATTTTGCGATGTGTGGGCGGTCAGTAGCCTCTGAGAGGCACCAAAAGTAGAAGGACTTTGCCGATCGTGTACACTATCGGGTCAGCCCATGGCTATCGGTGTGATCCACTGATAGGTTGCACCCAGATACTTCGTGGTGAGTATCACCATACGTAGTGCCCTTGAATACTGATAGGCCTCTTCACATTAGAGCTCAACCTAACCTTTGTCTAAGAAGACACTTCACTTGGTCCTAGTGCAACCTAACCACGGTTTAAGGATCTCAGCCTTACGAGGATAACCACCAAGATCAAAAGAGATCAGAAAGGTTCTAAAAGGTTTAAAGAAATCTTATCTCAGAGGAAAGGAAGCCTAAGATAGCAAGGAAGCTTCGCTCTGATACCAACTGTAATGCCCCGCTCCCGGATACCGAGTCCTTATCCAGAAGTGAACTTTCGGCACGTATAATATTAGATAAATTCAATATTATACGTAACCCTCTATGTCATCGTATCAATTTTAGCGAAACGGAAGCTAGAAAGACTCGGGTGAAAGTCATAAATGCTACTAGAATAAGAACCGTCAAAACTAAAGAGAAAACTTACAACAATGAAAAACTTACATTGTACGATGTATTACAAAAGGAAGCAACTTATTTTACAACGTATCTTATAAAAAGGTACAACAAGTCTTGAAATAATAGTACAACATACTTTGAAATAAAAAGTAACATAAATAATAGAAGAAGCATGAAGTTGTCAAGCACAGCATAGAATCATCATATGTCATCCTCAAAGTCATCATCAAACTCTGGTTCAACTTGTTCGCCTTCTCACCCCACAAAGCATACAAATAAACATGCAAAGCGGTAAGTACAAAAGTACTCAGTAGAAGGTGGAAGCTATTGAACAACCAAGTCTTACAACGAAATTTTCATGTTATTATTAAGTTATCGTTGTGAGACCAACTCAAACTCTAGGGTTCATTTCATGCTCATCAACATGTCGTGGGATCCTAATTGTTTATAGCTTAGCTTATCTTTGTTACATAAATATTCAAGGGCACTACGCATGGTGATACTCACCACAAAGTATATGGGTGCAACCTATTGGTGGATCACACTAATAGCCACGGGCTAGCCCCGATAGATTACACATTCGGCGAAGTCCCACCACCCCTAGTGCCCCACAGAGGCCAGCAGAGTTATTCTCTTTCACTGGCCGCCCACACAATGCGAATCTTTAGGCTTTTAACTACACAAGTACATATGTTATTAATTGTTAACTAGCAACCTAAGTGTTTTCAAAGAAAAGCTCACTTACAACATCTACTTCCTCACCTAGACTCTAGACAAGGACAAGGCCTAGCACATTACACAGACAATGATGAATACTAATTCATCAAAGCATAGGCCAATCATGTTTTTCTGATGGTCCCGAACTTCATCTCTTTGGAAGAATACATTCGATGCCGGAACTAAATACATCAGAAGCTTAATAATGGCTTGTTCATGTTCATGTTCATTTAATGTTATTAGATCAAGAAACAACATTCAAAACTCATTTTGGGGCTTAAAACACCAAAAACAGCAAATTAGCCCCTTTTGGCGCGCGCTATGCACCCTTGGCGCATGCTAAAACATTCAGAACCCAAGCAGATTCTCTTATGTAGTTTTGTCGTGCGCTAAAGCCTCCATGCACGCGCTAAAAGTTGTCTGCCATTTCTGTTCACTGTCTGGGACACGCTAAAACCCCTATGGTGCACGCCAAATGCCAAAAAAAACTCTCCAATAACCCCTTATCTGCACTTTACAATTTCTAATTCAAATTAAACCATTTTGACAACAAAATATACATAAAAACAACAGCAAAATAGACTTCCAACTTGCCATATCAACACAAACTCAGTAGCAACTTAAAACATAAATTCTAACATCAAAAGCATACCAAAAGCTCAACCTTAACATCATAAAACTTGAATCATTCGATAGGAAGACCCTCTTACCTGGATTCCAAAGCAAAAGCAAAGCAAAGCACAACAGCCACAACTCTTCAATCCTCAAGCCAATACATAATCGATCAACTATTAAACCTAAATTAATTGTGATCGAAAGTTTCTAAACAGTCTAAACTATGAATTGATCAACTAAAACACCAAATCAAGATCTAATCTTTAAGATTCTAGATTTAGGGCAAAAGTCATACCTTTACGAAACTCCAAAACCTTGATACCAAAACTATGCTCTCTTCATGTTGAGTCTAATTCTATACTTGGTTCTGAAAACCGGTGAACGACCTTCAAGATCCTGTGAAGGTTCCCTTTTGGACTTATCTATTTTCAGTCAAACGTAAATTTCAAACTTGCAGGAAAAAGAAATGGAGTTCTGACAACTCCCAAAATAAATATGGAGTTTTCCTTTTATTGAAGATAACTCCAAAGGAGTTATTATTTCTATTTTTTTTATATAAAAATTTGAAAATAATAAGAAAAATAGGAAATGAGATGGAAATACAAATTATATATTCCGCCATTTCCATAAAAGACATCTTTGCCCTTTTTTGAAAAGTCGGGATGTACATCCTAGCTTGCAATTCAATAAAGATGGCTACGACAACAAGATGTCATCTCCAACATGGCGTATGTCGCCCTTATAATAGTCAAACGACATTGCGCATGTTGTTCTCTGTCCTTTATAACCGACGTGACGCGCATATCGTCCTTGGTCTCTCATTACCGACATGGCACAGGTCGCCCATGCTAATCTACATCCGATATGGTGCAGGTAGTCCTCGGTCTCATACAATAGTTACACCCCCTTAATAGGCATTCCAAAACATTACGCAGACATTACACCACGACTGTAACTTCTCCAAGACATTCTCTCCATTAATTTAATGTGCGGTGATGCCTTCGCCCACTACTTAATTGTGCAATAATGAACCGTCCCATGATGGAACACTATAAAAAGGTCTCATTATTCAGGTACGCCAAATATACACATCATTTATATTACTGAACTCATAGTCTATAGAAATTGTTATATTATCGAACTGATTTGAGTGTCAGAGTGTCCCTCTAGAGACAAGCTCATGGACCTCTTACATCTTATTGTTTTGAAGGCTCATTTGAAAGCTTTTTGGATCATCATTCAGAAGCCCAATTACTCGACTATCAACTCAAATTATATGCACATGATTTCATGCATCGTTAATATGCATCATGCATCATAATTCTAGTCTATTTCGTACGGTATGAGAAATTTGATTACTGATATCATTAATTTATCATGACATCATGTATTTTTTTGGAAAATCGAAATTCTGAGTATGTTAGAGGTCTGACATTTTTTTCAGGTCATGTTTTTGACATCATGAAACGTGGACTTCAAAGATAAATTTTCTATGAATGTCGTATATAATGCCAATTCGTAGATAATTATCTACGATTTATATAATTTTTTTATATTTATCCATGATTCAATTTATAAAAAGATATATGTCCGTCTGGAACCCCGAATCTAATTTGATGCATAAGGTACTTTTGGATCCCGGTGACATCATGAATTATCTTGTCTCCTTGAATACATCCATTTTTATTGTAAAAATATCAAGAAAACTCCTGAAATTCACCATGTGGGTTCCCGAAGGACGGGAGCCACCTTCTCGGCGGTAGATCTTGGTATAGACCAGACGGGAGCTCGGTCATATATTTCTGCAACTCTTCACATCTTATAATCCAGATTTATAATGGCACCATAATGGTGACTCTTGGCCTTCTGATTTCGTCCAAAATAGCTTTAGCATTCGTGGAAGCTTCAAACTTTGACCTATAAATACCAAGATATTCCATCTTATTTTCCTACCTCTTCTTTCAAGTCTTAGGGAACTCTACAGCATTCCAGCCTCTTATCATCTATATGCTTTCAGCCCCTTCAAATGCTTGTAAGTTGATTTAAATTTATTAAAAGTTTTAAGCATAGTTTCTACAAGCTTAAGTTAGGGCTTAAAATATGATATAAGCTTGTACTAGTCTAATATAGGAGTGGAGTTCTTTCTTGGTAGAAAATAGGCTATTCATGACTTGAAATCTCTCCTAAAGTATCAAGTAAAGACTCATACATCATAGATTTTATAGCACTTTGTATACAATTATGTGTTATGTTGAATTCTATGCTAAATATTTTTGTTTCTGCATTCTAATTTTTCAATGAAGAATGGGGTATGTGCCTTAGTTAAGCATGTTACATGATAAGAAACATGTTTTGAAATGCTTATGGTTGTTGGCCACCGTCTCTGCAGCACACCAGTGTAACGTGTAGGCAACAACCTTCTTTCTGGACTAAGAATTTGTAGTAGGTTTGTGGTATTTTGGAACTGAAATAATCTGTAAATGGTTCTGTATGGATAATATGTGCAAGAATACGGTTTTTATTAACATTAATAATAACGTTTTAGGTAATATAATGAAAGATGATCATGTTCATGTTTTTGTTGGTAATTCAAAAGAGATTCAGGTCTGTTATGTGGCTAGATATCATGCCTTTATATCTATATCTATTCAAGAACATGATACTTGTTTTAGTATACGAAATCATTGAATCTATGCTATTTGTTAAATGTGACCGTTATAGAAATCTTGTCGCGGTAGTATTCAAAGGCTAATACACAACGATAAAATAAACATGTTGTTAGGTCATTATGTTATATGACTATTTGCTAGTCGACATATACTTGTTATGTGATATAGAAAACATGTTATATGATTGTATGTTAAATGTGATATTTATGAGTATGAAACATGAAATATAAAAGAAATCATTAAATGTCATGAAAAAAATGGTGAAAAAAATATGTTAAAAAAATAAAAAGATGTTTCAGGCAGACGTTCAACGTAAAAGTATTTTGACAGCAATAAAGACAATGAATCCTCGAGGGTCCCCGACATCAGTCTCTGTTCATGAGCAAGAATAGTGAACATATGTCATGCCAGTCAGCAGTCCCCGACCATGGGTTATAATAGTGGTCAATTTCCGGTCCTCGGCATCAGTCCTTGTTCATGGGCAAGAATAATATAAAACTTTCTCGTGGCATGACAACAGTCCGTATCGGGGAATGTATTCAGGTTTTCGGGTCGGGATACATATATATATATATATATATATGTTATCACGGATGGAGATAACTTTAGATACAAGAAATATAAACATATGCAATCAAACGTAAATAATCAAAGGAGATAACAGAAAACAAGAAGAACACAGATTTAACGTGGAAAACCTCTCTCAAAGTGAGAGAGATAAAAAATCACGGGCAGAAAAGTGATATTTATTATTACGCACTGAGTTATAGATTTCACACACACGTACAATGCAACAGCAACTGTATTTATAGGCACAAATCACTAAACCCTAGACGTCAAGGAATCTTTGTCTGATACGCCATAAATACCCCTACACGTGTTCTCCTTTAAATGACATCAGATAAATTTGTCACATAACATGACGTGGGACCTCTTTGTATTCGATAGACTCGGCAGACTTCACTCTGTTGCGACGAAGCTTCAGAGACTCCACCCTACCGATGCAATGTAATTGATATACTTCTCAGTTGTCCATCACACAACTGAGTCTTCAGATTGGTTCCACCAGATGTAGAGTTTTAGTCACTTTACTGACAAATCTCCACCTTGAATTCAACTCTCACTAGAGTCAAAACAGATTGCATAACCAGATATACTTGTACCAGATGCATTCGTCAATGCCAAATGTACTTGTACCAGAATATCTCCACAGCATCCACTCCACTGATCTACCCTCAGTAGAGTTTCCAGAAACAGATTATAAGCTCTGAAAATTCAGTAAGTCCAGGCAAAGCTGAAACTTACTCTACTGAACTGGTTTAGTGAACATATCAACAGGATTCTCCTTTGTGCCAATCTTCTTCACCACAACCTTCTTTTCATTCCTCAAGAAATGATACCTGACATCAATATGCTGGGTTCTCTTATGATGAACATGATCCTTGGCAAAACATATTGCACTTAGACTGTCTCAATATATCTCAGCCTGATCCTGATGAAACCCCAAATCACTGACTAGCCCCTTCAACCAGATGCCCTCCTTAGCTGCTTCAGTAAGAGCCATGTATTCTGCTTCAGTAGTTGATAACGCCATCAGAGCCTTTGAAGAGTATCTTTCCGGTGACCCTTTGCATTTCCCAATGTAAACACATAACCAGTCATTGATTTTCTACTGTCAACATCACCTGCATAATCAGCATCATAGTAGCCTGTGACCAGACCAGTATCACCTCCATAAATGAGACCAACATCATCTATACATCTCAGGTACCTGAATATTCTTTTAACAACTTTCCAGTGTTCTTTTCCAGGTTGAGCCATGAACCTGCTGACAACACTGATCGCTTAAGCAGATCAGGCCTAGTGCATACCATGGCATACATCGATCGCCAACTGCACTAGCAGCATAGGAACTTTGACATATACTCCTTCTCTCTTGGATCGATGAAGCATAAACAGACAAATGAACATTTGATGCCATATGAGTATATATTGGTTTTGCAGTAGACATACCAAACTTGGCCAATATCTTAACCCTGCTGAGACAAGAACAGCTTCTTCTGACTCCTATCTCTCCAGATCTCCATCCCCAAAATTTTCTTGGCTGCACCCAAATCCTTCATTTCAAATTCATCATTGAGAAGGTTCATCAGATTTTGAACATCAGACTTCGTTGCTGCAGCTATCAGCATGTCATCCACATACAGGACAAGATAGATATATGATCCATGTTTCAGCAGACTATAGTATACACAATGATCATAAGGATTTTCATTGTAACCTTTGTCAAGCATAAAGCATCAAACCTTTTATACCACTGCCTTGGAGCTTGCTTCAAACCATACAATGATTTTTTCAACTTGCTGATGACGTAGATCAAGTGAAATTAAAATACTTGACCACCAAAACCAATACTAGAAAGAGGATAATAAATATAAACATGTGATTTAATATAAAATATATATTATTAGGCCCGATTTAAGGATAATGTTGATGACTTTTACGGGTATATTTTGACCGTCATCAACTACCCCCCACTTAGACTTTGATCGTCCCGAACAAAGCATCGATAAGTCATTCCCCAAGAAAATATTTTCCATGGTCAAATCATACTTACACAAGAAACTCGAGTCAATTCATACCATTCATGCTCATAAGGTATCCATAATTCACTACTCGCTATGAATCGAAGTGATGTGTGCATGTGCATTCAGTTTTATATAATCGCGGCAAGACTAGAGTTTATGCTAACTTCGCAATCTCAACCTACCAACATCAGTATTCCCACTTTTTTAGCCTCGCATGGGTAAAGACATGGTTCAATAAGCAAGAGCGTTATCTAAGAGGTTTTTGGACTTGGAGACCGAGAAAAATACTCGAAGCCTCTTAAAAGTAGAATTTATTCATTTTCATATTTTCAAGCATTAACACATCTCAAGAAAAAACTTGGTTTAAAAGTAAATAATGCATTGCAAGAATCCCATTTCACGGATTGGTCGATAACCTTGAATATTACCACAAGCGCGAAGCTACTTTGGTAATGTTACTACAAGCCCAGTGTTCAACATTTTGTTAAAACACAGATAAATCTCAAGCTTATTACTCCGCATAAATGGCTAGAAGATAAAAATACATCAGTCGATAAATATTGATACTAAGTCTGCATAACCAATCATCTATGCAATGTACACATAACTTCTTCAGTTATTACAATTTGCGCGGTAAAACTTGATTCAAAGATTGAGTAATCGAATAATAAATAACTACTTGCAATAAACGGCATGAATATCCTTAAATTTACATTCACATAAGTATAAAATGATCACGTAGTCATGCAACCTGGTTCCTTTCCTATCAATTCTTAGCTAGGAACTCACGATTCTAAGGGTACGAGATAAATAATATGGCATTTATTCAATTTTTTTTTTTTTATCCTACCGTTTCTTTTTCTTTTTTTAAATGTAGCACATCATAGCTAAGTCTCCTACCCCCCACTTAAACATGTCATTGTCCCCAATGACAAAGAAAAAATGAGAATTTAAGAAAAAGACTTAGCTCTGGAAACGGTTCTTGAGTAAGAAGCAGAATATCGGAGTAGTCCAAGCACGTCTAGGAATATAAGCAAACCGGAGATCGAACATGAAGTTCCATCGCTGCAAAATAAGTCTTCAACAAAGCTCGAAATTTGTTACAGCGTCAGCTCATAAAAATAATAATCATTTTCAAAACATTAGAATTAATCCCAACTTGCTTCTCAGTACAACTTTACGATTTAGAAACAATTAACAGATTCGATGCAGGACATGCCTATGAAACTTCACTTCACGTTATAACGAGTCGAGTAAAAAAACTTTTGCACATCCTTAACCCACTGGTCATCGGAACACGGCAAAAATTAAAAAAAAAACCTCAACTATTTTAACGTTACTTTTATTTGACTAAAAGAAAAGAAAAACCTAAAAATCCGAAAAAAAAATATTACAAATACCTAAGAGATAGAAATAGTTCTAAATTTATAGTCTTCAACTCGACTTTCCAAATATCATTATTCCTCTGAATTATTGTCCTTAGCCTTCCAGATCTTCACCCGGTCGGCTTTCACTGAGATCTGCCTTCCTTCCTTGAGAATTCGCGCTTTTCCTTTGGGGGCAAGACCTAAGAAAATGCAGTCATCCTTGTTGTCTAAACAGGCACCAACCTCAGCTTCTGCCTCTGGAACTAGCGATCTTCGAGATCGAACTCTACGAGTTCGCTTTTTCACCCTTCTCTGTCTATCTTTTAACTTTAAGCCTTCTCGATCCTCAGCGAGTCCTTTGGATGGGGTGGACCCATCTCCAAACACGGCTTCTACCTCGTCTGCCAAAAGCATTGAGGTATCCGCCGGTTCTGTACGCTGGGATTGAGCGTCTTTGTCCCTTTGTAAGATACACAGGAATTCTGACTCGCCATTTCTTGGGGCAGTGTCAACCATATCCGTATCTTCTTGGCTAAGAATTAGAGAAGTCTCATCCGCACCATGAACCGTCACAACTGAAATACTCGGCGGAAGCAGGAATCGGGGGTCTAAGGATTGTATGAACTTCCTAGCCCTTGGCATCGAACAGTGTGGGCTCAAATTTCTCCATGTCTACTCTTGCCTTCGAGGTTGCCATATACGATCGGCCCAGTATTAGTGGGCAATTGAGATCCTCCTCTATGTCCATCACGACTATGTCGACTAGAAAACGAAGGCTCCCAATCCCTATAGTCATGTAGTTCAAGGCTCCAGTACGCACGGTACGAAGACCATCCCCAAAGCGAATGTCCACCGTGTTGTTCATAACCGTGTAGACTCCAATCCTCTCGCAAACGCTATGTGGAACTATGTTGAGGCTCGACCCAGAGTCAATCAATGCTAAGCCAGCTCTCTTCCCATCTAAGACTACGTCAACAATAAAAGCCCCAGGATCTCCTAACTTTGGAAGTAGTCGAGCGCGATCCTTTAAGTCTTCTGCCTCAGGATGGCAGGGTACTATGGGTTTAGTGTTGAACTCAGTCTCAAGGTCAGAATCAGAGCTCGGGTATTCAGGAGTTGAGGAAAGAGTGGGTAGGTACTCGGAGTCAGACTCTGAACTAGAGCTAGAATCAGAATCGGAAATAACAATTGGAATGCTAGCATGTATACCCTGAAAAAGATCGAATTTCTTTGATTTCCCTTCCTCTTGTCTCTTTCTCTTTCGTTCTTCTATTAACGTTTGCCTATCCGGCCGTACTGGCGTGGTTTTACGTGTGACTTTGACTTCTTCATTCTTTGCTGCAGAACATTGATTGGTCGACATTTTTTCTCGAACAATATCCGGTGGAATAATAATTTATCTGGCTTGCTGTGGACATAATAAAAAATATATACAAAGGTCAGTAACCTAACGGTCAGCATGATTATCCATGCTGCCACCAGACCTATAGACTACAAACGGAGAATAACAGGACACAAAAAAACGATTTTTTTTTAGCAGCTAGCCAGATGGACTCTAAAAACGTAAAAACTGATCTTAAAACATATAACTTGACATGACTAATAATTATTTATATAATTGACCGTTGATTCCCCGGCAACGGCGCCAAAAACTTGATGACGTAGATCAAGTGAAATTAAAATACTTGACCACCAAAACCAATACTAGCAAGAGGACTAGGTCCATCGTAGTATAGCTATAGCGAATCAAGGTCGATCCCACAGGGAACCAAATTATGGGTCATTCTATAAATAATTAATTAAGCATGGCAAGCACATAAAACGGTCTATGACCAACAAAGAACAAGAAAAGATAAATTGACACGACTCGACACAACTCAAATAAATACAACATAATTAACCTCCCTAATTATTACATTATCGTTTGGATCCAGAGATTATATATAATTAAACTAGACTCACTAACTATTAATCCGATTTGTATCTCTTTTATATTGGCTACGGGAGTCATCCCCTAAACTAGATCTAGCTCCGGGTAGGCCATCTAGATCACTATGCTACATTACATGACTTCGCTTTTTAGGCCTCCATCTCATATAACTCATACGTTTACAAAACTAGGGATCCGATATTAACCGTATTCCTCACCTAGTCAACATTCATGTGGTTAGGCGTACTTCCTAAGCGATCGCATCAGTCTCCGTCCCATTAACACTAAATTTTTAGGTATCATGTTAATCTATGATTTACGTATAATCATGTGCGCGCAATTCCCTAATATAACACAGATCTAGATCTCGCTGAAAGTCCCGAAAGATCAATTCATGAGCCGACCTAGGAGCACTATATTGGTATTTCCTCACTACACGTTTTAATTAAAACAGACGAGCAACGTAGCCGTAGCCATACCTACTAAGATAAGAATTCTAAGTGGACAATCACACCATAAAGACGTGGCTAGACTGACTCGGCGAAAAACTAAATCTTAGCGTTTCTCTATACTTATCGGATAACATAGAAGCTCGTAAAGTAATTATATAGATCTAATAGAAACACGATTATTAATCAAAATAAAATCATACATAGATCACGAGACATAGACGTGGGCGTGTGGATCCTTATAGACGAGGAATCCCCACTGCCTCACGTCGTAATCCTAAACCGACGTCATTTAACTAAGAAATAACAATCTCAAACGATAAATAATAATTGGGGAATTAATTATAAAAACTAAGAGAAAATAAATACAAGAACTTACATAATTGAAGAACTTGTAAAAACTGCTCTGAGCAAAACTGAAGATTTTTATTATGAATTGTGTATATTGTGTTGTGTGTGGCGTGTGTGTGTATGTACAAATATATAGGAGTAAAAATTTACATAGGATAAACCTAAACCAATCTGAAATAGTTTTCCTAAATCCAAAAGAAGTTTGAAAACACATTAGGATAATTCCCGGCCGATATTTGGATAAGGGCAAAAAAATGCGCCCCCTTGCATGCGTCCCCCCTAAAGTCGGCGCCAACTCCATTGGATTGGCTTGCCGACGCTTGTCTTGCCTTACTCCTCTTTTTCGTGCTTATCCGATCTTTATCTTCAATGCATCCGTATTTGCTTGGATTTATCTTGTAATTTAATTCTTCCATTTATAATTATCCTCTACAAATTATCTTAATCTGCAAAATAAATAATTATCCCAAAATAAATCCCATTTAAATAATAAAAACGGATAAATACCAAATTATATTTTATAAATCACATAACATTAAATAATAAATATAAACATGTGATTTAATATAAAATATATATTATTAGGCCCGATTTAAGGATAATGTTCATGACTTTTACGGGTATATTTTGACCGTCATCACTTGCAAACATAATTTTCTTTGCTAGGAACTTGAAAACCCTCAGGCTGTGTCATGTATATCTCCTTATCCACCTCACCATGTAGGAAAGCAGTCTCAACATCTAATTGCTCAAGTTCCAGGTCCTACTGTGCCACCATTGCTGGTAACACCCTGATTGAAGTGTGTCTGGCCACTTGTGAAAATATTTGATCAAAGTCAACCCCTTCCTTTTGACTGAATCCTCTTGCAACCAAACGTGCTTTATACTTGACCCCTTCTGCCTTAGTTATTCCTTCCTTTTTCTTGAAAATCCATTTACAAGTCACAACTCCCTTGTCAGTAGGCTGTTTGATCAATTCCTAAGTCTGATTCTTCAACAATGACTCCATTTCATCTCTCATGGCAGCATGCCACTGGGATGCTTCTGTACATGTCCCTACTTCCCTGTAAGTAGTAGGTTCAGCAACCTCTTCTGCAACTTGGAGTGCATATCCATCCAAATCATCATACCCATATCTCCTTGAAGGTATCCCAACATTAGATCTTTTAGGCCTGCTGGCGGCTAGATTCTGCTGATTAATATTTGTATGACACCCTACTGAGGTCTCAGTAGGCTGGCTTGGATCAAATTCTGGTTAATTATCCAGATCAGTATAATGTTGATTTGGATCCACTGATTGTTGCATATCAGTAGACTCCACCTGAAGCTCCACCTGTTTATCAACACTATCGAGTTAAAGACTGGTTTGATTGATGAGACCTCCCATCTGATGAGTTTAACATAGAATTTTCATCAAACACAACATCCCTACTGAGGATTACTCTGGACTCTGTTGATGACCAAATTCTATATCCCCTCACTCCATCACCATACCCCACAAACACTCCCTTCTTAGCTTTAGGCTCCAGCTTCCCTTCACTAACATGATAGTAAGCTGTACTTCCAAAAACCCTTAGAACTGAGTAGTCAGCAGGCTTGCCTGACCACATCTCAAATGGTGTCTTGAGATTGATCCCTGTGTGAGGACTCCTGTTGATTAAGTAGCAAGCCATTTTTTTACAGCTTCTGCCCAAAATCTCCTTGATAAACCAGCTTGAGAAAGCATACATCTTGCCCTCTCCGGTGAGAGTTTGATTCATCCTTTTAGCTACACCATTCTGCTTTGAGGTGTATTCCTTCTGATATGATGTCGGCAATACCTCGGTGCACACAATGAATCAAAATCCTTCCAGCAGAATTCCAGACCATTATCTGTACGAAACTTCTTGATTTTCTTGCCTAACTGATTCTCCACTAGGGCCTTCCACTGCTTGAAGTTACTGAATGCATCACTTTTGTTATTCATCATTACCACCCAATTCATCCTTGAATAGTCATCTATGAATGACACAAAATATCTGTGACCACCCAATGACTCAACTTTTGATGGACCCCAGCAGTCTGAATGGATATAATCAAGTTATGCCTTTGTGTTGTGCAACCCTACTGAGAACTTACTTCTATGCAATTTTCCAAACACACAATGTTCACAAAAGTCCAGATTCTTGACCTTATATCCCCAAGAAAACCTGCTGAAGAAAGAATCTGCATACCTCTTTCACCCATGTGACTTAGTCTCATGTGCCACAGTGAGTCTCACGAGATCAGTAAAGCTAGCTTGAGGATGCAACAAAGCGAGTGAAGATTCTGATAGATCCTTGTAATATATATAAGGTTCCCCTCTTGATGCCTTTGAGGACTACAACTGAATCTTTAAAGACATTCAGCTGTCCAAATTCACCCTTGAAATTGAACCCCTTGCTGTCTAGTAGACTGAGAGATACCAAATTCTTGGTCATCTGTGGAACATGTCTTACATATTTCAATGTACAGAATTTACCATCCTTTGTCCTTAACTTTACTGAGCCAATTCCCACAACTTTGCAAACCTTGTTGTTGGCCATATAGATTTGACCACCATCCATCTGCTCATAAGTAGAAAACCACTCCTTGTTTGGACAAATATGATAGGATCCAGAATCAAGTATCCACACATCATTATGGTGTGTAGAATCCCCTGCAACTAGAACCAGATCCTCATCAGATTGCTCAGTAGCCAAGGCAATTGTGCCAAAATTGCCTTCCTGTTGTTTCTTCTTCCTTGGACAATTGGACTTCCAATGTCCCTACTCCTTACAATAATTACAGACATCAGTAGACTTAGGACCTTTGGACCCTGACTTCTTTTTCTTCTTTTGTCCATATCCTTTTCCACTATTGCTGCTGGCTACTAGCCCAACAGCCTGACTGTCTGTCCCAGCAGCCTTGTGTCTCAGCTCCCTGGCATGTAAGGCAGACCTTACATCCTCTAAAGCTACTATATCCTTCCCAACTATGAAAGACTGCACAAAGTTTTCATATGATGTCAGTAAGGACACCAACAGGATTAGGGCTGCATCTTCATCTTCAATTTTAACATCAATATTCCTTAAATCAAGTAATATTGTGTTCACCGTCAAGATGGTCCTCGGTGGACTCCCTTCATGCATCTTCAAACCGAACAACCTCTGTTTCAACAACAACTTGTTGGCAAAGTGACTTGGTCATATCTGAGGCTTTCAAGCTTCTTCCACAACTTGGTGCGGTGTCTTCCTCAAAGCAACCTCGGTGATAACATCATCGAGATAAGCATAACATGATGGTTGAATGTGCTTTCTCTTCCAGGTGGCAAAATCTGTTGCACTTTGTATTTGGTTAAATCGGATAAAGGACTCCACAAACCCCGTTGTTTCAACGGATTGCACGCATCTTGATTTGCCACGCAGACCAAAAGCGTTTCCTTCCTCAGTAAATTTATCGATTTTCGCGTTTCTTCTGCGACATCTTTTCTTGCTAAAGATCACAACTTTATCACGAGATCCTAGCACCTTGCTGAAGGTCTTGGTGAAGATGAAGTTGATCGTACAGATTGTTTTCTCTAGAATTTCTCTCTGATACCACTTGTTATGACGGATGGAGATAACTTCAGATACAAGAAATAGAAACATTTGCAATCAAACGTAAATAATCAAAGGAGATAACAGAAAACAAGAAGAACACAAATTTAACGTGGAAAACCTCTCTCAAAGTGAGAGAGATAAAAAACCATGGGCAGAAAAGAGATACTCCCTCCGTCTCACTTTGTTTGGGACTTTTGGGAACTCATAAAAAATAAGGAGACATCATTTAATGTCTTGTCTACTCATTAAAAACATAGCTCAATTACAATTACATCCTTTTGTGTTCTTCTACATTTTTCAATAAATTGTTATATGAGGTCATTTTAGACATTTAAGAGACAAATTTAATTCTAAACATTAGAAGTGGGACTAATTTTGGGACATCCCAAAAAGGAATAAGTCTCAAACAAAGTGAGATGGAGGGAGTATTTATTATTAGGCACTGAGATACAGATTTCACACACAGACAATGCAACAGCAACTGTATTTATAGGCACAAATCCTTAAACCCTAACCGCCAAGGAATTTTTGTCTGATACGCCATAAATACCCCTACACTGTCCTCCTTTAAATGACCTTTGTGCAATTGTCACATAATGAGACGTGGGGACCTTGTTTGTATTCCAAGACTCAGCCAGACTTCACTCTGGCTGTGACGAAGCTTCGATGAGACTCCACCCTACTGATGCACATAATTGGATATACCTCTCACCGCCCATCCATCACAATGGTGAGTCTTCTTGATTGGTTCCATGGATGTAGAGTTTAAGTCACTTTCTTGACAATATACATATATATATATATATATATATATATATATATATATATATATATATATATATATATGTATGTATGTATATACGTATGTATGTATGTATGTATGTATATATATATAACTCCCATCTTGAATTTTTCCATCCTGAACTTTTCCCGACCCAAACTTTTTGAGAATCGTCCCATCCTGACTATAATCGGGAAATATTTGGGTACAAGTTGTACACCCGACGGGAATCCCGACCCATCCCGAATAAAATAGTAGTAAATTTCATAAAATCTTATTTTAAGAAAATCATTAAGATTACCCGGTTATTATTTAGCTTTTTCCAAATTTAGCAATAATATTTTCCACATATACCATATGTTTTCTCAACTTTGGAGGTGTGTGTTTTTTTTTTCATTTAAAATTTATCAATTTTTGTGTCAAGCTCAATCATTTTTTAAAAATAACCAAGCTCAATCAATGCGTCTATATTTTGTTACGTTACGGCGCTTTGTTTTACTTAATAAGAAGTCGAATAAGTTGCCACAATCTTTATGTATTTTCACAAGTTGTGTTTAATTTTAAGACAATCACAAATTGAGTAAAATCCGGTTGATTTTTCACCTTCAAAAGGAGTGCCTAAGTTAAAGAAGAAAAAAGCTTTTTGTTTAATGAATTTGATGAAAGAAGTAAAATGACATATTTTTCGGGATATCTTCTCCCGACCCGACGGGATCAGAAATTCAATCACACTTCGATCGTCGAATTCGTCCAATTATTCGGGTAGGGGACATCGTAAAAAATAAATTCCCGAATCCTATCGTGACGTAAATCGATTAACAGGGTTACGGGGCGGGTCCTGACCTCATTCCTCCCCTATATATATATATATATATATATTGAATCGAGTTACAGTTACGAAAATGCTATTAAATCGTAGATAATTATCTACCGGGTGACAATATCAATGAAATTCATAGAAAATTTATTTATGTGATCCTCGATCTTAATATAAATTTATCTACGAAACCCTCATTTTCTAATGTTAATAAAACATGATCAGAAAAAGCAAAATATCATTTTGACGGGGCTTGATTTTTCAACCTTACAATCTTTTCGGTTTTTAATTAGTAGATGAAAAATGATTCTTCAATCGAAGAATCAAGGATGTTTTAAAAAAAAAAAATTAAAAAAACAAAAAAAAACAAAGAATCAAGGATGATGATATATAGACTACCATTATTCACTACATCTTTATCAGCACACATCATTGTAGAACCAATTCCTATAATGAAACAAACACTTTAATGAATGGATAAAAATGATGTAGTGAAAAAATGTGTAGTGGATATATAATTTTCCAAGAATCAATTATGGCATTATAACACTAATACTCTATCCGTTCCGAAATAACTGAGGTGGTTGTCAAAAAAAAGATTAATTTCAAAATAACTCAAGCAGATGCATTTCTAATACAACATTTATTGTGTTTTTCTAACATCTACCCTTATTTATTAAGGAATTAGAGAATAAATACAATATTACATAAATTATAAACTAAGGGTTTTATAGTCATTTTGAAAATCAAATTAAAACATTAACTCAAATCCTTAATTAATATACATGTTTTTAACAATTGCATTAATTATTTTAAAACAAATAGAGTAATAAATATGTTCGATGTGATATCATTAACAACACGACATATACATACTCCTTCCACTGCACAATAACTGAGGCAGTTGCCAAAAAGTTTTAGTCCATTTTATGTAAGGCAGTATAATTTCCAATACGACATTTATTGTGTTTTTACTTGGATTACCTTTAATTATTACATCAGGAGATATAAAAAAGAAGGAAATACTACAGTCCAGTCAATACAAAACAACTGGACCATCCAGTTTGCCGTTGGATCAAGTTTAAAATAATTTTAACCGTTTGATGCATTTCGTACACCATAACATATTGTGTACCCTTCAAAATATGTTCCCTTCAAAATATGTTCAAGTAAATCATTTATTTCCCAATTTCTTCTTCTTTGTCGACAAAATTTTCATTTTCAAAATTCTCAATTTCTCTGTTAATCATTCATCTTTCTTCACTAAAATCCATTCTTCGTCCTCGTTTTCCCAATTTAGAGTGTTTAAACCCAAAGAAAGCAATCCAAAGCTACCGAGCAAAAATAAGTTTCAATTCAAAATTAGTATTTTTGTTTTACCGGATCAATTCAGTTTTCCGGTAATAGAAGAAAAAAACAATCTTAAAAAACAGCAGCCCCAATTCTTCAAAGGAAAAAAAAAAAAAAACAGCAGGCCCAGTCTCAATCACAAAAAAAAAAAAAAAAAAAAAAAAAAAAAAAAAAAAAAACCAAAACAAAAAACAAAATCAAATTCAAGGAGCAGAGGCAGAACGCCAATCCTCTACTGGATCAGGATTATGCTTCGACTAAAAAAAAAAACAAAAAAAATTCAAATTTTCACAGCAATCCGTTAGAATTTTATTTTTCTGTCACAATTTTATTTTTCCGTTCTAGTTTATTCACCATGGATGGCGACCGGAGTGGAGGATTGGCGACCGGAGTGGAGGAGGAGAATTCACGGAGCAACCTTGAAGAACTCCTGTTTTGTTTGACAGGAGCAGTCGACAAAGGTGTTTTTAAAAAGGAAAAAATTATTGCCGTATAGTTAATTTGTTTTTTTAATAAATAATTTACCGGTTTAGCAGGTTAAATGATTGATTAGGTGTGTTATTGTACACATTAACTATGATGTATTAAAAGAATGATCCAACGTTCATAATTATTTGTATTTTTTTCAACGGTGAAGATTAAAAAACTGGACAATTAGAAACTGGACCGTAGCCGCTCTCTAAAAAAGAATGTCATATTAATTATATCTAAGGACATTCTAGTCATTTTATTATAAAAATTAATGTATTAACTCACCTCTTTAATATATGTGTTTTTGACAACTGCCTCAGTACATACACTTTAATTATCGTTAAAGCAGATCCACATAGATAGTGGTAAAAGAAAAGAAAGAAGAATATTGCTTTATAAGATACCGTGCAAATGAAAGCTGAAGATACAAAAGCAGTAAAAAAAAGGGAGATTATTGTGTGGTGTCTCCACATCGGTGTCTTGAGACACCGCACAAGACGCCACACACCACACACCTTCATTCTCAGTATTAAAGCTGTGTGTGGTTCTGATCGTTTCACCCGTCACTTCACCACAAATTCCCTCACCACACAATAATTTTCCTAAAAAAAAAAATTGAAATGAGAGAGAAGAGAGGAGAGACAAACACAAATGAGAGCAGGTAACTTTTCACCAGACATGCTATTTTTTATTTTTTTATTTTTTTTTATTTTCCAGAAATCCTCTCAACTGAAAAATAAATAAATACATAAGTTTCCAACATTTCCTTTTCTCCATAAATTCTCAACCTTTTTCTCTTTCTCTCTCTTTTCACCAATAAAGACAACCAACACTTCATGCTTCCCTTTTTTTCTGCCACCTCTCCATGTACTACTGCTACTACTACTAGTAGTACAATATACATTTACCTCACTTGCCTTTTTTTTTTCCCTGCTTTTTCTGCAGTCCAAAAAGTTTGTTTTTAATTAAAGTAATTTCATTTCTGTTTTTTTTTTTTCTTCTATTTAATCTGTTATTATGTCATCTATCCTTCGATGTCATATTTTTCTTTCGCGTTATTAAAACGAGAAAAGGACGGTGATTTGTGTGTGTGGGCTCTTTGCTTTTATCATCATCTTCCCACCAGCTGTGTGGGTTTTTTTTTTTTTTCGTTTCTTTTTCAGAGAGAGAGAGAAAATATGAAATACAAATCGAGTTAGAAAGTTGTATTTGCAAAGGAGTAGGTTTGATCTTTTCTGTTCCTTTTTACTTCTTGATTACAACTTTATTAGTTTTGCAACGCAAGAAGTGTGAAACAGAGAAAAAAAAGGAAAGTGTTTCGATTTCAAACTAAGCAAAAGAGTAAGCAATAGATCAAACTTTTTTTTTTAACTTTGCTTTTAAACGAAGGATAGGATAGGCGTGAGCTGAAAGTTGTTGAGACATTTTGAAGCCCAGAAGGAAAATTAGCTGAATTTCGAAAGGATCTGTGAAATTGGATTGGATTTGTTTGGTCTGGAATTTGTGAATTATGAGGGCTGGATTGAGTACTATTCAGCAGACTTTGACGCCGGAGGCGGCTGCCGTATTAAACCACTCAATAGCTGAAGCTGGCCGGAGGAATCACGGTCAAACTACGCCGCTGCATGTGGCGGCGACCCTTTTGTCTTCACCTTCTGGATTTCTTAGACAAGCGTGTATTCGTTCTCACCCAAATTCATCTCACCCTCTTCAGTGCCGTGCTTTAGAGCTATGTTTCAGCGTTGCACTAGAGCGTCTTCCGGCTGCTCAAAATATGGAGCCGGGTTCGGAGCCTCCAATTTCTAATGCTTTAATGGCCGCTTTAAAACGGGCTCAAGCTCATCAGAGAAAAGGATGTCCTGAACAGCAACAACAACCCCTATTAGCTGTTAAAGTTGAGCTTGAACAGCTGATAATTTCGATATTGGATGATCCGAGTGTGAGTCGGGTCATGAGGGAAGCCAGTTTTTCGAGCCCGGCTGTTAAAGCCACTATTGAACAATCCTTGAATTCAAATCCTCATCCTCATCCTCTTTCTAATCCAAATGGGCATGTTAATTTGGGATCATTTGGAGGAGGAGGAATCAGGCCAGGTCGGTTGCTTGTGAATCCACAATCAGCTCTTGCTCCAACTTGTGTTGCTCAAATCCTAATCGAAATATGTATCTTAATCCCAAGCTAAGACAAGGTGGGGTTGCAGGGCAGTTAGGGAATCAGAGAATCGATGAAGTGAAGAAGATTCTTGATATCTTGTTACGGTCCAAGAAAAAGAACCCGGTTTTAGTCGGTGATTCGGAGCCAGAAGCTGTGGTGAAGGAATTAATAAGGAAAATTAGCCTTGGGGAATTGGGTACAAATTTCCCCCTTAATAAAATCCATGTTATTTCTATTGAAAAAGAGCTTAATTTGGATAAAAATAATCTGATCCTGAAAATAAAGGAGTTAAGTGATCTTGTTGAAAACAGGATTAAAGATTATTCAGGGTCCTTATCGATTTAGGAGATTTGAAATGGGTGGTGGAGCCACCACCGCCGCCGCCTAATTCCGGCACGATTCAGCAGCCTCAGCCGCAGCAAGCGGTTTCTGATGCCGGAAAAGAGGCGGTGATGGAAATGGGGAAACTATTGACTAAGCTTACTGAAATGAATAACAACGCCGGCAAGGTTTGGTTGATCGGAACAGCAACGTGTGAGACTTATTTGAGGTGCCAAGTTTATCATCCTACCATGGAAAATGATTGGGATCTACAGGCTGTGCCGATCGCCGCCCGATCACCACCGTCGATCACTGGAATGATGCCAAGGTATGAATGAATGACCTTTTTAGCCTATATTCCCTTACTTTTTGATAATGCTTTGAATTAAGATTTTGTTTCTATATTGGTTTCTGAAGTTCATTAATTAACATAGTTCCCAGTTCTTGTATTCACACTGATCAGGTTTAATAAATTCTGACATTCTTGTTATCTTTGGTACTTTGAAGACAGCTTTATGTCCTTAAAAAAAAATTCTCTTCAAACTTAAAAGTTGATACTTTTAGTCTTTGTTTTTGTTTCAGATGTTTATTGAGATATAATGGACATGGGTCAACCATTTTAGAACGAGCGAGGACGTTTATTGTGACTTAAGTAGCGTCATTAGGCTCAAAATCTGGGGGCGTCGGTTTGTTTTTGGTTACTAAAATAATTTGATGTCTTCTTATATATAGGTTGGGAAATGACAGAATTATGGGCAACTCTATTGAGCCTTTAATTCCATTGAAAAGCTTCCAGACAATGGTACCTGGTTTAAATAGGCAACCATCTGAGAACCACCTGGATATTTCTCGAAAAGTTTCGTGCTTTCAGCCGCCCTTTTTAGAGAAAAACGAGCATGAACCGACAAAAGAGGTTGAGAATTCTTCTGCAGAAAAGAAATCCAAAGAACCTCGGTCTTCCTTGCCACAATGGCTACAAAATGCAACTGATCAATCACAAGTATGGTGTTGTGTTGTTATTTAAACGTTAAAACCGACATGATGAGAGTGAAAAAACAGAGTGTTTTGAATCTGATTGTGTTTTTTATACTTTTTTTGCAGAACAAGGATCAAGAATCTCTTTTGAAGCAGAATGGTGGTCCAGAGTTACAAAAGAAATGGAGTGATGCATGCTTGAATCTTCATAACTTGAACCGAAATGTTACATCCGAGAAAACCATCCCGTCTCCTCCCGTGAGCTTGTACAATCCAAAATTGTTCCTCCATCAGCCTATCCAACAACCAAAATTATTGACAACATTCAGCGGAACACTGCAATTGAACTCGAATATTCCATCCACTCAAACTCCACAACAAGCACCACGTACCCCTCCTGGAAGCCCCGTAAGGACAGATCTTGTTCTTGGAAGAAAGGTTGCTGAGAAAATTCAACCTACTTGCCAAGAAACTGTCAAGGATTTCTTAAGCAGCATTTCAACCGAACCCGAGATGAAATTCACCGAGAAATTCGCTAATGCATTAGATGCTGCATCATTCAAGAAACTTCTCAAAGGGCTAATGGAGTGTGCGTGGTGGCAGTCGGAAGCAGCATCTGCAGTAGCTTCAGCTGTGACACGGTGTCAATTAGGCAACAGTAAACAACGCGGTTCAGGAACAACAAAAGGCGACATTTGGTTGTTATTTACGGGTCCTGATAGAATTGGAAAGAGAAAGATGGCTTCTGTTCTTTCAGAGCAAATGTGCGGTTCTGGTCGGTTATGATATCTCTTGGTTCAAAGCGCGATGACAACAAAGAACCAGATAATACAAATACAAACAACCGTGGTAGAACTGTGTTGGACCGGATTGTTGAGTCGGTCAGGAGAAACCCCTTTTCAGTAATCATGCTGGAGGATATAGACGAAGCTGATTTTCTATTCTTGCGGTAACATAAAGCGGGCAATGGAAAGGGGTCGACTTACTGATTCACATGGCCGTGAGATCAGTCTTGGAAATGTTATATTCATTCTTACTGGCAATTGGTCTACTTATGATAATCATCATCTTGCAGCTACTGCTAATGGCAATTGGAATCTTAAATTAAGCATCGGCGAGAAGAACTCGAACCGCAGAGCTCCTTGGATGCCAGATGGAGATAGACCAATTAAACCAACGATTGAACCGATTTCTGGTCTATCTTTCGATCTAAACCGAGCTGCTGGTTCAGACGACGATAAAAACGATGGGTCTTACAATTCAAGTGACTTAACCGTTGATCATGATGAAGAACTTGGACACGAGACAAGACAATTCGCGATCACATCAGTTCCTCAAGAACTTGTCAATTTCGCGGATGAAGCAATAGTGTTTAAACCGGTAGACTTTGGGTTTATACGCCGTGAAATCAAGAAAACCGTTTCCGTGAAATTATCCATGGTTTTAGATGATGAGAACCTGTCGGTTCAAATCGAAGACGATGCACTGGAGAAAATCATTGGGGGCTTATGGCATGGTAAATGCAATCTTGCTGAGTGGGTAGATAAAGCTTTGGCTCCTGGGTTCGAATTACTAAAAACCCGCCTTCCATAAGCCGGAGAGTTCGATAGTTCAGCTCAGGCTCCACCAGAGCGGCGGCGGCACGGATAGCCGGAGCAATGGAGACTGGTTGCCTTCTAAAGTTGCAGTCATGGTTGATGAAGCATGATTTTGGGTTGTTACTTGTATTTTGGGATGTGGTATAAAATGTAAATATGGGAACTTTTGGAGGGTAAAGAAGTTAGGGTGTGGGGGGTATTGGTAAAGAGAGAAATCCTTGTGAAAAAAAGGGTGAGGAAATGATAGATTTAAATGATTAGCTGAAAATTTTAAGAAAAAAAACTAATGTTATACTGTTGTAATTTTCAATTTATTATTTATAATTTACCTTTCTTCTTTTATCTTCTCTTTGTTATGCACTTTTTCTTTTTTTAATGTTGCTCAATCAGCATATCTGTTATCTGAAGAGATGAAGGTAAGGATTAAGCTCTTTTTTGTGACATTTACTGTGCCTTTTTTTTTCTTTTTCTTTTTTCTTTTTTTCCTTTTTTATCTTCCAATATTGGCGTTTTTGAAAAATTATTTTAATCTTTGTTGTTGCACCATTTTTATTTTTAAAATATTATGGTGCATTTTTTAATACAAAATAAATAAAGCGTGTAACTTATTTTTTAGTTGTAAAAAGGATAAATAATTTTCGTCGGACACAAATACCTTTATTACCAAAATGTACGTGCGCAACACATCCTATTCTTTTTGCACAGGATGTGATTAAACATGTTGCTGCTGGATATACAGAAACCCGAATCTGGATCTAATCCATAATTGGATCGTCCGATATGATTCACAAGACTTGATTGAGACACTCGATCACGACAATGGAAAATTTACTGAATAAATTCGCATTCGATTTTCACGATTCGATTCGCATAATAATTAATACGAAAGTTGAAGATTTACCTTATCTAAGAGGTATAGTAAATCGACATATGGGAAGCCCATAATCTTAGGATTGTATCTCCTAACGACGACGTTGGTGAACGTCGATCCTCGCATGAACCTCTTCGAATATGCACACAAAAAACCGCAGAGTTTTCTTCTGCTTAATATTAGGCGTAAACTAATTTTTTCTTCCTTTTTATTTGTAGTGTGGCGCCAATATTGAATGACCATTGTGTTAGGATGAACTCTCTTTATATATGAAAATAACTAGTCAAGAGAGAGTTGTTCTTTTCACACAGCAATTACATATTCTCATAAGGAAAAGATATTTACAAAAGATAAGAGATAATTCCCAAAAAAATCAATCTCTTTATCTCTTTTCCATTAATTATCCAACAAATAGATAATTAATTAATTACACATGTTGATATAATCTAGGAAAATTTCTTCTCCTAATTTATCTACATGTGAGGCGCCACTTTCATCATTATTTAATAGAAATTGTATTTTTATTTTACATATTATTTATCAAATAAATAATATGCGATATTAAATTAAATATCCAATTATTTAATTTATTCTTAGGAGTTACTAAAACGAAAACACACTCGCGTGTTAGGAGCCAACCAGGGACCAGTGAGCCTATAATCTAGAAATTACAATAAATTGAATAAAATATTCATCGAACGTAATATTTCTACTCAACTTATTAATTCCGAATTACGCCACCATAAATCCAAATCGAACTCTATCGATTATAGACATAACTTATTCTCAAAGCGCCGAGTCGAAAGTCGATAAGTGTCCATTGATATAATCACTACATATAAACTAACCCTCCATAGACTATCCGTAATAAAGTAGGATTATTTCCGTAAACCTTCTTCAATACGTCTTGTCCTTATTTACCATTAACCCACTAGTGATCAATTAGTTCATAACCAATACGAACTCCATGGATCGATCAGTTTCTAGGATTAACAAATAAGGGGATTGTCTTTCTACTTCCCGCTGGAAGGAATGGATTTCATATCTGTGAAACACACACTTCTCACTCATTCCAGAATTGTGCCAACGTGAAAGTGATTCGGACCGCGCCTCTTAGAGATCCTTAACGAACACATCAAACCCTATCTTGGAACAAGTAGGAGTCTGTAATCACTTCAGGATTAAAGTAAATCAATATATGATCATCTTGTGATTTAATAAGATTTCTCAATCACGGAATTATATGAGAAACTCAGATTAAATTGGTCCAGTCATATATGACTCTCATCATATATAAATGCCCCACTTTGACAACCAATGTCGACAGTCCGGATAGGACGGTCACACCATAAAGTCATTTAAGGCGCATTAATGGTGGTTTAATCAATAGACCCCATACTTTTATTAAGTTCACCACGATTAATGATTCAAGTGTATCACCATAAACTTAATCCTCGCGTGTGACACACACTAAGTTATATGGCTACATTTGATACGATTTGGGGTTTTCAGTAGTGTATTACTTACAAGCACGAAACAAGTAATAATGTGAGGATAAATCTGTCATTTATTAATTCTAAAAACAATTACATAAATTATCTTTCAGGCGCTACTTCCAACAGTTGCTGCTATTTTTTTTTCTTCTTATAAACAACCGTAACTTTTGATTTATAACTCCGATTATCAAAAAAATCACCAAAATTCATGTTTTTCTCTCTTTATTTTGAGATCTAATACGATACCCTTCCGACGTAAATTTTGAAAGCTGAAAAATCATTTGCATTAATCGGAGCGTTTTTCTTATAAACGACCGTAACTTTTGTTTTAGAACACCGATCTTCAAAATTCTTTCACCAAAGTTCATATTTTTTTTTCTCTTCATTTTGAGCTCTCATACGATATCATTTCGACGTAGTTATTGAAAGCCGAATTTAATCGCAGCGTTTACACTAACACAGTATCACTAACACAATATCAATAACATCATTACCGTTACCATTAACAATAGCAGTGTGGGATTAGACAAAAAAACTTGTGTCTTTTCAAATAACACATTCAATCACAATGGAAAAAATTACTAACATATATGATAAACAACTTTAACATCAACATATATGATAATAAAGTTATATCAAGGAATTGATTACTCATGCCATTTCTATAAATAAAAAAAAACAAAAAAAACATAGATGTACGAGAACCAACTAACTAGTAGTATGTAAATGCAACATATAGCTCTTAGGCATATGATGATCTTGATTTTTTCTTGTATACTTGTGATGAAACACCAGCATTGCCTCACCATTTTGAATCAACAGCCTTCAATCACCTGGGCCAAAACCACCTGCAATGACACCTTTTAGTAACAATACATTGTGATATTAACCAAGAATACAAAGATCGGTGAACATATTATCGATAATACGATGTCGGTAATACAAATATCAGAATACGATGATCGAGGCTCATTTAAGGCTTAATTCAAGTGACTACTTCAAGGCACACATATCTGGCTCATATAAGGCTTATTTCAAGGGACACAATATCATATCTGGCTCATATAAGACACACAATATCAGTAACAATATCATATAAGGCACACAGTATCAGTAACACAGTATCAGGCTCATATAAAGCTCATTTAAGGCTTTATTCAAGGGACTACTTCAATAAGTTGAGTAAATGAGGAGAAATTAAATATATTAGCAAAGATAAATAAAAAGTAGTAGTAGGAATTAATGGAGATTAAAAATAAATAGAAACCATTAAGGAGAGAAGCCACAAAGCCTTTACAAGAAAACTAGAAAATGAGATAAAGCCGTTGTCAGTCAAGAACAAGAACAAACAACATCCATCCAATGAAAGCATATCCAGAGGTGCAATGCATCTACTTATACCTTAATTTGTACTAAGTTTACAGCTTTAAATGCACATAAACACACTCATAGACTCAGACAAGTACATTACAGAGACTATCACTATCCATAGCTTTCCGAACAATTGCATCTGAAATTTAGGGTGTAAAGAGAGAAATCCTTGTGAAAAAAAGGGTGAGGAAATGATAGATTTAAATGATTAGCTGAAAATTTTAAGAAAAAAAACTAATGTTATACTGTTTTAATTTTCAATTTATTATTTATTATTTATAATTTACCTTTCTTCTTTTATCTTATCTTTGTTATGCACTTTTTCCTTTTTTAATGTTGCTTAATCAGCATATCTGAAGAGATGAAGGTAAGGATTAAGCTCTTTTTTGTGACATTTACTGTGCCTTTTTCCCCCCCCCCCTTTTTTTATCTTCCAATATGGCGTTTTTGAAAAATTATTTTAATCTTTGTTGCACCATTTTTATGGTTTTTTTTGAGAGACCATTTTTATGGTTAAAATATTATCATGCAGAGTTAATAGCACAAGATGTATGTTATTGGTGGGACTTGTATTTGAAACTCTCATAATTTTTTTAGACGACTTCAATTGAAGTAAAAAGTGATGTTAATAGAAGTCGTTTTCTATATATCTGGAAAGAATCGAACCCAAACCTTATGCAGATATGGTTCTAACTCTTTATAATCGATGTCTCGAGAAAATAATCGAACATTTACCTTAGCGTAAACTTTCACTAGCCAATTAATAGAGTTGAGATTAATAGAGTGCCCACAAATACTGATACATGTCCCCTTCAAAAAAATATATATAAAATAAAATATTGATACAAGTCCTTATTTTCTTTTATTGAGATATTGGAAAAGTGCCCACAAATACAGATACATGTTATTTTCTCTAGATGTCCACTCTAGAACATGCTTAAACGTAAATTAACATGATCTTGTAAAGTTGCCGGACACATTAATTATTGACAACATTGCTAGGATCAGGAAATTATATTATCGTCGTCTGGATTCAATATATTTTTCATACATGAAAACATAATACCGGATATAACCAGTTAAAAACTTTTGGGCAAGGAAAATAATTTTGATGTGAACAAAATGTTTTCATCTATTTATATTTTCTTTACACAAAGTTACTTAATATATATATATATATATATATATATATATATATATATATATATATATATATATATATATATATAGTTACAGCTTGCTGTGTTTACAGCAAAGGATCTCTAGCACCCATTTGCAGCGGCCTTCTTATATATATATATATATATTTAGAATTAAAAATCTCTGTATGTCGGAGACTTAGGTTAAAAAAAAAAAAAAATTAGGGCCCTTAAGCTTGTGAAAAAAATAATATATCACAACTATTTTTTAGGTACACTATGTTGATGAACGTTATAAAAAAATTTAACGAATTTGATTAGACTACCTTTCAATGAATTCGGCTATAAATTTAGATCTTACCGTTTTTTTTAGCTTGAGTAAAAAATAAAATTGACCTAAAATACACTTCTATTACGTGGAAACAAGGTCCCCTAAAATTTGAGAACTTTTAGCGTGGCGCAAGCGCGGCGCTGTTAGTATCTTTTGAGGACGGCTATGTGTATATATATTTTTAAGAACAAGTTTTGAGTGTTAGATTTTCTTTCTTTTTATTTTTTAAAGTTCAGCTGAAATTTCCTCTTATAAGTTATACCCTCCCCTCCTATGCATGGGTACAGCACGATGTTGTGAAAGGGGACACAACAAGGGATCCTGGCACCACTAATGGTGACAAAGTGGTAGTTCCGCCATTTATTTGTGGCAAGGGCAGACCCAAAGGTAATAAGGAGCGAGCTAATGTGTTCACTGAATCGAGTCTTTCCTTTAATATTAGAACGATGTTACTTTATCGTGAAAGTGTAAAAATAACATTAATACCCTCGGTGAAACATTATTTTTATAGAGAATTAGGGATAAGGACATGTTTTGGAATATTTTTGAGTACTTAACAAACCAGCGCATTTTTTATAGGGAGAAGAACAACTTTTATATCTTTTTAGGAAATATCTTTTCACATAAATTTATATCTTATCATGCATAAATTTATTTCCAATTTTCGCCCTTACTTTTTTTTTATTTTTACGCGCGTTTCATTCGACCAAAGTTTGGTCGAGAATGTGACACATTATCCATCTTGAAATATGGTGAGAATATACGTGTTAGAGTCATGGCTGGTTGATTCTCGACAATCTTTTTAGGTAGAATGTTTGAAGTTTTCCAAATTCATATATAGTCGAGCATCATTCGACCAATATTGAGTCGGAATACTCTACCTGGCATTCAGCATTAAATTGAGTTAGGATAACAACAATGATATAAAAAGACCACTATTGACTCTGGTGAATTTGAGACGAGAATATTAAAAGTCTTTTCACTCAATTGTAGTCGAATGTCTTTCGACCCGATATTGAAGTATGAAAAACATACAAAATTACATTAGAATAAAATCGATTATAATGATCGTATTACATTTCAAGTGGGTCGAGAATGGTTGTCAATTGACCATAAATTGGCCATAATTGTATATATTTTCCGGACTAATTTACGGTCGAGAATGGCGGCGTGTGGAATATCAGCAAACGGCTCACTCATTTCTTGGTAAGTGTAAAAGCAACGTTGGTGTGAAAAGATAGTCCATTTTTTATAGCCTGACAGACAAATCCCAAAAAAAAAAAAAAAAAAAAATCTAACGCCGTGCGTCCTGTTCCAGTTTTTTTTTGGTTTTTTCTTCTCTTTCTTCACGATTTTAGCTTATTTCATATCTTTTGATCAGAGAGATCAAACGCGATAAAATTTCATTGAATTTTTTCTTTCTTGATGCTCTTCGTTTTGAGACTTGGTTCGATATAATTACATCGTTTTCATGAGATTATTTGTCGAAATTAACCGATGGATATTAAAGTGAATCAGAAAATGAGTGAATATCGACGATTAATTTCGTCTGATAGTGAATTCGAATGATTTTCGAAATCGCGTCGGAATATGTTGAATGTGGTATCAAAATAAAGAGAATGAAAAAAATAAAAAATTTGGTAAAAGAATTTTTAAATTTGGAGTTATAGATTGAAAGATATGAATTTTTAAAAAAAATAGATGAAAGAGAAAATGTGTTGTTTTTTTTGGGTGGAAATGCACCAGAAAAATTAAAATTAAACAAAAAAAGTTTTTTCGCAAAAACCTGTCATTCTCCCTAATTGATAAAATATTTGTGTGTTTTTCTCCCTTTTACCCCTTATTTTTATGTTGGTGCGTGGTGCTCTTAACTGAAAAAAATTTATGGGTTTGCCAATTGCCCTTGATCCGTGATGACTTAGTATTTAAGTGGTTTGCCATTAAAATACTATGCTTCTATGCTAATATTGTGAACAATATTCGTTCCTTTTTATTTTTTATTTTTGAAGAAACAATATTAATTCCTATAAATAAATAAATAGAAACTAAAACCATATAAATATTTGCAAGAAGATATCTAAAAAAAAATATCTAAGAGGTCAATGATTTTGATTCAAAGAACACCCAACTAACCATATTTAATGCAAAAATGAAAGAAGCCATTGGCTTATTCAAAGGTCGAGTGTAATGCCACGTTAAAACCATCAATGCAAGCGGCCAAGAACCCCACTTTAAAAAAAATCGGCATTCATCCTTCAGTTCAGACCCAAAATAACTAAAAAAATTACACTTTAGAATATAATAAATAGTTAAATACTGCATTAAAAAAGCAAACCTATCAAATAAAGAAGATTTCTTTGGGCACTCTCTCATTTAAATATAAACGGAGGGACTAATATAAAAGGAAAAAAGCGTGAAAAAATATATATTAAATGTTGTGACGATACTGGATCTCGTGTATCAATAAATCTAGGCCGTAATAACCTAGTGACAATCTATTCAAGATCCAAAATTATGAAACAAGATGAAACGATGGGGTGATTTGGGTGTTTTTAGACTGAGCCTGAGATTGTATAATCCCAAGTTGCCAACGTATCCTGTAATTGTTCAGAAAATCAAGTCTCTTGTAGTTCCTTGAGATGGTTTATATAGAGAAAATCTCGTCCATGGCATCATGTGCCGTGTCCTTCAAAGACACTCTTTCTTAACCCCTAAAGATTATTATTGCGTCAATCCCTATTATTTATGAGATAATCATGGATATAGTTTAAATATCAGAATCAGGGTCTTAATGGGTAAAGGATCCTTTGGATCTTCCCATAATTATCTTATAAGCACATGGGCTAATTATCATAAGAAGAAGGCTTTGGCCGACCTGCGTCGAGCCCCCAGGCGGTCTCGGCCCTAACTGCACTTGCCCAGTTCCGTTGCAACCTAGCCAACCTGCGGTGGTCTGAGGAGCGGGACCGGTCTCCCCCTGCGGTTTAGACATGCCCTTAGGCATGAAGTGGGGCTCCTGGCCCTTCATATTATAGTTTTTATGTCTTCATTTAAAGATTGATCAATTAAGAGATAACACGTGGCGAGGTTCAGTTCGATCCTCATCATAAGCCCCCCAGATTTGGCTGAACTACTCGTTGTGAGGCCGGATCTGTTAGAGGTGCCGTTCAGTCACCGTCACCTAGACTTGTAGAATTTTACAATGACATTCTCACTAGAAATCTTGAAAATCCTTTTACCCAAGAAGGGAGGATGTTGCTCCGGCGAGAATCGGATATCGGAGATGTCCGACTAGCGACTAGTGAGGCTAGTTTTAAGGCCATTAAATATGTGAGTTTTGCTTTCTATATTTGAGTTTTACACTATAACTTGATAGCGTTTCTCATTCTTGTTGTTTTGTCATTCAGGGGACCTGGGTTGGCCAGGAAGTATTCCAAAGGCTGGCTAAGTCTTCAGTCAGCACTGAGAGTCTGAAGAAGAAGGTTGCTGACCTGCGGCAAAGCCGGGAGAAACTTAAGGGCTCTGTTGATTCCAAAGGTAGGGAAGTTGAAGCTCTCCGGGAGAAACTCCGAGCTCAAGAGGCTGAGCAATAGGCTAGGGAAGATCAGTATACTTCTAATCTTCAAGCCGTAATGGACAAATTCACAGGAGAGAGAACTAAGCTGGAGTAGGCCGTGGCCAAGTTCTAAGCTGAAAAGACCGATCTGGAAATTGTTGTTCCAGGTCGTGTTGCTAGAGCCCGTCAGGAGCACAAGGCTTCAGACGAGTTTTCTCAGGCTCTGAAGGTGTTACTTACCCTGGTCTCAAACCACGGCTATACTTTGGGGGTTGACGAGGCTAAGAGTCAGTTCCCGGATCTTACCATCGAGAATTTGGCCAACAAGGCTTTTTACAAGCCAGGCATGGGTGCGGTTATGACAACTGTTTGAAGGAGTTCTAAGAGGGAGTGGACATTGCGTCCAAGTACTCTCACCATGCTATGGCTGATCGTCAAACGCCTATTGGGTCAGATCCTTCTGTTTCGGCTACTACCATCTTGGCTCCTCCTTCTTCAGAGCAACAACAAAGTCCTTGCTCTCGTTGCTTAGCTAAAGTGGACTTGTGTTTTTGTTTTGAAAATTCAAATTGTATCATGTACAACTTTTTCAGAATATATGAATTGATAAGTTTTTCTTACCTTTACTTTGTTTTGAGTACTTACTTCAAGTACTTCTTTGATCCGTAGTGGGGATTCATGTACCCCCAGTATGCCATGCATTAACTTATAGTTTTTGGATGGCATACTTAGTTGCATATGTAATTCGTGGCATGTGAGTCTGTCCTACAGAGCTATGCAATTTGATGTATGTTCTGTATACTTAGTAAGTTTGACATTTGCAAGCTTGTTGAGTCCGACCTACGGAGCTCAACTTTTTGAGTCCGACCTACGGGGCTCAACCCCTTGGGTCCGACTTGTGGAGCTCAAATTTTTGAGTCCGACCTGCGGACTTGAAGAGTTTGTCTTGAAAACTTCTAGAGTCCGACCTACGGAGCTCAACTCTTTGAGTCCGACTGCGGAGCTCAACTTTTTGAGCCCGACCTGCAGACTTGAAGAGTGTCTTGCAAACTTCTACAATCCGACCAGCGAAGCTCTGAAAGTTGATTTATGTCCTACAGACTGAATGGGTTTGGCTTTTGCAAACTTGTTGAGTATGACCTACAGACCTCTATTCGGTGTCTGCCCTGCAGACTTAGCAAGTTTGTCCTACGAACTTGGTGAGTCCGATCCGCGGAGCTCAATTCGATGAGTTTGACATGCAAACTTCGTTGAGTCCGATCCGCGGAAGTCAAGCTTTCGAGTCTGTCCTGAAGACTTAAGCAAACTTTTCAAGTCCGACCTGCGGAACTCAAGCTTTTGAGTCCGACCTGCGGAGCTCAAGTTTTGGAGTCTGTCCTGCAGAATTTGGAGAAAAGTTTCAAAACTGTAACACGTAAATTTTTTATAATATATCGCCTTAATTTTATTTTCAGCACTTACCTGAAGTACTTTGATCCATAGTGGGGTGTCTTGCCCCCCAGTATGCCATGCATTAACTTATAGTTTTTTTTGGATGGCATACTTAGTAGCGTGTGTAGATTTTTGCTTAAAACTTACCTACAGGGCTCTGCAATTCAATGTACATCTGCGGACTTTAAAAGTTTAGTTGTTGCAAACTTCTTGAGTCGATTCTGAGCTCGGCTCAATATCATCATGCGGACTTAATTTTTAGTCGATGTGCGGACTTAATTTTTAGTTGAGGCTGTACACGAAATTTTTGAGTCGACTGCCAGACTTAATGTTTTTAGTACATCTGCAGACTTAATTTTTTTAGTCGACTGTAGACTTAATTTTTGAGTCGACTGCAGACTTAATTTTTTTTAGTCTATCCTGCAGACTTATTTTTTTGAGTCTGTCATGCATACATAATGGTGAGTCGCTGCGAACTTATCTTTTGACTAAGTTCGACTGCGGAGCTCGGTTGGCACATCCTGCCAGACTAATATTTTTTTCTTGAGTGCATCTGTGGAGCTTAGTTTGCACATCTCTGAGACTTAATGAGTTTGTCTTTTGCAAACTTTATGTGTGTTTTTCTGCAAACTTGATCAAAGCCATAATGTATAATGGGAAAATAGATTTATATTGAAATGACATAAGTGTAATAACACGAGTACCTAAATTGGCGAAAAAATAAAGCAATTTAATAAAGTCCGGGAACCGGTCCAAGGCGTGGAATTTTGCGGAGATTGTTCACATGTCGACTCAGCGAATGGTCACGCCATTTGTTCTACCAGCGCTTGTTGTATCGGATCGAAAGCGGGTGCTTCTCCTCTTTGAAATTTGGTTAGTGGTGGTGTGTATCCCTCCACCCCGATTTTGTCTCCATAAATCATAGCGATTTTTTCCTCGAGTTTTTTTCCATGGTGATCTTGAATAATTTCCAGTAAAGGGGCCCTTATTCTAACGCCAATTGACGATGCTGGATCTCGTCTATCAATAAATCTGGGCCGTAATAACCTAGTGACTGTTATAATAGGATAGAGAGAATCCAAATGCAATAAGATAAACACAGAAGCAATCTAACATAAACAATCACACAGAGGAACAGAAACAAGAAGAACACAAGATATAACGTGGTTTCCGGCGTTGTGCCGACTACTCTACGGACAGAAAATGGATATTTTATTAGGCACTAAATTTTAGATGGATTACACACTTTACAATGATCAATATAGTTGGTATTTATAGGCACATATCCCTAAACCCTAACCGCCAAGAATCTTTGTCGGATTACCATAAATGCCCAATATGTTGGATCACTCTGCTGATCCATCTCAGCTGATCATTGCCTAGATGTAGAACTCTGTTGTATCCAAAACACTCAGCTGACCTCCAGCAGACTGCTGACACCACAAGAAAGCTCGGTGAGACTTCCCGGTGACTTTCACGAGACTTGGATACATACCGTGAGACCACCGCTCTACCGACTTTCAGTTAGTTCTACCGGATGTAGAGTTTAAGTCACTTTCTTGTGGTGACAATCTATTCAAAATCCAAAATTATGAAGCAAGATGAAACGATGGGGTGATTTGGGTGTTTTTAGACTGGGCCTGAGATTGTATAATCCTAAGTTGCCTACTTATCCTATAATTGTTCAGGAATCAAGTCTCTCGTAGTTCCTTGGGATGGTTTATATAGAGAAAATCTCGTCCATGGCATCCTGTGCCGTGTCCTTCAAGGACTCTCTTTCTTAACCCTTAGGATTATTATTGCGTCAATCCCTATTATTTAGGAGATAATCATTGATAGCTTAAATATCAAAATCAGAGTCTTAATGGGTAAATGATCCTTATGATCTTTCCATAATTATCTTATAAGCACGTGGGCTAATTATCATAAGAAGGAGGCTTTGGCCGACCTTCGTTGAGCCCCCTGGCCGTCTCGGCCCGAATTGTACTAGCCCAGCTCCATTGCGACCTAGCTGACCTGCGGTGGTCTGGGGAGTGGGACCGATCTCCCCCATGCGGTTTAGACTTGCCCTTAGGCATGAAGTGGGGCTCCTAGCCCATAATGTTATAGTTTTTATGTCTTCATTTAATGATTGATCAATTAAGAGATAACACGTGACGAGGCTCTGTTCGACCCTCATCGTGTTGCTTTTTTTTGAGGAAAAATGTTGCTTTTTAAATACTAAGAAAAGTACATTACACAAAAATATAAGGAAATTAGAGCACTTTTTTCCGATATTTTTAGCGGATTCTGTATTTGAAATTTCAAATAATATTTTTAATTCTGAATTTCTATCAAAAATCAAATACATTAGATTTTGTAATACATTAGATTTTTTTATTTTAGAGAATCTGGATGAATGTGATAGACATAAATTAAATTATATAAAATCTGTATGAATGCGGCGGTGAATGAAATTTTACAAAATATACATTTTACATAAAAAATCCAATATGTGTTGCAACCTTTTTTTCTTCTTAAATCTGAATTTTGAATTCTCTACGAAATAACGTTTTTAAGACATATACACCATCCAGTGTAACACAAATTTTATCTGGTCTTGGACCAAGTATGACTTAGTGATCCAGAACCACTAAGAAATCATAATAACACGCGGGGCCTGACCGTGTAAATATAAATGTCATAATTTTACAATTTTACCCTTTGTTGGTCACCCACAAGCCAATGGACAGGCGGAACAAACTAACAGCGAGATCAAGCTTGGTTTAAAGAATTTTGAGCAGGAAGGAAAGCCTTGGGTGGAACACCTCCCAAATATTCTCACGGGCCTCTGGGACCACCCCAAATATGTCAACACGTGAAACTCCATTTTCACTGGCATATGGATGTGAAGCTGTCATTCCACCAATAATTGGATTGCCATCCCCCAGAACAACACTGCATAATGATCAGGTCCAAGAAGAGGAAATAAGGCACGCTAAGGATGAGCTGAAGGAGAAAAGGGATATTGCTTTGATCCGAATGGCTAGATATAAGCAGCAGGTATCTCAGTATTATAACTCCAAAGTGAAACAGTGTTACTTTAAGGTTGGTGATCTGGTTTTACGCAAAAATGAAGTCAGCAGGCAAGAGCCAAGTGGAAATTTGAGTCTAGCGGGAGGGACCTTGCAGATTATCAAAGTACATGGAAATGGAGCATATCGGTTAGCGAGGCGACAAAGGAAAACCATCCTAGAAGTTGGAATGCAGTTAATCTGAAGAAATTTTATGTTTAAGGCAAGTGGTTGTTATTTTTATGTTGCAAGTCTATTATGCGTTATGACACTATTGTTCGGTAAAAACTAGTTTTACAATTTATAAACCGAAACACCCCAAGTATAAGGTTCGTAGTATAGGATGTTAACGGGTCGTCCTAAGGGAGTGGAATGTTTATCGGATCAAGGGACAATTATTATATCGATTATGTCACGACTATTAACTAAAACTAAGATTTAAACTAATTATGAACAGTAACTTCGATGAATAGTAAATTGGAAACTTAAAATATGCAAAAACAACTAGAATTTTAAAACAACTAAACTTAACAATCAGCGATTGATACGAGTGATTTTGTTTATCAAGGATTAAAAAGGCGGTAAGGCAACGGGAATCCACCAATCAACCAACCCAACCCCAACTAGATGGCAAGTTAAAGATATGATTTTTAGTAATGATCTATCACGAATTCGATTACATCTCTTTAATCAATTTCTAGGGTTTCGTTTTCTTTTTCAAGCAAAACTAAACAGCATGCAAAACAAGATCATTAGATTGTCTCCAATACTCTACTCAATTAATCACGATTAAATCTCTTGAATCACAATTAATTGCATCAATTGAAAAGATCAAAGCTTGAACAATATTCTCATATAAATTCAATCAAAAAAGATAGCTCCATCGATCTCTCGATTCAATAAAACATAAACAATATAACAATATCTAATTGATGAAAAATCATAAATTAACTCACTAAAGATGTAGCTGAAAATCCTCTAGTTGGTGTGGTTGTTGATTGGTTTCCTCCGTTGTCCCACGCGTGGATTGCTCGACCAACAATCATCTTGAACTCCCAAGCAAGATTGAAAGAAAAAACTCATGTTTTTGTGTGATGTGGTGCTTTTACGTGTGTTCTTTTACGCTTTCGAATGGTCTTTGCTTATATAGGAGTTTCACCGACATAAGGAAGGATCTAGAAAAGCGCGTCGATTTTGCGACTTGGGGCTCGGTCAGCGAATTAAGACACTCGGTCGACCGAATAGCATGGCTCGATCGACCGAGCCTACCCTTTACAGCGTTTTCTGCTTGCTTTGCCATTATACCGTGTCCCTACTTCACTCTTTCGATCGATCGATTTATCCTCTCTTGATGCTCCGATTTTCTTAACTTTTATTTTGAAATCACTTGATTGAATGAGATAAATCTTCTCCATTAATGATATCACCATGCATATCTTGCAAAATTGTTGTTACACCAAGTCATGAATAATAATAATAATAAAATGTGTAACAAAAATAACATTTAAACTCAATATTTCCTCATAATTAAATTATAACCCCTCAATAACCATTATAGGAATTTAACGGTTAAAACATGCTTTTCTCATTTATTTCCCTTAAAAATAAGGTAAATTGTTTAGGGATTAAGCCGAAAATATAGTAAAATATACTAAACAACTCCCCCACACTTAGCTTTTGTTCGTCCCGAACAAAATAATCAAAAACAAGCTCTTTGTACATGTAATCCACATAGATCCACAACTCACGTAACAAAGATCGACAAATATAGCAATTAATACCAACATAGAGATAGATTCTGTGCATGTGTGACAAGCCCTTTTCAATCTTCACAATCCTCTCAAACAAATATCTTTTCAAACAATTTAATGACTATCCTAGGTATAAGCGATAATTGCTCCACACAAAGTCTTCCGAGCACTCGGTAGGATAATCCTACGACATATCTTTCGATTTATACTAGGTATAAGATTAACGATAACCAAGTCTTTAATTTAATTTTTATCTGTGATTAGAATGAGCTCGTACCCGTCATAGTAGAATAGGATGTTTTATTGATAACACCTACCTTACTCAAATCATAAGGTAGCCTTACAGCGTCGTGAGCTTTTAGTCATCATAGTGGTATAGGACATTTCGAGATAATACCTACCTCACTCCAATCATCGACTAGCTTCCGACATACCATTTAATCATGTGATTACTTAGAGATTTACGGTGGCGGTGGTAAAAATTATTTTCTAGTAAACCTGAGACCCTTTGAGCATAACACCTCAAGTAAACAATTTATTACTATTTCAAAGACTTAATCACGTTTCACTTATCACATTCAAACTTTCGGATATTCACGATGCAGCGTTCGAACTTAGGTATCACTTCTTTATTACTATCAAGAACAAATCTCTAAGATAAATCACTAAAATAGTGAAAGGATCTGATTCAAAATTGTTGCTTCAATATCAAAGGCTTACGTGAATATGAAATGAATACTATCTCAAATTAGTAAAAACATGCTATAATTATCTCTCAAAGTCACATAAAATCATTGTCAGGAAACTACAACTAGCAAGCCTTTGTTTCAATTACATGCTCAAGATTTACAATTATCCAAAATTTTTTTTAAAATTGTCGAGAAAATCACATTTACTCAATTTCAGAAGATATAGCATGGATAACATTCCCAATTTAGACACCCCCACACTTAAATCACATTATGTCCTCAGAATGTGCAAATAAAAGAAAAGAATACTTAGCTGGTTTCAAAGTGGTTGTCGGGCTGTAGGTTGGCGGAAGTCGAGGCGGAGCATGAATAAACCATTTGCACTAAATATCGAGAGCAGACAACATTGAAAGTAATAACTTGCAAACCTGCTCAAACGTATCTGCAACACTCGACATAACATATAATCTCGGGGTACAAGGGGTATATGAGTAAACATCAATGCACACAGAAATGGGCAAATAAAGCATTCACAAATAGGACAAGGATAACCAACACACAAACCACCAAGGTTTTATTCCTAATAACCTAAAAACTTAACTAAAAAGGAACTTAAAAGACTAGGCTGCCTCCTAGTAGCGCTTCTTTTATGTCATTAGCTTGACAGAGTAAACCAAGTCAACCTGGATCAGGCCACTTGGGTTTAAGGCTAACCAACTTCTCTGTCGGACTCGGAATGACTAGAGCGGAAATGGTTTTAGCCACAACAACAAGTCAAGTGTGTGAGTAAATCATGAAATTTTTCTCTCCAGACAACACTGACTCTTTTCTTCTTGTTCTTGTTTCTCAGATTCGGCTGAGGTATGCTAACAGGCTCAGGAGCATCGACATAAGGATCTGCAAGGATAGGGGTTATAATGTCATCATCCGCTCCAAAGAAGTAGGATGGAATATCTTCACAAATAAACGACTCAACCGTTTCATTTCTCTTTTGAAAGTATAGTACTTCAGGCTTTTCTTTAGGTTGCCCAAAGTACTTCTTAATCCTGTGACCATTGACTTTGAGCGGTTGATCGCCGTGCCGCTTTCAGCGTAATGGCTCCACGGGATGAACATCAAGAATCTCAAAGGGGCGGACCATCTAGATTTAAGCTTACCGGCAAAAGATGGAGCACTGGTGTTATCTGACAAAGCCATGTCTCCCTTGAATTCACGATCTTTAATCTTAGCATCGTGGAGTGCCTTCGTTCTTTCCTTGCTCGGCTTGGCGTTCTCGTAGGCCACTGAGTGCAGAATTCATCGAGCTCGTGTAGTTGCAATAATCTTTTCTCCCCACGAGTTGGCTATCGAAGTTTAAGAATTTAATAGCCCGATAAGCTCGTGCTCGGCTCGGCCCGGTAGATGGCAAGCCTTGCCATAGACCATTTGGAAGGTAGCGTGCCCATAGGGGTCTTAAGCGATGCGATAAGCCCAAAGTCGTCATCCAACTTGGACTCGATTGGATCTATTTGAATTTACCGTTTTCTCCAAAATCCGTTTTAGACTTACATTTGCTTACCTCGACTTGGACCTTTGGTTTGGGGTGGTATGGTGTACCAATTCTATGCTTGACACCATACTTCTCAAGAATTTTATCGGTGGTGCATTTACGGAAATCACGAACCTTCATCACAAATGATAAGGGCTACAGGACGACCAAATCTAGTAAAGATATTCTTTTGCAAGAATTTCTTAACAACTTTATGATCATTGGTTTGGGTGGCTATGGCCTCTACCCACTTGGAAAGCGTAGTCCACACAGACGAGAATATATTTGTTAGAACACGATGATGGGAGCGGTCCCATAAAATCAATGCCCCAGGCGTCAAAAACTTCACATTCCAAGATAGGCCTCAGCGGCATCTCCATCCCTACTCTTGAGTCTCCTGCCCTTTGGCATCTATCACGACCCTTGCAAAGGCTTGACATCTTTAAACAAAGTAGGCCGGTAAAAACCGGCTTGAAGGATTTTTGTATTGTCTTAGGTGCTCCATAGTGCCCACCAGCGGGACCACTATGACATTGCTCAAGATATCAATTGTTCATGCTCCGGGCGCACCTTCTAAGCAACCCGTCCTTGTAGACTTTATACGAGATGTGGATCCTCCATACAAGATACTTTAAGTTGCTGAAAAATTTCTTCTTTTCACGATCGTCATCTCTTCTAAGTGTCCACTTGCTAAGTAATTGGCGTGTCGGCATACCCACGACCTCCAGGTCTCTAGCTTCATTAATTGCTCGGTCGGAAAGTCAATGCCTATCTCCTTAGGGGCTTCGCCACCCTCATTCACTAGGCGAGATAAGTGGTCAGCTACAACATTATCACTACCCTTCTTGTCCTTAATTTCAAGGTCAAATTCCTGTAGTATCAGAATCCATCTGAGTAACCTTGGTTTAGCGTCTGCTTTGCCTATAAGGTAGCGTAGTGCTGCGTGATCTGTCCACACCACCACTTTCTAATATAATTGCAGAGCTCGGCTCAATATACATCATCTGAGACTTAATTTTTAGTCGATGTGCGGACTTAATTTTGAGTCTGGCTGTACACTGAAATTTTTGAGTCGACCTGCAGACTTAATGTTTTTAGTACATCTGCCGGACTTAATTTTTTTAGTCGACTGTAGACTTAATTTTTGAGTCGACTGCGGACTTAATTTTTTTAGTGCATCCTGCCGGACTTATTTTTAGTCTCATCATGCATACATAATGGTGAGTCAGCTGCTGAACTTATCTTTTTGACTAAGTTCGACTGCGGAGCTCGGTTGGCTTTATCCTGCGGACCTAATATTTTTCTTGAGTACATCTGTGGAGCTTAGTTTGCACATCTGAGACTTAATGAGTTTGTCTTTTGCAAACTTTATGTGTGTTTGTCTGCAAACTTGATCAAAGCCATAATGTATAATGGGAAAATAGATTTATATTGAAATGACATAAGTGTAATAACAGAGTACCTAAATGAAAGCGAAAAAATAAAGCAATTTAATAAAGTCGGAACCCGGTCAAGGCGTGGAATTTTGCGGAGATTGTTCACATGTCGACTCAGCGAGAATGGTCACTGCCATTTGTTCTACCGGTGACTTGTTGTATCGGATCGAAAGCGGGTGCTTCTCCCTTTGAAATTTGGTTAGTGGTGGTGTGTATCCCTCCACCCCCAGTTTTGTCTCCATCGTCATAAGCAGTTTTCCCTCGAGTTTTTTCCATGGTGATCTTGAATAATTTCCAGTAAAGGGGCCCTTATTCTAACGCCAATTGGCGATCTTTGGATCTAAATCTATCAATAAATACAGGCCGTAATAACCTAGTATCTGTTATAATAGGATAGAGAGAATCCAAATGCAATAACATAAACACAGAAGCAATCTAACATAAACAATCACACAAAGGAACAGAAACAAGAAGAACACAAGATATAACGTGGTTTCCGGCGTTGTGCCGACTACTCTCTGAGATGAGAAAATGGATATTTTATTAGGCACTAAATTTTAGATGGATTACACACTTTACAATGATCAATATAGTTGGTATTTATAGGCACATATCACTAAAAGCCTAACCGCCAAGAATCTTTGTCGGATTACCATAAATGCCCGAGATGTTGGATCACTCTCTTTGATCCATCTCGGTGATCATTGCTAGATGTAGAACTCTGTTGTATCCAAAACACTCGGTGACCTCCAGTGAGCTGCGACACCACACAAAGCTCGGCCGAGACTTCGGTGACTTTCACGAGACTTGGATACACTTCTCGTGAGACCACCACTCTACCGACTTCCAGTTAGTTCTACGGATGTAGAGTTTAAGTCACTTTCTTTGTGATGACAATCTATTCAAAATCCAAAATTATGAAGCAAGATGAAGCGATGGGGTGATTTGGGTGTTTTTTTAAGTGGGCTGAGATTGTATAATCCTAAGTTGCCTACTTATCCTATAATTGTTCGAGGAATCAAGTCTACCGTAGTTCCTTGGGATGGTTTATATAGAAAATCTCGTCCATGGCATCTGTGCCGTGTCCTTCAAGGACTCTCTTTCTTAACCCTTAGGATTATTATTGCGTCAATCCCTATTATTTAGGAGATAATCATTGATAGCTTAAATATCAAAATCAGAGTCTTAATGGGTAAATGATCCTTATGATCTTTCCATAATTATCTTATAAGCACGTGGGCTAATTATCATAAGAAGGAGGCTTTGGCCGACCTTTCGTTGAGCCCCAGCAACCGTCTCGGCCCCGAATTATACTAGCTTGGCTCCATTGCGACCTAGGTGACTGCGGTGAGTGCAGGGAGTGGGACCGATCTCCCCAATGCGGTTTAGACTTGCCCTTAGGCATGAAGTGGGGCTCTAGCCCATAATGTTATAGTTTTATGTCTTCATTTAATGATTGATCAATTAAGAGATAACACGTGGCGAGGCTACATTCGACCCTCATCGTGTTGCTTTTTTGAGGAAAAATGTTGCTTTTAAATACTAAGAAAAGTACATTACACAAAAATATAAGGAAATTAGAGCACTTTTTCCGATATTTTTAGCGGATTCTATGTTGAAATTTCAAATAATATTTTTTAATTTACAGAATTTCTATCAAAAATCAAATACATTAGATTTTGTAATACATTAGATTTTTTTATTTTAGAGAATCTGGATGAATGTGATAGACATAAATTAAATTATATAAAATCTGTATGAATGCGGCGGTGAATGAAATTTTACAAAATATACATTTTACATAAAAAATCCAATATGTGTTGCAACCTTTTTTTCTTCTTAAATCTGAATTTTGAATTCTCTGAAATAACCTTTTTAAGACATATACACCATCTAGTGTAACACAAATTTTATCCTGGTCTTGGACCAAGTATGACTTAGTGATCCAGAACCACTAAGAAATCATAATAACACGCGGGGCCTGACCGTGTAAATATAAATGTCATAATTTTACAATTTTACCCTTTGTTGGTCACCCACAAGCCAATGGGCAGAGTAGGAACAAACTATGAGCGAGATCAAGCTTGGTTTAAAGAAAATTTGGAGCAGGAAGGAAAGCCTTTGGGTGGAACACCTCCCAAATATTCTCACGGGCCTCTGGGACCACCCCAAATATGTCAACACGTGAAACTCCATTTTCAGCGGCATATGGATGTGAAGTTCGGTAAAAACTAGTTTTACAATTTATAACGAAACACCCCAAGTATAAGGATCAAGTAGTATAGGATGTTAGCGGGTCGATCTAAGGAGTGGAATGTTTATCGGATCAAGGGACAATTATTTTATCGATTATGTCACGACTATTAACTAAAACTAAGATTTATACTAATTATGAAATAATGAGCGATTAACTAACTTGATGAATAGTAAATTGGAAACTTAAAATATGCAAAAACAACTAAAATTTTAAATCAACTAAACTTAACAATCAGCGATTGATACGAGTGATTTTTGTTTATCAAGGATTAAAAGAGCGGTAAGGCAGCGGGAATCCACCAATCAACCAACCCTGACCTGACTAGATGGCAAGTTAAAGATATGATTTTTAGTAATGATCTATCACGAATTGATTAAATCTCTTTAAATAAATTCTAGGGTTTCGTTTTCTTTTTCAAGTAAAACTAAACGACATGCAAAACAAGATCATGAGATTGTCTCCAAAACTCTACTCAATTAATTATAAACGATCTCTCGAATTACAACTAATTGCATCAATTGAAAAGATCAAAGCTTGAACAATATTTTCATATAAATTCAAATCAAAATGATAGTTTCATCGATCTCTCGATTCAAATTAAACATAAACAATATAACAATATCCAATTGATGAAAAATCATAAATCTAACTCACTAAAGATGTAGCTAAAAATCCTCTAGTTGGTGTGGTTGTTGATTGGTTTCCTCCGTTGTCCCGCATGGATTGATGCTTATAACAATCATCTTGAACTCTCAAGCAAGATTGAAAGAAAGAAACTCATATTTTTATGTGATGTGGTGCTCTTGTAAAATTTTGTGTGTTCTTTTACGCTCGAATGGTCTTTGCTTATATAGGAGTTTCACCCGACATAAGGAAGGATCTAGAAAAGCAGCGTCGATTTTGAAACCAGGGCTCGGTCAGCGAATTAAGACACTCGGTCGACCGAATAGCATGGCTCGATCGACCGAGGCTACCTACTTTCAGCGTTTTCTGCTTTCTTTTGCCGTATACCGTGTTCCACACTTCACTCTTTCGATTTGATCGATTTATCCTCTCTTGATGCTCCGATTTTCTTCTTTATTTTGAAATCACTTGATTGAATGAGATTAATCTTCTCCATTAATGATATCCCCATGCATATCTTTTAATTTTACTGCAATTGTTGTTACACCAAGTCATCGAATAATAATAATAATAATAATGTGTAACAAAAATAACATTTAAACTCAATATTTCCTCATAATTAAATTATAACCCCTCAATAGCCATTATAGGAATTTAGCGGTTAAAACACGCTTTTCTCATTTATTTCCCTTAAAAATAAAGATAAATTGTTTAGGGATTAAGCCGAAAATATAGTAAAATATACACTAAACAACTCCCCACACTTAGCTTTTTGTTCGTCCCGAACAAAATAATCAAAACTCAGACTCCTTGTACATGTAATCCACATAGATCACTAACTCGCGTAACAAAGATACAACAACTATAGCAATTGATACCAACATAGAGATAGATTACGTGCATGTGTGACAAGCCCTTTTCAATCTTCACAATCCTCTCAAACAAATATCCTCTCAAATAATTTTAATGACTATCCTAGGTATAGGCGACAATCGTTCCAAACAAAGTCTTCCAGAGCTTTTCGGTAGGATAATCCTCTGACATATCATTCGGTTTATACTGGGTATAAGTTCATCGATAACAAAGTCTTTAATTTTTTCACTTTCTTTTCCTTCTTTTGGCGCACATCAAAATGAGCTCTTACCCGTCATAGTAGAATAGGATGTTTCGAGATAACACCTACCTTACTCAAATCATAGGGTAGCTTTTCACGATTGTCGTGAGCTTTTAGTCATCATAGTGGAATAGGACATTTCGAGATAATGCCCTACCGCACTCCAATCATCGACTAGACTCCGACATACCATTTATTTATTACTAACTCAACTTTTGAGCATAACAAAACATTGAAAAGACTTAATCACTTCACTTATCACATTCAAACCTTGGATATTCACGATGCGCGTTCGAACTTAGGTATTACTTCTTTGTTACTATCAAGAACAAATCTCTCTAAGATAAATCACTAAAATAGTGAAAGGATCTGATTCAAAATTTTTGCTTCAATTTCAAAGGCTTTACGTGAGTGTAAAAATGAATACTATCTCAAATTAGTAAAAGCATGCTATAATTATCTCTCAAAGTCACATAAAATCATTGTCAGGAAACTACAACTAGCAAGCCATTTGTTTCAATTACATGCTCAAGATTTACAATTATCAAAGTTTACTTTGACAATTTTAAAATTGTCGAGAAAATCACATTTACTCATTTTTTGAAATATAGCATGATAACATACCCAATTAGACACCCCCACTTAAATCACATTATGTCCTCGAGAATGTGCAAAATAAAAAAAGAATACTTATTTGGTTTCAAAGTGGTTGTCGATTTTGTAGATTGGCGGTGAGTCGGGGCGGGCATGAATAAACATTTGCACTAAATATCGAGAGAAAGACAACATTGAAAGTAATAACTTGCAAACTGCTCAAGCGTATACGCAACACTCGACATAACAGATAATCTCGGGGTACAAGGGGTATATGAGTAAACATGTATACACATAAAACAAGCCACAAATAGGACAAGGATAACCAACACACAACTCACCAAGGTTTTATTCTAATAACCTAAAAAACTCAACTAAAAGAAATAATTAAAGACTAAGGCTGCCTCTAGTAGCGCTTCTTTATTGTCATTAGCTTGTGAGTAAACCAAGTCAACTGGATCAGGCCACTTGGGTTTGAGGCTAACCACTACTCTGTCGAATCGAGAATGACTAGGGCGGAAATGGTTTTTCGCCACAACAACAAGTCAAGTGTGAGAAGATCATGAAATTTTTCTCCAGACAACACGACTCTTTTCTTCTTGTTCTTGTTTCTCAGTTAAGGTGAGGTAGGCTAATGAGGCTCGGGAGCATGGATAGAAGGATCTGCAAGGATAGGGGTTATAACGTCATCATCCACTCCAAAGAAGTAGGATGGAATCTCTTCACAAATAAGCGACTCAACCGTTTCATTTCTCTTTTGAAAGTATAGTACTTGAGGCTTTTCCTTTGGTTGCCCAAAGTACTTCTTAATCTGTGACCATTGACTTTGAGCGGTTGATCGCGTACCCTTTCAGCGTAATGGCTCCACCGGGATGAACATCAAGAATCTCAAAGGGCGGACCATCTAGATTTAAGCTTACCGCCAAAAGATGGAGCCTGGTGTTATCTGACAAAGCCATGTCTCCGCTTTGAATTCGATCTTTAATCTTAGCATCGTGGAGTGATTTCGTTCTTTCCTTACTCGACTTGGCGTTCTCGTAGGCCACTGAGTGCAGAATTCATCGAGCTCATGTAGTTGCAATAATCTTTTCTCCCCACGAGTTGGCTATCGAAGTTTAGGAATTTAATAGCCCGATGTAAGCTACGTGCTCGGCTCGGCCCGGTAGATGGCAAGCCTTGCCATAGACCATTTGGAATGGTAGCGTGCCCATAGGGGTCTTGAGCAGCGGTGCGATAAGCCCAAAGTGCATCGTCAACTTGGACTCGAGTTGGATCTATTTGAATTCACCGTTTTCTCCAAAATCCGTTTTAGACTTATGTTGCTTACCTCGACTTAGCCCTTTGGTTTGGGGTGGTATGGTGTACCAATTCTATGCTTGACACCATACTTCTCAAGAATTTTATCGGTGGTGCATTACAATCACGAACCTTCATCAACGATAAGGGCTCAGGACGACCAAATCTAGTAAAGATATTCTTTTGCAGAATTTCTTTACAACTTTGTGATCATTGGTTTGGGTGGCTATGGCCTCTACCCACTTGGAAATGTAGTCCACAGGCGAGAATATATTTGTTAGGCGTGATGTTGGGAGCGGTCCCATAAAATCAATGCCCCAGGCGTCAAAAACTTCACATTCAAGATAGGCCTCAAGGCATCTCCATCCTATTCTTGAGTCTCCTGCCCTTTGGCATCTATCATAGCCCTTGCAAAGGCTTGACATCTTTAAACAAGGTAGGCGGTAAAAACCAGCTTGAAGGATTTTTTTGTGGTATCTTAGGTGCTCCGTAGTGTCCACTGGCGGGACCACTATGACATTGCTCAAGAATATCAATTGTTCATGCTCGGGCGCACCTTCTAAGCAACCCGTCCTTGTAGACTTTAAAAGATATGGATCCTCCCATACGAGATACTTTAAGTTCTTTGAAAAATTTCTTCTTTTCACGATCGTCATCTCTTCTAATTGCCCACTTGCTAAGTAGTTGGCATAATCGGCATACCACGGCCTCCAGGTCTCAGCTTCATTAATTGCTCGGTCGGAAAGTCAATGCCTATCTCCTTAGGGACTTCGCCACCCTCGTTCACTAGGCGAGATAAGTGGTCGACTACAACATTATCACTACCCTTCTTGTCCTTAATTTCAAGGTCAAATTCTGTAATATCGAGAATCCATCGAGTAACCTTGGTTTAGCGTCTGCTTTGCCCATAAGGTAGCGTAGTCTTTGCGTGATCTGTCCACACCACCACTTTGGACCACTAAAGATAACTTTGAATTTGTCAATAGCAAAAGCATTGCCAAGAATTCCTTCTCGGTAGTGGCGTAATTGCATTGGTGGGTTCAAAGTGCGGCTAGCATAGTAAATCGGCTGAACTTTTTATCAATTCTACGCCTGAAGCTGCGCTTGCTGCGTAGTTAGAGGCATCGCATATTAGTTCAAAGGTTTAGTCGGTCGGGCGCGATTAAAATGGGGGCCTTTGGTTAGCTTATCCTTTAAGCTATTAAAAGCTTTCTTACACCCATCATCAAACAAGAACTCCACTTCCTCTTTCAGCAGGTTGGATAACGGCTTTGCTATCGTCGAAAAATCTTTAATGAAACGCCGATAGAAGCCCACATGTCCCAGAAATCCTCGTACCTCCTTCACTTTGTCTTGGTGCGACATTCTCTCAATAAGCTTCTACCTTAGCCTTATCCACTGAATACCATCAATGGACACCTTGTGTCCCAAAACAATCCTTCTTAACCGACTAGAAAATGGCATTTCTCGATTAAGCACCAGATTTTCTCAACACAGCGTTGGAGTACCATATCTAGATTCTTTAAAATTTCATCAAAGCTGTCACCATAGGCGAAAAGTCATCCATGAAGACCTCCATACATTTCTCCACTAGTCCATCAAAAATGGCCAACATGCACCGTTGAAAAGTCGCGGGTGCATTGCATAAACGAATGGCGTGCGAAGGCAAAAGTGCACGATGGACACGTAAGCGTAGTCTTTTCACTGGTCATTAGGGTCGATAGCTATCTGGAAGTAACCGAGAATATCCATCGAGGAAACAATAATACTTATGACCACTCAGTCTTTCTAGAAGTTGGTCAATGAAGGGCAGGGGGAAATGATCCTTAGCGGTGACTTCATTTAATCTGCGATAATCAATGCAAACTCTATAGCGATCACTGGCGTAAAGCAACTTCTTCCCGCACCGTTCTTTTCCACAGTAATGCCTCCCTTCTTTGGCACAACTTGAGTAGGGCTGACCCACTCACTATTAGCTATGGCATAAATAGTTCCCATGTCAAGCCATTTAATGATCTCCTTTTTGACAACCTCCTGCATGTGCGGATTTAGCCTCCTTTGAGGTTATCGACCTTTCCGCTCCTTCCTCCGTTCGGATCTTATGCATGCACACGTGCTGGTGATTCCTACGATATCGCCCACTTGCCATCGAGCGCGGATATTTTCTCAAGCACTTTGATTAATTCGCTTCTTGCTCCGGCTCGAGTTTAGATGAGATGATCAAGGGCAACTTATCACCGTCCTTAAGGAAGATGTATTTTAGGTCTTTGCGGAGTGGTTTCAACTCTAAGTCAATTTGGTGGTTGCTCGATACTAGATTTTAAGGGACCACCTTTACGCCTTTTGAGCTTGGACCGGTTGGTGAAAAACACCTCATCTTCACGAGTGTAACTTGAGAAAGGTATTGAATGACATCATCAGAGGAATCCTCACAATCAAACTTCCGTTTGTTCTTTCTTATGCTTAACCATCTTCTTAAGTTCTTCTTCTTCAAGCTCTTAAAATTGCTCCCAATCATCAACTCACAATGAGTAGTTTCTTTCCAGAAATCTATTTCGTCCCAACTACCCATTAAAACTTCCTCTTTTTCAAGGTTAAAGTCTGCTTGGTTAAGCTCTTTCAATCATCGCTGCTCATCCCTGGAATGTCCCAAATTTTCTGTTCACTCATAGGCTCAGTGTGCGTGAGTTGTTGAGACAACTCAACATTGATTACGGCCCGTGGGCGATTATTTCCTTCTTCGTGAATTATAACATCCAGGCTCCTATCTCCGTGAGCTCTTCATCGAGAGTCCGATTCACCTCCATAAATTGCTTCAATGAATGAGATCTCTGGCTCGAGGCTTCCATGAATTTTTTCCTTGCTCGAGTGTAGCGGAGTGTCCTCTACTCTCGAGTGATTTGGCGGATTTGAAGTCAATGGTGAAGGCGCGAAGTGTTTAAGAAAGGCCGGCCCGAGAATCGGGGCATCTCGCTTGTCGGTGGTAATCGGTATGACCCGATCGATTGGAAAAACTAAATGTTTAACATGGATAAGGGCGTTGTTAACACAACCGGTGCTAAGCGGCTAGATCGATCCACCTGGCCCGAAAGAGGCGGGGCGCTCCTTTAGCCTTTTGTCAGCCGAGACTCTTGCCAGGCGTTCAATTGCATCACATTGAGAGCCCCTGAATAGCATAAGACATTATGGAGCGTGTGGCCTTCAATCATGCAAGAGATTGAAGGTCGTCCGAGAATCACCTCGCTTGATTGCTACGCTCTGTGAAACCGTTGAACATTCTTCTCTTAGCACCTCTTACGCCATTCCCTTTAGCTTCTTCTTACTTCCACAGGCATCCTTAAGATACTTAGAGCATTTAGGCATCTCGGTTAATACCTCGGCAAGTGGCATAGTCACCATAGTATCTCTAAGCATCTTTCTCACTCCGTCATCATGCATCGAGTTCGAGATATTCTCTCTTTTCTTTGCCGGATAAGGAAGGGTTTTGAATGATTGATTATAGTTTGACTTTTAATGGCTTCGTCCTCCTTGTCCTTCCACCTGACAAACTTCTCAGTTTTCTTTTTAGTCAAGTGTTCAGCTACCTGACTTCTCTTCTCACCCTCCTCATCACTATCCCCCGAAGAATCATCATCATTCAGCTCTTCCTCACTGTTGCTTTCTTTGGCATTTAACTTTTGATTGCCCCATCCCGAACTTATGGCGTCAGGAGGGGCTACTCGTTCCGACATCTTTTGGGTCGGTTGTCTTACCGGCACGAGGGTATTTGCATTCAACTCCTCCTCTCCATACTCCCATTGAGGTGTGATGGCGGTGCAAGCATTGATATCTGCCTTAGGGTTTTATCTGTATAACTTTCGGCGGTCTTCCTTGAGAGTGTGCTTGCTTGTTGATCGACCATCGACCAATCTGTCTCTCCATCGTCTTTTGACCGGTGGCTAGTGTTTTCACCATGTCAACTAGCTCATCGAATTTCTTACGAGAGGCGTGGGTGGGCTGTTGATTTTGCGTTTGGGCCCGATTACCTTGGGGTCTTTGGTTATTGGATGCACCAGGTGGTGTATAATAACTATTTCGCGGGTTTCCCGAAAAGTTGCGGTTTTGAGTTTATTTCGATTGACCCGAATTTTGGTGAAGCCACGAAAGGTTGATTACGGTTCTCCATAGCTGCACTTCCTCATTCATCATATTCCCGGCTGCATGCCCGAGTAATTCACATCTCTTTGGCCCTTCTTGCTTTGCTTTATTTGCATGTTGGCTAGTTGTTTGTTCATTATTTCCATTTGAGCAACTAGCGGTTTTGTCTCGAGTTACTTCAGTGACCTCCTTTTTGCTTCCACTAACATGGGTCTTCTTTTGAGTAGCCCACATGTTATTCTTAGCTATTGTTTACGCTACCACTGTAAGCGGCATCATCTCCTCCTCTAAAAATGATCCATGGTGTGGAATCTAAGTAATCTCTATTGGGTTGAGTAACACCCTGATAAAATAATTCTAGAAGTTCATGTCGAGTGTATCCATGGTTAGGGCATTTTCTCATTAACAGATTCAACCTCTCCCAAGCCTTTCCCACACTCTCCCCTTCTAGTTGCTCGAAAGTGGCTATATCTCTTTTACATTCCATTATCGTTCAGGTGAAGCAATTTGAGCAAAGGCTCTTTTAACATCGACCAGTTATGAAGAGAGTGATGGGGTAAAGACTTAAACCATCGATTTGCTTCACCCCTTAAAGCAAATGGGAAGAGTTTCAATTTAACAACACAGCAAGGAATGCCAGGGTAGTGACCCCTTCACATATTTGCACAAAAGTAGACAAGAAATCATGTGGGTCTTCTGCGCGGTGCCATGGAAAGAACTATTTTGGACCATCCCACAACTCCATTCTTAAGATCAAAATGCAGTCCTCCCATCTCTGGAGGGCGAATTGGTCTATGCCCTTCAAAAGTCTTGATCAAGATATGGCGCATAAGGGTCTTCTTTGCTAGCAATTTGCGGCCGCTGAAATTTATTCTTTGTTGAACATTACGAGGTTGTTGTTGCATCTGCTTTGGTTTATCCAGGCTTCTTCTTTGTTGTTGGTTACTGCAACATTTGCATCGAGAATTTGGTTTAATTAGCGGGATCTTGGTTATTATTCCCTTGGTTCTCGGTTCGTCATCACTAGAACCGTGTTAAGCTCATCTTGTCGAACTTTGAAATAATCTTCTTACGACAATGTCTCGCTCGAGTTCGGGGTTAAAGATAAAATTTCCCTTCTTACTCTGGTTTGCATAAACCGGAGAAGCGAAACAGGAAGAAATCAACCTTAGGGTTGATGAGAGGAATGTAGAGAAGATTAGAGAGGTTTAGAGAAGTGAAAGAAAGCGAGTGTAAGTGAAGTTGAGAGAAGATAAAAAGCAGAAACAAAAGAAACCTACCTCGAAAAATTTAAAGCGGAAAAGGCACTAAGGCGGTAAAAAAAAGCGTGTTGAAATCTTCTAGGGCCAAAATGGAGGGAAAACAGTGGATTTTGACCTCGAAAGCGGCACTGAACGGCTGGGCCCATTCACCCACGTCGTCGGCGTCGGGCGAGCTTTCGAATTGGGGTCCTGCGTCCCAAGCGGACACTCGACCGAAAGTTATGGTCAAAATACTACGCGTGCCCTAACGACCCCTTTTGACACGCAGAAAAGCGTCTAAGTAGAATCCGACAACCGTTACCGACTCCCGGCAGCGGCACCAAAAACTTGTTCGGTAAAAGCTAGTTTTACAATTTATAACGAAACACCCCAAGTATAAGGATCGTAGTATAGGATGTTAGCGGGTGCGTCTAAGAAGTGGAATGTTTATCGGATCAAGAGCAATTATTCTATCGATTATGTCACGACTATTAACTAAAACTAAGATTTATACTAATTATGAAATAATAACTTAACTACGATGAGTAACTTGGAAACTTAAAATATGCAAAAACAACTAGAATTTTAAATCAACTAAACTTAACAATCAGCGATTGATACGAGTGATTTTGTTTATCAAGGATTAAAAGGAGCAGTAAGGCAGCGGGAATCCACCAATCAACCAACCAACCCCAACTAGATGGCAAGTTAAAGATACGATTTTTAGTAATGATCTATCACGAATTCGATTAAATCTCTTTAAATAAATTCTAGGGTTTCGTTTTCTTTTTCAAGTAAAAACTGAGCGACATGCAAAACAAGATCATGAGATTGTCTCAAAACTCTACTCAATTAATTATAAGCGATCTCTGAATTACAACTAATTGCATCAATTGAAAAGATCAAAGCTTGAACAATGTTTTCATATAAATTCAAATCAAAACGATAGTTTCATCGATCTCTCGATTCAAATAAAACATAAACAATATAACAATATCCAATTGATGAAAAATCATAAATCTAACTCACTAAAGATGTAGCTAAAATCCTCTAGTTGGTGTGGTTGTTGATTGGTTTCCTCCGTTGTCCACGCATGAGATGCTTAGCCTTCAATCATCTTGAACTCTCAAGCAAGATTGAAAGAAAGAAACTCATATTTTTATGTGATGTGGTGCTTTTCTCTGTGTGTAAATTACATGTGTTCTTTTACGCTCGAGATAGTGCTTTGCTTATATAGGAGTTTCGCCGACATAAGGAAGGATCTAGAAAAGCAGCGTCGATTTTGCGGCTTGGGGCTCGGTCAGCGAATTGAGACACTCGGTCGACCCGAATAGCATGGCTCGATCGACCGAGCCTACCCCTAATCAGCGTTTTCTGCTTTCTTTAGCCGTATACCGTGTTCCCCACTTCACTCTTTCGATCGATCGATTTATCCTCTCTTCAATGCTCCGATTTTCTTCTTTATTTTGAAATCACTTGATTGAATGAGATTAATCTTCTCCATTAATGATATCCCCATGCATATCTTTTAATTTTACCAAGAAGATTTTGTTACACCAAGTCATCGAATAATAATAATAATAATAATGTGTAACAAAAATAACATTTAAACTCAATATTTCCTCATAATTAAATTATAACCCCTCAATAGCCATTATAGGAATTTAACAGGTTAAAACACGCTTTTCTCATTTATTTCCCTTAAAAATAAGGTAAATTGTTTAGGGATTAAGCCGAAAATATAGTAAAATATACCTAAACACGGGTCGGTCGGCTTATTTTAGGACCTCAGGTCAGTCGAAAACTCTTAAAAGAGAACAATTCTTAAGTCTGAAAAATCGACCACGTTTAGACCTCGAATTCAGGGTCGCTTATTTAGGACCTCAGTCGGTCGAGAACTCTTAAAGAGAAAAATTATTAAGTCGAAAAATCGGACCGCTTAAGACCTCAAGTCGAATTCAGAAAACTCTTAAAAGAGAAAAATTATTAAGTCGAAAAATCGGACCACTTTTGAACCTCGAGTCGGGTCGACTTATTTTAGGACCTCGAATTCGGTCGAAAACTCTTAAAGAGAAAAATTCTTGGAAGTGAAAAATCAGGACCACGTTAGACCTCGGGTCGGGTCGCTTATTTTCGGACCTCGGTCGGTCGAGAACTCTTAAAAGAAAAATTATTAAGTCCGAAAAATCGGACCACGTTTAGACCTCATGGTCGGTCGTTTATCTTGAGACCTCAGTCGAGGTCAAGAACTCTTAAAAGAGAAAAATTATTAAGTCCGAAAAATCAGGACCACTTTTAGACCTCGGTCGGTCGTTTATCTTTAGACCCAAGGTCGGATCGAGAACTCTTAAAAGAAAAATTATTAGAAGTCGAAAAACCGGACGCTTAAGACCTCAGTCGGTCGTTTACCTTAAGACCTCGATTCGAGGTCAATAACTATATCTGTTTAAGCTTGAGTTTGGCGTATGCCGCATAGACAAGTCATACGTCACCTTTGAGAACAAAAGGATAAACACAATATAAGGCACAAAGACAAAAATAGGTTGTAGAAAATATGCGATTAATGGCACAAAGACAAACACAGGTTGTAGACTATGTAATGGAGATAATAGTCTTTAGAGGCACTAAAATTCCAAAAAGCAAAATAATAAAGTTTGATGGCAACAACGACAAAGTTATAATGTTTGAAATCAAAATTGAAATAGAGGACTTTCACTTTGAGGCTGAGGGGAACTTGAGATTGAGATGATGAGGCGGCTTGAGCGGTGGAGGTTTTTGCCATACTTGGAGACCAAATCCACTCCCTCACTAAACTCATGCAATCGGCCTCGTAAAGTTGTGATCCATCCTTTCTACATTTCCGACCCGCGTAGGAAAGCTTGGTAGCATCAACATTGAGGCTCTTTGCTTCATATCTTCAATAGGTGAGAGTATCCAAAGCGGATAATTGGGAAAATAACATCTTGATACTATCGGCTAGCTCATGGACCTCCTATAATTAGCAAGGGCCGGATGTGCTCGAGGCGACTGCTTTTCAAATTATCTCTATCTTCAAGGGTGACTACCATCTTTTTTTCGAGATCGATCGATTTGATTAGCGATAGCGATGTGAGTTTGAAGTCATCGAGTCTTGGCCTTGATTCATCGGATAAGGCCATTTCTCTGCAGCGAAGTGTTCAATAAATCCTCATACTTGGCCTTCCATTTTGATAAGGAGCTAGCCAGGTCTTCTCAATTTTCCGAACTTCCGATCTGGGCGGGATCTCTTTACCCGGTTTGGCACCCTGAAAAGGAATACAGAGCAAAATCGGCATATATCACCTAGAAAAGGCTGATTATTACTTGTGAAGGCCGCTACAAATTTGGACAAATCTTGATTGGTCCACTCTTTCCAATCATATCTTTTCCCGCTTGAAGCTCTTTGGAGGCCTCGGCATCTCCATCGACTTGATCCACGAGATCTAATCGGCGGAAGCTGCGCTGGTCTCGGTGTAGTCTACTGCCCAGCGATGCGAGAAACCATCCGATAATCGTTGGTTTTTCTTGAGTCGCCGTCGGCGGGATGCATCTCGATTGGGGCTCGGTTGGATGGTAATCAGCGAGCTTGGCGGTCGATCGGTGCCTCTGGATTGATAACGGGACCGGATGCATCCACGACCTTTGGGAGGTGAAGCCTCGTCGGCAATACGGATGATGTCGGTGAAGCTTTCTTTGCAAATATCAACAAGAAATTAAAGCATGCTTAGGATAGAAAACATAAGCATTCAAAATGGGAAATCCTGCTTATATCATATCTCTCATCGATAGCTCAACATAAGGTTACGGTCGGCGAGTCTCAGGCGAGCAACATCGATTAAATTGGGCTATAATGCCTGAGACCCAGGTATATGGTGGGCTTACGATGTCATTTAACAACTTCTTGTCTAATTTTCCTTCCAACACGCCGCTATTCTTTGTTTGAAGTGTTCCATTTCTAGATCACTAGCGATTGTTGTACTAATGAAAGAAGTGTTTTCCAATTGGAGAAGGATTGGTCCGTTTTCTTAATCAAGGTACACTACTCAAACTATGGGTTCTCCTGCAAAAGCAATACCAACCAGGACTCTTCTTAACTTTTTGCTTTGCGATAAAAACTTACGAAAAGTAGCAAAGTGAAAGGGTGACAAAACACTACACCATATCGGAAACACTGTAATGGCTCTTATACTATTGGGGACTATCGACCAAGCCTGAAAGTCATAATATCGGAGTATTTCCGGGAAGGAGTGGAGGAAGAGGAAATGCGAGACCGCAATCGAGCGGTTCTTTATAAAGCGGCTACAATATCCGGCGGGAGAGTAAGCGGCACTTTGTCCAGGCAGCGGTCGAATGGGAGCATAAGCGTTCTGTTTATCCGTATCTATCCGCATTTCCGTGATATCGAATCCTTCAACTTGGAGTCGATCGCATGGCAAGCCATCATTTTCTTGGTCGTAGGTCCTCGCCGATGCTTGTATGAGCACGGATAACGGAAATATTATACTCGGTCGGAGGCGATTCGACAAGGAAGGAACAATATAAGCAATCAAATGAGGGGAAGAATAGAAAAGAGTTTTCACGAGATTGGATCGCCAGTGCGTCACGGATTCAAAGGAGGAAAAGAAAAAAATTATTGCACACAGAAATGAGAGAGACTTACTTGTTAATTGAGGAACAAATCCACGCCAAATCGGACGACGTCATGGCTATAAATAATGATGGGCGTTTGCGATTTTAATAGATTTAATAAGCTCTTAGTCAAGAGATGGGGCGTTTCGGCTACGCATCGATTGAAAATATCTGCGATGCAATTATAGTGGCGTTTGGGATAACCGAGCGCGGCGATGGGCGTTACACGTGGAAAACCGCCAGGCTTGAGCTTAATCCATATAAAGGGCGGACCGGATCAGAATAAAGATGCAGGGGGCTTTGATTGGAAGGTGACCCGAGCAGTCCACGTGTCCAGCGTATACGGAATGGATCGCGAAACGGGATAGGGCCATATCGACGGCTGGAGGTCATCTACTCTACAGTGGACCGGCAAGCTAGGTAAAATTCACGATCGAGGCGAGCGCGAGTCCTGGGCAGAGGAATGCTGACCAGACCGGACCAGGCGGAGTCCACTGGCGAGAGAAGCCGAGCAAACCAGGGCGAAGGCGGAGTCCCACGATCGGAAGAAGCTTACGGTCGGGGCGAAGCGGAGTCACGATCGAGGAAGCTTATCACGAATCGTGGGAAGTAGGTCGGAGATACATATCTAGGATAAGATGCGATCATGGGTAAGCGTGGAGGCGTGGGGAGTTACATAAGCGCCCACTTAACTCGATATCACGGGTAACCGCTTTGAACTACTGATTGGACTTGATTCCAAATATATATTTAGATACTTAGACCGACTTATTCCTTAAATTCAGGTCCATACACAATTACAACTACTCTTTGGATCTAGAGCAAGAAAGACCCCAATAATTGTAATCTTATCCGTTTCATTACGTGTTAGATCGCCTTCTTTTAAAAATTCTGTTGGAGGAACAATTATGAAATGGTGGTTTAGGTGCATCATAAAAGCATTTGCTAATGTAAATGCTCTTATTACATGTCAATTTTTGTGTTTCGATTTTTAATTAATTTATTTATAAATGTTAAAATTCGCTATAAATTTCATTTATATTTAAGTTGATCTAATAAAAACGAGTGTGGATATGGAGGATTGAAAAAATTATTAAAATAATATAAATGCAAATATTGAATTTTTGTTTTTGAAAAAACGATCAATTTTATTGATACTCAATGCCCAATTATTTACAGAGGACAAATAGTCTCAAACAGAAAAGCTAAAAAATAAGTACAAATGAATATGAGATTTTTTTTTCAATGAAAAGTGTTTATAAATCTTCTTTTTCCTCTCAAAAAAAGAAAAGTGTTTATTAAGATGTCGGTATGCAATTTATTTTTTTTTTTTTTTTTTTTCTTTTGTATGTGGTATGATGTTTTCCCTCAAGATATGTAAAACACCAAGAAGGAAAAAGCAAGAAAAAACATACCACTAGTACTACTACCCAAAATAGAATATTTTGCTTGGTTCAAATGTTCAATCATGTCGGATTAACGTATTTTCGTTTTGATAAGTTTGGGTGGCGGATCAGAAATTTCGTTGAAGCGAGTCCGTATGATGATGGTCGATCCGAACTAAGCCACGTGTCATTCTCTTAAGTCGTCTAATAAATGAATACCCTCACTAAAAGTAAGGCATTAAGGACTAAGAGCCCCAAGCACATACCCAAGAGGCGGGGTCCTGCAACCCCGAGTGGGAGATCGCGCGAAACTCCTCATCCAGCCACAGCTTGGTTAATGCCTTTGTTAAGAAAGGCTGCGCAGTTCGGCCATAGTAGCACGGGGCTCGGCCTGCAGGGCATGAAGGCGACCCATTCATATTCCGTGTCTTTGGATAACTAAAGATAAATAAAAAAGAAAGGAAGAATCCTAAGTCATAAAGACTACGATCCACGACATTTAAATATGTCTATAATTATCCACTAAATTATAGGGATTTTCTTGGTATTTATCATTGGGAATAAATAATATAATTCCTTGTAGAACAAGAGAAAGGGATGAGCGTCCACTATATAAACAACCCTAAGGAATTCACGAAAGACTTGATTCTGAAACATAACACGATCGTAGGCAACTTCAGAGAAATAACTCTCAAGCTCGATCTAAATCACCCAAAAAACCATCCCACCGTTCTTATTACCACTAAATTAAGCGGTCGGATTTATTCATAGGCGAGATCGACATCGTCAATTGGCGTAGAAGAGAGGTTTGAAGCAAAATTTGCAAGGAAAATAACTGAAAAATCAAGGTAAGTTGCAAAAATTCATATACTATAATTTTTGATATGACGGAGAAAGTTAAGTCTGAGTCGGACCCAAAAAATTGATTAAGTATGCACGGCCGGACTCCAAAAAATTAGTCGGCTGGCGGACCAAAAATTAAGTGCTGGCGGACTCCAAAAGTGAGTCCGCCCGACGGTAGCGCTAAATTAAGCACACTGGCGGACCCCAAAAAATTAAGGCTGCACAAGCGGACTCAAGAAGTAAGTCACCGCAAGGCGGACAAAGCCGAGCTCACATTGAGCGGACTCCGGCTCAAATCATTAAAGCTGACACTCATCAGGCTCCGCGGTCGGACTCGGCAAACATATATCGACCAAAAACGTAGTTAAATCTGCCAAGGCTGAGACAAGCCCGAGCTCGAAGAGTGGAATCCACTCAAATCATTAAAGCCCGACATCTGAACTCCATTGCTAGTCGGGACTCGGCAATCATATGTCGGTGAAAACGCCTGAAATCTGCAAAACGCAGACAAGCCGAGATCGAAGAGCGGACTACTGCTCCAAATCATTCAAAGCGACATCCCGAGGCTGCGCGGTCGGACTTACACAAAACATATGTCGGCGAATTTTATTATGTCTGCGGGGCGGACCAGTGAGATCTGCGAGTCGACTCGGCCACGTGACCTCACTGAAGGTGATTCAGATAAGTTTGCTAAGGACAAACCCATTAAGTCATAAGTCGGACTCGAGGTGAGATCCATGGTCGGACTACGACAAAATTTCTGCGGTCAAGCCAAGATTCGACCAGAACTTAGCTCCATGAGTCGGACTCGGCAAAAATTTCATAAGTCCAGTAGGGCCCGGCCAGCGAAACTCGCGGAGTCCGGACTCAACAAAAATTTCATAAGTCTGCCAGGATAGAGGATCATGGCCGTGAGCGCAGCATGAACTCGAGAAAGTTTTTCTAGGACAAACTCAATAAGTCGCGGGGCGGAGACAATCGGGGTGATATACTCTTCAGGGTGAGATGCATTATAAACTCCGGAAAGTTTGTAATAATCAAAATTTCTAAGTGCTGGGACAAACGATGCGAAGACAACACTAAAGTACATCGTTTAAAAGCAAAGCATGTAAATGATGTACTGCGAACAAGGACCGCTTCATGCATGAATGAAAAACAAAGGCTAAAAGCCAAAGAAGTTATTACAGAACAAATGCCTAAAATGCATACATTGTCAAGATAAAAAGACAATAAAAGCATGTGAGCTCTCACAGCTCTGCCTCCGTAAAATTTTGTAGACCAAGCTTCCTTAGTTAAGTAAAGCTGAACTCAAAACCCGAGCTCCACGGTCGGACTCGTCTAAAAATCGATCCAGCGAGGCGGACTCGTAATAATCGCGGGATGGGTCCAAATTTTAAAGCATTTGCGAGCTCGGGCTCGTGGAGTTCTGAGACAAAAGTTAGTTACTTAAACAGACTCAACCCTGGCTCCATAATTTGGACTCCTGTGAAAGCAAGTCGCGGGATGGGCTGAAAGTGAAACCAGCTGGATCTCGAGGCTCAGTGTGTTTGCAAAAGCTGAGCTCCATGGTCGGACTAACTCTTAAGCGGCAAGTATGCGCAGTCAGGACTCAGCGGAGTGCATGTACGGGATACATTCGGGCTCCACGTATTAGGCTAGCTAACTGTGAAGTAAACTTCCCTAAGTCCTAAGAGGACCGGTGAGCCTTTCTGGCAGTCGAGACTCAAGTAAAAATACAACGAAGCATAAATGAAATACAAGCTCAAAAACCTAAGAAGCATTAAGTGAGTTACCTTGATTCAATATCTGTGGTGGGATTCTCAATAAGCATTGACACAGAGCATTTCCGCCGAGAGCCGTTGAGTAAGCAGATACAAAAGGCACTAAATAAGGAGTTCTGCGACAACATTCTCAAAACTGCATCATTTGTAAGACGCGGCAGCCACGATGCCATGACAAAGAATTAAGCCACCGG